>CM035413.1:155444851-156187351 GCA_020310875.1 Ceratopteris richardii
TGCTTACATGCATACACACACATACACACGCATACAAACATACACATAGACACATATATATGCATACACATGCATACACACATACACATACACATACACATACACTTACATGCATATAGACACATACACATGCATACACACATACACATACAAACATATATATGCATACACACACACAGACACACATGGAGAAAGACATACACACACATACATGCATACATAATGCATATGCATATGCATCTACATACATATATACTTACATGCATACACACACATACACACACATGCATACATATGCATACATAATGCACATCCATATGCATACATACATGCTTACATGCATACACACACATAAACACACATAAAAACATACACATACACACATAGACACAACCACACATACACATACATATATGCATACAAACATAGAGAGACATACACACACATACACGTACATGCATACATATGCATACATAATGCATATGCATATGCATACAACTTACATGCATACACACACATACACACACATATGCATACATAATGCACATGCATATGCATAGATACATGCATACGCATACACACATAGACACATACACACACATAGACACATACACACACATACATACATATACACACACATACACACACATACACACACATACACACACATATACACACAGATTTATAGACACATACACATGCATACACACACATACACACATACACACACGTACACGCACATACACACACATACACACAAAGACACATACACACATAACACATATGCATATGCATACATACATACTTACATGCATACACATACACACACATATGCATGCATAATGCACATGCATATGCATACATACATGTATATACTTACACACATAGACACATACACACACATAAACCACACTCATAGACACTTACACACTTACACACACACACATCCAGACAAAATTACACACACACATACACATGCATACAGACACATATATATAGATACACATGTATATACACACATAGACCATATACACATAGAGACACACACACACACATACACACATAGACATACATGTTGGGAAAGATGAATGGGCACTTCAAGTGATGAGTTGGTACAACCAAATCCTGCTTAATACCAGCCCTTTGTGACTTTAGAGTTCATATGTGGGCCCTTTTAGCTTCCAAAGACACCATAAAAGTGCCTATGTACTTTGGAAATGATGTATGAAAAGATTGAGTCAAAACAGACTACTTCCAAATAGAGGACTCAATGAAAAACTTCTATTTTTTATCATACACCTGCTGCTTGTAATGCTCAGAGCTACCAATACAGTAGGAATTAGAAAAGTTCCTACATAGGAGCAATTTTATTACGAGATGGTCGACTAGTAGCTTTTGAGAGCAATAAGCTAGAAGAGGATCACAAGAATTACTCCATCTATGAAAAGGAGTTGTATGCAATTGTCCATGCTTTGAAGAAGTGGTGTCATTATTTATATGGTGCCAAAGTCACGATAATGTTTGATCAAGAGAGCATTTAGTGGCTCTCTAATCAAATAGACCCTAAAGGTCATAAGGCCTGATGGGCAGAGACCCTTTAGGAGTTTGATTATGAGCTTAGGTATAGGAAGGGAAAGTTTAATGTAGTGGTTGATTCACTTAGTCGCATGCCTATGCTCAATGGACTAAGTTTTATTCAGATCACTAGTGAGCTACTTGAGTCCATTAGAGGGAAATGTAGGCCAGAGCCTACATATTCCAAGATTTAGGAAGCCATAGAGAATGGGGATCATGATATACGAGTTTTCGTGAGGATGGAGTATTGACTGGTACTCAAGAAGGATTCAAGTTGAAGAATTATATTTTCCATGATGGATATCTATTATATAAACATAAGGTATGCGTCCCTAGAGATCCTAAGATGAGATGGCATATTTTGTATGAGTGTCATGACGCACGTAGTGCAGGACACCCAGGAATTAACAAGACTTATGATCTTGTTAAGAGGCAGTTTTACTGGGCTAGACTTCATAAGGACATCCTAGAGTATGCGCTTAAGTGCACTAAATTCGAGGTCAATAAAGCTGAAAGGTTGAGGATTGGAGGACTACTCCACCCATTGGACATTCCTAATGGGAAATGGGAGAGTATCTGCATGGACTTTATAGTCGGATTACCTAAGAAATAGAGAGGGCACGACTCTATCTGGGTAATTGTGGATAGGTTAACCAAAATGGCTAGGTTTATTCTGACAGGTACTATAGTGAAGACACCAGAGTTGGCTAGGCTTTTTGTAGAGAACCTTTACCGATTATATGGTCTTCATTTAGACATAGTCACTGATCGAGATAGGAAATTTACTAGCCACTTTTGGAGAGCAATCTTCAAAAGGTTGGATACAAAACTTAGCATGAGTACGACCGAGCATTCGCAGTCGGATGGGCAAACAAAGACGGTTAAACAAATCCTAGAGGATATGCTTCATGCATATGTGAATGAAAGGCAAACTAATTGGGAAGAGTACTTACCTATATTAGACTTTGAATATAATAGAGCCAAGCACTCGTCCACTGGGCATAGTCCGTTTATGCTTATGTATGGGTTTCAACCAAGAGCTCCTTATGCAGTAGGATTGTTGAATGCGAAAGTTCAAGCTGCAAAGGACTTTTTGGAAGAGATGAAAGATATGCTTAGGCTTGCTAAGGACAGCATTAGGAGAGCTCAGGATAGGGCTAGAGCCTATGCTGACCCTCAAAGGAGAGACATCAACTTTGAGGTAGGAGAGCAAGTCTATCTTAGAGTTCCCTTTAGATCGGAAACCATGAAGATGGGACCTTGTCCAAAACTATCTCCTAGGTATTGTGGACCTTTCCAAAAACTTAAGAGAATAGGAAAGATGGCTTACCAGCTCCAACTTCTAGAGAATAGTCAAATCCATCCAGTTTTCCATGTTATCCGGCTTAAGAAAAAGGGTGGGTGAATTTGACATCCTCATTCCAGATAGTGAGGTAGTAGAGCCTATTTGTGTTCAATCTATTCCACATGAACCTCAGAGCATACTACGCATTCGAGAGAAACAAATGAGAAGTTACTTATATAAAAAGTGTCTAGTAAAGTGGAAAGATAGTTCAAAAGATAGTGCTACATGGGAGCAGGTTAGCACACTTCAGAGAGGGTTTCTCAGTTTTAGATTACCTTCCCAAGAGTTTTCTTAAGGGGAAGGATACGGGGAAACAACACGAAGATATGAACATGTACATGAAGTGCATGGGGATATAGTGGGAGTACCCTCCTATTGATTCCCTCTTTCTATTACATCTTCCACTACCATTTTTGAGGACAAAAATGGAGTTAAGGGGAAGGAAATGTTATGAAGGGAGGGCCTATCGAAGAGACGGTATGAACCATCTCTTAGGCTTTATTAGAAGGGCACACACATGAGTGTCATGTGGCACCCATGTGAGATGTCCACTACGTGACTCCAATTAAGGAGAAACTCATATATTAAGAGGTACATGGTTGGGCGGTAGAGTAGTCGAAGAATCTCTTAGTAGAATTGATCTCGCTCTTGGGTCATGTAGATGCTCGGATGATGGACCAAGTCATCCGCGAAGTGGATCAGCACAGGCAGGGTCTTTGAAGCAAGCCTAGGTGGTTTAATTATACTTGAAGGATAGGGTAAATGGAGTTCAAATAGCTCTATTTACTTTAGTTATGAAAGAAGTAATAAATATCTTAAAATAACTAATGAGGAATGCCTAATAGTCAATGCATCTAAACACCATATGGTTGACGTGCTCTATACCTAGCAATAGCATCTTGATATGATTGTAAAATCAATGATTCTTTGGTTATATGTTCTTTAATGATTTCATCTACTTCGTTTTCAGTTGGTTTAGGGTGAGTACGTCTAATTAGAGGTGGCGGAAATACATTTTCACTACTCTGTGGTTCACGAGATGCAATGAGAAGTAAAGTTAAAAACTTTATTAAATAATGATTGTAGGATATGGAAACTAAAGATTCTTTAGTAATTTGATCTTTAATGACTTCTTCTACTTCCACTTCTTTAGACTCAATTCTAGTTTCAAACTTTTGGACACAACTAAATGCTCTGTGGACATCAAAAATGAAGATCAATGGAAAATAGTAAATGAATTAATGAATGTGATAAGAATAGCTTTCAACAATAGTATGCTAAGGCTTAACCTTTCTAAATAATAAACTTTGCTAAAACAACATAGAATTCTAATGAAATCTAAATAGAGATAATGATGTAAATGGCTAATATAAATGTAAGCTTTAAATTGGATCTGGTAAGGTGGGTGAAGCGGTGAATGAGCAGCTCCTATTCTCTGATCATGTAATGGCTTGATACTCTTCTTCAATCTTTATCAACTCTTCCTTCAAGACTCTTTTCTTCAATGTATGCAAGCAAACATTAGGGAAACACATAAGTATATCAAATAAAACATAAAATCATGCTTTCTCACATCACATCTATGCATACATTCACACTTAAACGCACTCATTCTCAATTACAAGCATGCTAACATATGCTCATGCACATGCTAACACTTAATCTCATGCATACAAACATATTATCACGCATTATCACCTATGTTAATACACTCGCGTACATACAGCACACTATTAATTATGCTAACACATGTTACCTCACTCTTAGAATGCACATGCATCCATATAGTGACACTCATGCATATAACTATCTCATATGCATATGCCTACATGCACATACACTCTTTCATGTAAACTAACAATCGACATGCATACACATGCATTATGACTTGTATCTAATATATATGCATTTATTTTCATTCTCATATGCATCTCTACACGCATGCATATGCTCATGCATGCTAACATGTGCTAAGTCAATATAAACTCATGCACATGCATCTAATACACATTCTTACCTATACTTACACACACACACATGTCAACATATTCTAACTCATGTCTTTCTTCATATGATAATACACGTCTTCACATATTCTAACATACATCCTAGCAAACATTTGTAAACTTATACTCAAGCTAACTCATAATTCCCGTGCACCCTAATCATACACACTAATACACATGCATTTATTATGCTCACTTATGTTCTCATGCATTTCACATTCATACATGCACACACACTAACACATGCTTTACACATATATGCTTAGCACATCATACATGCATACTCAATAACATACACTTTACACATATATGTTTAGCACATCAATGCATACTTAATACATATATTATACCTATTTATGCATACCTATATCATATATACATATATATATATCATGATTATTGTTGATGTATGAAAGATCACAAGAAATGAATTAATGTGATACTAGACAAGCTCTATGGTCCCCATTAACTCATTGCCACTCCAAACTTTGAGAAATGACAACCAAAATCAAGAACTTTACTTCTTCAGAACTTTTTAGTCACTGAAATGACATACCTTCAGTATTTTGCTAATGTCTTTCAGCACAAAGACTATTTTGCCAAGATCTTTTAGAAAATACAAGTTTTATACCTTGAGCCACTGATAAATCCTTCTTTTGTTGGTCCCCATACATATGTATGAATGAGCTCTAGTAATCCATCATGTTTGAATCCTTTCTTTTGAAATGGTAACATGTGTGCTTTTCCCATTTGACATGCTTCACATTTATAAATCATATGTTGACTCCACATTTGGTAATCCTAGTACAGGCTGATTTGCAACCATAGCTTTAATTCCTCTTTCATTGAAATGACCTAATCTCTTATGCCAGAGATCAAGTTCTGTAATCACTCCATCACCATGTGTGAGCAAAGCTTGACCAATGTTCCCTTGCACTCTTAAAGTAAAGAGTCTACCTTCTTTCTTACCACAAACAATCTGATTATATCCATTCTCTAGATCTTCAACAAATACTCCTTCATTTGTAAACGTGACTTGAAAACCTTTTTAAACTATTTGTCCCACAATAATCAAGTTTTTAGGTATTGTGGGAACATACAAAACGTTGGTTAGCAAATCTGCTCCACTCTTGCATTTCACTTTTCAATTGAATGTACACTATGTCTTATATTATCACTTGTTTGAACACTATGACTAGAAATGCCTTTTTTCAATTTCGACATCAATTCTATGTTTTCTGATAAATGATTAAAACATCGAGAGTCAATGTAAAATACCTTTAGATCTTCTTTATCTGGTGTGCTGATTGAGTTCATCATCAATGATGTATGACCTTCATTCTGTGTGTCATTTGCATAATTGTAGTAGGTGGTGTTGTAGGATTGATTATGTCCCCAACTTCTTCCTCCACCTCTACCATAGCCTCCTCTTTGACTTTGTCTACCTCTCTGAGAGTAACTTTGATATCTTCCACCTCTACCTCTGCTATTGTTATTCTAATTTTGATTTGATCCTTGTTGATTGTGCCAAAAGTCATGAGCCAAATGATTACTCAATCCACAGATCCAACAAACCTTCTTGTTGTTATTTTGATTACCTCTTCCTAATCTGAAGCCTCTTGCTCTTCCTCTACATGTGCCTCTACCTCTTGCATAATAAACTGGAGAACTTGACTCTTCTTCATCCTTTGCTTTACCTTTATCTCCTTTCTTCTTGTTCTTCATGTACATTGCAGAACTCTGTCCTTTATCTCCATCTCCCTACAAGTCTTTCTCAAATGTTAGCATCAAACCAAGCAATTTATTCAAATCTAGAACATAATGATATAAAGAAAGTTCTATTGACAAGAAAAAAGACTTCCACCTTTCATCTCCTCTCAAACCTGCAAGCAGTTGAGCAATCAATCTGTGATCTTCAACATCTTCATCTATGGGTCCAAAATTATCTGCTAAATCCTTCATCTTACTGACATAATGACTAATACTTTGACTTGGCTTCTTCTTGAATGTTGTAAAATTTGACCATAGACTTGCTTTCCTTGCTTTGGTGGTACTTTGGAAATGATATTCCAATGCATTCCATATATCTCCAGCTGGTAGCAAATGATCTGAATTGTATTATAGATATAAGCTTTTGCACTTGCATCCTTCTTCTGCCAATGCTTTAAAGCATCTAGTTCATCTTTCTTTAGTCAGCTTTCATCTTCAAATACTGGCTTCTCTTCTTCATGTGTTATGTACACCATGAGATCCTTACTCATAAGTAAGGCTTCCATTCTCATTACCCATGCATGATAATTATCTATGTCCAGTTTGTCAATTGAGATATGATCTGCCATACTCCTTTCCTTCTACTGCAACCTGTAAGCTAAAAGGATAAAGGATAATACCTTTTGAAGTTCTTTGTGTATGAAGATACTTTTGAAGTAACCTTTTGATTCCTTTTGTCTTTGAATGCTTCAACTTTCAAACTTTTAATGAAAACTTTTCAAAAACTTCTCGTACCTTTGATGCCTTCTGCTCTCAAGAACGTTTCTCCTCTGATACCACTTGTTGATGTATGAAACATCACAAGAAATGAATTAATGTCACACTAGACAACCTCTATGGTCACCATTAACTCATTGCCACTCCAAACTTTGAGAAATGGTAGCCAAAATCAAGAACTTTACTTCTTCAAAACTTTCTAGTCACTGAAATGACATACCTTCAGTATTTTACTAATTTCTCTTACCACGAAGATTATTTTGCTAAGATCTTTTAGACGATGCAAGTAGAAGAGAAGAGATCTCCAACAAGATATTAGTTGGAAGAAATGAATCTCTAGAACTCAAGTTATGGCTTTGGCAAGATGACTATGTCTAACTTTCAAAATTGGACATTTTACATGTTATAGTAAGTGTGCCTATCTAAAAATAGAAACTCGATGCCTAGCATCAACTTGCAATGAGAATTCGATGTCGATCATTGACTTGGAGTGTTTTTAGCTACTTTTTAGTAGGGATTTGATGCCAAGCATCGACTTCCCGCACAAAACCTCAAGGTTTCAGATGCCAAAAAGATATATGATTTCATACACACTTCAAACATCACTTATCAACAGGAATTCGATGCTAGGCATTGACTTCATGCATAAAATCGATGCCAACATCGAGTTGCTCCACAAAACTCATCTTTTCAAGGATATTTAATAGTAGATAAAAATCATATATGAAAACAAGGACTTATCACTTAGATTCGATGCCACACATCGACTTCCTTGGAAAACTTCAACTTTTAAAATCATTACGCATAAGATAAACTCTAGAGATGGAGAAGGAAGGCTTATACACAGAAGTTTAATCAACTCTTTTCATAACTATGAAACCTCTGAAATGCATAGCTGCTTTCTCACGCAGAGAAGCCTGACTATTCTCACTCATACAAAGTGAACTTTTTCCACTCTAACTACTTCTCTTCCACATCGTGTTAGTTGATACAAACTAACTTATATAGTTTTTCTCAATCTCCTGATTTTTGAAAACTTCTAGAACTAAAGTGAACTAACTTTTCAAATATCATACACTTATGAATTTGTCCTTTCACATGGGCATGTGGTTTTCTTCTAAAGCTTTGACCTTCAAATATATGTCCAATTTAGTGATTGTTTCTCCAACAATTATGTACATATGCATACAAACACATCCATACATATGTATGCATGCTCATAAACATATATCGGAACATATATACATGTATGTAACCATCTATAGATTGTAATAAAATAATTAACTACAAATTCATAAATTATATTTAAAATCAATTAATTAATACAATAATCGTAAATAAATTAAACAAAGAACTAATGAATTCTCTTTCTCTCTCTCTCTCTCTCTCTCTCTCTCTCTCCCTTCATCTCTCTCTCTCTCTCTCTCTCTCTCTCTCTCTCTTTGTGGCCTAGCTGCACGTAGCCTCTCCAGAAGACGTGTGAGGGGGAAAGGAAGAGATTATCATCTCTCTCTATCTATCCAATCTCTCTAACTTTTGTCCAGTCATGTGCATCAATATCTACAGTCGTAAGGCTTTAATTCTCTCTCTCTCCCTCTCTGTCTCTCTCTCTCTCTCTCTCTCTCTCTCTCTCTCTTGCTGCACGCTGCACATCAGCCTCCAGGGTGGAGGGAGAGAATTTCTCTCTCTTCTCTGCCATCAAGACTGTGTATCCAAAAAAACTGCTATCTCCCCGCACACTCTCTTTGTAGCATATGTTTCACGTGCCTGCAAACCTTGTAAGTGCTGCTAGCCAAAAGAAGCCAGCCATCGACCGGGTGGAGGGAGGAAAATGAAATATAAATCACTTCATGCATGTGCAACGAGTGCCATATCTGATACTCTCTACTTGCGTGTACACACTCAATGGCAATATTCATCAAGGGTCATGAGAAGAAGAAGGAGGTACCTACAAGAAAACATTACAGAAAACAAATCCAACACACACACATATATATATGTTCATGTGCTCACATGTACCACACATACATACTTTTACTAATCACCATTCTTTAGCTCATACACACACACACCATTCTTTTTATTCACTTTTCACACACTTTAATTGCACAACCTACTTGTACCACTCTTTTGACTTGCACACATAGATACCACACTTTTAACTACTTACTTTAATCACTTTAGTTACACATTTACTAAGCACCACTCTTTAACTACTTACTCACACACACCATTGATTATTTATCCATTTATTTAGTATTTTAATTTAATTGTTCTTAATTTTAATAATTCATTAATACATTAAATTGAAGTTTACACTATGGGTTTAATAAAATTTAATGTCTTAATGTTAACATACACACACACTATTGTGAGAGTTAATTAAATCATAATTTAATTTATATTAAATAAATGTATAAAATATAAGATAATTTAATTAACTATAACCATACATTAATTAAATGAAAGGTTTTCACACATTATATTAATGTTAATATTCACACACACTCATACCTACACACATACACACACTTAGGAACCCTCGTCTTCATCTACCTAACACTATCATTCTTACATGAACACTCATAAACATATGTAACCCTAGAGTTTTATACCCATGCCCCATGCTTATATGGGTACAAACACACATTTGAATATGCAGTTAGGGTAAATCCTTATCTGGCTATATTAAACTTCAGTAATTTGTTCCTGCAACATCAACTAGAAGGTGGAAATCTTCCCGACATCTGCCCCCACCAAACCTACACATCGTCCCAATGGGCCAACTTGTAGATCAAGGAAAGCAGCATTTTGATGATCATCCTGAAAATCAACCATATCATAACATCAATTCTTTTATAAATAAATTTGAAATTATCAAATATTTCAATCTTTTATGCAAAATGCTCATGAATTTTATTTAAGTTCAATCTGGTAATGAAAACATATCAATTTACAAAGTTAAACTATCAACCGATTCAATCAACAAAACATTAATCTAAATTTCATCCATTTCTAAACTTTGCAAAGATCAGTATGAAAAAAAATTCATCTTCATTCACTCAAAAGCAGGTTTCTTCATATACATGCATTTACACATAGGCAATCAAACATGTCAAAGAAGTCAACTATATCTACTCATACAAACATCCGCCTTGTTTGCCCAATTTTATTCACTAAATGTGTTTTCCACAACTAGCTTTCTTCATCTTCGACTTCATACAAGTATGAGGTAAAATCTTCATGTAGATAATGATTGTAAATACCTTTTTGGGATGGAAGAAGGCATAACTTCCGTGCATCATATATATTTTCTTCTTTTCCTTTCTTTTTTTTTTCTATTTTTACATTCACAACTTTTTTGTTTTGATGGGGAAAGGCTTAACCCCTTATTCCGAGCTAAGGTTCTAGATGCATGTATAAGAAAGACCTAGGAATTCATAGACAAGGATCATGCATCTATATGCTCCTACATATATACAATTACTTCCATTATTTGAGATGAACTACAAATCCTTCTGTCCATAGTAAATCCCCATGCAATCTATAAACTTAGAAACATAAATCATGTTTGCATTCCTACTATGGCTAAATAGATTCCCTTCATAATTTAATAAGCCTCATCCCAAATTTTATGATTAAATTGTGTTATGAATGCAAATGCTATGCATAGATAAAACATAAAGAATTTAAAACATAGAGAAATATGACCTGAAACTAATTGCATCATTAATCTTCTCATCTTCAACTTTATCATAAATTTGCCATAAAAAATCTTTAACTCATTTTGCTCAAAATCATCTTCAAAGTCCTGCTAAAAATCATCAACTTCTAGACCCACAAGTAAAATTAGTTTCATAACCATACATTTATCTTCATCCTACAAAAGAAAACCACATAAAGAGAAAAAACCATACATAAATCATTCATTCTCTTCATCATACATTACCTCATATTTTTCATCATTTCTTTGTTTAAATAATTTAACCCTTTTCCCCGCAATTAAGTTCTTTAGAGGTGTTCCATCTAATTCTCGTAAGACATACATTCCATTATCATAAACTTTAAGCACCACATAAGGTCCAAACCAATGTCGTTTTAATTTCCTATGTGCATCATACTGAGAATCAAATGTGCTATCATAAATCAAAACCCAATCATCAATTTGTATTGGCTTTGGCCTTAACCTATGCAATTTATCAAAATATTTCTTATTTTTAATTTGAGAGTCTTTTAATTTAGCTATATTTTTTTCTATCTTTTCATTTCCTTCCTCAAGCTTTTTAACTCTTAGAGCCAAAAGATCTTCAATAGATAGATTGTCATGCCATGGAAGGGTACACCAAGTAAGTATTTGTGTATGAATAGGAAAAAATAGGTTTCTAGCAGTACATTAACTTTGCTAGCATCTACCCTGTTGTTCTAGTATAGGTCATTCTATCAGCCCATAATGCAAATGGTAGAAATTTTGGTCAATTCTTAAGATCACCATTGTAGACTTTAGAAATCACCTTTAGAATTGGAGAATGCCCTCGTTTTATTTTCTTGTTAGCCTCAGGGTTATAAGTAGTGGTAAGAGCTAAATAAATTCCATGCCTAGAAAAGAAATCTCTAGCCTCTTCAGCATCTAATTCACCCCTATCAGCCACTACTTTCTCAACATAACAAAACCTTGAAATTACATCTTCAAGAAGAAATTTACATACATTGAATGTTGTTTTAGATCGTAGGGCTTGGCCTTCTACATGATTTGTAAGGTCTTCTAATGCAAGTACTATGTACCTCTGGGCATGCTCACTAGGTCAACTACCCACTTGTAATGTATACATGGTGGATACGTAGGATGCAACAGATCCCTATGCTTAATTGATGAATGTATTTGACATATATCACAAGAATTTACATAGTCCTTTACATTGACATAGATGTCTGGCCACCAGTAACTTTCTATAATTTTCTCATAATTAGCCACAAATCCCTTATGTCTAGCCCATAAAGTATCATGCATATTTTTCATGACTTGCATTTGAAGATGCTTAGTTCCTAGTGCTCTTTGTGGAAATTTAATCTTTTCCCTTGCATGTCTCCAAATTAGTCCATCTCTTAAGAAAAAATTGAAAGCTCTTTTTCTAGTATTCCTAAATCTAATTGAAGACCATGTAGGCGATGTGCTCAAAGTACTAAGATACCTCCCAATGACTTGCCACTCTCCTTCATATTCATAAATATTAAATTTTTCATACACATACGCTTGAGAATCATAATTAATTGCATTCGTATCTAATTATGCTTCATCATCTTCATCATACCTAGCTTCAGAAAGCATATTAACAACAAAATTAGATTTTCTTGCAATATGAGTTAAAGCCAAATTTAAAAATTTAATGTAAGAAATCCATCGAAGCATAGTAATATCCAATGATGAACAATTTGTTATCATCCCTATCAGTGGTAGATAGTCATCATTTCCTATTTTGATTAATTTCAAATTTTCATCTGTGGAAGTATGACCTATATTTCTATGCTCTCATAAATAAACATCATTTGAGACCTATCTAAATTTCTCTTCACTCCCTTTTGGTAAAGGTTGGGCAATAGGTTTAATTTTTCTATCAACGGTTTTATATTTTGTGTCAACTTTAGTTTCATTACTAACATAATTCATAACAAATTTAGCAATAAGTGCATATTCATCAATTGAATTTAAGAGCATAAATCTGAAAGTTTCTTTTTCATGTAAAATATTTTGAAGTTCCTCAAGTATTGAAAATTTGGATGAAGTTTCAATTACATGTTCAATATGTTCATAAGAAGAAATATATCCTTTCTCTTTATAAAATGTTTCATAATGTTTTATAATTTTTTTAGGAATTTCTTTATAATGAATGAATTGCAAATAAGATGAAGGGAAATATAGTGCAAAACTTTCTAAAGTATTTACAGATGGGTGAAATACATCAATCCAAGGACCACCGTTGTCTCGCTCAACAGTGGCATCTAGGAAAAATTTTGATCATAATAAGTACCGAACTCATGAAGAGGCATATAATCATCGTGTACCTTCTCATGAGAACAGATGGGAGTCTTTCTAACTTGTTCTCGATTGCATATGTGATTAGTACTTACTATCATAACTTGGAGTGATTGCAAATCATCCTTAGATCTAATTCTCGCGTATGGAGAGCCATCATCCATAACTTTGGTTTTCATTCTGGCTTCACATATAAATGGCTGACCTGAGATAATCTCATAGGAACAATTATCCTGAATGAAAAAGTGAAATGTCTCAGAGATTCCACCTATCATGAGAGGTATATTTGCACATGCTCCTAACAGTAACCACATCCATTGTCCAGAGTTCTCGTAAATCAACCATGATTTTTATCTATTGGCCATTTAAACTTGTCATAAAGCTCTTTTGAAATCACATTAATTTCAGACCCTGAATCAATTAGGGCTAAAGCAGAATGTGACTTCTTTTGATCACCTAAATTAATTTTTATCTATGGTGTCCCTCTTGCCCAAAAGCTTTTCCTAAAGTTGCTCTTTGAATGTTTGGTTTCATCATTTGGCACGATTGGTCCCAAAACGTTTTTGTTGACATTAGAAGTATTTTCCTCTTCGTGATCTCAGTCAGACAGAAGAGATTCATGCTTAATTGAGTTACATCGGCAACATCTTGCATCTCTACCTCTTGTTAAAGAGGGAATCTCTTTCTTTTTATCAATTTAATGAAATTTTCTTTAAATTCAATTTTAGCAATAGAAAAGATTTGTTCAAGTGTCATAGTTACTGTGCTTTTCAACAAGATATCATACAGTATTCCTTTGCATCCACCTTTTGTTCTAGTTTTGATATAAGAATGGCTTTGGGCATTCTTTTCGATTTCTTTTCTTGTTTCTCTTAAGTTTGTTTTTCTGTTTTAGGTGTTTCCTCTAATGTATTTGAAGTTTGTTTTGGTTCATTGATTATAGGTTGTTTTCCCTCCATAATTTCTTTTCTTCTCTATTCATTTGCCCTAGAACTTTTGCCTTGCTCAAATTGTACTTTCTAAGGCTTAATTTTGTCTCTCATTTTGCTCCTAGTAACGTGTCTGCTTGCATCATTTGTATCTTGCTCATCATCCCGCTTTCTCTTTTCTTCAACATTCACAATATGCGAATATATCGAAAATTGATCGACGGGTGAGTTCCAAGAAATTTTTTGCATAATGTCATCCCTAGCCTTAATTAAAGCTTCAATAGAGTAGTTCCTCGTTTCTCTAGAGTGTTCGGATTTAGAGTCACTATCTACACATTCTATTTTGACAGCAGAAGATGCGTTTTTAGAATTAGAAAGATTTTCGTAGATCTTCTGCATTCCTCCCCTTCCCCAATTTACAGCTGAGGGCATATGTGTTCTATATTCGCACAATCGCTTGTCAATATCAATAACAAGTCATCGTTCTTTTGCTTCCTTGAAGGCTTCACATGTATAGGTAAGATGATCTGTGGCATCACACCAGATACATCTCCTAACACTTGGGTTTCTTCGCTCATTGAAATTCCTTTGGTTCATTGATTGAGGAACTGGTTGAGGTGCAATTGGAGGATTATGAGATACTTATGGAGGATTAGAAGTTGAAACAGGTTGAGGATATATAGTAGGTTGAGTTTGGAGTGAGGGTTTATCTTGTAGATTTAATGCATATACTACATTTTGCAAAGCAGATACCTCTTTAGACATGTTTTCATGCATGTGCATCATGTTATCAAACTTATTAAATAAAATCTCAAATTATAGCTCAGTTGGAATTTTAGATGTAGATGCAATTGGCTCAACCTTAGAGGCTATATTTGTATCTCTAGCTGCATGAGTAGGAGGAAAACTAGAAGATGGTTGAGGCATCGAATCATAAAAAAGTGTCTGGAATTGCTACATATGAGCAACCGCCTCAACTACTGTTTTCACAATGGCCCAGTCATCTGTAAGTCCATATTTTTTAACGTGGCTCTTCAAGTCTACGTTCAACCTCTACCCTTATATATGGAGTCAAAATCTTAAGGAAATATAAGACTATGTCTGGCGTAAGGGCTACCCTATCCTCTTATGGTCATTGGGAAAATCGTTTCATAAATTCGCTATGGAGCTGAGTTATAGAAACGTGAGGTTTAGGGAAACTAATCCATTTCATGAATCCCTCTCTACTATGTTGACTATAATCCTCTAGATAAAATTCTTTATGTAACTCCTTTCTGAACTCATCCCATTCATGTTTATCATGTAGTTCCATAATAGCCCTAACCGTACCTATGGCAGGTCTACCTAGATATGATTTCCATTTCGTCTCAGGCAAGCCATGATGCTTGGCTTATTCTTCGAATGTATCTAAGTAGCTCATTACATTCACACCTGTGAACTTCCCTCTATCCTTTAGTAGAGTTTCAACAACTTTCTGACCCTGAGTCTCATGCATCATATTCTTAGATAGTTCATCCATTTTTATATTTTGATTTGATTTAGCTTGAACAATCTTAACAATGTCTTGAACTTCTTTTTTTACCCTTTCTTTATGTTCAGCTACTAATTCTATAATTTCGTTGTCCAGTTTGATATGTTTTTAAATGTGCCAATAATTTCCAATTAAACCAATGATTTACACTTAAACCAAAACTTTTTGAACTTGCACTTTAATAAAAACTTTGACTATAATCAAAGAATTTGAAAGTAAAAGAAAATGTACCAACGAGGCTCAAAAAAGAGGTAAAAAATAGTGCTTATGTGAATTTGAATACATTTATTGTCATTTAATCAAATCCTAAATACATCTTTTGCTAATATGAGTGCAAAAGTTTTGTTTGTCAATGTTCGATGAAAGGGGTGATGCGAGGAGGATCACCTACTTGCCAATCTTGGTGGAGCCGCTCAGATCAACAGATTGGCTCTCGACACCAAGAAGATTGCAAGTTTTCACGAGATAGCCACAACTCCCAAGGATGAAGATGTTGTTGCAACAATTGTTGAATTGAAAATATGCATATGCAATGAAACTGGAAATGTCTGACTGAGTCGCAAAGCCGATGGTTCACGTCGGGTTCACCCATGTCGGGTCGTGTAGATGCTTGGATGATGGATCAGGTCATTTGCCAAATCGATCGGCACACACAGGGTGTTTGAAGCAAGCTCAGGTGGTTTAATCATACTTGAAGGATAGGGTGAATGGAGTTCAAATAGCTCTATTTACTTTAGTGATGAAAAAAGTAATAAATATCTTAAAATAACTAATGAGGAATGCCTAACAGTCAATGCATCTAAAGACCATTTGGTTGAGCTGCTCTATACTTAGCAATAACATCTTGATATGATTGTAAAATCAATGATTGTTTGGTTATATGTTCTTTAATGATCTCATCTACTTCGTGTTCAGTTGGTTTAGGGTGAGTACATCTAATTAGAGGTGGCAGAAATACATTTTCACTACTATGTGGTTCAGGAGATGCAATGGGAAATAAAGTTAAAGACTTTGTTAAACAATGATCATAGGATATGGGAATAAATATTCTTTAGTAATTTGATCTTTAACGACTTCTTCTACTTCCACTTCTTCAGACTCAATTCTAGTTTGAATACTTTTGGACACAACTAAATGCTCTGTGAACATCGAAAATGAAGATCAATGGAAAATGGTACATGAATTAATGAATGTGATAAGAATAGCTGTAAACAATAGTATGCTAATGCTAAACCTTTCAAAATGATAAACTTTGCTAAAACAATATAGAATTCTAATGAAACCTTAACATAGATAATGATGTAAATGGCTAATATAAATGTGAGCTTTAAATTGGATCTGGAAAGGTGGGTGAAGCTGTGAATGAGCAGCTCCTATTCTCTGATCATGTAATGGCTTGATACTCTTTTTCAATCTTTATTAACTCTTCCTTCAAGACTCTTTTCTTCAATGCCTACAAGAAAACATTAGGGAAACACATAAGTATATCAAATAAAACATAAAATCATGCTTTCTCACATCACCTCTATGCATACATTCACACTTAAATGCACCCATTCTCAATTACAAGCATGCTAACATATGCTCATGCACATGCTAACACTTAATCTCATGCACATGTGAGCTAGATATGGCTTCTCAAAAATGAGTGAAATCACTGAAGCAAGCAGGGGGCTTATTAAACAAGGGGTCTACTAGCTTATTCAAATGCTCATAGAGCTCATACACACACGCGGGATTGGACATTCAAAGCTCTTTGTGTGTACATATACAGTTGAAAACATTCCCTACAAGTTAGGAATCACTTTTCCAAAGTTATAGGCTTTTAATCACACCTAAGTGTGATTCAAAACATGTGTGTTGTGAGGGGGATTCAAAATACAAAAATTGATCTTGATTTCTTGTGCTTGAAGACTTGCTCCATGAATCTCCAAGTGGTATCCATCTGATGGTCCATTTACAACTAAGGTTGAAGCTTGAATTTCAACATGTTAGTGGATGAAGAACCACTTGTTGAACAAACTAAAGTTAGGATGTTGGTTGGAGTATCCCTTTTTCTAATAGAGTTGAATAATTAATATCTACTCTTTTGGTTTATGTTCAATTATTTTAAAGTACAATGAAAGTTGGGCATAAAACCCTTTGGAGCCCCTCGAATCCCACAAAATAGGGGCTAGATGCCTAATGACTATTGAGATATAGATCTCAAAGGCTTTCTAAGGTAGACACTAGAAAGGGACAACGCTATATCCAGACAAGATAAAACGTTTAAATTGGGTAGGAAAAATTCCCAAGGGTCCCTTGAAGGGGTTGGGTTGATTGTTCAGCACAGAAATTGTGATAGCAATCCAAAAACCCACAAAAGTTTGAAACCACGTCTCCAACCTTGAGGGCCAAAGGCCCAACCAATTAAGCTAATACACTTTATTATGTTACCCTTTATTATCATCATAAATGTCCCATTGTTATCTATTGAATAGGGAGATATACGGATTTAGTTGTGATGGCGAGGGGTGATAAATGGGAGCTAATTTATTATTCCCTCTTGAGTCTTGTCAGTACATAATATGGGATCTCTCACCCAACGATATACACCTACACCCGTGAACCCTTTTCAATATCTCATTAAATCCATAGAATGGAATGAGCCTAACATATATTCAAAACATGCTTATTAGAAATTATAAAAAAAGAACTTAAAAATTATCACACAACGTAGCTTCATGGCGTCATGGTGACGTCCAATCTGCATGGATAACAATACTTTGCTTTGGACTCTATTAGCAATGTTCAAATCTATCCTTCTTTCAATATCTACACCACAACATGACACAAAGGCTATCAAAGAGATCCGCAAAAGGCCACACATATTTTGATGCGAATAATACACGCGTTGGAAGACTTCATGGATGAAAAATAAGACCTATGAAGTTTCAAGCATGTAAGGAAAATGTGAATGAAATGTAGTTTGAATATCAAGCTGAGGATTTCAAATAAATGAAGGCAATGCAAAAATGAAAAAGTCATACTCTCGAGTCGCATGGAATACTCATCTCCAAGCCATTAGCGCGTTCTTCTTATTGTGATAATTAAAATGGCCAGAATAACACAATACGAGTTGTATACATCCTTGAGTTAAAAAGCTTCCATGTGAGGTAATCTTGAGGCTTTCATATCCATATGATATGAAAAAAGCATATGTGTAAGCATTAAATAAAAACATCCAATCCCGTCCCAAAAAATGACCCTCATTTAAGCATATTCACACATAGGCTCACGGCTACTCTCTTATTTACCTATGTAGTGGCTCATTTCTAGCATTAAGCATCCATTTTACATAATAAGAGTTCTGCTTTCTCATGTTCTGGACTTTCGTTTTTCTCCACAGAATATGACTCATGATTCTTCGTCGCTTTCACATGCTTTCTCATCTTCAATCTTGCATTCTTCTTCAAACCTCCATGACTTCCCACTTCTGTTTATCTTTCCATAGTTCCCAAGTTTTTGATAGCCATGGATTCTTGAGTTGATAATTTTGACTAAAACTTTTTAAGGAGATCAACATTCTATGTTATAGCTATAAGAAGGTGTCCGAAAACTGGTCCTTATGCAAATAATATCAACAACTTGAACCCCCAAAGATATGTTCCTCAAAGTCTTGTATCATCGAAAAACAAATTCCCACCGTTGAAAGCAATGAATATTGAAATTGCTCTATAGAGATATAGAGGGAGAAACATGATAAGTATTTACGGAAATAACTACAACTTCAAAGAAACGTAGTAAACTTTGGTAGATTGTGTTGCCCGAAGAAGACATTAAAAGCAAGATCCTTTGGAGTTGCCATGTATGGGTAGTTAAGCCAATACTTAGTGGTGCATTGCTGCACCCACATGATATCATATCTAGTCTATGTGAATGGATGTATAAAAGGAGCAAACGATGGATCATACTTTACATATGTCACGACTTGGTTGAATGTGTACAAGACACCTCTAGTGTGGATTGGATATTACAAAAGTGAGCACTTAAAACTCTTTAAAACTTCAAAAATGTTGTAGAAGTAAGCTACATATATCAAGAAGGGAACCCTTAGCACCAATCGTCCTATTGTTGTGTATCTTCTTAAGCTCTACATCTATGTTCTAGTATCCTAGGATGGTAGACGCTTATTGCACCTAGTATATCTCTCACCTTTACTTGGATTCCCTATTGCCATATCAATATGATTGTATGAAGCACTAACACTGCTCCAAATAGTGTAAATAAGTATATGGTGGTGAAGCATTAGTTCATTCAAGTCTCTTCATAGAAGGCACTCAAGAATTTCCTCTTCTAGGTACAAGAAATAACTAGACAAGATCTCGTAGAAAAATAACTAGAAAAAATCTCATACTAAAAGATTACAAGAGGACAAGCAAGGATGTTAAGAATAATAGTTTGGAGAAGACTAAAAGAAGGAATAAGACTAGAACTGGAATTGTAACTTGAAGATTACTTACTTGGAGATTCGTGACTCCTTGAACTATGAGGACTGATACTATATGGCAAGATTCAGGATTTATATGGCCAAGCCCTCTTTATATAGGTGTTTAAATGTACTTATGAGTGATGATGTCATCAATTATTTCGACAATCAAAAAACCATGTGAACCAAGATGTACCGTTAATACAAACACTATGTATAATGATAGACCCAAGACTTGTGTTAAATGGGGTATCATGGGGCTTTCACATCATCAAATAGAGTATCCAACAGGCTTTTGGGTTGCGGGGTGCACATCTTGCCCCTTGTACATTGTATACTTCTTGGCTTTAATACTATCTTTTTGTTGTTCTCTCGAAAAAAAAAAACTTAAAGAAAAACATCCAACCGTGTCCCAAAAAATGAACCTCATTTAAGCATATTCACACATAGACTCACGGATACTCTGTCATGATAGCTATTTACGGAAATAACTGCAGTTTCAAAGAAGGTCCGTAAACTTTGGTAGATCTGAAATTTGCCCTAGGACGAGATTAAAAGCAAAATCAGAACATGTGCTTTCAATGTCGAATGTAATGATATGAAGAAGTGTTGCTTTTAACTGCGATTTTCATGATTTTTGCTTATGGGTTTCGCTAGATCCTCGCACGATGATTGATCGAATCTAACGACGGCAAGTCTGAGCTGTTGCTCTTAACTGCTATTTTCATGGTTTTTGATTTTTGTATCTTTACATGCTTCTTCACTATGTCCGCACTCTTCTCTAAAATGCGTTGCCCTGCGTGTTTATCGTAACATTCCTGCGACTTCCCTGTACGACAAGTCAAGAACGCGATGGGTAATCAGTGCTTCCGCGTCTCTGTTGTATCACAAGGCGAGGTCGAACATCGTGACTCGCCTTTCGTTGTATCAGAAGTCGATGGCAGTGAACACGACAATGAACATGTATTACGCGGAGATCAGATGATCTCTAATACTACAAGCATAGAAAGGAAGATCGGAGCCATTGCTGTCCAATCCAGCGTTTCTGTAGTATCACAAGACGAGGTCGAACACCGCGATTCTGCTGTATCAGAGGTCGATGGCACTGAACAGGACAATGAACATGTATTAAGCGGAGATCAGATGACCTCTATTACTACAAGCACACAGAGGAAGATCAGAGTCGTTGCTGCCCAATCCAACGTCTCTGTTGGATCACAAGGCGAGGTCGAACACCGCGACTCTGTATCAGAACTCGATGGCAGTGAACACGACAATGAACAGGTAATAAGCGGAGATCAGATGATCTCTATTACTACAAGCACAGAGAGGATGATCACAGTCATTGCTGCCCAATCCAGCGTCTCTGTTGTATCACAAGGCGAGGTCGAACACCGCGACACTGTTGTATCAGGAGCCGATGGCAGTGAACACAAGAATGGACATGTACTAAGCGGAGATCAGATGATCTCTAATACTACAAGCTTAGAGAGGAAGATAAGAGAGATTGCTGCCCAATTCAGCGTCTCTGTTGTATCACAAGGCGAGGTCGAACACCACGACTCTGTTGTATCAGAAGTCGATGTCAATGAACACGACAATGAACATGTGTTAAGCGGAGATCAGATGATCTCTATAACTACAAGCACAGAGAGGAAGATCAGAGTCATTGCTGCCCAATCCAGCGTCTCTGTTGTATCACAAGGCGAGGTCGAACACTGCGACTCTGTTGTATCAGAAGTCGATGGCAGTGAACACGCTAAAGAACATGTATTGAGCGGAGATCAGCTGATCTTTAATACTACAAGCACAGAGAGGAAGATCAGAGTCATTGCTGCCCAATCCAGCGAATTGTTTGATCTGGACGTCGTCCCTTCTCACAACAGGGTCATGGTGAGAGATGTTCTTTTGAGATTTCCCTCAGGTCATTTTCTCACATCCTTCGATGCCGAAGCAAAACACGAACTGAAAGAAAAGCTTGCGTCTCCTCTCAATGACGACGCAGAAGTGTTGGCAGACCCTAACACTGTCTACATATTATTTCCCAGTTCCCGCCTTCGCACGCGAGTCAAGGCTGGGGAGTACACACACTTTGCTCGCCTTATCGAAATGCATGAACTGCGTGCCCTCCGACAGGCTGAGCTTGAAAAAGAGGAAGAAGATGGTGTACCAGCATCTCGAGCTTTAGGATGTCGAATTTTAGAACGAACGAGCGCAAAGCGTTATTGTGACTTGGATCTGGCTGAGTTTGAGGAAGAGGAAGAAGGTCATTTATTGTCTTTTCCCCTAAAGTAGGGAAAGCAACTTGGAGAATATCAGTTTGAAGTTTTTTCTAGTTCAATTGATTTGTATTAATATGTTTCATTCGATTGAACACTTTACTTTCTACAGATTGAATATATTTTTGGGTCATAGAAGATTTCTAATACATAATTTTCTTTACGCAGAATTTTAAAGTCATTATGTGTTTTTAATACACCTCGCATTGAAAAGATCGTTTGGGTTATTCTTCAAGTGTTATGGAATATACATCTTTTACTTTGGTATCGGTTGAGTAGAACGAGCTATAACTAGTAAATTAAGTTTTTGTCGTCCTATTTATCAAACATGGATACGAAGATATTCTATCTCATTTGTTTACAGGAAAATTTAAATTGTATACTGCACCTATTCTTATATCATACACATAAAATCCCATAGACAATTCGATGCGATCACCACCACCACCTCCCATACCTAATGATGTTATAATAAAGTCAAGGATATCAATTACACCTAATGATGTCAAGTGAACCTATGAACAAGTCGTGAACAGAGAAACAACATTGGAGAAAGAGGTGATCTAATGATATTTCTCATCGGTCATGAAAAATTTCCAACCATACAAAGCTAAACATGGTTGCAATTAAGAAAACAATAAGTGGGAATGTCATGTTAGATTTTCCCTTCTATCTATCTCGGTACTAGAACCCCATAAACTTAGTGGCTTTTTCCTCATCCTCAAATTACCTTCTTTCCTTCCCTCTAACTCTTCCATTTGTGACATGTTTCTGAGCTATAGATCTTCCAACTACCCATCAGCCACCCCCCATTTGCCTTCATAGCATTCCTTGGGTACCCAAACCAAAATAGTATTAGTATACATAGCAACCTTTCTAGAAACCACTAATAATTTGTTTTTCAACTAGTGGGGAAAAGTATTTCAGGGTTATCCTCTCTTAGCATTGGAATCATATTAACAAATTTTGACTTCAAAATAGTCTCTGTTGAGTCAGTGTTGGAACCAAGGAATGGGCTTGTATTTCAATTCAACTTACAAATATCGACAACGATCAGGTCTTCGGATGCATAATCTTGGTGCTCTTGTCACTCTGATTTCAAATCAAAGTGTGATTGTGATTTTGGGCATTATGAAATCACCTCTTAATTTTGATCTTGTAATCAATTAAAGAGTAGGAATTGACTCACTGGAATCACGTTTTTGAATCAAATATAGGATTTGGATAAAAGTTTGCACGTTTTAAGTAAGTCTCTAAGACAATTCATACACATATGAGTGATAGAATTACGCATTTTAGGTCAAGACACACAGCTGATAAGACAAGATCCATAAGAAGTTACTGCTTTTGACTTTCCAACATGATACACTCAATTTTGACATATTCATATTTTTGTAGCAACTCAAAGAGTGATTGGAACATAATGGCAAGCGTAGAAGAAGTTCAACTAGTGGAATCTAGTTCCATTAGACCTGAATACCACACTATCTTAGGAGTACATGAGACAAAATGCTATGAGTGCATTGATTGTATTGATTATTTGGTTAGATTCGTAGACCAACTCAAGAACTTTCTAGTGAAAGAAATGGATACAGTTCCCATGCTCACATTTGAAGCAGGTGTGTAGATATAATGAGCACATAATCACTAAATACTATATAAATTACCTTAGAGTCTTGGTTGATAGCATGACAAAACACGACCCTTAGCATATGAGACTCTGTGGCAAGAAAACACAAGTTAAATGAACAATATCCATAGTTTTTATGTATATTTGAGTGTAGAGACCCTATACATTCCTTAGAACCACTAAAGTATAGAAGTTATACGATCATTGCTCATCCATGTATGTGCACAGAAAAGGCACCATTCATATATTTTGCGATCTAGAAAGAGAATACGAAGAGAAGGTATTGCTCTTGCACAAGCACATGAATGTGAAATGGGAAATAGGAATGTTGATGGAAAAATGTCAACAAGAGAAAGTGTTAAGTCTTCAAATCTGATCCGACAACTATGGCAAATACTGTAAGTGATTTAGAGAGTGAATTATATGAAGGTACTTCCTTTCCCATAAATACGGATGAGCTTTCGGAAAGAGCTAATGTTCTTAGCCAAGGTCGAGAGTAAAATGAAACGTCTCTCACGTATGGGAAAGACGATGGGTATGGTGCACCTTTGATCAAGGAGCCATGGGGTCAAATCCTCAACAAATAAACAGCACCAATATAAGGGTAAACCGGATCCACCATCCTATTGTAAAGCAAGAATGGATTAATTAAGTGCATAAGATAGTTGTTTTGAATGTTTTCTATGAACCTTGAGAAGTTTGATGAATTTGGAAACCAAATCTCGGATGAAACCCCTGTTATCTTTAATGGTGAACCTGGTGGATTCATAGGTGTACCTTGAGAGATCATATGGACTCATGGCTAAGACTAAATATACGTGGAAAGAACCTCATTCGTGACCAAACTTCGATTGGTTTCACAAAAGATTGAAGTCTACTACTCCATGGATATGAAGGAAGAATTTTCGACTCTTCCTCTACGAGCTTCAAGTACCATCTTTCCTAAAACTATATGAACTTTGATATTCTAAGTTTGCCACCATGGTCGTATACGAGGATCCAATGATAAGAGATTTATATGTTCTCCCTAAGATCGTAGTGAAAAATGTATGTATCAAGGTGAGCCTAGTTCTGTGAACGATGTGACTAGGCTAGAGACTATCACTCCAAGGTTCACTAATCACTAATTAGAGGTTCCTCAAGATCAACGGGATCTAAGATTGAATGACAATAGGAAAAAAAGTTCATTCACGGATAAAACATGCAAAAAGAGGTAACATGCATAGACAAGATCCTCTATAGCATCAAATGCCAATTAGAAGACCTGATTGGGGTAGGAGCATAAGGCCTAGGCAATTTGCAAACTACATGACACATCTATATGGTAGATATAGAGATCCTTATGATCACATTGAAAAATTCGAAAACATTTTCACAGAGCAGAGCATGTTGATAACTAATTATCCATTATGACTCTACTCTAGCATGGTTCCAACCCCAAAATATTGAGACATCTCCTAATTCGAATCAATTGACATACAAATTGATTGGAGAATTCTCTAAGAGAATCGTTAAACATTAGACCCCTTCAAAAAACTAAAAATAATTTTAAACAATTTGGTTTGGAATATCTTAGATTGGCTACAAGAAGATTCAAGGAATACATTTCTAGATGTTCTACTCAAGCGCCACCATTAGATAAGATTGTGTCCAATTTATAAACGGACTAACAAACCACAAGATTAAAAATTTATTATTTATAAAGAGACCACTATAGTTGATGCGTGCATGAAAGAGTGTATTGAATTGAGAGATAACCTTGAGTTATCCAAGGAATCTCAAAAGAAGAATAGGTTTTCTAGCATTCAATTTGACTCATTTCTTGATGATCTAGCTCTTGGAGTTTGACGTTTGCAAAAGAATGCATACACCACAAGGGAGAAGAAGAATCTTGGAGCAAAACAAACAATACTAAATGTATGACCAAGAGAATGTACACAGATAAGTGACCCATTCGGGTTATAGGCATATATAAAAACCGGGGGAAAAAACCTCATGTAGAGGGAAGAAAATTATGTGGTGGTCCTAGTGTGTTCACACACATCACTACCAAAATATATCAATAAATCAACTCTAGGAGTGATGATGCAGTGAACAAGGAGGTGGCATATGTATAAGGAAGTGCCAAGCTATGTGGAATCAATCCACAAAAGGAAGTAATCCCAAAGCTTTGGAGAAAGCTTCAAACCTCTCCCTAGGTAGAGCCTTTGTGAAAAGTTCTACAACGTTCTCCTCTCTGGCAACATATGACAAACTCTTCTTTCCAACAAAGAACCTCTCCTTCACTTAATGATAGAACACTTCAATGTTCTTAGTGTGAGAATGGAACACAAGGATCCTCACAACTCGCAATGCGCTTTGACTATCAGTAAGTATGCTGGTGGTAGAAGACTCACCAACACCCAAATAAACCATAAGGTGTGCGAGCCACACACACTCAGCAATCACTTTGAAAGCTTCCCTATCCTCAGCCTCACAACTAGAAGTGGCCACTATAGGTGGATTCTTGCTTAACCATCATATGCATGAACGACAAAGCATGAAGCAAAAACCACTGGTAGACACATGAGTGTCATAGCAACCAAACTAGTGAGAGTTAAAAAAATCATGTAAATCTGGCGGTAGTGATCCCCCTTGGGATAAAACAATCCAAGTACCTTGGTACCACTCAAGTAGAAAAAGATGCACTTAACCGCCTCCCAATGCTTTACATATGGGCAATGCATAAAGTTGATCTCCAACATCATGAAGACTCAACCATCAACACGTTTCCATAGGAGTGGCAATAGATTCGTAGTCTTCAAGGCCAAAATGCTGCAATAATGTGTCAAGAAATTTTGTTTCACACAAATCTATGCCCCCATCAAGTTGCATAAATTGAATGCTCAAATAATGATTCAAATGCCCCAACTATGACATCTTAAATGAGGTATGAAAACCAGCCTTAAAATCAGTAATATGCTTCTCATTAGGACTAGTGAGTAGCATGTCATCAACATAGACAACAATGATCAGAAGCACTTTATTTTCACCCTTAACATATAAGATGCTCTCAAATGGAATCTTCTAAAAACCTTGTTCAATCATGTAGGCATGTATCTTTTCATACCAAGCATGTGGTGATTGCTTCAAACCATATAATGCCTTTTTCAATATGAACACTTTGTTTCTATGTTCTTTCTCCGCAAAAGCATAGGGCTGGAAAAGATATAATTGTTTATTAAGTAACCATTTATAAATCCATTTTTAATGCCCAACCAATGTACATTCCAACCATGATGAGCTGCAGGTGCAAAGACGCTACAAGCAGTAGTCATTTGGCATGTGGGAGCAAAGGTCTCATAAAAAAGAATGCCTCGTTCTTGAGCATAACATTTTGGAACAAGCCTAACCTTATACCTCCAATTGTTCCATCACGCTTACACTTCAGCTTGTACACCCACTTAGTGCCAATGGCCTTCTTGCCACGAGGAAACTCACATAAAGACTACGTACTATTCTTCATAATAACACCCTATTTCGGTTGCATGGCAACCATCCAATTTTCTAAATTTTGTGCTTCATCAAATGAAATAGGCTCATTGTCATCACAAATACTAGAGGCATGCATAGTGTAGCAATCTAGTGCAAAAGAAGTACTATGAGAATCTGAACATGTAGGATATGATAGAGGTGCATCTAATTTGTTATCTCCCAAAGTCTACACTATCCATTTTGGCATAGGTTTTGCCTCCTTTATATAATTCCTCTCATAAAAAAATGCATCATGTAAATCTGCATTAGAAATGGATTGATCTCCATCATCACATGAAACTTATAAAGGCTGAGAAATTTCCTCATTTGGACCACCACTTAAATTTCACCTATAAAAAGAGGCAACAAAGTGACATACACATCTCTAGAGCTAACAAAAGTTTCCTTGGTACATGAAAGAAAACAACAAAAACAACAATACGGCTAACTCAGGTGCATTTAATTTGTGCATGATACATGCGATAACCTTTGCTTTCTGAACTATACCCAACAAAAATACATTTTAGTACTTTATCATCCAATTTCCTATGTTGTTGTTTAGGCATTCATGCATAGGTCTAACAATACAAAAATGCAGATGAGCAAGGGATGCCTTGCAGCCATGCCAAGCCTCAGATGGAGTGATAGACTATAGTGTTTTGGTGGGACACCTATTAAGTACATATGCTACACACATAATAGCCGCAAGCTAGAAGCTATGTGGTAAAGCTTGACTTTTGACCATACACCTTCCCATCTCCATGAGGGACTTGTCATTCCTTTCAGGAAATCCATTCTACTTATGTGTATATGGTAGTGTATATTGATGTTTTATCCCACGTTTAGCCAAAAATGCATTAAGATCAGAAGACATATATCCCTCCCCCCTCCCCCTAATCAGAATGAAGGATACTCATATTTCATGATGATAGATTTTTTAACCAAAACTAGAAAGTGTTTGAAGCTCATAAACACTTCCAAATTTTCTTTCAATGGATATATCCATGCATGTTTGGGAAAATCATTAATGAAAGTCACCAAGTAAAGGTAGTTCCCAAAAGAAGGTGTATGCATAGGACCACAAACATCATTATGAAAAATCTGCAAGTTCTAAATAGCTTGAATTGAACCATCTTTTGGGAAGGAGGAATGCTACATTTTGCCCAAAATACAACCTTCACAAACATGTTTAAAAGGTGCCTCAAGTTTGGGCATAGAGGATACGATTTTAGATTTCTGTAGGAATAGAAAACTAGCATAATTGAAATGACCAAAATATGCATGCCAAAGCTTTGCATCTGACATAGCCTAAGAATTTTCAAGTGCACATGCTGAATCATTCACAAATTTTGCATAATCCATAAGCTTATACAACCCATGACATAAAATGCTAGAAACAATAATAGCATTTCCATTTGAGAGATCATAAACTATACATCTCTCATCAACAAATTTCACAAACAAGCCGATATTGGCTAATGATGAAATTGATAACAACTGTTTTTTAATTGTTGGCACAAACAAAGCATCTAACAATGTAAAATAACTACGTTAGTAGTATTCAAAATTATCTTACCAAATCTCATTATAGGATAAGATGATTTTTTAGGACATGTGATAGTATTCCTTGTAGGGGCACACTCAAGTGAAGTCAAGAAACTACATTGTGAGTTAATATGTTTTGTTGCCCAAGTATCAAAGTACCAAACATCTGAGTCTACTATAGATATATATTGTTCATGAGAAGATGGGTTATAAATGCACACAACAGTAAATGCCCATTCTTCATTATGCACAACATTAGCAAACTCTGTTTTAGGTGTAGAGGCCTATGCAATACCATCCTAACCTCTTTTTTCTTTGCATCTTTTGTAGATAGTTTTGGACAAACCTTTATGAAATTATCATTTCCTTTTTATTATTTGCAAAATTGTTTCAGCTTTTCTGATTTCTTCTCATCTTTGTCTTCCTTTTTTGATTGTGTAGAATTGGCAAAGTTTTGGTTACTAGTAGATGAGCCCCATTTACCTTTGACCTTTTGACTAGCGAGGAAAGCTTGCTCTGCAACACATAATGGACCTCTTCTTCCTCGATTGGTCCTGCTACAAAAAAAACAGAGACTAACTCCTCAAATGTTAAGGTATTTGGATTTTCTTTCATCATCAAGAAAAGAGTAGAAGAAAAACTCTGATATGAATCTCAAAGACCACTCAAAATAGTTTACATAAGTGAACTCTTTGCCAAGACTTCATCCACATAAATGAAGTGCTCCTTCAAATATTTGATCTTTGTCAACAAAATATCCATGGAATCTACTTCATTCATGTGCTCACTCTCCAACTGTTTTTAGATGTAAGCAACATGAGCCTCATTCCTTGCCTTATACAAAGTGGTAAGTGCATCCCAAGCATCCTTTTCTATTTTTCAAGAGCGAATGTGAGCGATAATGGCATGTTTGATAGAAAAATCTACCAATACATGTGCTTGAGCATCTCAGCCATCCTAGTAAAGTTGTTCTATAGTAGGTGCAGCAAGAATTGTATCACGAATAGGAACCTAAAGGTCATCATCTTCAATGCCATGTGCATCACCTTCACTAACATATGAGAATTCATAGGAGGACCTTTGAATATATAAACCCTATAAATTTCTTAGACCGACTAGAGTAAATTGTTAGTGCAAGAAGAAGTTATTTGATCATTTGTCATCCATGTATGTGCACAAAAAAGGCACCATTCATAAATTTTGCAATCTAGAAAGACAATACGAAGAGAAGGTCTTGCTCTTCTACAAGGGCATGAGTGTCAAAGTGGAAACACGAATGTTGATGGAAAAATGTCAACAAGAGAAAGTGCTAATTTGATCCCAATAACTATGAAAAATAGTGTAAGTGATTTAAAGAGTGAAAATGAAGGTATTTCATTTTCCATAAATACAGATGAGCTTTCAAAAGGAGCTAATGTTCTTAGCCAAGGTCATTAGGGTAAACAAAAGCTACCATTCTGTTGTAAAGTGAGAATGGAATAATTAAGCGGATAAGAGAGGAGTTTTGAATGTTTTCCATGAGTCTTGAGAAATTAGATGAATTTGGAAACAAAATCTTAGACAAAACTCCTATTACATTTAATGGTGGACCTACTGGATTCATAGGTGGACCTCAAGAGATCAGATGGACTCATGACTAGGAATAAATATATGTGGAAAGAAACTCATTCGTGACCAAAGTTCTATTGGTTTCTGAAAAGATTGAAGTCTAGTACTCCATGGATATGAAGGAAAACTTTTGCACTCCTCCTCTACATGCTTCAAGTGCAGCTTTCCTAAAAATATATGAACTTTGATCTTCTAAGTTTCCGACCATGGTTTTATATGAGGATCCAATAACAAGAGGTTTATGTGTCCTCCCCAAGATCTTAGGGAAAAATGTATGTATCAACCTGAACTTGGTTTTATGAATGATGTGCCTAGGCTGGAGACTATCACTTCTAGGTTCACTAATCACTAATCAGAGGCCCCTCAAGATCAAGGGGATCTGAGATTCAATGATAATAGAAAAAACAATTCACATGCATAGACACAACATGCAATTTGACATAACATGCATAAACAAGATCCTTATATAGCATCAAATGCTAATTAGAAGACCTGATAGGGGTAGGGGCTTAAGGCCTAGGCAAGTTACAAACTACATGAGTGATATATATGATGGATGTGGAGATCCTCATGATCACATTGAAAATTTGAAAAAATTCACAAAGCGGAGTAGGTTGATGACTAATTATCCAATATGAAGTCCCTAGAGTCACATTGAAAGCTTCTACTTTATAATGGTTCTTACCCCTAGAGATTGAGAAATTTTCTAATTTGGATCAATTGATATACAAATTAATTGGAGAAATCTGTATGAAAAGAATTGAACATGAGACCCCTTTAAAAATCCATAGTTTTAAACAATTTGGTTTGGAATATGTGAGATCGACTGCAAGAACATTCAAGGAATACATCTCTAGATGTCCTATTCAAGAACCACCATTGGATATGATTGTATCCTTGTTTGTAAATGGACTAAACAACCACAAGTTAAGAAATTAAGTATTTATAAAGAGACCATCTATAGTTTTTTTTTAATATAAAGGAAGTTCGGCAATAGCCTACTCTCCCGGACTTGAATTAAATTAAGAAACAAGGGTACAAAAGAAGGGGACTAGTGCCCACGGGACCCCCCAAATCCCACAAAGCAGGGGAGGCTTGGTTGATTCCTAGGTTGCATTACAAAGAAGATTGATCACCCTCTCGTCGCCCTCATGCGGGACCCACTTGGGTTTGAGCTTGTTGTTGATCAAAAGGAGGACTTGATGGTGCCTGAAGGGGGGGGATTTCTTACAGTTGACAATCCTCTTGCCAAGGAGGAAAAGAGATTTCTCAATCGTCCACTCCTTGGGAGGGTCGCCGAAGTTGAGAGCACACCGCTCCCGCCAAATTTTCCACAGGACTTCCCCTCTGATTGCGTTCCAGAGAGCCGCAGAGCAGCCTATCGCTTCTCCTAAAAGGACTTGTTTCCAGCTAAGCTGTTTCTGAACTCTGATTTTCAGTCCAACCGTCTGCCAGATTCTGTAGGAGTTGGGGCAAGTAAGGAAGATGTGTGGGACATCTTCGATTGCACGGTGGCAGCGTTTGCACCACGGAGGGATCCCACAAATTTTGCTAGCCTTTTGGTTAGTCCAAATTCCTCGATGCAGAATTTGCCATAAGAGGACAGACTTCTTAATCTCTATAAGTGGGTGCCAGATACCCATGAATTTCATGTCCCACCGAAGCCGCGTCCAAGACAGGCACCACTTCTTGTTGAGGCTGATCTGGAGGTCAGTCGTTTCTTTGATGTTCGGGATTTTGATTAGGCTATTTCCATTGTGCCATTTGAGACCACGCGCGTTCGGAGCATCATGTCCCATGAGAAGGCGAGTTTTGTGGCGCTCCCAAGCGAGGCATCTGCTTTGCAAGGTGTTCCATTCTTCGTAGGAGATGTTTATGCGAGGGTCGATATCCTCGAAGTTGCTCCAACTGTTGGTGTCATGTTTCCAGAGGTGTTTCCATTTTTTGAATCCCTTGTTCCATAGCTTCTTGGCATTTTGAATGTTCCACGACTCCACACTCCGGATGCCATGTATCGGAAACCAGATAGAGTCGTTTTGTCTGATTCCGGCCGCCCACTTCCAGTCCTCACTAATTCTTGTGAAGCTTTTGACTTTGTTCCAGCCCTTCCAAAGAGAGCATACGAGACTGGAGCCTTTCGGGAAGACAGGTATCGGGGAGAATAGCAGGGTCATGATGTCAAGGTTCTTCCAGTTCGGGGACCCCGTGAGGGCCAACTCATTTTTGTTTCTGAATATCAGCTTGGCCCATGAGGCCTCCCTATTGCACCAAGCTTTAATCATCCATTTGGCAGCCAGTTTGTTAGCCATACACCCAATGTCCAGGATGCCAAGCCCCCCGCTATCTCTAGGGCTGGTGCAGATGGCCCATTTGATTTTAGGCACCCCCCTTCTGTTATGATCGCCCGTCCAAAGAAAGTTTCTGCAGATGCTATTCAGTTTGGACAGGCCTTGTTCATTCGGTCTCCAGCAAGAAAGGAAATAGATGGTAGACGAGAGGAGGAACGTGTTGATAACCATCGCCCTTCCAGCGAGATTGATTTGCATGCCTCTCCAGTAGTTGAGCTTGTTTTCAAGTTTGGCCAGCACCCAGTTCCATCGCTGCTCCATAGAGACGCCAAATCCCAAGGGGATTCCAAGAAGCCGAAAGATTTGGCCCTGCGGAATGATTTGACAGCCATGTACAATGAGAAGGCCAGGTTGATGTCCCAGGATGGCCCTAAAGGCGGTCTTATTGTGGTTGATCTTGGATCCAGAGGCCTCACAAAAGGTATCAAGGCACCTCCAGAAAGTCTCCAGGCTAGTATTATCATTGTGAACGAACGCGTTCATGTCGTCAGCAAAAAGTCTCATGATGATTTGATTGTGGTCGTGAGGTAGTTGGAGGCCTTTGATATTGCTAGCCTCCACATGATGAGCCACAAGTCTGCTCAGCCCCTCAGTGGCGATGGCAAAGAGAAGGGGGGCAAGTGGGCACCCTTGTCTAATAGATCTTTTAAGATAGATCGCCTTCGACAGTTTGCCGTTAACGTTAATTTGGGTCGTTGCGTTGCCGAGAAGGGTCGCGATCATCTTGGTGAATTTCTGACTACATCCGAGGTCTTGGAGCGACTGCAGAATATAGTCCCATTCTAGCCTATCGTAGGCTTTGTCAAAGTCGATCTTGAGGAAGACCACATCTTGATTAGACTCATTTGCAAATTGAATACCTTCCCAAATATCCATAATGGTTTCCAGGATGGACCTGCCTTTGATGAAACCTTTTTGGTCCTCGCTAAGCCAAGATCTCAGGTGGCACGCAAGTCTGTTGGCAATGACTTTGGCGACAATCTTGTACCCTGTTTGGAGCATCGTAATTGGCCGCCAGTTCTCGATTCTGTTTTTTTCCCCCTTCTTGTGAATCAGCTTGATAATTCCATTATTTATACAAGAAGGAAGAGCACCAAATTTTAGCGCTTCTTGCCAAACCATCCGAAGAGGGGTGGCGACCACCAGCTTGAAGGATTTAAAGAACTCGTTAGTGAGTCCGTCGGGTCCCGGGCTTTTGCCGAGAGGGAGGGCATCAATGACCTCGATGATTTCTGATTCAGAGATCGGGGCATGGAGCAGGGAGTGGAGGTTGGGTGGTATTCTCCGGGGGGAAACCCTAGAAATGGCAGCCATGCAATCCCTTCTATGGTGGGAGAGGGGGTTCGAGGTTCCCAGGAGGCTCGTGAAGTGCCCTTCGATGATGCCAAAGTTATCTTCTTCCGAGTTGCAAACATTGCCATGTGGGTCTATCAGTAGGGGGATCGTTTCTCTGTTGTGTTTCCTTTTAAGGATACTGCACATCTCTTTGGTGGGTTTGTCGGCTTTTCCAGCCCACCATTCCTTGAAGAATATTTGCAGGTTTTTCCTTTGTATTTCTTCCTCGTATCTCAACGCTGCTCTGATTCTTCGGAGACCTTTCTGGGCTTGGTGTTTTCCTTTGTTCACTTCCTCCTCGAGTCGCCAGAGTCTGTGGTAAAGCGCTTCCCTACGAGCCCGCCGCACTGTCTCGAGCATCTTCTTAGTTCTGATCATGATCTTGCGAGACTTGTCGACCGCACTTCTCCAGCACTTGGCTGGGGCCAAGCCAGAGGCGAACGCCACCTTCCACACATCGGCAATCTCTTGGTGGACTGAGGGGAGAGAGAAGGTGGAAGCGTCGGCATGGAACCACGGAGCCTTGTGGGTCCTGTTGGAGGGTTGAAAAGTGATAACGATCGGGTAGTGATCGGAGATGGTGAGGTCAGTACGTTGCGTGATTGAAGGGTGGCCCCACTGATGAGTAAAGCTCTGAGAGATGTAGCATCTATCAAGTCTAGCTTTCCTCAGATCCTCGCCCGCTTGGAGATTCGACCAGGAAAAGCCATTCGAGTCTTTGAATTCGACCAGGTCCAGGTGGAGTTTGGTCATGTCCCACGTTTCTTTCTCCCGACTGTCAATGACCCTGCCCTTGCCCATCCATCTGTCCATAGGGTCCTCCACCATGTTGAAGTCTCCACATATAATCACGTTGTGAGGAAGCGAGTCAAGAGAAGTCCAAGTGTTCAGCCTCTCCAAATCCCCGTTAGGGGCGTATAAAGACACCATAGTAACACAGAGGGGAGCACCAAAAGAGATCGCAATCCAGCGGTGATTAACATCTTCAATGGAGTTCTCGAGCTTTTCAAGCCAGGGTTGTTTAACACCGATGGCCGTTCCACCGGACCCCCGCTGGTGCTTTGTTGGGATCCACACATGGGCCGAGGAAACCTGTCTGAGCCGTTTCAGAAGGTCTTCTCCGTCAATTTTAATCTCTTGAATGCATATAATGTCTGGTTTTAAGCTGGTGTCACGGAGCCATTGACCAATGATGGCCGCTCTTGAGGGGTCGGTTAGCCCCCTAGCATTAAGCGAGATGACAATCATTTTTGTATTGATCCCTCTTTGCGGGAGGGAGCCTTGTCCTTTCTTCTCTTGGCTTCATCTTTCTTTTTCGCTGGGATCTGTTCCCGACTTAGAAATCGGTTCTTGTAGGGGCTTTTCCAGGGTAGCTCCATAGGCTGTTTTCCTTTGCGGGAAACACCTTGCTGGGGAGAGTAGGGCCCCGTGCTCGGCACCGTTTCCGGGATCGTCGATCCAATGATGGAACTTTCACTATCCATGTTGTCTTCATTACTAGTGGTGAATCCATCTTCTTTGCTTGTGGTATAGCCCTCCTGGGGGGTTTCTTTGTTGTCAGGGATCTCTAGGGCATTGTCGTAGGTATCTACCTCGAGTGGCTTCCCGCTTGGATAGTCAAGCTCGTTGATCTCCTTTCCTAGGTTGCAGTACAAATTGCTGTTGGGGGTAAGTGGCAGGTTGTTTCTCTCACCGTTGGCCCTCGGACTTCTTTTCCTTCTTCTTCTAACTTCAGTAAAGCCATCAGCATCAGCTTGAGGATTGAGGAAGCCCTTGCCTTCCCCTTCCTTGGTCGAGTGGGTCAAATCGCCGTTGTTGTCTTGAGCAGTTTTGGAGGCTTCTTGCGAACGCTTGTTTTTTTGCCTGATAGGGCAGTCTTTAATCCTGTGACCTTGTTGGCCACAACGAAAGCACGCGTTGGGGAGGTTTTTGTAGGTGATAACCTGCTCCCAAACATCACCTTCGCCCATGTCCACTTTGATCATTGATGGAAGCGGCAAAGAGAGGTCGGCCTCGACGCAGATTTGTGGGTGCCACCTAGCATTGAACGAGTGTCTTGCACCTTCATAGATGAGACCACCAATGTCTTCGCGTGAGGCCAGCGGCTTGCCGATAGGAGAGACAATGTCCCACACGAAGTTGTACAAGAAGTAAGGGAGGTTAGGGAGCTCAACCCACAGCGGGTACCGCAGTGATTTCGATTTGTCAGGAGTAAAGTCCGGGGACCATCTGAATAGGCACAGGGTCGCCCGACCAAACTGCCAGGTGCCAACGCTTAGGGCTTGGAACGCCATCTCTTCATTCTCAAAGACTAGCAGCATGTGGTTTGCTGGTAAGAACTGACATTTGCTGACAATTAGTCCTCGAGGGAACCACTCTTTTCTAAGCCATTGTCGCACAATTTCGAGCGGGGGCCTAGGGCCAAATACTTGGCCGACTAGGCAAACTTTCTTGAGCTCCTCCTGAGCAGACAGAACTGCGGGTCTACTGAGGGACACGACGGGGGATACAACACTTTCGGATGCCTCAGTGGCGGCACACGACCCCCCCTCCAGCAGGGCGGCCAGGAAATCGGTCTTCCTAGGGGGAGGGGCCCGATTACTTTTCACGAGAGAGGCAGCAGCCACATCCATGGCCAAAAGGAACTTGCACCACTTTTACTTTTCAAAACCCAAGGGAAGGCCCCTCCAACATGGAGGAGAAACTGACCACAGACCAGGAAGACACCGAAGCCAACCACCCCCAAAAACCGAGAAGGGACGCCCAATTCCCCTTTTCGATCTTTCCAATTTTCCTTTTCTTTTCCTTCTTTTTTTTATATTTGCTTTTCTCTTTCTCTTTTCTTTTTTTTTTTCTTTTCTTTTTTCTTTTTCTCTTTTTTCTTTTTCTTCTTCTTTTTTTTTTTTTTCTCTTTTTTTTCTTCTTCTTTTTTTTTTTCTCTTCTCTCTTTTTTTTTCTTTTATGAACTAAAGCGGAAAAAGGCCACGGCGGTCACGAGGGCATTTTTTTTTTTCTTTTTTCTTTTCTCGCTAGAATTAAAACTTCCTGCGTGAGAAGGAGTTGGTGTCGCGCGTGGCCCGGGGTAGGAGACACGTTATACTAGTACCTTCATTCTCCTCGTCTCGGTACGTGAGCGGAGAGAAGACCGTGGGCCCCCGCGGGTGTCTGTCGTGGCGACAGACACCCCAAACGGCGATAGACACCCCAAAATCGCGATAGACCGCCGCGATTGTCGCGATAGACAGGCCAGCCGGGAATCCCGCGATAGACTGAGTCTCGGCGATAGACCGTGGACCCCCGCGATTGTCGCGATAGACAGGCCAGCCGGGAATCCCGCGATAGACACCTGGATCGGCTCGGCGATGGACCCCCCCAAACGCGACAGACCAGCCCCCTGAAGCGCGACAGACACGCAACGACTTCCCGCCTCAGAAGACTTTTGAACAGCGTCAAGAATGAAAGGGCAGACGAGCTGCGCTTTCGAAAAGCTATGGAGTCGATGAAGAAAGACGGAGGTCCGTCGCCCGTGAAGGAGTCCGTCAACGCTCCTGCTGTAGTCACCGATTAAGTGATGAAGTCCACTTAGCAGCAACTTGCAAGCCAATGCTCAAGATTCTTTAATTGCTGCAGATGAAAAGGAACATCGACATCGCCGACAGCAGCAACAGTGGCGATGCTCGGCATAGCTCTTGCTGATAAGAAACGTGAGTGCTCTTACTATGCTGTAGTGTACTGTGCGAGACGATCCGAAGTCGGCAAGTCCTGCCGTCCAGGGTGTCGATGTAGTACTCTCCTGCCGTCAGAACAGCTGGAGAAGTAGCTTCAGAGTCATGGTTTCGTCACTTCGGGCCATGCGTCATCCCAGCACTTGCATTTTCGAAGATTTGCCAGCATCCAGGTCCAGACCATCTATAGTTGATGACTCCATGAAAGAGTGTATTGAATTGAGAAATAACATTGATATTCAAGGAATCTCAAAAGAAGAGTAGTTTTTCTAGCGTCAAATTTGACTCATTTCTTGATGCTCTAGTAGATAACTTGGCAAAAAAATTAAATCTTCCTTCATTACCTAATAGAAACATTGAGAGGTCTAAGAAAACTAGAAATTCGAAACATTTTGGATATATCCATTCTACTAGTATTTGTCCTAGATAAAACTAGGGTTTAAGAGCTCCTCATTTGTAACTATCATCTAACACTCATAAAATGGTGTGGAATATGAAAAAAATGATTAACCACTCCATCACAAATTATTACTATAATAGACTAGTTGTACGACAACCACATACTATTTTGAGGCTTGAGAACTATTAGGGTGCTTTGTAATATCAAAGTGACAAAGAACAATATCATCCAAATATGAATAACAATCAGGCATATAACACTCAAGTTCCAAGACCATATCAAAATAGGAGTTTCGCATATGGCTGGTTTGGTCAAGGGCCAACACAAAGTTTCTATGACTAGAACCCAACACAACATATGCTAGGGCCACAACCTCCTCAACCTAACCCGATCACTCCACTTGAGTGCATAGTCGAAGAGAACCATGAGTGATACTCTCAATAAGAGAAGCCACAAGAACAACCTCTTGTAAAAGTTATTACTTGAAAAGTAATTGCATTGAAGGTAAATACCAAAGAGGCTCGCCTGACCTTGTTAGGTACTACTCATGAAGTTGAAGTTGGAGAAATCAATTAGCGAATATTCCCCTAGTACAAGGGAACTTTTAAGTAGCATCCCTTGAAAGTTTTAATTCAAATACCTCTATATATACACTCAAAATGAGTCATGGATTAGAGTAGATTCTTTGCTACATTCAGAGGAGCTTTTGGTCAAGTTTTGTACTGTTGATGGAGCACACATTGTGAGGCTTATCCTCAAGCTTCATGCACATTCCTTTGATGTACTATATGTTTAATACATATTAATCTTTCAAGTCATTTCTTGGAGTTCACTTCAACTACTACTAGAGGTCTATGTCTCATTTGCAAACAAATTTGATCATTGCTTTCTTTGTGTATACTAATTCTTTTAATGCGATTTAAATTGTTATAGGTAAAGTGTTAAGTTTATTTGCATCATATTAATTTTCATCTTATTTGGTTCATTAATCTATGAGCTACATCTATTTGAAGTGACCTATGTATAGATGCACATATTTCCTGAAATGTCGGGATGACACCCCAATGTTCCCAAATTAAATTCTCTCATTATGGTTAATCAAAATTCATCCTTTTTGTTGCTTAAAGTTTATCATATTGTAATTTGAAGTGTGCAAAATATCTTTAGATGATTCTCGGTAGGCTATGAGCTGAGTGAAATTCCAGAGAGCACCTCATCCTGAAATAGCAAGTTTTTGACTCCTCTGTTTTGGATTACGTTATCTATTTCGATGTATCAATTTGATATTGATATTCCAAAGTACAAAGGTGGTTAATATGCATCCTTAGTAAGCTCAAGGTGTCTACTTACTATCCTTGAAGTTATCTTGCTAGGTGTAGAGTAGGTTTTTGCAACACCAGAATCATCCTTGGAGGTATCCATCATCTCTTGTCACATTCACCTCACCATTGGTTAATTAAGGAGTCTAAATCATCATATTGCCTTATTATTCTTAATTGACACAAGAATAGTGTTGGGTGATATTGTTAGCTACTAGGAATTTATGGTTTTGGTCACGTTGGTTTTATGTGGTACTTCTTCTTGAAAGTACTTTTTTTTTCTAGTTTACCTAGGTAGTAAATTATTTCATTTTTTTCACATTTTTTCTTTAGGTCTAGTATGGGTAAAGCTTGAGACATTAACAACCATAGAAAATTTTGTACTACCACAGTTTCTAATTGGAATGATGTGGAGCCCACTTTGGCCCACTTTGGACTTTCAAATTGCCTACTTAATTTTCCTATATGAATGGAACAATTGGAGTAGGTCACACACTTAGAAGACTATAGTTTTAACTAGAAATCATGCCAATATTGCAATATGATGTAGATCTCTTGAAGCATTAGGAAACTATTTAATAATCTTGTTTTTATTTCTAGACCTTAGTCATTCGGTCCTCGAAGAAGTTTTTGGGAATTAGAGAATTTATGATAGCTACAATTAAACTTGGGACCACAATCTCGATCAGAGTCATAGTATTTAGTCCATAGGCCAATTTGAATGGTGTAAATCCCACTACTAGTTTAAAGGTAGTCCGATATGCCCAAAGCAAAAGTGGCACAGATTGTTCCCACTTCCCAAAGTATTCTAGAAGTAATTCTTGCAAAATTTGTCAGAGGTACTTCATTAGTGCTTTCAAGTAGTCCATTGGCATGAGTGTAGTAAGGGGCATTGAATTTATGATTTATTTGACAAGAATTTGTAATACATTGAACTAATATATTAGCAAAGTGAGTTCAACAATCTGCAATTAGTTCCAAAGGCAGACCATAGTGAGGAAATAGATGCAAGGTTAGTGCCTTAGCTACACATCTAGCATTGGAGTTCCATAACACCTAGGCTTCTACACATTGATTGGCATAATTAGTGAACAAGAGTATAAAAGTTTTCCCCAGGGTTTTTGATGGGTAGAATATGACTAACAAACTCAAGTCCCCTTTTTGAGATTGTGCAAGGGCTAAGATTTATTATAAATGGAATTGATGTACCAAATAACATTCTCTCATACGTTGACATGGGTTAGATTTTGGTACATAGGATAAGGCATCCTAGATAGTGGGAAACCAGAGACAATTTTGAACAATTTCATTGAGTGTGCATTCTCTTCTCGAATATTTACCAATAAGTCTAGGATGGGCTTCTGTTATAAGTGTTGGCACTTCGTGATCCATGATGCAATGGAAATGAGCTCTAACAAGATCATGATGATATAATTGATTGAGAATCAAAGTAAACAATTTACTATAAAGAGCTAATATTTTCCTTGTAACTGGTCCTATAGTTGAAGATATAACTTCATTTGAGTGAAAAATTAACATATATTTGTATCAATTAGTGGGACTCAAAACCTCAATGGATTTCTTTCCAACAACGAAGCAATTGACATCACATAATTCATCATCAACACCCTCTAGTGGCACCCTCAAATTGAGGTAAGATACAAAATCTCCTAGAGCATGAGAAAAGTCATGTTCATGTACATATTCCCAATAAAATTCTTGCAATAAAAGAACCAAACGTGCTAGTTTCCTAAATAAGTTTAGTTGCTTGACTAAGTATTGAATAATCCACATGGAAAAAAAATTTTCATCGTACTAAATAATGTCCAAATTTATTAATGGACTACATAAGCCCAATGCATTCTCTCTCCATCATGGAGTAGTTCTTTTTTCTAGGAGATAATGGGTGAGTGACAAAGTTAACAGACCAAAACCAAGTACAACTAGCCTTCTACATTAATACACTATCAATGGCAGTATCAGATTCATCCATAAATACATGGCAAAGTTGGCTAAATTTTGGTGACTCTAAAATAGGAGCTTGCATTAATAAGATCTTCAATTGCCAAAATGCAACATCACACTCTAGAATCAAGTGAAACTATTTTGGGTGCATATTTGCCATCTTACTAAGGGATTACTATCTTTGCTAGAAAGTGAAGATGATGACTATGCTCATAGAATTGTCCCAAAAAAAGAAGTACTTCTTAGGAAATTTCAAGTATAGGAGCTTGAAAAATAGCATTAACTTTGTTCGGTTCTACAGTAATACCATTTTGATAAATAATATGTTATCGCTTATGGAATACTGAATTATTGGAGTTTATTATTGAGATATTATGTTGCTTTGTATTTTGATATAGTAACTCAAAGTTTGTGAGGGTGTGGGTGTGAATGGAATTATTTTTATGTACCTAGATACATATTTTCCATATAGCTTGTAAGTAAAGACCCATATAAAGGGTTCTTTCTAGAAAGTCATTAAAATAGTGGTTGAGATATGCAAACCTATAGAATGCCACTTTTTTAGTTAAAAGCTAACACTCTCTGTGATGGAGAACAACTTTTTACTCATACACCTACTTTTTGAAGTGGATGCCCTCATTGTAACCTCTATATTTGTGTAATAGAACACCATAAATACATGCAATCTAGAGACTTGTCAAATAGAGTGCATGGAGGGAGATTTTGCCCAATACTATATACTATCTCATCTACTGTGCATCTCTATTTTTGTGTGTTTTTTGATTTTGTACTCTTTGCATATGCATGTCCATAAGATCCTACAATGGTGGTATCAAAGCCTACGTGCATCACTGTAGAGGTGTTTGGTGATGCTTCTTTGGCATCTAATTTCTATCCAATTTTGATTTTGATTCTTGTCCCTATTTTTATTTCTTTTGAGTTCTAGTTCTGTTTCGATTCCGTTTTCATTTTCTAGTTCAAGTTTCTATTTCTATTTCACTTTCTAGTTTGTGTTTTAGTTTCAAGTTCTTGTTTCTATTTCAGCTCCTAGTTTCTATTTCAGTTCCAAGTCATAGTCCTATAGTGCCTATGATTTACACTTATGTTTACTCCTTAGGCAAGTAAACATAGATGTAAAATGTAGGAACCTAAACCTATAGTTTACGCCTACATTTAATCCTTTGATTTCATCATGAATCGAATAAGACATATATCAGTGGAATACATTTGGCATCTTCGGCTCCCTTGGTTCCCTTTGCCATTGGTGCCATTGGCTACCTTTGAACAATCTTTGAATAAGGAGCCGAATTAAGGACCTTTCATTTTTTCAAGGAAGCGATTTGAACCCACCACATCACATGTACAATTCAAGTGCTTTACTTCTAATGATGAGTCACATGAGTTGCAAATCTACTCCTTTTCACTTATATTTAATATAAATTTTATCCCTATTACTTTTTCAACTCTCAAGAACCACCCCTCCCTTTTCCATTGTAATTTAAGAATTCTTAAAATTCTTTTCACATCTTTAGCAAGCGGGTTTCTTCTTCTATAGATCCATGGACCTTACCCATACCATGGAGGACTTGGATGAATCACCTCTACCCAAAGTACAACTCAAACAACAATTGGATCTCTTGTGGCAGGAACTCCAAGTCACCCAAAATGAGATCTAAGAACATGAAGAATTACCTCAAAAGATGCAATTTGAGGAGCACAACCTTGCATAAGCGATGAAGGATACTACTATCACTCAAGGAGATGAGACACATTCCAAGATCAGTGTGAACACTCTCTAATTCTCAAAGTTTGATGATCGGAAGGATGATCATCTTATTTTATCATGGTCATATAAGTTTGATGATTTTTATTAAGATGAATTATACATCCAAAATGATATAGTGAAGTTTTCTACTAATTATTTAGTAGGGATCTACTGGAATGTCTTATAGCTTACTTGTTCATTTGAATGAGAAAAAGGAATAAAGCTTATAGGATTTTATTGATTGTATAGCCTTGAAAAAAATCACAATCAAAAATAGAAACCATACTCCTTGAGTAGAAGACTTGCTACATAAACTTGGAGAATCCAATATCTTTAGTAAGATTGACCTTAAATTTGTTTACTATTAGATACCTATGATGCATAACGATATTTACAAGATTTCTTTTGGGCCTCAAACTGGCCATTATGAGTTTATGGTAATGCACTTTAGCCTTACAAATGCTCTATTACATTTGCACATATGATGAATAACATTCTCCTTGATTATCAAGCTTCCATCCTTGTTTTCTTTGATGATATACGTATTTATAGTAAGAATGAGGTGAACATGAAAAGCATTTAGAATTATTTTTTAGTTTGTTATAGCAAACCACACTTTATGCTCAACATAACTAGATTATTTAGGGATTATCTAGTTTTTATATATAGTTAAATAAAAATTTTTCTTACTTAGAACTTCAACTTACTTTATTATTGAGAAAGAAAATGAATTTGCATGGGGGTTAGAACAACAACAGTCTTTTGAAAAACTCAAACATGCACTTTCACATGAACCTATTTATGGTTACATGATTTTGCATAAGCTTTTCATGTAGCTAGAGGTTTTAATGGCTTAGATATAGGTGTAGTTCTAATGCAAAACAATCATCCCATGGCATTTAGGAGTAGGAAACATCAGCCCTAAAAAAAGAAGTAAAATACATATGATAAGGAAGCATTAGCCATTGTGCATGCTTTAAAGATTTGGAAACATCACCTTAAAAGATCAGAGGTTTTAATTAAAATAGAACAACAAGCTATTAAACATTCATTACATCAACCATTGATTTTTGATAGATATATCAAATGGGCTTATTTTATTCAAAATTATTCAGCATATGATTCAATATCAACCTGATAAAGCTAATAATGTAGAAAATACTCATTCATTTTCCATCATCATACTTACATTCTATTTTTGTTCATAATGCCATTCATATTCATTCATTTCATGGCATGATCCTTAGTTATGCTTTATATTTGTATTTTCATATGCATGGAATGATTTCAACAATTTTACATCTTCAAGTGATGAACATTATACATTTCATAATGATTTTTTTCTATGTTTGACACAAATTATGCATTACTCAGGCTTTTATAGATTTTATTATGAAGGAAATGCATGAAGCACCTTATCTAGGACATAGGGGCATACAAAGCACAACATCTACTTGCAAAGATTTCTTCTTTTGACCCCATAGGGAAAATGATATTGCACATTATGTTTCCCAATGGATTGTGCGCCAACATGCTAATCATCATCATGGTAAGGCATTTGGATTACTAATGCCATTTCACATTCCCAATGAACAATGGTAGAATAATTATATGGATTCTATTATTGGTCCTCCTATGAGTGTATCTCATCATGATATGATTTGGAAAATTATTGATAGGTTTAGTAAAAATTCATATTTCACTCCATGTAAAAGTCCTTATCTTCAATTTAGGCTAATAATTAAATTTTTAAAAGTATTTTCCCACATCATGGTTTCCCAAGTTTCATATTGTTCGAACGTGATGTTCCTTTTTGTAAGCACTTTTGGGTTGCATTATTTTAGCATTTTAGTTAGAAAATAGATTTTAATTTCGCATTTTATCCAAAAAATAATGGGCAAACTCAAGCTACAAGTAGCATAATTATTGATTTTTCACGTTCTTATTCATTAGATAGTCCCACTAACTAGGATGAGAAATAAACATTGATTAAATTTGCTTACAATAACACAACACATACAACTATTGGTCCTGCACCTTCTAAAACATTTTATGGTAAAAAGCTTCCCATTTGCGTCTCAGTAACTCAAACGTGCACTCCTATGGTTGATTCTATTCCTCAAGATCACATTTCTATACTTCATGAAGTTCCTGAGCACATTAGGAAAATTTAAGAAACGTCTCGCAAAAGAACTTTAGGAAAAGAATTTAGTATGATTACATATCATTAAATGATGTTTGAAAAATATTCTATAACATCTAAAGTCAATCTTGCACCATGAAATTATGGACCATTTCATATTATTAAAAAATCAATGCCAAATTATTTAGATTAGATATACCATGTAATTGGAACATACTGTTAACTAAGTGTTAACTGCAGACAAAACGTGTCCAACGAATCGTGGGTTCTTGGGAGTGGTAGGGGTCTGTTAGACAGAGGCCCTGTACTTAGTTCCCCAAAATAACCGATTCAGTTGCAGCAATAAAATGCTATTGACAGTTCTATCTGAATCTACTATCCTTAGACAGTGTCACCACAGTCTTAGCTCAGCTACCAATAACAACTAGACTGTACCAGACTTATCTGTACCTTGGTACCGAATTACTTCAGACTAATAGGCTACTGTAACAGTACAGTAGTCCAACCTTCACCAAGACAGCGCTCACAATCAAGCAACCGGATCACAGAAGGTACCTATGGTTTCAACCTACAGTTCTGAAGACTAACACACACTGGAATTACCCTTAAATATAGGTAATTCTCACCGTACAAGTGCAGATCGAGAACAGCACTACTTCTGCACAACGTTCTTAGGGAAAGATTACTACATTCACATAGACTTATCAGTACTTAGCAGTTCAACAAGGAGAGGAGCACTTCGTCGTACATCTTAACAGAACAATTCGTCACAACGATCCACAGTAACTCTTTCAGACAACGATCCAACGACTTACTGAATGGAACTAGATTCACAGTGTAACCGAGATTAACAGATGACAACACAGAGTACAACAGAGTACGCAGAGTTTAGACAAGACACACTACAGCAGCACTCAGACACTCAACCAGACGAATAGTCTGGCGCTACTCAGAATTGATCCAAAAACTGCCCCCTTGGGCAACGATCCGATGAGTGCAGTATATAATTAAGGTCCACTGTGCAAACTCAATCAAGAAAGAACAACACATATACACACAACGTACCAAAGTACGCAGAAACTAAACAACACACAGTGCCGCAACATTCAGATAGACAACCAGACGAACAGTCTGGTGATAACACGAAAATAGGCCAAAATCCCCGCGCCCTCGAGCACTTCTTTTCATTGCTTTATATAAGATTTACAAATATGCGCGTAACAACATTTCGTGCGTGTTTTACAAAGGTTCCGTTATACCTGTCCCAATCCGGCAGCCGACTAACACTGGCACGCACCGTGGACTCGAACCCGCAAGTTTTTACAAAATTATTGCTCATCGACTATTCCTTCTAAGTACATGTTTCGGGCTAATCTAAATGTACGGGCGATCTTTTTCTTAAGGGTTTCTAATAATTGTTTTAATGTATCGGGTTCTAGTACCTGGGCATCTACTCTAACAGAACTTATGGCTACAGCTTCGGTTAACAAAATTTCTGCTTGCGTTTACAGAAAGGCCTCTTGCAGATAAAAGTCATTGGCCAATGCAGCATCTCGGGACGTCTTCATTTCCTCGAGCTGTTGCTCCATCTTTTGTACTCTTTCTTTAATGTTTGCTAGTTGGTTTTTGCGCCTCTCGATCTCCTGAACTTGAAAATCTACAGTCCTGATGTATGAGTCCTTCTCGCGTTTGAGATTGGCAATGAGCTTCTGGTTTTGCCCTTCCTTTGTTAGGTAGTGCTTGAGCATATTATTTACGTCTTTCAAATTTTCGTTGGTTCTCTACAATTCTTCTTCTGTTCTTTTCTGCTGCAACTGCTGTTCTTGACTCAGGTGCACCAGTTCTTGTAATTGCTTTCTGGTTTCTTCTACTAGATTGCCCAATGCAATTCGGGCGTCTTCTTTGTCTTATATGTCCTGCTTCATTTTGTTGATTTCTTCATTGGCAATCTGCAGTAACTCTTCTTTCCTTGTAAGTGCTGCCACTGCCGCATCTCTCTGATTGATCAGCAATTCCTGTTCGGTGAGTTTTGCCTGTAATTCATTCAATTGCTCTTGCAGGGATTGGTTTTCGGCTTTGGCAATTAGTACTTCTTCTTGAAGGGGGCTAATGTCAGCTTCTAGAATATCCACTTTATGTTGCAGTTCATTGCGGATACTGTCTGTGGCTGCTTTCATGTGAGTAGGCAGTTGCTGAGATAAATTAATAAGAACTTGACCCATATTGGCCAGTTCGGAAAGCATTGGAATGGAAGGGAGGGGTAGCTGGGGTTGTGGTTGGGAAGAGGATGCGTTGAGAAGCTGTTGGGAGTTCGGTGGAGAGTAGTTGAGGGAGGAGGATGAGGACTCAGCGGTTTTGGCAGGGTGAATGGGCTGGATGGGGATGATGGGTGGTTCGGGTGGGGGAGTGGGAAGGATGGTTTGATTTGTTACCTGATTGGCCGTTTGTTGTTCTTGCTCTGCAACTGTGGATTCCACTGCCTTTAGTAGTCTGTCCAGTGCTTCCTTAGCAGCTTGTTCTTCATCTATTTTGTTGTTCTTCTTGAGACTTCTGCTGTGATTCTTCTTTCGTCGATGATGTGTCGACTTCTGTATGTTTTTCCTGTTGTTGTTCTTGGGACGATTGTGCAGATGATTCGTTTTGCATGGATGTTGTGGTGTCGTGGAATGTTTCTTCTTCTTGCTTATCCTCTTCTTTGTCGCCCTCATTGTTCCCTCCAGCACATCCTTGTGCTTCGCTTTCAGAAGAGCTAATCCTTATTCTTTTTCTTCGGAATAGTTGGTTTAATTCCTCTTCGTCTTCTTCTTCGTCGTCCCACAGCTGCACTGACTCTTCATGTCGCAGAACTGGTCCTTGCGGTGGAGGTTGTGCTGCAAGGATTGCCGGAAAGAGGAATGAAATGATGTGTGGTAGTCTGGATCTCGGCGTGTCTCCTTTGTTTACCTGTTTCATGATAGCTACGCATTCTTTGTGGATTCTGTGGAAGAAATATGATGCGAAGTTGATTGGCTCATGGGCAGCTAAGTCTATGGCAGAGAAAAATGGTCGGGATATGCCGTAAGTGTGCTTTTGGAGGTTAAGGATGGCTACTAGGAATTGAAGGGCGGATCTTTCTGGTTGTGGTCGACATAGGATTGCGTATTCGTTGGATGAGTATCTAGGGAATAAATGGTTCATGGTGGCTAATGGAAAATTCGGGCCATTCTCTCGGCCTTGCAAAGGGAGTCGATACAACTCAGCGAAAGTTTGGAAGGTGATTACGGTTCGGGCGGGTAAGGAAGTGATAGCCCATCTTTGCTCATTGGCGGGTGTGTTGGCGATGGCGGAGATGATGTTGGCAAAGAATGGGTGGGACTCCACTGAATGCCAAGGCAGTTTAGCGAAGTTGGCCAACCCACATATGCGCAGGTACTCTCCTACCTCGGTAGGGAGACCGTCACGGAAAGCCGCGTAGTTAGCCAAGGCTTCCATGGCGCACACGAAGACACGGGACACAGGCACACAGAGCACAGGGTAAACACAAAGCACAAGTCACACAAGCGCAATAGCGTTTTTCGGTGAAATGGAGAAGGTGATGTAGTTGTGCTGTAGAGGAGAGTAATCAAAAGCAGTAATAATCATGCGGTAGTGAGATGATAATTCTTAACTTCGGTATGCATTAATGAAGAGCTCGAAAGGGCAGGGCGGCTTTAGTCATAAATAGGGTTCAAAACGCGGATATTTATAGACTTAATTATTTAAGCTTGCAAAAATAAAAGAAAAGAAAAGAAAAGAACGGTGAACGCCAAAAGACGTGGCTAACCGCAAAACGTTTCAGTGCGGGTTAGACGTGGGTTGATACGGCCAAAGCTTCGAACCGTTAATGACTTTCGAAAGAGGGATTCCGGTCAACGTAGTCAACCGAAAAGTTGCTGGGCCTACTTGTGCAGAAATCCGGTAGGGACCGAACCATCGTAATTTAAATTTGCCGGCAAACCGATTCGACTTTGCATTATAAAAAAGGACAAGTTGTCCCACCGTAAAAAATGGAGTTTTCAAGTGTCGATCATGCATCCGAGCCTGTCTTAGTTGTACTTCCTGCATAGTTAAAAAGCTGTGCCATCGTTGCTCGTCTAACTCTCTGAGTGTATCCAACCGAAATGACATTGAGTCTTCCCGTAGCAGTTTCTGAGCGATTGCTACTCGTAAACTTGGTATAACTATCTCCATTGGTGCTATTGCTTCTAATCCTTAAGCTAGTTTGAAAGGTGTTAATCCTGTTGTTACCTTGTATGTAGTCCGGTATGCCCATAATACTACATGTAGCAGTTGATCCCATCTTTTCGGTGCTTCTAAAATGAGTTTCTGAAGCATATTCAGCAAAGATTTGTTTGTACTCTCAGCCAGGCCATTTGCACGAGGATAATATGGTGAACTAAATTTATGTGTGACCTGAAATGAATGTGTGAGTACTTTCATTAAAGTGTTGACAAAATGAGTGCCTTGATCTGTAACAAGTTCCAGTGGTAAGCCAAAACGTGGAAAGACATCGGTTAGTAGACACTTTGCTACCGCAACAGCTATAGCAGACCGTAAAGCCCAGGCTTCTGCCCATGTGGTTGCATAGTCTGTACAGGTCAATATATAACGATTGTTATTGAGGACTGCTGGAGGTGTAATTGGACCGATAAAATCTAGACCCCACTTCTGGAAAGGTTCTAGTGGTAAGATGGGTTGCAGAGTGAAAAGATGACGTTGTAGGGGCTGTCCAGATCTCGGACAGTTATCACATTGTTTGACAAACTGTGACACATCTCTGTTCATAGTAGGCCACCAGAGACCACTTTACAAAATTTTTCGGTGTGTTAAGTCTGCAGCAAAATGACCACCGGAAGGAATCGAGTGAGCCAAAGTAATAACTGAGTTAACTTCATGTGGTGGAATACAACGAAGTAAAATTCTAGTATTATCCACATAGTATAATTCCCCAGCAATCAACCGAAATCGGCGGCTAAAAACTGCAATTTTCCTACGTATTGCCGTAGAAGTCTGAGATGGAAGGCATCCATCAGTGAGAAAGGTCAATATCTGATCATAGTATGTAGATGGCAAAGGTGGATCTGTAATTTCATCATGGGTTGGTTCAAAAACATAAATGGCCAGAGTTGTGTCATCTATACCTACCGGAGCTTCATCGGAATCTAGTCGAGAAAAGAAAATCTGCTAAGGCATGTGAATTGCCTGGCGATGAATGACTTCGTAGTCAAATTCCTGTAAAAGTAGAACCCATCATGCTAATCGACCACCTAGATGTTGTTGCCGAACTAGATAGACAAGTGCAGCATGATCTACATGAAAAGTAAATTTACGGCAAAGCAAATAATGTCTGAATTTTTTGACAAAATATACTAGACCTAGACATTCTCTTTCTGTTACAGAGTAATTCTTTTCAGCAGGGGCTAATCTTCGACTTGCATAATACACTGGTCTGAACCACTTATCAGTTTGTTGCATTAAAACGCTCCCTATTGCTATATCCGTAGCATCAACAAATACATGAAATGGGCGATCCCAGTCAGGAGGCTGTAAGATGGGAACTTGTGTTAATAAACACTTTAAGCGATCAAATGCTATCTGACATTCCTGAGTCCACTCAAACTATCGAGGAGTCTTGGTGATTAATCTGTTCAGAGGTATTGCCAAGTGAGCAAGCCATCGTAGGTGTCGTCCATGCCATCTTACTTGGCCCATGAAGCGCATTACTTCCTTCGGTGTAGTGGGCACTGGAGCTTCTAATACTGCCGTGATTTTGTCTGGATCTACTTGTATACCTTGTGCAGATACAATGTGGCCAAGTAGCTTGCCACATGTGACCGCAAACACAGATTTGTTTGGGTTCAAACAGAGTCTATATTCTCTGCATTTTTCAAAGCAGCACCGTAAATGGAACAGGTGTGCTATCATCTTATCGAAAATTGAAAAATCATCAAGATATACTTGCATAAAAGAGGTAAGGTAAGGAGAAAATATTTCCTGCATACACCTTTGGAATGTACTTGGGGCATTTCTTAACCCAAACCACATAACAGTACAAGCAAATACACCCCAGTTGGTAATGAAGGCAGTCTTTGGTATATCCTGCTCAGCCACTCTAACTTGATTATATCCACTGTACCCATCTAGGAATGAATATCCACTCTAACTTGGGGCATTTCTTAATCCAAACCACATAACAGTACAAGCAAATACACCCCAGTTGGTAATGAAGGCAGTCTTTGGTATATCCTGCTCAGCCACTCTAACTTGATTATATCCACTGTACCCATCATGTCCTGCTACTCTATCAAGCATTGTGTCAAGAAAAGGGATCGAAAAAGGATCATGCACTGTTTCTGTGTTCAGTTTCCGGTAATCTACACATATTCGTAACTGCTTATTCTTTTTAGGGACAATAACAATTGGAGAGATCCATTCAGCATGCTCTATTGGTACAATAAATCCGACTTTGAGTAGCCTATCAAGTTCTGCCTTTACCTGTGATGCATAGTTTGGATTCATCCCGTAGCTGGGTTGTTTGTTCGGTTTTGCTTTGGGCTTTAGCATGACTCTGTGCTGATAGAGGCATGGGTCCAAACCCTTCATATCCTTGTAATCCCATGCAAAGACGTCGGAGAATTATCGGAGTAGCTGTATTAAGCCTGCTTGAAATGTTTCCGGTAAGTTTTGCTTTATCTTCACAGGACGCGGATGATCTTCATCGCCTAAATTATAAGTGATTAACTGATCTTCTAGAACATAAAATTGTCGAGGCTTGTCTGTATCGTCAGCTGGCTTAAAAAGTTGTTACAGTTGAGCGTCATCTATAACAGCAGTATCTTCCTTCTTATCTTCTTCTGTTACAGTCATTACCATACAAACTGCAGGGTTCCAATTATCTACAACAGATTGTAGATCAATGGTTCCTAGGGAGATGAAATCAATATTATTTTTTAAAAATTCTTCTTCTTTATCATCCGACAGACCATCTAACATATGAACTGGTTTTGCGAAATTTGGTCTAGCATGTAGTTTGCAAGGCTGTATAGCATCTAATTTTACAACATATTTATGATTGTTGTCTTTGAAAGTGAGTTCCTGTGCAGACCAATCTTGTATCACCTTAGCGTGCTTCAGCCAAGGTCGGCCGAAAAGGAGATTATAATCAAGGGTGGATTTCGGTAATTCTAGTATGACAAAGGTCATCTTAAATGTGGTACCTTGTAAAGTTATGGGTACATTTCGTACAAGTCCTACGGGATGGACCCTTGACTGGTCGGCCATTCTGACAAAAAACTGAACTGGTTCGATGTTGGTCCACCCTAACTTTTTACATAATGCAGCAGTAGCAATGTTGACACCAGATCCTCCATCAATTAGTACCTGTGGGATTTTATGATTTTTATACCATACCGTAATTAAAGGAACTGAACGATCGACCGTAGAATCATACTCAGCTGCATCCTTACAGAATCTTCTAATGTGACCAAATTCACCGCAGAAATGACAGCACGGTGATGGCAAATTGGGATTTTTCAGTGCTGGTCCGGCCTGCCAATGGTTTGCGTTGTAGTTCTTGTTTCTTTGTCCTCTGTAATTTCGATATCCTTGTTGTTGATTGTTCCTCATTTGCGGAGGTACATAATGATTGGCTGGTTGTCCTAGTTCCTGTATAATAGCATTGACAGTTGCGGTTCCTTGCACTTTGGCATTGTATGCACAGTTTTCGGTGGTGTGTCCAGCAGTGTTGCAGATAGCACAGAATAACTGATTAAGTGCACAAGTGGCACTAGTATGGCCTGAATTCTTGCATGTGATGCAGTATACTTGTCTGGTCATATCTTCGGCGACATTTCTATTTGTTTTTAACCACTCTAGATCTTCTGTAAATCCTCCAACCTTGTTTTCCAACTGTAAAGCCATGGCAATCACTGCGTCGAGCGTCATAGCTCCTACACAGCGTATGATCATAATCTGTTTAAGTTGTGGAGTCAAGCCATTGATAAACCATTGAGTAATAACGTCATCCGGTAGGTTGGCATGTGCTGGTGGTAACTGCCTTAAATGAGTCCTAAATAGTGTGGTGTATTCCTGTACTGTTTGATTTATCTTCTATCTGTTGTTTTGTAGATAGTCAAAATTTTTGGCTGGATTCTTCTTTAGCCTGAATCTCTGCAAAAAGGCATCTCGTACTGCTTCATAGGTGCTGAAGTGATTAATATCATATTCTGTAAGCTATCTAGCTGCTTCATTGACCAATGTAGACTGAAAGACAATAGCTTTATACGCCGGATCCGGTGGATGGTTGAGAACTGCGTAGCTTATCTCGAATGTGCGTACATGAGCATCTGGGTCATCACCTGGGAATCCACCGAATTTAGTGTACGTTACTCCTATTGGAGGCGGCCTGGGTGGACATAGTTGTTGTTGCTTCTGTTGTTGTTGTTGTTGTTGTTGTTTTTGCCCATTCATCGTGCTGATGGTTGTATGATGACTTTCTCCTGTATCCAGAGGCTGAATATCTGAACTATTGGAGTCTGTATCGCTGGCCTATGCACTTTTCGGTACGCTAATCTTGTTCAGTATGTTTCGAATCTCGGTTTCGAACAAATTTCCTTCCTTCTTGATGTCGAATGTAGGGGAACTTACCCCCAAAAGCGGTGACTGGGCTGAAGATTCACCAAAAAATGGTAAACCATCACCGGAAAACTGCGATTTTGTTACCGAAATATCACCGGAATGTGCCGAATTTTCGCCAAAATGAGGTGTTTTTTTCGCCTTCGCAAATTTCTTTGGCTACAGCGTTTCTAGTCGTAAACAAATTTGATACTTTATCCAAGATTGTTGAACTAACTTCAGGCTGCGTTCTGGTAGATTCTAGAGTTACTATATTTTCGACACACTGTGCCGAAATAGTACCGGAATCTATCAAAGATGCAATGCGTTCCATCGGAATATGACCGGAATCACTGCTAACGTCTTTTACTTTCTTGTCAACTAGTTTTGTTCTCGTGCTTGTACCTCTTGGAGGCGTCTTTAGTAGGTTAGGTACCCCGAGCTGTCTGTTCTTTGGATACGTTTTACTGGATCGAGTAACCGGCATGTATCATCTTTTTGTACTAATCGCGTAGTATCACTATCGATTAAAATTTTATAATCACGTTTCCACAACAAGTTTGCAACAATCTGATTCTATTGCCACTTCCGACAAACGAACGGTAATCTTGATGTTCGATTCTGACAGACGAATGACGATCTCGATGCCACTTTCCCACAATTAACTGGCAATCTTAATAACACTTTCGACAAACAAACGACAATCTTGATGCCACCTTCCCACAGACGGTGCCAAGTGTTAACTAAGTGCTAACTGTGGACAAAACAGCCAATGCTAAGGCCAGTGCTGAATTAATGCGTTGTTCTAACTGTCAGCACGTGTCCAACGAATCGTGGGTTCTTGGGAGTGGTAGGGGTCTGTTAGATAGAGGCCCTGTACTTAGTTCCCCAAAATAACCGATTCAGTTGCAGCAATAAAATGCTATTGACAGTTCTATCTGAATCTATTGTCCTTAGACAGTGTCACCACAGTCTTAGCTGAGCTACCAGTAACAACTAGACTGTACCAGACTTATCTGTACCTTGGCACCGAATTACTTCAGACTAATAGGCTACTGTAACAGTACAGTAGTCCAACCTTCACCAAGACAGCGCTCACAGTCAAGCAACCAGATCACAGAAGGTACCTATGGTTTCAACCTACAGTTCTGAAGACTAACAAACACTGGAATTACCCTTAACTATAAGTAATTCTCACCATACAAGTGCAGATTGAGAACATCACTACTTCTGCACAACGTTCTTAGGGAAAGATTACTACATTCACACAGACTTATCAGTACTTAGCAGTTCAACAAGGAGAGGAGAACTTCGTCGTACATCTTAACAGAACAATTCGTCACAACGATCCACAGTAACTCTTTCAGACAACGATCCAACGACTTACTGAATGGAACTAGATTCACAGTGTAACCGAGATTAACAGATGACAACACAGAGTACAACAGAGTACGCAGAGTTTAGACAAGACACACTAAAGCAACACTTAGACACTCAACCAGACAAACAGTCTGGCGCTACTCAAAATTGATCCGAAAACCGCCCCCTCGGGCGATGATCCGATGAGTGCAGGATATAATTAAGGTCCACTGTGCAAACTCAATCAAGAAAGAACAACACATATACACACAACGTACCAAAGTACGCAGAAACTAAACAACACACACTGCCGCAACGTTCAGACAGACAACCAGACGAACAGTCTGGTGATAACATGAAAATAGGCCAAAATCCCCACGCCCCCGAGCACTTCTTTTCATTGCTTTATATAAGATTTACAAATATGCGCGTAACAACCTTTCACGCGTGTTTTACAAAGATTCCGTTATACCTGTCCCAATCCGGCGGCTGACTAACAATACATAACTCTTTTCATATAAGTCTACTAAAACCATTGAAAGGAACTTTACAATTGACTCTTATTCTTGATGATCCTCCTTTGCTTGAAGAAGGATCTAAAATCTTAATTTCTAAGAAAATAATTGATCATGAAATAAATATTACATGTAGAGGTACTCAATATCATAGATATTTTGTAAAGTATAAAAATCATTCTAGTGAAGAATGTCAATGGATCCATAAGACTTTGCTAACGCCTCATTATGAGCGCTTAATTTTTGCATATCATATACAATCACACTTATTTAACTCCTTTAAGATGCATTTCCATGCATGTGTTTTTACATGGAACATGCTTATGTTTGCTTAGTGATGGGCAGCCATCCATGTCTATTTGACTTTGAGCTCTACAAAAGCACACAAACAACACAAGGAAGAGGAAGAATCTTGGAGCACAACACACAATACAGAATGTATTACCAAGTGAACGTAGAATGATATGCATGGGCTATCAAATGAAGCAAATAACACTCATGGACACACGACTGTCATAGAAACTAGCCGAGTGAGAGTCAAAAAAAGAAAGTAAATCTCGCATTAGTGATCCCGCTTGGGATAAAGAAATCCAAGTAGTCGGGTACCACTCAAGTGGGTAAAGATGCACTTAACCACCTATCAATGCTTGACACAGGAGCAATGCATGAACTTGCTCATCTCAGAGAAGGGAAATTGAATATCATGCCAGGTAATGCATAAGTAAATCAAGCATCCAATAGCCTGTTGATAGAGAACAACATCAAATGCATCTCGAGCATCATGATGACTCAACCGTAAACCTATTTCCATAGGAGTGGCAATAGGTTTGCAGTCTTCAAGGCCAAAAAAATCCAATAAAGTGTCCATATATTTTGCTTGACAAAAAGCTATTCTGCCATCAATGTGCATAAATTGGATGCCCAAATAATGATGCAAATGCCCCAAATCTCACATCTCAAAAGACGAATGCAAATCAGCCTTAAAATCATCAATATGCTTCTCATTAGGATCACTGAGTAGCATGTCATGAACATAGAAAACCATGATAAGAAGCACATCATTTGCATGCCTAACATATAAAGTTCTTTCAGTTGGACTGTTCTCAAAACCATGTGCAATCAAGTAGGCATGTAGCTTTTCATACCAAGCATGTGGTGCTTGCTTCAAAACCATACTACCTTTTTCAACCATATAATGCCCGTTCTGCACAAAACCATGGGGCTAAAATACATACACTTCTTCATGTAAATCAACATTAAAAAATGCAGTTCTAATGTCCAACTCATGTACATTCCAACCATGACGTCCAAGTGCACAAATGCTACAAATTATATTCATTCAGAATATGGGTGCAAAGGTCTCATCAAAACTCAATGGCTTTTTCTTGAGAATAACCTTTTGCAACAAGCCTATGCTTATACCTATCGTGTTCCATTAGGCTTACATTTTATCTTGTATACCCATTTAGTGTTGGAACATCAAGCTTTCATTATGCTTGAGATGGACATGATCTTCATCAAATCCATCATTTGAATGATGCCACATATACTCATTGTAGAGTTTTATTTGACTTCATTTATTGTATTGAGAATTTGATCATAGGATCACCTTCTTACGTAGTTTCCAAAGTATTTATCTTCATGAAAGGAAAGAGTAAAAGGGCTAAAAGCCAGGATTTAGAAGTGGTTGGGATTGATTCTCAATCAATCAATCAAAAAGTAGATATGACTTCAACTTTCTCTTTTCCTAGATGGTAAGAAAAGATTCCAATTAATCTAAACTACCAAACCCACATCATTTCGAATTCAAATCCATGAAAAAAGACATGGCCATATCCTCAAGAGTCTATATAAAGACTCCAAAACATTTATTACATTATGAAAATTGGTAATTTGAAGCAATACATATACTGTTTGATCATTGCTTCCTGCCATTTCGGTTCTCTACTTCTTCTTCCTTAGCTTCAATCAACTTGCAGAGATTGCTGCTCTCTCTAAAAAGCTCCAAATCTAGCATTTATACAATCATTGGAAAGCAAAACTAGTCTAGTTTATGTGTAAAACTTTCCAAGTCATTTGTTTCATTAAGTTTAGAGGAATGCAAGTTTTCCAGTCTCGGGGTTATTCTCTGCACATCCTAAAAAATCAGGATGATAGAAGTTCATTGTTCAGATGATTCCTCCTTCTATAGTTGTTATACATTAAGGATTTTATGCATTTTAGCAAGCCAACCCTATGTATGACACTCCCTTAAGAGGAACCTTTACAATTGTTACCGTGTTGGCTGCTTTAAGTGTTTGAAGTCACAACTTCAATCCATTTTTCGAAGGTTTTTGTGAGCAAGTCAAGGTGCAAGTTATCTTTTTTTTGCATCAAATTGTTCTTGTTGATGTTACAAAGTAACTATTGGGTTTTATTGCATTAAAGGCAAGCCTACAAGGTCTAATTTAGATATCGAAAGAGCTTCGCTAGTCCTAGTTCAATTTGTTGGACCAACTTCACCACTTCACAACTAAACTTTCCAAGCCTCTCCAAGCTTCTCCAACTTTCTTTCAATGGTATTAGAGAAACTTGAAGATGGGAGATGGATTTCCATCAATGGTTGAGAAGGTTGATAGACAAAATTATGCTCCTTGGAAAATCAGAAATGGAGGCTGATTTGCAAGGAAGAAATCTATATGGGATTGTATTAGTTGATGAAGCAATTCCTTTTCCAAGATCCAAAGGAGGAACTAATCAAGAGGAAACAGATAGGCTCACAATTTCGTGTGCAAGTGATGTTCAAGCAAGTTCATACATACTCAAATCCATCTCTGATTTTCTATCACCAGATATTAGAGGATGAAAGACATCTCAAGAGACTTGGGATGCCCTAGAGACTTTCTTTTCTGCTAGTACAAAAGCAAGAGAACCATCTTTGGAATGAGTTCAACCAAATGAAGAAGACTCCAAAACAGACCATCACTGAGTTTGTTACAAAAATCAAGGAGGTTGTTGATCAATTGGCATCCATTGGAGAGCTCGTTGAAGAAGAGGTCATCATAAGGCAAATTGTTAATGCGATTGGAGGTGACAAACAATGTCAATATCTCACCATAGCCTATGATCTCATCATGGATGTGCAAACTCCAGACTTCAACATCTTTCTTAGACAACTCTTTAATCAAGAGGCCAACAATAGCACAAAGGAAGGTAACTCCTATCATGATAATTCAAGTAGTGCTCTACATGTAGATAAGAATGACAAGAAGCTGAAAGGCAAGAAGAAGGAAGAAGATGAAGAGGAGACTTCCCAAGCCAACTTTGGAGGCAAGAGCAAGTGGAAAGGGAAGAAGAAAGGACCAAAGCATGACATGAACAAAGGTTAAAATGTTCAACCTTGTGCCATTTGTGATAAGACCAACCACACCACTCAAAATGTTTTGTTTAATGGGCCAATAGAGGCCATAAGAGAGGGCACTACAACAATTATTTTGAAGATCAACAACATGAAGACTAATTTATCTAGAGGAATCTAATCCACAAGGAAGGTAAAGAAGATCATCATTTGTTCTACATAGATTCAGGATGTTCAAATAATGTTGTAGGCAACCTAACTCTCTTATTTGATTTGGAAAGTTCAAAGCATAGACATGAAGTTCAAATAGGGGATGACACAAATCATAGTGTGGAGAAGATTGGTAATGTCAAAGCTTCCAATTTTTACATGCACTTAAGTATTGGAGACATCTATTGTCAGGGGTTATGTTTGAAAACCCATTAGTAAACCATTGTGTTATTACATCGTCTAGTAGATTTGCATGAGTGGGGGCAACTATCGTAAGTGGGTGCAGAACAAGGTGGCATATCCTTGCACACTCTGGTGTGTTTTCTACTAGTTATCCTGTAAATAGTCGAAGATCTCTTGAATATTACAAAGCTTACTCCGACTACCTAACAGTCCAGATACCACGATGGAGAATTTGCCATATGAGAATCGACCTTTTGATCTCAATGAGGGGATGCTAGAAAGACATGAACTTCAAATCCCAACGTAGCCTAGTCCAAGTCTGGCACGACTTTGCCTTGATTCTAGGAATTTTAGACAAGCGATTGTCATTGTGCCAAATAAGCCCCTCATGGCATGGTGGGTCCCTCCCTGTGAGGAGCCAACTTTTTTATCGTTCCCAAGCAAGGTATCTGCTCTAGAGGAGGGACCATTTTTTGTACTTCACTCTTATTTCAAGGTCTATGTCCTCATGGCTGACCCATCGACCGATTTCCTGTTGCAAGAGGTGTTTCCACTATCTCAACCCCTTGTTCTAGAGCCTCTTAGCATTTCAGAGGTCCCAGGAAGCCACACCCCTGATGCGCGAGATCGAAAACCAGATTGAGTCATTTTGCCTAATATCGATCACCCATTTTGAATCTTCTTTGATTCTGATAAATTGTTTGACCTTGTTCAAACTCTTCCATGGAGAGCAAAGAAGGTCCGAGCTTTTAGGGGAGACTCAAATTGGGGAGAATAATAGGGTAAGTAGTCTCGAGTCCTTCCAACCAGGGAGGCCCACTAGCATAATCATGTGCTTGTTCGTTAAAATGATCTTGGCCCAAGATGAATCACTATTGCACCAAGCCCTCATGATCCACTTGACTGCCAACTTGTCAACCATGCCTTCAATATCCATAATGCCCAGACCCCTGCAATCCTTTTGGGTGATGCAAGTAGACCATTTACTTTTGGAGACCCCCTTCTGTTGTGGTCCCCCATCTAGAGAAAGTTTCTATAGATTCTTTCTAGTTTGTTAAGCTCTTGAGCCTTTGGTCTCCAGCAAGAGAGAAATAAAAATGGTCAAGGAGATGAGGAAGGTATTAATCATCATGGCATTGTGGTCGTGATTTGAAGACAAGTTTATTAATCAAGCATGAAACACCAATTTTAAGCTTTGCTTAAAGGGAAGCAATGTCAAGTGGTTACCATTTTCATGTTCTCTTCCCTTTACTTCGATGGAAGACATCAGCTATCAGTGTTGATTCACAAGTTTGTTGGGGACTTCAAGATCAGAGTTTGCTTAAGGGCTTCAGGCTGCTTAGGTGAATGAAGACGTTTAGTTACTGAAAGAGTTTTGCCTTCCATAAGTGGATGGATCCATTTCTGTTGGCAGTAGTCTTGGTACACCAGGACTTACAAGACGTGAAAGTCAAAGAAGGGAGTCAGAGCGAAGGGACAGCACAAGCAAACAGGGCAGTCAAAGAAGATCTGGCAAGTAGGCCAATATTTTTTCAAGACACTAATGCAGATCAAAGAGATGGACATGCAGGGAGGAAGAGCAAGTAGGGAGCTCGAAGATATGTATGGCAGATCACTAGAAGAAATCCCTACAACAACAGTGAATTTTATCACTAACAATCATTGTAAATATCATTTCACATTTTTGTAGCTCCATTTTGTGCAAGCCAAGGAGTCCTTGAGCTTGAGGAGCCTTGGAAGTAGATGCGTACCAATTTTCGTATTTTTTAGACCTCGTTTGAGCCCCCAAATAAGCCCTGGAACCTAATTTTTAACTAGGCCGGACACTAGGTCTGGACAGGGCCAAAGCTAGTCAAAAACTATAAAAGGAGCTAGAGAGCTCATTTTTGGGGTTGGATTGTAATTGAAACGAACTTGTAAGAGCTATTGAAAGTAATCTAAAGAACTCCATTGATTCTCTCTCTTTGTCTTGCCGTGTGTGCGCGTGTGTGTGTATGTGTGTGCATGCTTGTGTGCTTCTCACTCACGCACTTGTGCCGCCACTTGCTCGAGGTCTTTATACCATCCTCACGTCTTCCCGGATTGACATTAAAGGAGGTGCTACTCATCACTGAGCTACACCAAATTTTGGCGCCGTTGCCGGGGATCGAGCTTTGAGGACGAGCGTGTGATGGTAAGACGTAGAGTTGACGCGTTGGAGTTGCAGGTATTCTCTTCACTCTCATCGATTTTCTTTTACTTTCTTCACCATCATCATCATCACCATCTCCCACCTTCATCTCCATCATCGCAAAAATTTCAGTTTTTTGACTACATCCCCATCTCCACCTCATTTCCCTCATTTCACTTGTGAGAGAGAGCGAGAGAACGAATTTGCATGTGTTGTTTTTGCATGTTTTCTGAGCTGTCTTGCAGGTACAGGCTGCATCATCATCCCCAGCACTCTACGCAGGTATGGAAATCTGAGTAACTGTCTGTGTGTCGCCGAGCTCTGTCAATCGCGACCGACAGAAAAATTGCTCTAATTGCTAAACAAAGTGCATATCCATGACCTACAGGCCTAGAGCTTCCCAAAAATGTGTTTAGTTTTTTGAAATTCCACAGATTTCTGTCAATCGCGATCGCTCTGTCAATCGCGATCGACAAACCACGACGGACAGACCTGTCAATCGCGATCGACACGTCAATCGCGACCGACAGAGTCAACGACCGATTGACCGCGACCGACGGACCATACGCGTGACACGTATCAATCGCGATCGAGTCATCAATCGCGATCGACTCATCAATCGCGACTGACACAGTCAACGACTGTTTGACCACGACGGACAGACCACGACGGCTCTGTCAATCGCGATCGACACAGTCAATGACTGTTTGACCACGACGGACAGACCACGACGGCTCTGTCAATCGCGATCGACACGGTCAACGATTGTTTGACCACGACTGATTGACCCTCGCGACCGACCTGTCAATCGCGATCGACCCATCAATCGCGATCGACAGAGTCAACGACCCTTTGACCACGATTGATTGACTTTTCGGCCACGTGTCAATCGCGACTGACCAGTCAATCGCGACTGACAGCCACGACGGACCTGTCAATCGCGATCGACACGTCGATCACGACTGACCTGTCAATCGCGACCGACAGACTTTGCGAACGCGTTAGAAGGGCAAATTAGGTCAAATTTTCAAGGCAAAATTATTGGTCTAAATTTTGACTAAGTGTGGGACAAACACTAGGGTGTAGTATTGCATCGCAAGGCCGTGCCACAAGCTACTCAAGTATTCCTGTTTGACTGTAGCTTGTATTGAATCCTGATTTAACCCGCTAAACCCTGAACAGTCCTAACTTTTTCATACGAAATCCAATTTTTGAGCTCTTGGGCTTGTTGGAAAGCTCGTGGCATATACTACACGCCCTCAACTGTTTTTTATAAAGATAATGTGTTGATTTTTAGAGAGGGTATTTTGAAGTTGACCATACCCAGGGGGCTCAAAGTCAGGGGTCTTTAGAATTATTTTCCTAAAAGTCACAATGCAAATATGTGTTTATGTTACATGAATGAAAGTGGTGGGTTTTGTCCTTTGAATCTAAGCATTGAGCTAACCGTGGAACTTTTATAGGTCCATTGAGAGCAACAGAGAGCATCCAAAGCAAGGTTTCTTTGCGAGCTTGAGAACCGGGTTCTTGAGCACCATAAAGCAAGGGATCAACAAGCAAGGTTGGAAGATTCTCAACTCCCTCTGTCATTTCCTAGCTCAAGCTAAGAACGAGTAGAGGTAGGAGTAAGTCAGGTTGACGATAGGCAGTTATCAAGTTGAAGACTACCTAAAAACTCAAGTTCAAGCTAAAAACTTAGTCTCTGCACTGTCGATAACATAAAGGAAAAGAACCTAACGTGGAACGATCAACCTAAAGTACGGAAAACATTCAAGTGTTCCTGACGACGTGATATCAGACAAGACCATAAACACAATAATTAACTAAAAAGAATCAAGTGACTGGTACCAATTGGTCGGCAACGAGGTTGTACTCTGGAGAAAAATTGGGCTAATCAGTTAGGCATATGAACCTTAGATCAGGACGACACCTAGCAAGAGAGAGACAAAGCCTTAGGTCTTCAGAGGCTAGTGTCAATCACACTGCAAGGTCTTGGGCCCAGCAGTTGAGCCACCACTCATACTACCCTAGCTCTGAGACCAGTGAGTCAGAAATGTCTCAAGGCATGGACAGACCTACGGGAAGTTCAGGAGTGCCTTATTTGTACAAGGTAGAAGGCCCTTACAAAACACAGCTGGAATATCTCAGGACCAACCGACTAGGTGCTAGCATCTATGAGGACGGCCTAGGAAGATCCGTGGTCCAGATTAAAAACCCTGACCAATCCATAGGACTAGAGCACCCAGCTGTCAAGTTTGAAAACGGTGCATACCTGGACAAGGAAGGAACTATATATGTAGTCACTAGTCACCCGGATAGGACAGATGACTTTGGGAATGTAATCTCAGAAGCGGACTTAGGTGACCTGGAACAAGGGAACATGGGTGCGGAACCTAGAACCCCTCGAGGTAAATCAGTTCTCACTAGGATTATCATGCCTGAGTGGGTACCCCAAGACAACAAGAGCATAGAGTTGCTTATCAATCGAGAAACTGATGAAGCCTTTTGGAGGTATAAATCTAATCAGCCAACTGATATAGGAAATATCATGATCTATGAGTTTAAGGATCCAGATAGCCCAGGTAGAGTGACCTACTTAGATCACACTTCGGAGAGGATCTTTGTGGTGACAGAAAATGATAGGCATGCTTACACTTGGAAGGGTGAATTCATTTTCCCCCAACCAAGATCGAACGTATCCTATGGTCACCCTGGAGCTGGAACATCCCAAGCTCATGGTACGCAAAGAGACAGAAGCAGAGATAGACCAGAAGTAAGTTTTGCCAACCCAGTAGGCAGAGAAAGAACGAGAACGGAGACGAATAGGGTAGAACCTGAGATGCTTAGAGCCCACAGGAACCAAAGAAATGTAGATGGATTCCCTCTGCCGAGGCCTAGAGAGCACACAAGAACTTTGAGACCCACCCAGCTAGTCCATGAAGAATTACTTTGACGGCACAGGAGATCCCTATGATCATGTGGCGGAGTTCAAGCAAGTCTTGAGAGCTGAACAAGTGGAAGATCTGTTCACGCAGTACAATGCCTTCGGTCTAACCCTTAGGAACACAGCACTTACATGGTTTCAGCCATTAGATGAGCGTCAGTTCAGGAGCATAGACCAACTCCTAGAGGCATTTATTGTAGAGTTCTCTAAGAGCGGCATAAGACACAATACCTCCTCATTGATTCACAGCTTCAAACAGACCCCCCAAGAGACTGTCAGATTGGCCGGAAGAAGATTTAGACAATATCTTGAAAGGTGCCCTATTTCGGAGCTACCCACATCTGCTAAACAAGTAGCCTTATTCCTTGATGGATTGCTGAGTTAGAAATTGAGATCCTATGTGTATCTAAAGGACCCTAGGACCATAGAAGAATGTGTACGCATGTGCATTGACATTGAAGATAACCTAGGAGAAGAGCTAGAGCTTTCCAAAATCTACAAAGATTCGGATAGTGCATCTAGTCACTCTTCCGCGCAATCCACATCAATTGAGGAACTTGCCGAAAAGGTAGCTCAGAAATTAGGTGTAACTAGCAAACAAATCCCAAGGTTTGCCCCTGTGAAAAGGTGCTATACATGCGGTGGTGACCATATGGCGAACGTCTGTCCCATTATGGCTCAACCCCAAGTTAACCCTAGTAGCCAGTACTGCACTATAGAACGGAAGTACACAAACCACACTGCGCAAGATTGCCCATACAACAAGCAGGCAGTTAGGCAACCCTACCCTCAGCCCTACCAACAAGGCAGATACCAGAACCAGTATCCTCCCCCACCACAATATGCTAGACCCCAAAAACCCTACCAACCACAATATCAGGCCCAACAGAGACCCCAACCGGTGCTAGCTCAACAGCCTCCAAACCCCGCTAACGTGATTCCAGTAAAGTATGCTGTTGCAGAAGAAAACCTGAATAGGGCCATAGTACCAGTAACCCCATTGATCTCAGAAAGTGACCCGAGTGACCATAGCTTTGATTCTACACATGTCGATAGTCCCCAGGCTTACTACATGCAGTCTCCAGAACATGGTGAGTCCTATTATAGTGAAGAACCGAGTGAACCTAGTTGGGAGTCAGATTACACGAACATCATGTATGCAAACCCCAATCCTAGGCCTCAATCTAGGCAAGTAAGACCTCCATTCCCAAGAGGACCGTGCTACAGATGCCAAGGAGATCACCTCATTCGTGATTGCCCCTTGCCTCCACCTACACAACCCCAGTCAGTAACGATCCAAGGTTTTTGCCAAGATTGTGGAAAAGAACATCTCTTACGAGATTGCCCTAAGAATCCTAATAATATGCCAAAAATCACTCCGATTAACGTTATTGGGTTAGTGGTAGATTCCACAAGAAGTGTCACTTCCACTGCTCCCGTACAGGTAGTCACTCGCGCTCAAGCCTTGCAGCAGAATCAAGGAGTAAACCAGGATAAGAATTCAGAGGTTAGTGAAACCGAGAGCGTAACAAAGAAAAGGACTAGAGCATGGAAAGATAGTCGGGAAAGAATGAAAAGACAATGGGCTAAAAAGATGAGTGAACTTGAGGAAAGCATAAGAGAAACCAAAGCTAGGATAACTGAAATCACCTCTCAAACCCCCTTTCACACTATCCCATCACCACCACTTCCATCGCCCTCCGACCCGCCACCTTCCAACCCACGTCATACGATTCCACCATCCCCTAGGGTAGGATCAGTATTAGCTGATCCCACTCCTGAAGACATAGACATGATGCTCAAAGCATATCAGGCCAGAATCCAAGAAGGGCCAAACGTCACGGATCATAACAAATGCTATCCTAGAGCTGACCTAGAGATAGAAAGAACCAAACTGTGCGCGAAAATGGTCGCATTGGCTCAGACTATGTTTGAAGCCAGTCGCCTTTTCAATTACTCGGGCTCAGCCAAAACACAATTACACTTGGATGGATTCCTAGAGAAGTTAGAGGAAATAATTGCAAGATCTGCCAAGGAAGAAAAAAATCAAGAAAAAGATAAAGCAAGCAAAAACATGAAGCAGTCCCCATCAGAAGTGTATGTGGCCAATTCCACTAAACCAAACACCTTTCCCTCCTTAGAAAGAAAAGAGAGGCTAATTGCACAGTCAGAAAAGGAAAGGGCAAGAGAACAGAAAAGCCAGCCTCTTCAGGAAGCCCACGGGCCTCCTCAAGAAGCTTATCTTCCCCCCCAAAAGTCACAGGAGCCTCTCTCGAAAGCTTGTGTACCTCCACAGGTTGCCTACATTCCTTCTCAGGGAGCGTATGAGCCTGTTCGGAAAAGTAATAGAATAAGTAACCCTCTCCAGGGAGCTTGTGCTCCAGCTATCTATGAGAACGAGGAAAGAGCCCACAATAGAATAAGCCCTCCTTCCCAGGTTGCTTATGCGCCCAATTCTACGGAGCCAGACACTTCTTCTTCTATGAATCGGTTTGCACCAGACTTCCTACGAGAGATTCAAGAAGACAAATGGGATAACGAAAGCGAGGTCGCCCCTCCTTTTGAACTTGTGGACGATGCACACGACCAATTCCCACAAGACATCCCATCTATTTACGGGGAACATGAGAGTGCTCAGTCTCACGAGAGATTGGACTTTGAGTCTAATTCCATACAAGAGTTACCCCACTTCACAGGACCATGGGAGGCAAAATCCACATGTATGAGAGCACCCACAATCATGGTAAGGAACGACGACTCAGTCATACCTAGGAACACAGAGGTAGTGAAGAACACTAACGTGCAGTGTAATCTCAAGTTAGAAGAGCTACTCAAGGTTAGACCTGAATTATGGAAACATGTAGCCAAACAAGTACCAGAGATAGCAAAACCTCGTTCCCACGCAGGATCCCATAGGACAGTGCCAGAAATTCCCTTGGATAAGATAGGAGATATGTGTGAAGGTGAAGAAGGGAACATCTATCTGCCCATCACCTACCAGGAGTACACCACCAAGGCAATTTTGGACTCAGGTGCAGGAGTTGCAATTGCCACCACCTCCTTATGGAAGCGTTGGGGCAAGCCGGCACTCCGGCCAACGAGGATGAAATTGCAGATGGCCGATGGTCACATAGAGAAACCCCTAGGATTGCTAGAAGGAATAACTCTCACCACTTGTGGTGTCGAGTTTGAACATAGTTTTGCTATATGTGACTTCAGCAAAAATCATGCCTATGAGATGATTTTGGGAAGACCATTTATGCGACAGTTGCAAGTGGTGCAGGATTGGGGGACCAATTCTTTGTACCTGCAACACTTAGGTGTCACGACCAAAGTCAATCTCAAGGATTATTCTCATAGAGATGTCCCTCCTATCCAATGGAATCCCATCCATAGAGCCAAAGAGGATACAGAATCGGTGCATTCCATAGGGTCTGGATCCTCATGGATGCATGAAGACACTCACTTATGGATGTGCAAGGTAGCAGTAGAAGAAGAGAAGAGAGAGAAAGCCAGAGAGGTAGGTGCGAAAGAAACTCATAGACCCATTCAAGGCCCAGCCTATGCACCTGTAGTTTTCCCAGACGAGGAATTCGAACCCCATGGCTGGGCGGAAATTTTAGCAACCATGGACGTAGCCATCAATGAAGAACAATGGACACCTCACTGTGATGAGGATGGCTATGACATTTCAGTCTTCTCCATAGAGCCAATCATGGGAGAGGCAGTTCTAGAAGAATGCGAACCTAGCCCTGATGCCTTTGAGGATGCAAGTGACTCCGATCTAGAGTCAATCATTATGGATCCTCCATTTGCATCAGATGAGGAATACTTCCATGAAGTAGAATTTCAACCCCAGAGGCATGGAGAAGTTACAAATGACGTAAGATTAGCAACACATGTGACCCCGAAGGAAGAAGGAAAGAAACGGAGAAAAAGAGAAACCCCACCAGAGGAGGAAGAATCTTTGTTTGAGGTCCCAGAAAATTTTAAGAAGTATGAGATAGACGACAGGAGAGTCATGATAAGGATGCCTAAACGAGAGGCACAAGTAGGAGAGGCCTATGATAACAAAGAAACCACCAAGAAAATAGTTGTGGCCAATGAAGAAGGAGAGGAGAGATGCACGTATATAGGCCATGACCTAACAGAAGAAGAAGAGTACGAATTGATAGCCTTGCTAAGAGAATACAGAGACGTATTCGCTTGGAGTTACAAGGATTTGAAAGGCGTAGACCCCGAGATATGCTCACACACTATTCCCATGACCTCAGATGCTAAACCCTCTAAGCAAAAGCCTTATACATATAACGATAATTATGCTGCTAAGATCAAGGAAGAGATAGATAGACTGGTCGAAGCTGGATTTATCTATGAAATTGAGCACACTGAATGGGTATCCCCCATCGTAGTGGTGCCCAAGAAGAATGGCAAACTGCGCGTGTGCATTAACTTGAAAAAGGTTAATGCAGCCACAATTCGAGATAACTATCCACTTCCCATCACAGAACATCTCTTAGAAAGAGTGGTAGGCAAGGAAGTGTACAGCTTCCTTGATGGATTTTCGCGTTACAATCAAGTAGCCATAGCTCCAGAGGATCAGCATAAGACCGCCTTTGCCACAGAATGGGGCATTTTTGCTTTTAGAGTAATGCCATTTGGGCTTACCAACGCACCAGCTACCTTCCAGAGGCTGATGTGCCATGTGTTTAAGGAGTTCCTAAGAAAGAGTTTAGAAGTCTATGTGGATGATCTCTGTGCTCATTCCAATGTTAGACAAACCCATATTCCTGAACTCAGACAAATCTTTGACAAATGTAGAGAATATCAGGTCTGCCTGAACCCAGAAAAGTGTGTTTTTATGGTCAGGCAAGGCAAGATTCTAGGACACATAGTGTCAAAGAATGGCATATCTACCGACGAAGAAAAAGTGAGAGCCATAGCAGAGCTACCTAGGCCAAAGAATGTCAAGGAAGTACAAGCTTTCATGGGGCACTGTGGTTATTACCGACGATTTATACACATGTATGCTGTCATTGCAAAGCCCATGTACGGACTTCTGACTAACTTTGAGTGGACGGATGAATGTGAGAATTCCTTCCAAGAACTTAAACGAAGATTATGTTCAGCACCAATCTTGACCACGCCAGATTGGAATAAGCCATTCCATGTTCACGTGGATGCATCCAATTATGCTATTGGATGTGTTCTTGCACAGCCTACTGGTGAAGGTAATATGGATCTTCCAATTGCCTATGCTAGTAGACAGTTGAATGCAGCTGAACGAAATTACACCACTACAGAGCGAGAAGGATTAGGCATGGTATATGCAGTTAAAAAGTTTAGACATTATTTGCTTGCAAATAAGTTTAAATTTTTTACTGATCATCAGGCATTGTTATATCTCGTAAACAAGCCATGCAATACAGGAAGATTAGTAAGATGGTTTCTCTTACTAATGGAATACGACTTCGAGGTTGTGGTAAGGAAAGGTAGGACTCACTTACGAGCAGACCATCTCTCTAGACTCACGTCTGGAGAAGCCCCACAAGGAGTGTCAGATGACCTTCCTGATGCTTACTTATTTAATTTGGAAGTGGTGCCACAGTGGGCTAAGCCATTAGTGCAAGTATTGACATATGGGCCTAACCATCCAGTGGTTAACACGCGGAATAGGGAGGTTGTGAAAGCCCAGAAGTACCACATCATGGCAGGAAGCATGTACAAGCACACAGATCAAGGGATCTTGGCTTGTTGCGTAGAAGAGGATGAGTACGCTAAATGGTTGCAATTAGCACATGTAGGTGCATTAGAGCAACACCATTCAAAGCAAAGAACTTTACAGACTCTAAAGAGATTCGGAGTGCATTGGCCAACTATGGAAGCGGATGTCCAAAAGTTGTGCAAGGAGTGCCCAATCTGCTGCACTAAACCACTAGTGGAACACGCCACTCTTTATCAAGTATCCATTGTGCCAGATTGGAGTGAACCACTAGTATCATTCCTGAGGACAAACACATTCCCTCCAGACATGACTCTGGCGAGGAAAAGGTGTTTAGAACAAGAAGCCCTGGATTATTCACTCATTGGTGATAATCTATATAAGCGTGGTAAAGATGGTTACCTGAGGCTATGTGTCCATGAAAGTGAGTATCTTAAGATCTTAGAAACTGCTCACCAAGGTGTAGCAGGAGGACACTTTGGACCAGATCGGGTGATCAAGGCTATACTATTTGCGGGCTTCTGGTGGCCTACCCTTCACATGGATGCACATACCTATGTGAAACGGTGTGATGTATGTCAGAGGACTCAGTATCCCATACGCAAAGATGAGATGCCACTGAAACCTATGATGGGTGGACGTGCATTCTCTAAGTGGGGAATAGACTTTGTAGGTCCTATTAATCCCCCAGCTAAGGGTTCTCATGCGGAATACATCATTGTTGCGACAGATTATCTCACTAAGTGGGTAGAGGTAAAGGCTACGACAAAGAACGATGCTCAAACAACTGCCAAATTCTTGTTTGAGAATGTATTCACGAGATACGGGCTACCTATAGAGCTTGTAAGTGATAGAGGCACTCATTTCTTGAACGAAGTGATTGAAAATCTACTACAAGAATTCTTGGTCATACACAAGAAATCTGCCCCTTATCACCCTCAAGCTAATGGGCAAGCTGAGAGCACTAATAAGATCTTATGCAATGTACTGACAAAATTAGTGAACACTAAACGCTCTGATTGGGACAAACAGCTACACCATGCTGTTTGGGCATATCGAGTTGCCTACAAAACGGTACTCCAAGCCACCCCCTTTCAGATGGTATTTGGCCAAAATGCCGTGCTACCCTTGGACTTCCTGATCCCTACGTTGAAAGTAGCACGAGAGCACGAATGGACAGGCCATGAGCTCTCCTCTAGGATCTTTGACCTTGAACGATTAGGAGAAACAAGACTGAGAGCCGCCGCAGGAATATATGCAGCCAAGAAGAGACAGAAGGCATATTTCGATGCCCATGTGAAGGATAAAGGCTTGAAAGCAGGAGATCTAGTCTTAGTCTATACACTAAAACAACACGCGAGGAAGCTAGAAAAGAGAGGCTACGGACCTATGATCATTAATAGGATCTCCACGAGTGGAGCAGTACAATTGGCCACATTAGAGGGTGATGTTCTCCCAAATTATATTAGCGGTTGCAGAGTCAAGTTGTATCAGGAACCCCTCACGGAGGAAATGCTCAGCCGACTCAACACTGCTAAGAAACGCAAGGAGGAAGAAAAGCGAGTTCGAGAAGAGGCTCAAGCAGAAGCTTTAGAACGCATCAGAAGGATGAAGTTACGAAGGCAAGGTAGAGATCAGCCTAGGGCGAACGACTATGCAGATCAAGGATATCCCATGGCCATGTGTGAAGTTGCAGGAACAAGCTCGCATAGAATAATCGATAGACGTCCTTTCATAACCATAGATATGGGACAAGGAAGGAGTGCAAGGACCGTAAGAGCCTTGATTGACTCAGGTGCAGCCACTAGTGCCGTTAGAGTGTCTTACTGTCAAGAGTTGCAGTTAACTGTCACTCCTGTGGAAGCATATCTCATAGGATTGGGAGGCGTGGAAACCCCTTGCATGGGCGAGGCGGAACTTCCCCTCTACATTCACGATGAGGCAATGACAGTTAAAGTACTAGTGTGTCAGGATGAGGATCTCACGGAACCTCTTGTCTTGGGTCAAGATTGGATCTATGACCAAGCAGTCAATTTAAACCTAAGAAGTGGACTTCTCCAGGTTTGGGTCAATCATAGCCGAGTTACAGTAGAATTAGACAATGGAGCACTCAAGGAACTAGGAAAGGCACAGACTCCTGGTCCTTCCAGGGGTACACATGAAGATGACCATGTTGTTCTTGTCCAAAACTATGTGTTGCAGAGGAATGATATTCGCAAAAAAGGAGTCAGGAATGCAACGGAACTCCTTTCTTTTCCAAAGGCCAGAAGGAGGCAGCAACCCAAGGTGGATCAAAGGCAGAAGAAGCAGAGTACTACCTATGTCCGAGATCAAAAGTACCTGCTCAGCAGAACGTCTCAGAAAATAAACCATGTGTGGGTGCGGAAAGGCGAACAACCGGTTGCACCACCGTCAACTACACGGGCAAAGTTTCTTATTAATAACCAACAACATGACATTGATAAGAAGTCTTGCAGAAATTCTCCTGCTAATGTGAAATCTATTTGGGTGCCCAAGAAGTCGATGAAGGCTAGCCCACAATCAAGACAAATTTGGGTGCCTAAGGCTTGCTTGAGGGCACAAGTAGCTACGCTGAGGCCACAACCTAAACAGCATAACGCAGCTACGCATACTGCCAGTATTCACTCGTTCTCAACGCTCAAGAACACACCAAGACCCAAGAGCGTGCATGTAATCAATTGTAAATGGGTCCCTAAAAGGCCTCATTTTCAAACCGCGACACCGAGAAAGCTCTCTAGGGTCTCTACGAGACCGAAAGCAAAGCCCATTCACTGCATTTGGCAGCCTAGGACCTGTAATAAACCCCCCGACCCCAATTTGTAAATTCATACCCACTTACTAACTGCATTAGTCTCCTAGGACAACCCAAGCACTAACTAGACACACTGTCTTCGTGCACTTACTAACCACTAACTCACCATCTACCTCATGTTAATGTTGTAACGGGGACAACAACGGATTTATTTTGTCCATTACGATGTTAACACTTGGTTCTATATTCTCACAGAACCAACCAGCAAACAGGGCCATGGCAGAAGCAGGTGCCAGTTCTCAAGCCGGATCTGGTGCCCAGATTGTGGACATAGAGACACTTCTCCTTGAGCCACGTCTCACCGCAAGGCCGCAAGAACTTCAAGCCGTGCATGTGCTCCCCATTCAGGATCCTCCTCAAGGGCACACTTCTCAAGTAGGTAAGCATGCGCATTGGTTCAGTGATGTTGCTGGACCACTGGGCGATGGAACCTATTTCTGGGAAGCAGAATTGGAATTTAATGGCAAATGGGGTCGATACCACTTTTTCACGCGCGAGTTTGAAAGCTATCAAAACGCCGAAGTCATGAGATCAGTTTGGATCAAAGCGGGTGTGGACAGTTATTTCAGGGCCCACTTACCAAAGCCGGATTTCTTACGATGTTCATATCTGATCAGTACCATCACGCCAAGCAGGGCCAAGGGAGGCAACAACACCTTTGTGTTGCCATCACTGCTGCCGGGTCATGAGCTTAAAAGATTCAAGTTGACCCTCACTTTGGTAAGAGAAGCATTGGGTATGTATGGCATGCACATCCCAACAGAAAAGGAAACCATGGTTCCAGGTCGAATGAAGCACAAAAGATCTTAATAAGTTGAAGGATATGGTAGCGATGACACCTACCATTGCGCTTCACCTGCGAACCATCATGCAACATTTTGCCTTCCCCGCTTAGGAACGATTCACAATGCCCCCGAAAAAAATATGGTTCAGCTTATATCTAGCAGAGACAGAAAGCCTTCCCATCAATGTGCCACACTGGATCATAGATCAGATCCACCTAGCCCATCAAAGGTGGAACAAGAAACAGAAGAATGTGCTCCACGGGTGTTGTGCTCTGACCAGAATAATCTATAGATGCTTGGCTTATGACGTGCCTGTTCAGCGGGCACTCGTATGGTCCCGAGTCCAAGAATTCCAGAGAAGACTATCAGCAGCAGGTCCCCCATCAAAGAAGATGAGGGGGGGAGTCCAATTACCCTGTGCTCAACCAAGGGGAGCTACCACTACACCAGAAATCACCCCTCCCCAGACACGACGAGTTAGGCCATTCACAATCCCGCTACCAAGACCAAGCACAGAGGGGCCTAATCTGGTGTTTCCACCCATTCCATCAGATTTGGAATTTCCACAGGGATTTACTCTTGAGGACCTCATGGATGAAGAAATTGCCAGATTGATCTATGACTCTAATCTCGAAGCTGAAGCAGAGCGAGCTCAGGAACCACAACCCCAAACAACAACATCGGCCCCTACCCAACCACAAGTTGTAGAAGTCGATGTAGATGAACAAGAGGCAGGAGGAGACGAAGAAGAAGCCGACGAAGAACAACATCAAGCATATGACGAACTCTCTGAGTTAGCAAGTGCCCCAGCATATTCGGCACAAATCAAGAGACTATATCGAACCATGCGACTGGTTCAGGAACAGCATAAGATGTCACTAGAATCGGGCAAGAGACTCATGAACGACTTGCTAGCTGAGGAAGGTGTGGACGAGTTGTTCATTGAGTCCATGAACCTTCATGCCGACGCCGTAGGACTGGATGAGGCCATTCATGAGGCAATGGCCTACATTCACAGATTTGAGAAGAGGGTTCCTGTTCGTCCCAGGAGGTCCGGGAAGCAAATTCACATCAATGTATCAGCACCAGGCGAGACAACGCAAGCAGAAGAATATCAGGAAGCACCGTTGTCACCACCATCCCCACCTCGCACTACACAATTCACTCCACCACAGGACACTAGCACTACCACGTCCACTACCACCACCATTGTCATGGGCATCCCACTCTCTCCGGGAATCCAATTCGGGGGAGTCACCATGCCCACCTTCACCACCCTGTTCACCGACGTCACATCCACTCCACCCACGATCCCCATCTACACCGTCACTCAAACAATTGACACGATGGAAACATCACCTGCCACAGCACCGCTCCCTCCCCCCATGCCACCTTCATCTCCCATACCCCCTCCACCCACCTCTCCACTTGCATCCACATCATTCACATCTCCCATTCCCGGCCCCATTCCCCCTGCATCTTCACCCCTCCCAGCATTATTTAATGTAAATAGCATATTTTTAGCATTAAATCAATGTGTATACCAGCTCCAGAATGAGTACAGAGCTCTGGACGACCGGTATCAACAACTAGCAACGCACCATCAGAACTTACAAAGACAATTTCACATTCTACAAACAGAAAATGCCGAACTGAATCAACGCTACACAACGCTTGAGCAGGCTCACCAAACATTATTGGAGGCACCCCAACCACCGACAGAATCAGGTGTCAAACAACTAGAAGCTTTGCTCGAAGTATACCAAGCCGATAATCTCAAAGTCCGGCGTAACCTCGCACTTCTCAGGAAACACATGGCGGCCGCCCTTGAAGAGAACAAGAGGCTGCAGCAACAAAATGAAGCAAATCTAGAAGCAGCAATGGAAGGCTCTCCACACGAAATTGATCCAGAGCAGTTTAAAGTTGTGCCCTCAGAGACAATGAAGACCATCTTGGACAGCTATGCAGATCTATTAGAAGCTCATGATGACTTGGAAAGGGAACGTGATGCGCTGCGCAATCAACTCCAAGAGCAACAAACAGCACCCAGAGTCACAGAAACGACCACGACTTCAGAGGAAGTCAAGACATTGAAAGAGCAGGTGGCCGAATTACAGGAAAGATTACTCACACACGAAAGGCAGCCCTCTCCAGTTGTCGAACCAGAACCCGAGGATTTGGTACCCATCGAGGTAGATGAGACGTATGAGGAACCATACGTTCCTATGCCAATGCCAGGTGGTGAGCAAACCGCAGAAGGAATGGATACATTAGAAATTGAAGTACCTGAGTGGCTCCAGACACTAGAGAAAACAGCATCAACTCATGAAGATCGAGTGGCAGTTCAAATCCAATCTATGGCAAAGATAGAGGACACTATTATTAAATCAGAATACTTCCGCAGCATGTCCCACCATAGATGGATCGGAACCAATGATGATCAATACGTGCCATATTGTATACTCCTGGCGGACTACAATGCAGAAATCCAACAAAGATGTGGCAAACCTCCAACGTTTGCTACACAGTTCGGGCCAGAGGACATCCCAGAGAGCGCTCAAAAAGGATCCATTCACCAACCCACCTGGAGGATCCGACTCCTTGAAACCTACACGGAGATGGTTCGCACCTGGACGAATATGCCTCTTTTTATTAAATATAACCCTTGTTACGTTCCTGTCTTCCGCAGACGCACATAGCCAGAGTTTACCCTTGCAGTCAAGAACATCAAGGGCTGCGCCAAATGGTTAAACTACATCTATCTAGCACCCCCTCAAGGACCTTCCACCGTCAATTACATGATTTCCACCATACGACACTGGAGCATCCGATTAAGGAATACCCCTGATGTGATGGCCCAGATGTGCATGAAAATTTTTGAATTAATGCTTATTACATTCAGGACATTCAAGAATATCAAGGACCCATACTTCTCAGGTGTCGGATTCCTTACAGGAAACCAGGATTTAGTTTATGACATGAGCACCACTCCTTCCATAGAGGTGGTATATGCTTGGCACGCCAGAATAAAATACCTCCCAGCCTGCTTTAAACAAACATTCGAGGAGATGTTCATAACAGGGTTCTGGGAATACCACTCAGAAATATTTGTACCCAGACCCTCACATCTCCTCCATTTATTTGCTGTGGAGCGAACCATTCACTCAGAACAATTACGGGTGCCACATCCAGATGTCCCAGGGCCAGTCAATTGGGATGCATTGCTGACAGATCTAGCAAGGGGACTCAGGTTAGAAGAACACCACCTCGCCGCCGATGTTGTCCAATATTACGTCCAAAAAGCAGCTAGACAAGGGTCTGTCAGGGGCGACAGACGCGAGAGTGGGGGGGGGTGTTGGCAGTAGTCTTGGTACACCAGGACTTACAAGACGTGAAAGTCAAAGAAGGGAGTCAGAGCGAAGGGACAGCACAAGCAAACAGGGAAGTCAAAGAAGATCTGGCAAGTAGGCCAATATTTTTTCAAGACACTAATGCAGATCAAAGAGACGGACATGCAGGGAGGAAGAGCAAGTAGGGAGCTCGAAGATATGTATGGCAGATCACTAGAAGAAATCCCTACAACAACAGTGAATTTTATCACTAACAATCATTGTAAATATCATTTCACATTTTTGTAGCTCCATTTTGTGCAAGCCAAGGAGTCCTTGAGCTTGAGGAGCCTTGGAAGTAGATGCGTACCAATTTTCGTATTTTTTAGACCTCGTTTGAGCCCCCAAATAAGCCCTGGAACCTAATTTTTAACTAGGCCGGACACTAGGTCTGGACAGGGCCAAAGCTAGTCAAAAACTATAAAAGGAGCTAGAGAGCTCATTTTTGGGGTTGGATTGTAATTGAAACGAACTTGTAAGAGCTATTGAAAGTAATCTAAAGAACTCCATTGATTCTCTCTCTTTGTCTTGCCGTGTGTGCGCGTGTGTGTGTATGTGTGTGCATGCTTGTGTGCTTCTCACTCACGCACTTGTGCCGCCACTTGCTCGAGGTCTTCATACCATCCTCACGTCTTCCCGGATTGACATTAAAGGAGGTGCTACTCATCACTGAGCTACACCAAATAAAAAAAAAAAAAATTTTATTTGGTGTAGCTCAGTGATGAGTAGCACCTCCTTTAATGTCAATCCGGGAAGACGTGAGGATGGTATGAAGACCTCGAGCAAGTGGCGGCACAAGTGCGTGAGTGAGAAGCACACAAGCATGCACACACATACACACACACGCGCACACACGGCAAGACAAAGAGAGAGAATCAATGGAGTTCTTTAGATTACTTTCAATAGCTCTTACAAGTTCGTTTCAATTACAATCCAACCCCAAAAATGAGCTCTCTAGCTCCTTTTATAGTTTTTGACTAGCTTTGGCCCTGTCCAGACCTAGTGTCCGGCCTAGTTAAAAATTAGGTCCCAGGGCTTATTTGGGGGCTCAAACGAGGTCTAAAAAATACGAAAATTGGTACGCATCTACTTCCAAGGCTCCTCAAGCTCAAGGACTCCTTGGCTTGCACAAAATGGAGCTACAAAAATGTGAAATGATATTTACAATGATTGTTAGTGATAAAATTCACTGTTGTTGTAGGGATTTCTTCTAGTGATCTGCCATACATATCTTCGAGCTCCCTACTTGCTCTTCCTCCCTGCATGTCCGTCTCTTTGATCTGCATTAGTGTCTTGAAAAAATATTGGCCTACTTGCCAGATCTTCTTTGACTGCCCTGTTTGCTTGTGCTGTCCCTTCGCTCTGACTCCCTTCTTTGACTTTCACGTCTTGTAAGTCCTGGTGTACCAAGACTACTGCCAACAATTTCTTTGGTCAAGTTCCCTATGAAGTTCTGCGCAAATCTCAAGTAGACAAGGGGCAGCAGCAAGGTTTGGAGAAGCTTGCTATTCGCAGAAAAAGAGGCTACTTCTAGAAGTGAAGGGGGTTTTTTCCCTCGGAGGGATCAAGCTGAAGAGGTGTGGATACTCGGGACATTATGTTCTACAACAGCATATTGATGAGTTCATAGCAAATTTGGGAAGCACGTGAAGAGATCATTCTTTTCTGAGAAGCCATTATAAAAGCATCATAGTTTATTTGATTCCAAGAGTACTGGAATCCCGAGGAGTCCCAAGAAGGCAAGAGAAAGGGGAATTGAGTAACGATGGGTGTTCTTCTGCGCTACGGGCTTTGCCGTCTGTATTTTTAGTTCTGTAATCAGAAAATATGGTAATGGTGGGCATCAGAACAGGAAGCCATATCAAAAACTTAATCCTGTGATAGGAGGCATGAAGATAAAATGGGTATTGAGAGAACCCACATAAAGATGGTTGTTATTGGACATGTTGATTTTGGCTCTTCATCGCTCAACATCTCTTGCGGAGTAGCAAACCTCTAGTCGACAGAGGAGTGTCCTGCTTACAGGAGGACATTCCTAGAGGGACGCATACGATTTTCTTCTTCTAGTCCACAAGGGCTGGTTGTCTACTTCTGATTCCCTAGGACACTTTAGAGAAGGGCAAAAAAGAGGATATCACACATCTCTTGGCTGGCAGATATAGACAGCAGAAGCAGGCGACAGCTCAGCTCTTCGCAAAAAGAACGAGGGCGGTCTAGGCTGAAGAGATGGGATATCAGGGAGGGTATCAAATAAGGATTCACTACTTTTGAATTGGGCGCATAAGAAAGGAACACGAAGCAAGACACAAAAAGAAAGAGGATGGATAAAAGCATTTCATGGACGCTTGGGGCATGAACAATATTTGGGAGTGACACATCTTGAGCAGTGAAGGAAAATCTGGAACCTCGACCACTGATCAATGGAGGCTGCATGAAAAGGTGATGTTGCCGTGCGCTCCTATTCTGGAGCTACATAACAGCTAGCGTCTATTTCTTCTCTTTATCTTGTTTTCTTAAATATGCGATCATGAAGATACATCAAACTCTCGCTTTGGGTAAAAATATATGTTCGCTTATGAACGTGTGAATGAGAAGCCATGATTTTATTCCATTGTACATTGCTTCTTTTACGAATGTGTTTACCGTAGTATTTGTATTTCGCACTTTATTTGGATATGGCAGCAATGAACTGTTCTTGTCAAGAAGTGTTGTTGGCGTAAAAATAAAAGAAAAAAAATGAACTTTAGATTGCCCCTGAGCTGACGACAGCAAGTTTAAATGTGTGATGCTGCAACATTAAATGTGTGAACCTGAAACAAATGCAAGGTAGATACTGTGAAGGATAGCTTAAAGGACATTTTAAGGGAATTTGTACAAGTTTTAGCACTGCACTGAGTCGTAATGGTTCGTTTTGATGTTGTTAAAGTCACTCGACTTTAATTTCTATGCTTGTAACCTCTACTTGTTTGAAGTTAAACAGTCTACAGGATTAGGAATGCCGAGCTGTAAGAGGAAAGATTGTAAATATGAAGGGTAGGAGTCTTTTGCACGTCGCTTAAAATTGATACTGCCACTGTATACCTCAATGTATGGGACCAACAAGATCTCGACTGGCCTGGATGAATAGAATCTTCTATGTACTAATAAACTAGAGGTTATTTCTTCTTCATAACGGATGTAAAGGGACATCACAATCAGAGATTTTCATAGGGTAGCGACAAGAAGCAAAGAGCAATCTATTGAGATTAATATAAAAATGAGCTTTGCAATCATGGCTTGAGATCACGCTGATAGTTATTTGCAACTTTATTTCCCCTAACATTACTGATTGCAAGCCAGTACATGAAAGGATGTAATGGTATTTGATTCTGCACTTGTGATTTGAAGGCTTTGCTTCGACGCCTACTACTCTTCTAAATTCTGTTCTGAAAATGCTAGGTGTGCGACTTACTAATCAATGTCATTGTTGTATAGTGACTCAAGCTGATTTGGTAAGTAGATTTGACATCTGTTAAACTTCCTGGCAAAGAGCTTTCTACAGATGAGCATAAATCTTTGTCATGTAGCAATGAATGCATTATGTTTCAATTGCAGTATTCATTTAATGGTCGTTCTCAGCACATGAAACCCAATTATGTATGTTCCCTATTGCAAAGTCGAACAGTGCAAGATAAGCAATATGTAAAGTGGAATTTTGTTGTTGGCACAAAGAAACGTGAGCATATGCAAACGATAAGCAATATGTAAAGTGGAATTTTGTTCTGGGCATAAAAAAACGTGAGCATATACAAATTGAAATCTTAGTGAAGCACAAATAAGAAACACCTCCCGATCTGATTCAGTTTCTGTGGGTAGGCAATATCAAGCGTATATTTTTTTAAGTGTCCTCTTTATGTGACTTGCTTTAATCACGTAGTCATCCTTTGTTAAAAGTTTCAAAAACACAAACTACTAATCCGATTTGCAGCTTGAATGGTAGATGTTTGTTTGCAAACAATGCTTCATAACAAGTTCGTCAAATAATTTGTTGCTAAAAATCTGATGCACTTTCCCCAGTTAGTTGCGTGCTTAAATTGAGACAATTTTTGTTGTAAATTCCCTTTTTGCTGCGTCTTTGTGCTGCCCATTGATTCTGGGTCACATATATATGAACCATAAAAGAATAATAATATACATATGTATAACCCAAAGGAAAGTCAAAGAACTCTCCATCTTAATATTTGACATGTGAAAAGAGCACTAGAGATGAGAAACATCTGAAACAAATTATATAAGAAAAAATTATATAAGAAACATAACAGAAGGTAAAGGAATTAAGTTTTTCCTTTCCTAGTGTTTCAGTATTGAGTTCTGACATCATCTTGGTCAGCTTGATCCTACAGATTTACTCATCCATTCTTGGGATACAATGTAGTTCATGTTCACCCCTTGCCCTCAAGAGAGTGAGTTCATTTTGTATGTGGTTGCAAATACTTGTATTGCCCCTTTCCTTATGTATGTTCATGAGGAGATACACTCTCATGAGTGGCCTCTTGCGTTGGGTGAGTCTACTTAGTTTATCCTTTGTCAGAATCCTATTGAGCTGTTGACTTCATGCAGAGGACACCTCGAATCATTCCCCATCCAACTTAGCTGCCATGATGGCTCAATTTGCTGCTATTGCAACTTCTTGGTTCGTTGAGTCTCAATAAGAGTTCTCTCACTGAATATTTAGGGGCTGGGAGGCCCAAACTTCTTGTGATATAGAGTTTTATTGCACGATATTTGATATTGCTTTATGTGTGGGACTATTGATATTTTGATAATCTAGGAGCACCATCTCTCTTTGCACTACACTTAGGATTCTAGAAAGCTTTTGTAGGGCCATAGTGAGGTTTTTTGGTTGGCTCGATATGGGCCCCATGAGTCCCAGGATGGTCTATGTATATTGATTGAGGATTCCATGCAAACCAGAATTGCTAATGGAGGGGAGATTGTGACTAGAATGGCCATCTAGATGCTTGCTCAGTGGAAGGGCCTCAAGTATGTCTTTCTAAACTTATATACCCCAAATCACGAGATTGTTTGTGTGACATTTTGGTTTCAAATTATTGATCCAATACCTTTTGTGGATGCATGGTGTGTTTATTTTGACTTCAACATGATTGAGGCACCTTAGGAATGAAAGGGCAATAGGGAGATCACAGTTCATGGGTCTGAGCCCATGGCTTGGGACAAATTATATTTGACATTGGAGCTTCATGATGTATGAAACATTGAGTGTTTTTTAGAGAGAGGTAGTCTCCTTTTCTTAGCCTAAAAAGATGCACTCATGCGATGAATCTTGCTCGGATTGATAAGATATATGTGAGTGATGCCTTGGTTGACTATGGAGGTATGATTAGTATTGTAGTGCACTGTGGCATGTTGGATCATGAACTTGCTCTTTTTTCATTTGGGGAGGGTGCTACTTAGGGTTCTCCTATGATGCATATTCTTGAGCACATTCCATTTGATGAGTGCTTGGTAGATTAGATTGTTGAGATTTGGAGCCAACTTTAGTGGCATTTTTATATTTGGGTTCAATCCTTCTCTGAGGGGCTTCACTGTTACCGTTAGTGTCCATGTGAAAGGCCAAATGGCCACCGGACACTTCTTTGTATATGTTCTTTAATAAAACATATAGTGGCCTGGTCAGTCACAGACTGTAAGTTCGACCGCATTTGTAAGACCTAAGAAGTCTGTCTTCATGCTCCCTGTGTACTGTGTTTTCTGCGTATTCTACAGCCTCTGTGCGGAGTACTGTGTGCGGCGTCAGGAGCTCGATTTTCTACTCCGAGCATATCGTCGTGGAGCTCTCGCGAAGGAGAGTGCAGTGCGGTGCATTGCCATCGAAATACTTCACTAGTATCAGAGCAGTTCGAGGCAAAAAGCTTTGTTCCTTTTGTGCGAGCGAAGCGAAACCCCCCCCCCCCCAGGCTTTCGACTAAGGCGGCGACCAAGGCATAGACCTTGGCATACCTTGTCATCCGAGTCACCGAAGTCACTGTTGGCACCGTTGGCTGCGCGCGAGGGAGGACCTCAACGATCAAGGAATATAGAGGTTCCCGGTACTTCCCGGGAGGTCACCCATCCCAGTACTGTTCCCCCCAGAGCTCGCTTAACTGTGGCAATCTCTTGCCACTAAGCTACACTTTTGTGGTGTTTGAAGAAGGGGAAAGACTAAGGTTGACATTACCTTGAACAAGTTTTGGTCCCTCAAAGCTTCATTTTTGCTTTTAAAGCCTATTTTTGAAGCAATTTTGGGGTGTTTTTGGAGCCATTTCGGAGTACTTTCACACGTAGTTCTCTTCACACAGGTCCAAGAACATCAAGAAGAGTGTTCCTTGTACTTCTCAGACAATAAATATCAACCTTTGGGGCTGTATTTTCAGCCACACTCGTAAAACTCCAGGTTTCTCGAGGGGTTTTCAGTTTTGGTGGGAGCAGTCGCTGCAAATTTATGCAGGTTTTTAAAGCCTACAACATCAGAGTTGACAGACACTTGCAGGTGTTATTGGCTAGTTTTTGGGCTGTGTATTCAACCTTTTAGTGTCATTTTACTGCATATATTGAGCACATACACACCATGTACGCTTATGTGGATACCTCTTATGTATGTCCATGTGGGCATTGATATAGCGGTTACGTTCTTTGCATAAAGCCTTTTACGTTTGATAAAGAGGGTCGTCGTGAGGTTTTCTTAACTGGGAGACACGCAGATGTCGGGGTCTCTTCGGTGATGTAGGTGGAAGACTTACCCAGCCTCGCCATAGGAGATGTATGATTGTTGTTCATAGGTGCTCGATAAGCCTAGTTGGCTTCTATTGGGTAACTCATTATATGCAGTGGAGTCAGTGATTCACTATGCAGGTAGACATGTCAGTACTTGCAGTTTTATGATACTTTGACACTGGTCATATGCTAATTTTGTAGAGGATACTCTGGCAAAATTTTTCCAGATTTCTGGTTTAGTCAACTCTATAGTGGTCGATTTACTCCTTGATACACTTATTTGTTGGTGTTTGGACTCTTCTAGCTCCATTATCATTCTATTCAGTTCTCTACGATCATGGCATCAGAGGTCTCAGGCACATCCGGTGAATTAGGGTCTAGTGCTAGCGTTCCGAGGAGGAGCTATAACTTGCAGGGCAAAGACCATTTTGAGATCCGAAAATTTGATGGCACAAACTTTGCTCTATGGAAGAATCAGATTAAAGATGTGCTGATTCAAAGAAGGCAATGGAAGCCAGTAAATGGGATTTCAAAGAAGCCTGCTGACATGGATGAAGATGATTGGGATGAGTTAGATGAAATGGCCAGGTCTACCATTCGCTTGCACCTGGCAGATAATGTTTACTTTACAGTATTAGACTGTGAAAGTGTAGAGGAGCTTTGGAAGAAGTTATGCAATACATATGAAAAAGAGACGGCATCAAATAAAGTATATCTGATGAGAAAATTATACGACCTTCATATGAAGGACACAGATAGTGTTGCTGCTCATCTAAATGAGTTTGATGCCATATTCTCCCAGTTACAGGCTCAGAAAATGGATATGGACAATGAAATGAAAGCAGTATTGCTGTTATGCACCCTGCCATCATCATGGGATACATTTTGCACAGCTATTAGCAATAGTGCACCAGGTGATAAACTCGTCTATGATGACATATGTGGAGCACTCTTGAGTCAGGAGATTCATAGAAAATCTATGGTTGGCACTCATAGTGGAGATGCATATAATGTTCGTGATTCTTACCAAGGAAAGAATCAACGTGGCAGGAGCAAGAACAAGGAAAAGAATGGTCAACGGAATAAGAGCAGAAGTAAATCAAGGAAGAGGGATATTGAATGCCATTATTGTCATAAGAAAGGACACATGAAGAAAGACTGTTATGCATTAAAGAATGCTAAAGGTAAAGGACAGAATGTTGATGGGCATGTTAAACGGTTACCTGCACCATCTACTTCGACTGTGAAGATTGAAGAAATTAATGCTATTTCTGATGATGCTGATGTGTTGACACTTGATAGTACTGTGCCATCTGAGGCACTTATGGATGATTCTCTTTCCCACACCTGGCTGCTAGATTCTGGTGCTTCTTTCCATGTGACACCACATAGAGAATGGTTCTCTAATTATGCAGCAAAGTCTCTTGGTACCGTGAGACTTGGTGACTCTTACCAGTGTGATGTTGTGGGGATTGGAGATGTGGTTGTGCTGTTCATTGACGGTTCAAAATTTACAATGCATAATGTACGCCATGTACCTCAGCTATCATGCAGTTTGATGTCAGTTGGTCAACTTGATGACCTTGGTTACAAGGTGGTCTTCTATGCTGAGTCCTTTCGTATATCAAAGGGCAATATGGTTATTGCAAAAGGAAGGAAAGTTGGCTCACTTTACCCTTTATTTGTATCACAGAAAGAACACTTGTTAGCTATTACTGAACAGCCTATGGCTTGTATTTGGCATGGTCGTTTGGGCCATATATCTCGTAGTGGAATGGAAAATCTTTCTCGTTCTGGCTACTTACCTGTGTTATCTTTCTCTGATTTTTCATTTTGTGAGCATTGTCAATATGGAAAGCAAACTAGAAATGTGCATAAAACGCACATTGACTCTTCAATTCAGCCTTTAGATCTTGTTCATACAGATGTGTGTGGTCCTATGCCCACTAGGTCCTTAGGTGGTTCTCTTTACTTTGTCACTTTCATAGATGATGCTACTAGAAAAGTCTGGGTATATCCTATCAAATCGAAGGATGATGTATTCCCTACTTTCAGAAAATGGCTTGCTTCAGTTGAGACTGAAAAAGGAACTAAGCTTAAGGCTTTACGTTCAGATAATGGGGGTGAGTATACCTCACATGAATTCAGCCTTTTCTGTCAGTGTAGAGGGATTCGTAGAGAGTTTACAGCTCCTTATACCCCAGTACAGAATGGTGTAGCTGAGAGGATGAATAGAACTATTCAAGATAGAGTAGTCTCTATGTTGCATCATGCAAACCTCTCACAAGGTTTTTGGGCAGAAGTAGTATTGACAGCAGTTCATGTGATTAACCTTTCACCTAGTACTGCCAAAGGTCTGAAAGTGGCACAAGAGTTATGGACAGGGAAACCACCATATTATGATCATCTTCGAGTTTTTGGGTGTGAAGCATATGTTCATATACCCAAGAATCTTAGACAGAAGTTGGACCATAAGTCAAAGAAATGCATTTTTCTTGGATATGGTCGAGAAGGACAATTTGGATATCGCTTATGGGATCCTAAAACACGGTCAGTGATCAGAAGTAGTGATGTCATTTTTAATGAGTCTAAGATGCATAATCAGCCGATTAAGGAGGTTGAAGTGAGAAGAGTGGTGTTTGAGGATACTAGTCCTCCGGTTAGCATGCATAAAAATGCTGCACATAGGGATGTTCAAGAGAATGTCCATTCAGATCAGTCTGCACATGTTCCTGTTCAGCAACCATTGAGACGTTCTGCACGTGTCTCATATCCACCTGATAGATATGTTCCAGGTTTAGATTTTGTTATGCTAACAGATGTCGGTGAGCCCTCTTGCTACAAAGAGGCTATGCAGACAGAGGATCATGTCAAGTGGGAGCGTGCCATGAAGAGTGAGTTGGATTCTATTCACAAGAATGGTACTTGGGACTTAGTACCTTTGCCAAAGGGCAGGAAAGCTTTACCATGTAAATGGGTATATAAGCTGAAATTCACATCAGATAGTGCTTCTCCAAAATATAAAGCACGACTTGTTGCAAAGGGTTTTAAGCAACAACATGGTGTTGATTTTGAGGAAATCTTCTCTCCAGTGGTCAAGATGACTACTTTGCGCATGTTCCTTGGATTCGTTGCAATGGAGGACTTAGAGCTAGTCCAAATGGATGTGAAAACAGCTTTCTTGCATAGAGATCTTACAGATGAGATCTATATGGAACAACCAGAGGGTTATGTAGTTCCTGGCAAGGAAAGTCTAGTTTGTAAGCTCAAGAAGAGCTTGTATGGACTTAAACAGTCCCCTAGACAATGGTACCAAAAGTTTGATGCTTTTATGAAGTCCCAAGGCTATTCTCAGAGCAATGAGGATCATTGTCTCTACACAAAGAGATGTTCTGATGGCAGCTTGATATGCTTGATACTTTACGTCGATGATATGTTGATTGCTGGGAAGTCCTCTTATGATTTGTCAATTCTCAAAAAGAAGTTGAGTCAGACAGTTGATATGAAGGATTTGGGGGATGCCAAACATATTCTTGGCATGCGCATTACTCGTGATAGGAGTAAAAGATGCATATACTTGTCTCAAAGTGAGTACATATCCAAAGTACTTCACCGATTCAATATGCAGGGTGGAAAGGCATTGAGTACATCTTTACCCACATATGTGAAATTGAGCAAGGATGACTGCCCCAAATCAGATGAGGAAAAGGAATTCATGACCAAAATTCCCTATCAGTCTGCTGTTGGTAGTCTCATGTATGCTATGGTAGCTACGAGACCAGACAATGCATTTGCAGTGGGAGTTGTGAGCAGATATATGTCTAATCCTGGCAAGAAACATTGGGAAGCGGTCAAAATGATTTTGAGATATCTGAGTGGCACTAAGGACAAGTGTCTATGCTTAGGTAGAGGGAAAGCATTCATTATTGGTTACACAGATTCTGACTATGTTGGTTGTGTAGACAATTGTAAGTCTACATCAGGGTACATTTTTCATTTTGCTGGAGGTGCTATCTCTTGGAGATCTCGTCTTCAAGAATGTACAGCTGTTTCCACCACAGAAGCAGAGTATGTTGCAGCAAGTGAGGCATGTAAGGAAGCATTGTGGCTTTCTCGTCTTGCTTGTGATATGGGTTTGCCTCAGCATGTACCTCACTTGCTTAGTGATAGTCAAAGTGCCATTGCTTTGGCTAAGAATCCGGTCTATCATGCAAAGACCAAGCACATTGAGGTGAGGTATCACTTCATTAGAGATTGCTTAGCCATTGAGAGCATTATTCTTGAGAAGGTTCACACTCGAGATAATGCTGCAGATGCTTTGACTAAAGCTCTACCACAGGATAGCTTTCGACACTGTTGTCTTTGATGGGGGTTACTTGATTCTTGATTTTACGCAGTCACTTGTATACTGTGTAACATGCCCATCAGGTGGGAGGTATAGTTTGTATACTTACACTCAGGTATTCTTTATCATTCTTTCTTTTTTCTCCCATAGTTACTCTGGCCATATTGGCGTTTAGTGGGAGATTGTTACTGTTAGTGTCCATGTGAAAGGCCAAATGGCCACCGGACACTTCTTTGTATATGTTCTTTAATAAAACATATAGTGGCCTGGTCAGTCACAGACTGTAAGTTCGACCGCATTTGTAAGACCTAAGAAGTCTGTCTTCGTGCTCCCTGTGTACTGTGTTTTCTGCGTATTCTACAGCCTCTGTGCGGAGTACTGTGTGCGGCGTCAGGAGTTCGATTTTCTACTCCGAGCATATCATCGTGGAGCTCTCGCGAAGGAGAGTGCAGTGCGGTGCATCGCCATCGAAATACTTCATTCACCACATTAGTTCTTTCTTGCATGAGGTGAGCACTCTACAACTTTCTGAGCTCATAGTCAGAGTAGTGCCTTCATAGGGGATTTCTTCCCTCTAGCATATTCTAGAGTGTCCACCTAATTCTGAGAGGATGGGTGCTCATCTTGACCATGCCTAGTAGGAGATTTGTGATGTTGAGGACCAAAAACCGTTTTTCATCACTAACATGCTTGTAGGTTGAGTTAAGCTAGGGACAATGTCTATGGTGAGTTTGTATTGACTACTCATCGATGACACTCCCCGAGTGGGATCCACCAACTCCATGGACATGATGGGTAGATGAGTTTTGAACGTATTAAGATGAGGGAGAAAACCACCTAGTTTTATCACACCTTGTTGTCTAAGGAGGTCACCTCTATGAATTGGGAGGACAGCACGAAATGCATCCTTTGACATGTGCACAAGAGTATGACTCATGTGATCCAAACTAGACTCCATGCCTCATTTTCACAATGTGAGCTTCTTGATGCTTTATGGGGTTTGGTGAGGGATAGTTGTCCTAGCGAGGATGGATTTTTACCTATCTTCTTTCTTTGTTACTTGGAGATCTTGGAGGAAGGGCTTAGGATTGCCTTCAATGAGATCATGGAGAGGGCACCTTATGTGAGATTCTCTCTAAGGATTTTATTTTTCTTATCCCTAAGGTGGAGGGGCATCTCAATGAGATCAAATACTAGCATTCAATCATGATTTTTAATGTAGGCTACAAAAATCTTGCAAAAGGCTTAAGTTTGAGAGTGCAGCCAATGCTTGCATCCTTGATCCACCTAATGCACAGTGGTTTTGTCAATGGTTGTAGTATCATTGACAATATCTTGACTTTTTGGGAGCTAGTTTCCCTATCTCAGATGCATGGCAAGCCCCTTGCTATTTCGCTGTTGGATTTTGAGAAAGCCTGCAATCATGTTGTATGGGATTTTCTCGAGGAAACCATGATTTTATGGGTTTTCATGTTAGATGGATGAGGGGCATTACATATTTTTATTGGTCCATTCACATCCACATACTTGTGGTTGGGGAGTCAAGGAGAGTGGTCCAAGATCTCGAGATAGGGTTGTCCCTTGGCTCCATCCCTTTTCCTTTTCTTTGCGGAGGCCATGAGCTCCTTTTCCACTACTCAAAGCACTAGTTTGAAGGGTCTTAGGCTCTATGTTCAAGAAGAGATTCTTTTGGATGCTGATTTTACCAATGCTTTTACAATTTACTTGCACGGCCACAAAGCCAATATTTGGAGATTTCAAGTTCCTTTTGAGAGATTTTCTGATGTATCTAGTGCCAAAATTAAATGGCAAAAGACTCTAGGGTTCTAGATTGGTAGGGATGCATTTCCTAGGTGCTTCCTAGTGCTTAGTTTTAGTGGATTCCCCTAGCACTATTGTTCGCTACTTGGGCTACCATATTGGCTCCGAGCTGTCAAGTGAGTAGTAGATATCACTCTCCTCTTGACTATAAGGAGGACGTTGGTACATTGGAGCACTTCTTGTTTGTCCATGGTTGGGAGAGTTGTGGTGGCTAAAGAGTTACTCTTAGTCATGATGTGGTATATCACCTCCCATTGGATCTTTTCTAGCTCTCTCATTAGAGAGATTCAGTGACTAATCAATAATTGTTTATGGTATGGGAGGGATTGTTTTCGTGCTAGGCCAAGGTTGCTTGTTCTATCACCACTCTTCATACAAAGCACAATGGCGTTTGGATTATTGATCTTGCTTGTAAGAGCGTAGCCATTTTGGGAAAGATTTTCATTTGTGGCTTGCTTCTTGATTTGGAGCCCTTGAAGGATTTTCTTCGGTAGAGACTTAGCATGATTGTGCCTGCTATAGGTGGGTCATGGTAACCTAAGATTAGGTGGATCTTTGCTGGGATGTGTTGTAGTGGGTTCTCAAGAGGAATTGAGGATCGCTTCATATGTAATACCTTGAGGACTTTGGAGCAATTTCATCATGCTCTTATTTAGCTTCTCCCTTCCTCCATTAAGGCCTATTCATGAGATTTGGAAATTATTCAAGTCTTAATTATAATACAAGTGATGGTGTTAAATTATAATTTATATCTTATGTTCTTGTTACAAAGATTAGGTCATGAATATATCTTCTTATTTATACAATGTTTAAATAGAAAACAAATAATAGTAGTTGATGAGCTTATTTAAAAAAACACCAAGGAGAATATGATTATACAAAAAAAGTGTTCAAAATTGAATTTAAATTTTGAACTCTATTATTTCTTCATAAAATGTATTAGTTTTCCATTGAGATCTTAATATCTCCATTATGCTTAAAATTGAATTTTAGAGTTTAAACTTTGATTACTTCATAAACTATATAACATTTCTATTGAAAGTTCAATTGTTTTATTATATATTATAATTCTGTGATATTCACATACATTTCAAATTTGATAAGTTATGTAATGTTGATTTTCTCAGTCTTAAGCCTATTTATACTAGAAAATCTATCATGAATTTAGAGTTGAGAAAAAAATCCAATTCAATAATAGCTCATATATATGTGATTTGATTTATCAATAAATGCTCATTCAACCAATGTTCGCTTGGTTGAACCATCCCAAAATATGGTGTGTAAAAACACCAATAAATTGATTTCAATTTAATTGTATAACAAACAATTTGATCTATAATACATATATATTTATTTGTATTATGATGTTTAAAAACACCAAGAAGATTATTTAAATTTGATTGTATAAAAAACAACCTCATAAATTTAGAGGTTAGAAAAGTAATCCAATTTAGCAATAACTTAATTATATGCAATTTGACAGACTAATAATTGTTCACTTGGGTGAACAATATGAAAAGTATAATATGGTGTTTAAAAACATGAATAAATTGCTCCAATATAATTCTATAATAAATCTATCATAGTAATTTAGAGCTTTGAAATACAATCCAATTTAATAGTAACTCAAATATATGCAATTTAATCTACCAATAATTGTTCACTTGGTTGAACAATCCCAAAAAATATGTGGTGTTTAAAAACACAAATAAAATACATGATCTTCAAATATTTTTAAATTGTTGATAGCATTTCTTAATATATTGTTCAAGTACAAAATATTTTCCCTATCAAAAGGTGTTTGATTTACAATTGTGTTTCATGTCTAAGAACACTTATTCTCTGTGCAAATCCATCCATAAAGCCAAGGAGCCATTGTTTTGGACGAAACATTTTCCACCTCCTCCAACGATTGCCTCCATAGCTTTGTAGAACTACATAACTACCTTTCATATTCCAAATTACATGATTCAATGTATCATAAAAAATAATGGTAATATTTCCATCAAATCTGGAAAAAAATTTCCAAATTGTGTCCAAGTTTTTATGATGCACAAACTTATATCCATTGTAGATATCAGTTTTTTGGCATGCACCCTGACCTGCTTTAACATGAAACCTTTGATGATGTTTTGGAAAACATAGTGTGAGTGTTCTTTGAGCTTTCAACAATCTTTCTGTGGTCCAAATCCACACATCAAAAAGATCCATACAAAAATCCAAGAGATTTAATGCATCTTTGCAACCATAATGCACAATTCTTGGGTTCTCTTTGACAAAATCCATATGGTTTTAGCATAACGATTCTGTTAATTATCATATGGACTATGTTAATGTTAGACTCAAGAAATGACAAGCAAGAGATGGTTGAACCACACCCTAAGAGGGAGGATTAGGAACTAATCCTCAAGCATGGCTTTTGGGGCAAGTGGTTAGCCCATGATACTCCTAGTTGGTAGGTCATGAGTTCAATTCCTAGAATTGGTATTAGCGCCTCGGAAGTAGGCTTGGGCAAGTGGATGGAAGGCACACGTGTCACTTTCAAAGATGAGCCCAACATAGATTAGAGTGTATCTCCCAATCCGTAGGTCGGATTTAGAGGTATAAGATACCCTTGGAAAGCTCTCAAAATGGGTGTTCCAAAAGAACAATAGATGGAGGATCCAAGATACCTAACATGGGTGACAACGAGGTTCAAGATACTGAGGTTAAGAACAAGGGGCTCAAGAGACCAAGGTTGCGAACAAGGCAAGTCCATAGGCAAGTGGCCAAGAAGCAAAAAGGCAAGGTTCACGAGACCAAGCTTTAGGGAAAGGGTTCAAGAGATCAAGGTTGAGAACAAGAAGGTTCTAAAGACTGTGCAAGGGTGAGGAAATCAACTCAAGGGGAGATCAACCATTGAGGACAATAATCTCTCGAAGGGGAAGAGAGTGTTACACTCAAGAAGCGACAAGGAGGAGATGGTTGAACCACACGCTAAGAGGGAGGATTAGGAAGTAACCATGGCTTTTGGGGCAAGTGGTTAGCCCTTCATACTCCTAGTTGGCAGGTCATGAGTTCAATTCCCAGAGTTAATGAACAGATATATTATGGTAGTTAGCATATTTATTATGCTAATTAGCATATAGACTATGAAAATTAGCATATGGACTATGATAGTTAGCATCTCGAGTATGCTAACTCGCATACATAGTAAGCTTAATACATATAGACTATGCAAATTAGCATATGGACTATGATAATTAGCATATCAGAGAAGGTATGGTATATAATTACAAGGCATAATAATTAAAAGAGAAATTGAATGCACAAGTGAATTCATGCAAAGGAATTCTCTCTCTCTCTCTCTCTCTCTTTCTCTCTATATATATATATATATATATATATATATATATATATATATATATATATATATATATATATATATATATATATATATATATATATATATATATATATATATATATATATATATATATATATATATATGTGTGTGTGTGTGTGTGTGTGTGTGTGTGTGGGTGTATTAGAGGTGTACAACCTCTAGTGAGCATCCCTGTAATGCTTTGATTCCTACAATGACGGCATGCACGATGCCAAAGCTCTTCGATTTTTGCAATGACTCCATGGCGCCAAACTGCTTTGATTTCCTGAAAATGGATGCATGTGCGAGAGAAAAACATAGATGTTGTAGAGAAAAATGTATGTTTGAACATTTAGTCAAGTGATATGTTGGTGTAAATCACAAGCCTACACATTTGGCTTGGAAGATATCATGAAGACTCTACATACATGAAGAATCATAGGAACATGTGCTAGTGGTTAATTACCACTTTATCTCATTGTAAAAGTCAAATTGACTTAGAATCTTTTGTAATCACCTACCTAAGTGATTCGTGGAAAACGTAACTCACTTGATTGAGAGAATATCTCCAAGCATTTAGGAGCTTGATCATAGGGAGCCAAAAGTTTGAATTTGAATTCAAACTTTTAGTCATTTCCTATAAAAATGGATATGAAAAAATTCGCGACGAGATCACTTCACTCCGGAGCTTCATTCTACTGTAATTGAGTGTATGTGAGGACTATACCATAGCCTACACCTCTCTACACCATTAGGCAATGTTATTCATGCCAATGGGATTGGACACAAGTGTTAATTTATAGATACATTTACATCATTCATCTCTGTGTTCTCTGCTAGTCTACTCAAAAGTCTGTCAACTTGTCAAGGGCATATCTCGGTCAATGCTCCACCCAATTCAGTGATTCAAAGCTTGTTGGCTTCAGCTTAAAGCCTACTACATGCTGTCAAAATTTGAGGATATTCTATTCAGCCAATTCAGAGAAATCCGCGTCGAGGTGCTCACTGGTCTATTTCTGCTATAGTCCTAAAAAGTCGGGGGTATAGCTAATCTTGCTAAATTTATTTCTCTTAGCATAGTTTATCTTTTTACATCATTCCACTTGCAAATGGTAGCTTACTAAGCTAATCAAATACCCCTAGAAGGAATTTTATCAGTTGCTACTGTGCTGGTCACACTAAGCAAAACATTCAGCAGGTATCAAGACATAAATAGAAGGTTTTCTTGAGTTTGTGATTTCCAAAGTTATTTGTTTTGATTCAATCATTACACACATCATTTCCAGAGGACATAGGCCAATTCTTGGTTTCATTGGAATGCTATGGAAGTCTAGTAATCAAGTCTGAAGCCAAAGAGGGCTGGTACAAAGCAGGTCTAGCAGTACCTACTAAGTCTCTTGGATCATCCATCCATCTTTCCCAATAGTGGTATCAGAGCAAATAAGGTAAAATGCGAGATGGTTTTCCTTCATTCATTGATAAATTGGACAGGAACAATTATCAAGCTTGGTCTCTAAGGATGAAGACCTACTTACAAGGAAGGAGTCTCTATGGATACATCTCAGGAGATGAGGAATTGCCCTCATTCAAAGCAAGAGGATTGCCAACCAAGGAAGAACAAGAAAAGCTCAACACATGGTGTGCAAAGGATGCGTTGGCAAGGTCTTATTTACTCAACTCTATATCTGATTTTCTTTTGCCACATATCAAAAATTGCAAGACTTCCCAAGAGACTTGGGAAACTCTGTCATCATATTTTTCCTCCAATACAAGGGCTAGGAAAAATTAGTTATGGATTGAATTCACAACACTAAGGAAGCAACCTAAGCAAGCTGTTTCAGAATTTGTGACCAAGATCAAAGATGTTGCAGATCAGTTAGCAAGCATAGGAGAAGAGATTGAAGAAGAACAAATTGTGAGGCAGGTAATCAATGGAATCAAGGCTGATGACAAGTGGGAAAGCTTCACCACTGCAATGGATCTCTACATGGACATGCACACTCCAGATCTTACAACTCTCATGGGTCAACTATTTACACATGAAGCAAAGCTCACCAAGAGTGGAGATACATCCAAAGGTAACAACTCTTCTGCCCTATACACTGATAAGAAATCTAAGGATAAAGGCAAGAGTAAAAAGGTGGAAGATGAAGGCTCTACCTCCCAAGTCAACTATGCAGGGAGAGGTAGATCTTCAAGAGGAAGGGGCAGAGGAGGTAAGCAAGGTAGGGGGAGACCCTATAATTCCTCACCATGTAACATTTGTGGTTTATCAAATCATACCACAGATGAGTGTTTCAAGAATTACAAAAATCAGAGAGGAAGAGGCTACCAAAGAGGTGGATACTCAGAGTCAAGAGGAAGGTTCAACAATCACCAAGGCCACAACAACAATTACAACAACAACTACAACAACAATTACAATGGCAACTACCAAGGAGGATTCAAAACTAGAAGGGACTACAACTACACAGAAGAGCAGGATGACTCTCTTCTGATCATGAACATGACTTCAAAGACAGGTACAGATGATGATCACTTATTTTACATTGATTCAGGGTGTTCAAATCATGTGCCTGGTAATGTGGCACTACTCTCGGATCTTGAGGAACCAAAAGGTAAACAGCAAGTCCAAACAGGTGATGATACGAAGCATTCTGTGGTTAAAGTTGGAAATGTGAAGACTTGTGATGGTAATCAGAATTTGTTGAGCAGGGTACTTTATGTACCAACAATTACAAAGAACTTAATGAGTGTTGGTCAGATTGTAGAGAAAGGTTTGCAGGTCAGATTCAATCAATATGGAGCATTTGTGGAGGACCCAAGACATGGATTCAAAAGGATAGCTAAAGGAGAAAAATCAGGTAGACTTTTCACTTTTGAGCTAGAAGACACAAAGAATATTGCACTATACAGTTATAAAGATCAAACACTTTCAGAGCTTGAGATTTGGCACATAAGGTTAGGGCACATAGGAGAAAGAACCTTGAAACAAATGTGCAGGGACCAATGTGTGCTTGGGATACCTAATGTATCCAAGCAACATATGATTTACAAGTGTGGTGCTTGTCAATTTGGTAAGTCTCACAGGTTAGCCTTCACAAGGAAAGGATATATGCATGAAGACTACCTAGAGCTGGTACACACAGATGTATGGGGACCTAGCAAAGACTCCTCAGTCTCAGGTTCAAGGTACTATGTGTCTTTCATTGATGAGTATAGCAGATGGACTGTATTATACTTCATGAAGCACAAGGATGAGGTATTTAATTGTTTTAAGAAATATCTTGCATTAGTTGAAAACCAGACAAGAAGGAATTTGAAGAGGCTAAGGTCAGATGGAGGAGGTGAGTACTTCTCCAATGAATTTGAAGACTTCTTGCAGGACAGAGGCATCAAAAGAGAGATAACCACAAGGTATTCTCCTGAACAGAATGGGGTAGCTGAGAGAAGAAATAGGTTAATTGTTGAGATAGCTAGATCTATGCTTAATGAGAAGAAATTACCTAACTATCTATGGGCAAAGAGTGTTTCTACTGCCACTTACCTCATAAACAGGTTACCATCTAAGTCACTTGATGGTATGACACCCTATGAAGCATGGTATGGTAAGAGACCATCATTGGATCACTGTAAAATATTTGGATGTGTAGCATATGTGCACATTCCTTCTCAGATAAGAGGTAATCTAGACCCAAAGGCTGAAAAATGCATTTTCATTGGGTATGATTTAAATAAAAAAGGTTACAGGTTTTATAATCCTACCAACAAGGGATTTATGGTAAGCAGAGATGTGATCTTTGATGAAAATGATTCTTGGTATGAGAATGAATGCAGGAAGGTCAAACTACCCTATGATTTGGAAGAGGAATTTCCAAAACTTGCAAAGGAGGAACCTACTCAGAATGAAGACTCAAGTTCAGATGATGAAGACACTATCAACCTTGAAGAATTCAAAGCATGGAAGTCCAAGGGCAAAATGAAGATGAAGAAGCTTGAAGAAATACCTGAATCTTCAACTCAATCAATCAGAAGATCTCAAAGAGAAAGCAAGAAACCTATCAAATATGGGTATGATACATCTCTTGTTACTAAACATTCAGTTTATCTTGCCAAAGATTTGTCAAATGAAGAACCAGGTTCATATGAAGAAGCAATAACTAAATCTGAATGGAAAGAATCTATGGATGAGGAGATTGAAGCACTCAAGGAGAGTGACACATGGGAGTTAGTACCCAAGAAGGATTCTATGAAGGTAATAGGATCCAGATGGATCTATAAGTTGAAAAGAAATTCTGATGGAACAATTAATAGGTACAAAGCCAGATTGGTAGCCAAGGGTTTTGCACAAACCCAAGCCATTGACTATGAAGAGACATTTTCTCCTGTGGCCAAGATGCCAACAATCAGAGTGTTGGTAAGTGTGGCTGCATCAAAGAATTGGAACATGTACCAATTGGATGTCAAGAATGCTTTCTTGAATGGATGGATTCAGAAGAAGTCTATATGTCACAACCTCTTGGCTATGAAGACCCTAAGAAGGTAACTTATGTTTGCAAATTAAAGAAGGCTTTATATGGATTGAAGCAGGCACCTAGGGCATGGAATTACAGGCTAACTACATACCTCCAAGACCAAAGATTTGTTATGAGCAAGGCAGATACTTCCCTATTCATTAAGAGAAGTAATTCAGAGGTAATATATCTCTGTGTTTATGTTGATGACATCATCATTACAGGTAATGATGTCAGTGGAATCAGATTTATCAAAAGCCAGATGATGAAGGAGTTCAAGATCAATGATCTTGGCTTATTGAAGTATTTTCTAGGGCTTGAATTAGTTTACACTAATTCAGGGATATACATTACTCAGAAAAAGTATGTACAAGATATGTTGAAGAAGTTTCACTTGCACGATGCTAAAATAGCAAGCACTCCAATGGAGGTGAACCTGAAGCTAAGTGCCCATGAAGGTGATGAAGTCAAGGACATTACAGGTTATCAGAGTATGGTGGGTAGCTTGAACTATGCTACTCTTACAAGAATTGATATTGCATATGGAGTTAGTGTGCTAAGTCAATTTATGCACAAGCCAAGGATACCTTACTTAGAGGCTGCCAAGAGAATCTTGAAGTATCTCAAGGGTACACAGAACCATGGTTTGTATTTTCCTTTCACTTCAAATATTGACATAAAAGTCTATTCAGATGCAGATCGGGCAGGATGCAAGGATGATAGAAGAAGCACTTCTGGATATATTTCTTTTGCAGGTGACAAACCAATTTCATGGTCTACAAAGAAGCAACCAACTGTGGCATTGTCTTCTACAGAAGCAGAGTATAGAGGGCTAGCTAATGCCACTCAAGAAGTAATTTGGATTAAGCTTTTGTATACAGAATTGGTTCTATATACTAGGCCTCCAATTATCTTTGGAGATAATACAAGTTCTCTTCACCTTGCAGCTAATCCTATCTATCATGTCAGGACAAAACACATAGAAGTTCATTATCATTATGTGAGAGAAAAGCTGCTAAGCAAGGATATTCAACTTACCTATGTATCAACCAACATGCAATGTGCAGATTTGCTGACTAAAGCTTTCGATGGAACCAAACTTTGCACGTTCAAATCTATGATTGGACTGCAAGATAAACTTGAAGATTGAAGATGAAGACTTAAGCCAAAATGTTTGGCTTGAGGGGGAGTTGTTGGTGTAAATCACAAGCCTACACATTTGGCTTGGAAGATATCATGAAGACTCTACATACATGACGAATCATAGGAACATGTGCTAGTGGTTAATTACCACTTTATCTCATGGTAAAAGTCAAATTGACTTAGAATCTTTTGTAATCACCTACCTAAGTGATTCGTGGAAAAAGTAACTCACTTGATTGAGAGAATATCTCCAAGCATTTAGGAGCTTCATCATAGGGAGCCAGAATTTTGAATTTATAAAAATGGATATGAAAAAAGTCACGGCGAGATCACTTCACTCCCGAGCTTCATTCTACTGTAATTGAGTGCGTGTGAGGACTATACCATAGCCTACACCTCTCTTTACCATTAGGAAATGTTATTCATGCCAATGGGATTGTACACAAGTGTTAATTTATAGATACATTTACATCATTCATCTCTGTGTTCTCTACTAGTCTACTCAAAAGTCTGTCAACATGTCAAAGGCATATCTCGGTCAATACTCCACCAAATTCAGTGATTCAAAGCTTGTTGGATTCAGCTTGAAGCCTACTACATGCGGTCAAAATTTGAGGACATTATATGCAGCCAATTCAGAGAAATTGGCGTCGAGGTGCTCACTAGTCTATTTCTGCTACAGTCCTAAAAAGTCGGGGGTATAGCTAATCTTGCTAAATTGATTGCTCTTAGCATAGTTTATCTTTTTACATCATTCCAGTTGCAAATGGTAGCTTACTAAGCTAATTAAATACTCCTAGAAGGAATTTTATCAATTGCTACTGTGCTGGTCACACTGAGCAAAACATTCAGTAGGTGTCAAGACATAAATAGAAGGTTTTCTTGAGTTTGTGATTTCCAAAGTTATCTGTTTTGATTCAATCATTACACACATTATTTCCAAAGGACATAGGCCATTTCTTGGTGTCATTGGAATGCTATGGAAGTCTACTAATCAAGTCTGGAGCCAAAGAGGGCTGATACAAAGCAGGTTTAGCAGTACCTACTCAGTCTCTTGGATCATCCATCCATCTTTCCCAACATGATATCCATTTTAGTACATGATTCCACTATAGTATACATATTGTAATCAACCAAATGTGTGAAAAAATATTTGTGCATCTTACTCAATAGACTACAAATATTTATGCTTAGAATGGTTTGAATTTAAATCAATTGGACATCAAAATTATATCCTTGAATGGGATTTGCATGAATAGGTATGTTTTCATCCTTGTGATTTCACGTAGAAATGGTATGAAAGAAAAGTGTGTAGTTTAAATACTGCATTATATGAATTTCAACACTTTGTTCCGAAATTTTACTCTTGAGGGATGTAAACCTATTGGCATTGCCATGGATTCTCCTATTTGGGAATGCCATTATTTGGGCATGTGCACATGCCTCTTTTCAAAATAATGGTGCACATGCCATTATTTGGGCATGCGAACCATTATTTTGTGACTTACTCATGGGACATTTCCTTGTGTCAAAGTATACATTTTAACACTCTGTTCCAAAATTGCCACGAAAACATGTTTCGGCTTGATCCTTCATTATTTCAGAGTTGCACTTGATGCTAGTCTCTATCAACAATCTATTGAATGTCTTACTTATGTATGCATAACTAATCCTAATATTCAAATTATGATCTCTCATATGAGTATATTTATGCAAAAACCAAGAATTAAGAAATGTTAAGAAGTAAAGTGTACCTTTCACTACTAATTTGATACCTGGAAGTTTGGGTTGTTTTATCTCAAGGGGAAAATATTATCAACATTACATGCTTCTATTTAACAACCACACAATGCTCTATGTCCTGTAAAACGTTTAATCGTTTCAAAAAGCTTTCGGTATGCTCCTTTTTTGGATTGTCCATGAGTCTCTACCTATGGATTGTCCTTTTTTGGATGGTATGCTCCTTTTTTGGATTGTCCATAAGTCCATGAGTTTTTGACCATCCAATCATGATCATACCATCACATAAGGATTTAGAACAATTCCTCACATTCCTTTCTATTCCACATATCTTTCTATTTTGGTATTATATTGAATCACATTAAGGTAGGTTGTTCGGATAGGGGATTTTCCAATACCCACATCTTTAGTTACATTCAAGTTCCATTATTCTTATGCATATACTGCATGGTTTAGTGAATACATCCTTTTATGCATTGTATACGGGATGCATTAGCATGGGGTAGTGGATGCCAAGATTCAGGAGAGAAAATGCATCTTCATCCATAAGAGAGTATCTTCATTAAACATATAGAGAGCTTTTATACACGGCTTTCCATGGACATAATACAAGCCTTATCTTCCATCGTGTTGAAACTATCATAAAGATAATACTTCAATTTTAGCATATGATTCCACTATAGTATACATATTCTAATCAACCAAATGTGTGAAAAACTATTTTTGCATGTTACTCAATAGACCACAAATATTTGTGCTTTGAATGGGTTGAATCTAAATCAATCGGACATCAAAATTGTATCCTTGAATGGGACTTGCATGAAGAAGTGTATGTTTTCGTCCTTGTGATTGCAAGTAGAAATGGTATGAAAGAAAATTGTGTAGTTTAAACAAGGCGTTATATGAATCAAAGAAAGCACTTTGGTATGAGAAACTTTATGCCTAATTAGTAGCATGTCATGGATTTGGCCGATTATTTTGTCACTTAACTCATGGGAGATTTCGTTGTATCAAATTATATATTTTAACACTTTGTTCCCAAATTTAACTTTCGAGGGATGTAAACCTATAATTGGCATTGCCATGGAATCTCCTATTTGGGCATGCCATTATTTGGGCATGTGCACATGCAACTTGGCAAAATAATGGTGTACATGAATCTTTTCAAATCTCCTATTTGAGCATGTGCACCATTATTTTGTGACTAAACCCGTTTGAGAGGCTCATCTTAAGTTTGAGCCTCTATTAAAGTTGGAATTAAAGAAGCTATAACTCAAGTTTGAGCCTTTATTCAACTTCAAATTTGAGAAGCCCAAACTTAAGTTTGAGAGTGAGAGAGGCTTGAACTTAAGTTTGAGCTTCCATTCAATGTGGAGCAAGAGAGAGTTTGAGCCTCTATTCAGCTTGTACTCTAAGCATGTTTTCAATTTGGATTGAGCTTAATTTTGAGCCTCTATTCAACTTTGAGTAAGATAAGTTCAAACTTTCAATGGAATCTCTATTTAGCTTGAATTTAGTGAAGCTATAAGTTAGGTTTGAGCATCTATTGAAATTGGATTCAGAAAAAATTAAACTTAAATTCAAGATTCTATTAGACTTCAAATCAGAGATGCTTGAACTTAAGTTTGAGCCTATTTTCATCTTTGGATTCACAGAGGCTTGAACTTACATTTGAACATCTCTTCAACTTGGATTCATAGAAGCTTGAACTTATGCTTGAGCCTCTAGTGAACTTCAAGTGAAAGAGGGTCGAACTTAAGTTTGAACCTCTTTTAAAATTGGACTGAGAGAGTGAAAAATTTGAGTAAGATAGACTTGAGCTTTAGGTTGAACTTCTATTCAACTTTAAGTTAGAGAGCCTTAAGTTTGAGCATCTATTCAATTTGGAGTTAGAGAAAATTGATTTTAAGCTTGAGTCTTTATTCAACTTGGAGTTAGCAAGTTTTAGATTAAGGTATGATTCTTTATTCAACTTGGAGTCGGATACACTTGAACTTAAGGTGGAGCTTCTAATTTAAGTTTGAGCATGTCTGTGTACTAAACAAGAGCTTAGGGGAGACTCAAATTTAAGTTCCAAACTGTTAGTATATGAGACAAATAAATTGAAACTTAATTTGATTGACATACTAAAACTAAAGTTTGAGTTTTCAATCTTTTGAGTTCAAGATGTTCAAATTTAAGTTCAATCCTCTTTGAATCTAATTTGATTAGACGTTCCAACTTAAGTTCAAGTTTTATAAGAGGCTAAAACTTAAGTTCTTGTTTCTTAGCATAGTGGTGAGAGAGGTTTGAACTTAAGTTTAAACCTTTATTCAACTTGGAGTATAAGAGTCTTGAACTTAAGTTGGAGCCTCTTTTCAACTCAGAGTTAGAGAGGCTTGAACTTGAGTTTGAATCTTTATTCAACTTAGAGTCAGAGAGGAATAAACCAAATTCTACATATCGATTGAAGTTGGAGCAAAAGTGCGAACTTACTTAAGGTGAACATCTATTCAACTTGAAGTAAGTGAGGCTCAAACATAAGTTTGAGAACCTCTTTCAATTGGAGTAAAGAAATGGCTGAACTTAAGTTTGAGACTCTACTCAACTTTGAATCAGAGATTCTTGAACTTAAGTTTGAGCATCTTTTAATCTTTGGATTAATACTTATGTTTGATAGTCTATTTGAATTGAAGTAAAAAAGGGTTGAACTTATGTTTGAGTCATTACTAAATTTGGAGATCTTCAAACGTAAGTTTGAGCCTCCATTCAGATTGGAGTTAAACATGTTTAAACTTAAGTTTCGGAGTGAAAGAAGCTTGAACTTAAGTTTGGGTCTCAAAAAGGTTCAAACTTAAGTTTGAGCCTCTATTCAAATTGAAGTCAAAGAGACTCAAACTTAAAATGGAACTTCTATTCAACTTTAAGTTTGAGCCTATGTTCAACTTGGAGTCAAAGAGGCTTTAGCTTAAGTTTGAGCCTTTATTCAATTCGGAGTTAGAGAGGCTTGAACTTAAGTTCTAGTCTCTATTGAACTTAGAGTGAGAGAGGCTCAAACTTAAGTTCAAGTCTCTAATATTCAAATTGGAATTAATGAGAGTAGAAATTAAGGTTGAGCTTGCATTTACCTTCAAATTTTATAGGCTGAAACTTATGTTTGAGAGTCGGATAGGCTTGAATTTAAGTTTGGGAGTTAAATGTGTTGGAAGTTAAGTTTCAGTTTCCATTCAACTTAGATTTATATCAGCTTAAACTTAAGTCTCGGAGTCAAGAGTGATTCAAACTTAAGTTTGATCTTCAACTCAACTTGGAGTGAAACATGCTCAAAGTTAAGTTTGAGTCTCTATTCAACTTGTGGTTATGGACGAAATAAAAGTGGAACCTCTATTCAATTTGCACTCAAAGATGCTTGGACTTAAGTTTGAGCCTCAATTCAATTTGAAGTCAAAGAGGCTTGAACTTAAGCTTGAGCTTCTATTCAACTTGAAGTCAGAGAGCCTTAAACTTAAGTTTGAGCCTCTATTCAAGTTGAAATCAAAGAAGCTCTACTCTAACTTAAGTTTGAGCCTCTATTCTAGTTCAAATTTGAGAAGGCCAAATTTAAGTTTGAGAGTCAGAGAGGCTTGAACTTAAGTTTGAATTTCAATTCAACTTGGAGTTAGAGATAGTTTGAGCCTCTAGTCAACTCTTAGTTTAAGCCTCTATTCAATTTGAAGTCAAACCTAAGTTTGGGCCTCTATTCAACTTTGAGTAAGATAAGTTCAAACTTTAAGTGAAACCTCTATTAAATTTGAAGTCATTGAAGCTATAACTTAGGTTTGACCATCTATTCAAATTGGAGTAAAAAAAATTAAAATTAAATTTAAGCTTCCATTCAACTTTGAATGAGAGATGCTCGAACCTAGCTTTGAGCCTATTTTCATCTTGGATTCAGAGAGGCTTGAACTTACATTTGAGCGTCTATTCAACTTGGATTCATAGAATCTATGAAGCTTGAACTTATGTTTTTGGCACTAGTGAACTTCAAGTCAAAGAGGGTCCAACTTAAGTTTGAACATTTTTAAAAATTGGACTCGGAGAGGCAAAAATTTGAGTAAGATAGACTTAGCTTAAAGTCCAACTTCTCTTCAACCTTAAGTTAGAGAGCCTCGAATGTAAGTTTGAGCCTCTATTCAAACTAGACTTAGAGACTCTTGAACTTAAGTTTGAGTCTTTATTCAACTTGGGTTTACCAAATTTGATACTTAGGTATAAGTCTTTATTCAACTTGGGGTCAAGTATGCTTGAACTTAAGCAGGAGCTGTTAACTTAAGTTGGAGCTTGTCCCTCTACTAAAAATGAGCTTGGGGGAGACTTGAATTTAAGTTCCAAACCATTAGTTGATAAGAAAAAGGAATTCAAACTTAAGTTGATTGACAAAATCAAACTAAAGTTTGAGTTTTCAATGTTTGGAGTTCAAGATGCTAAAACTTAAGTTCAATCCTCTTTGAATCAAAATTCAGTGGAGGTTCAAACTTAAGTTTAAGTTTTATAAGAGGATAAAACTTAAGTTCTTGTTTCTTAGCATAGTGGTTAGAGAGGTTCGAACTTAAGTTTGACCCTTTATTCAACATGATGCTAGACAATCTCGAACTTAAGTTGGAGCGTCTATTTGACTTGGAGCCAGAGAGGCTTGAATTGAAGTTTGAACCTTTATTCAACTTCAAGTCAGATAGGAACAAACTCAAGTCTAGACATATATTCAAGTCGCAACAAAATTTCAAACTTAAGGTTGAGCAAACCACTATTGTTGCAACTTGATAATTGTGCTTCAAAAAATAAGAATCACTATGTCTTTGCATTTTGGTCTCTGTTATTTGCTAATGGGATATTTGATATGGCGCAACTCAGATTCCTTATGGTTAAACATACACATGAGGATATTGATGCTTTATTTAGTTACTTTTCAGAAAAGCTTAGAAAACAATACATTTTCAATTTTCCACATCTTATGAGAACATTCAATGAATGTTGTAGTATGCATCCCACACCTTTTCTTATACAAAGAGTACTAGATTTCAAAAATTTTGTCAAAGGGTACTTAAATGATGGAGTTGATACTCTTGTTGGGCATTTGAAACCAGTGCAATGCAGATTCTACATGAGTCAAGGGATACCTTTGATGCAATATAAATTGCATCCAAAAAATATTGACTAGTTACCTGCTAATTGTTGGTGCATTTTACCCAAGCCTACATGCTTGATATGCTTGATATTATGATCATTTGTAAGTCACATGTGTAGTCATGTGAACACCTCTTGTAAAAGAGTACATCTTATCTCTTGTAATTGAAAAAAAGAAAAAGGAAAAGGATGGCTTACCTCATCCATGATGTAAAAGCAAAGTCGTGGCTCTAACTACCTAAAACCATGAATTTTTGAGCTGAGGGAATATCTCCTAACCTTGGGGATCACTTTTAGGTAGATCCATTCGAATTCGAATTCAAAACTCCCTCCAAGAATAGCTATAAAAAGAGCAAGAAGGAAGAGGCAACTAGCAAGCCTTGTACGTGACCACTTCATGTCATTTTGTAGAGATTGAAGAGCTTACTGCATAGCTCTATCATTCTACTCCCATTGTGCAAAGATTCATTGCCAATGTGATTGTAATCATATGTGAATTTATACATTCATCATTCTCTACTTCTCTGTTTTGTTCTCTGCTATACTCACTGAGAGCAGTAACTTTAGAAGCTCATAATGCGAGCTATACACATCCAGGTTCAGTGTTTTAATGTGCGTTGGATAGCTCGCAAAGTCTAGTTAAATTCTCATGGTCATTGGATTTGTAGTTTGGGAGACATCTCCATTTTACTACTCGATGGTCTATCTCTGCAGAGCTCCGAGAATGGCGGGTAGGTTCCAGATTTTGTTAAACGTTGTTCTCAGTCCTCAATTGCTCATTTTAAGTGTTTTAACTTGGAATAGCAAGCTTGCTAAGTTTAGTTGATATGCGCAAAAGAAATTTATCTAATTCCTACCAAGTTGAGAGCACTATTCAGTTTTTCCAGTAGGTAAAATAGCAAGTTCTGGGAGCTAGTCATTACACAACTAGTCTGCCTTGACTTAAACTTTTGGGATACATGTTCCAAAGTACTTGGATGATATTTTGGTGGATTTAGGAAGATCAAAGGGTCTACTAATCAACTGTGAAGTCTCAATTGGCTGGTGTGAAGCCGGTTGTAGCAGCACCAACTCATCATTGGATTGCATCCACCATCTCTCTTCACAGTGGTATCAGAGCATAGTCAAGCAAAATGGGAGATGGATTTTCACCAACAATTGACAAATTGGATCGAAACAACTACCCAGAATGGTCTCTAAGGATGGAGGCTTACCTTCAAGGGAGGAATCTATATGGATTCATATCCGGAGATGAAGCAATGCCAACCATGAGGAACAAAGGGCAACCATCACATGAAGAAGTGGAAGGACTTTCAAATTGGTGTTCGAAGGATGCACTTGCAAGGTCCTATATTCTAAAGTCAATCTCTGATTTTCTTTTACCTCATGTCAAGGGATGCAAGACCTCAAGAGAGACTTGGAATGCACTTGCTTCTTTCTTCTCTTCCAACACTCGAGCAAGGAAGAACAAGTTGTGGATGGAGTTCACAACAATGAAGAAAAGCCCGAAGCAAAGTGTGACTGATTATGTCACAAAGATGAAAGATATTGGAAGCATTGGAGAGGTAATTGAAGAGGAGCAAATCATTAGACAAATCATAAATGGAATCAAAGCAGACGACAAGTGGGATTCATTCACAACAGCCATGGATTTATACATGGATATGTATGTACCCGACCTCAACACACTCAAGGGCCAACTCTTCACTCATGAAGCAAAGATTAGCAAAGGTGGTGAGTCCTCAAGAGGTAGTCAAACTTGTGCCTTATATTCTGATAAAGATAAGGTCAAGGACAAGTCAAAGAATAGGAAGAATTAAGATGAAGTTAGCTCTTTCCAAGCAAACTTTGCAGGTAGAGGAAGAGCTAGAGGAAGAGGCAAAGGTGGAAAGCAAGGCAGGGGGAGATTCCAATCATCTCAACCTTGCAATATATGTGGCCTATCTAATCATACTACTGAAGAATGTTTTAGGAACCCGAGGAACTCAAGAGGAAGAGGATTCAATAGAGGTGGCTATGGATCAAATATAGGTAGATACAATGGAGGCTACAACAACAACTACTACAACAACAATTACAACAACAAAAACTATCAAAGTGGCCATAGAGGAAGAAGAGACTACAATAACTATGCAGAGGAACAAAGTCAAGAAGATTCATTATTGATTATGAATCTATCAGTGAAGAAGGGTAAGGATGATGATCACATATTTTACATTGATTCGGGATGCTCAAACCATGTAGCAGGAAATGTGGCTTTACTTTCTGATTTGGAAGATCCTCATAACAAGCATGAAGTGCAGACAGGAGATGACACAAAGCACTCAGTGGAGAAGATAGGTAATGTGAAGACATCATATGGGAATATGAACCTCTTAAGCAAAGTCTTGTATGTCCCTACAATTACCAAAATTTTAATAAGTGTTGGACAAAATTGTTGAAAAAAGATTGCATGTTAGATTCAACTAATTTGGAGCATATGTTGAAGACCCAAGGCAAGGCTTTAGAAGGATTGCCAAAGGAGAAAAGACAGGGAGGCTTTTCACTTTTGAAGTGGAAGATACAAAGAACATAGCTTTGTTTAGCTATGGATCCCAAACTCTCACAGAGTTGGAGATATGGCACAAAAGGCTTGCTCACATTGGTGAAAGGGTACTCAAACAAATTTGCAGCAACCAACGTGTACTTGGTTTGCCTAATATCACAAGGCAACATTTGATTTATAAGTGTGAAGATTGTCAACTCGGCAAGGCTCATAGACAACCTTTCAATAAGAAAGGATATATGTATCAAAATCCTTTGGATCTAGTGCACACGGATGTGTGGGATCCAAGTAAGGAGCCATCTATATCAGGCTCAAGATATTATGTGTCTTTCATAGATGATTCTAGCAAGTGAACCATTCTGTTTTTCATGAAGCACAAGGATGAAGTGTTAAATTGCTTTAAGAAGTATATTGATCTTGTTGAAAACCAAATAGGTATGACTTTGAAAAGACTCAGATCAGATGGTGGAGAAGAATACTTCTCTTTTGAATTTGATGTCTTCTTGCATGAAAGAGGCATCAAAAGGGAAGTCACTACAAGGTATACACCCGAACTCAATGGTGTAGCAGAGAGGAGAAATAGAGCTATTGTCAAAGCTGCAAGGTCCATGCTCAATGAAAAGGGATTGCCAAACTACCTATGGGCAGAGGCTGTGTCTACAGCCACATATCTCATAAATAGACTTCCATCTAAGTCACTAGATGGAACAACTCCATATGAAGTGTGGAATGGAAGAAGACCTAGTCTAGAGCATTGTAAAATCTTTGGATGCTTAGCCTATGCTCACATTCCTTCTCAAGTAAGAGGGAAATTGGATCCCAAGGCAAAGAAGTGCATATTCATTGGTTATGACCAAAACCAAACAGGATATAGATTGTACAATCCAAATAATAAAGGATTTTCTGTGAGTAGAGATGTAATTTTTGATGAGAAAAAATCATGGTTTGATGATGACAGAAAAGTGAAGCTACCTTATGACTTGGATGAAGATTTTCCATCACTTCAACCAAAGGAGCCAAAGCAAATGGAAGAAAGTGATTCGGAGATTGACCTAGAAGACTTGGAAAGACTAAAGCTATGGAAGAACAAAGGTAAAGCAAAGATGCAGGATGCTACATATGGACTGGAGAGCTCACATCAACCACTTAGAAGGTCCTCAAGGGAGAAGAAGAAACCAGAGAGGTTTGGTTATGATACTTCTTTGGTCACCAAGCACTCAATCTACATTGCAAAGGATTCAACCAATGAAGAACCTACCACATTCGGAGAAGCACAAAGCAAGAAATCTTGGAGAAATGCAATGGATGAAGAAATGGAAGCCTTGAAGGAGAATGACACTTGGGAGCTTGTACCTAACAAGCCATCTATGAAGGTAATTGGATCTCGATGGATATACAAAATCAAGAGGAATCTAGATGGAAGTATAAATAGACACAAAGCAAGGTTAGTTGCTCAAGGTTTTGCTCAAACCCATGGTATTGATTATGAGGAGACTTTCTCTCCTGTTGCAAAAATGCCTATAATCAGGGTTCTCATTAGTCTTGCTGCATCTAGAAATTGGAAGCTTTATCAACTTGATGTAAAGAATGCTTTCTTGAATGCATGGATTTCTGAGGAAGTGTATATGGCACAACCTCCTAGATATGATGATGCACATCATCCTAACTATGTATGCAAACTAAAGAAAGCTTTGTATGGATTGAAGCAAGCTCCAAAAGCTTGGAATTTCAGATTGGTGACTTATTTGCAGGACCAAGGGTTCAAAGATAGCAAGGCGGATACTTCTTTGTTCGTAAAGAGGAATGGATCTGAAGTGATCTATTTATGTGTGTATGTTGATGATACTATTATCCCAGGCAATGATCTTGAAGTAATCAAACAGGTAAAGAGTCAAATGAAGGAGGATTTCAAAATAAGTGACCTCAGACCACTCACTTATTTCCTTGGATTGGAGATAATCTACACAGGTTCAGGTATATATATCACACAAAGGAAGTATGTGCATGACATGCTCGTCAAGTTCAAGATGGAAAATACCAAGTGTGGAGGTACACCTATGGAGCAAAATCATAAGCTTAGTGCTTATGAAGGAGAGCCAATTGAAGACATCACAAGCTATCAAAGCTTTGTTGGAATCTTGAACTATGCAACACTCACAAGGGTGGATATATGCTATAGTGTTAGCATATTGAGTCAGTTTATGCATAAGCCGAGAAGACCACATATGGAAGCGGCCAAGAGAGTCCTCAAGTACCTAAAGGGGACTATGAATGAAGGTTTGGCTAAAGAAATCATGTGGTTAAAGTTTTTGTACACAGATGTTGGACTTCATTCTTCAACACCTCACATATTTGGTGACAACACAAGCTCACTACATCTTGCAGCTAATCCGATATACCATGCTATAACCAAGCATATTGAAGTCCACTAGCATTTTGTAAGGGAAAAGCTAATGAGCAAGGATATTTAACTATCCTATGTCTCTATAGATATGCAATGTGCACACATGTTGACTAAAGCTCTTGATGGTACAAAGTTAAGTAGATTCAAGTTGATGATTGGCTTACAGGAAATCAAGGACAATTGAAGACTTATTTCGAGGCCAAGCATGTTAGGCTTGAGGGGGAGCTATTGGTGCATTTTACCCAAGCCTACATGCTTGATATGCTTGATATTATGATCATTTGTAAGTCACATGTGTAGTCATGTGAACACCTCTTGTAAAAGAGTACATTTTATCTCTTGTAATTGAAAAAAAGAAAAAGGAAAAGGATGGCTTACCTCATCCATGATGTAAAAGAAAAGTCATGGCTCTAACTACCTAAAATCACGAATTTTTGAGCTGAGGGAATATCTCCTAATCTTGGAGATCACTTTTAGGTGGAGCCATTCGAACTCGAATTCAAAATTCCCTCCAAGAATAGCTATAAAAAGAGCAAGAAGGAAGAGGCCATTAGCAAGCCTTGTACGTGACCACTTCATGTTATTCTGTAGAGATTGAAGAGTTTAATCCATATCTCTATCATTCTACTCCCATTGTGCAAAGATTCATTGCCAATGTGATTGTAATCATATGTGAATTTATTCATTCATCATTCTCCACTTCTCTCTTTTGTTCTCTACTATCCTCACTCAGAGTAGTAACTTCAGAAGCTCATAACCCACGCTATACGCATTCATTTTCAGTGTTTTAATGTGCGTTGGATAGATCACAACGTCTAGTTTGTGAATGTAAAGTTTCATGGTCATTGGATTTGTAATCTGGGAGACATCTCCATTTTACTGCTCGCTGGTCTATCTCTACAAAGCCCCGAGAATGGAGGGCAGGTTCCAGATTTTGTTAAACGTTGTTCTCAGTCCTCCATTGCTCATTTGCAGTTTTTTAACTTGGATTAGCAAGCTTGCTAAGTCTATTTGATATGCCCAAAAGGAATGTATCTAATTCCTACCAAATTGAGAGCACTGTTCAGTTTCGAGAGCAGGTGTACGTCTAAAAATAGCAAGTTTTGGGAGCTAGTGGTTTCGCAACTAGTCTGTCTTGACTTAAACTTTTGGGATACATGTTCCAAATTACTTGCCTGATATTTTGGTGGATTTAGGAAGCTAAAAGGGTCTACTAATCAACTTTGAAGTCTCAGTTGGCTGGTGTGAAGCCGGTTGTAACAGCATCAACTCATCTTTGGATTGCATCCACCATCTCTTTTCACACTAATGGTATAGAGTTATGGAAGAAAAATGAAGATGCCATATCGAAGCTTCTTGAAGGAGTTCCAAAATTATTGCCACCTAGTGAGTATGCAAAGGATAATGGAAAGGTCATGGAAGGACTCCTTAGATATGTCAATTGGTGGAAAGTGCACCTAGAGGAGAAGGGGATAACTCGAATTATGACAAGTGGATTAATCTGATACTTACTTATTGGAAAAACCTTTTGGAGGTTTTGAAATCTCAAATAATATGGAAGGATACTATTTTCCTTTATTTTTGGCCAAAAAGTGGGTGCAAAGCATTTGCAGCTTCAAAGTTTGTGCAAGATAATACATTTGATAATGAAGATACAAATGAAATTGATGTACACTTTTGTGGCCCATTATATAACAAACCGTCAAAACAATTTGATCCATGCTTGATGTGAGAAACGGAGACTTTGTCCTCATAGAACCATGTCATGTAATGTACCTCCTTGTGTGGCTTGGCATGGTAGAAACTGATGTTAATCAAACTAGAGAATCAGAAACATATTTTAAGGTTCATATACAATATTGGATACCTATTTCAAAGAGGAAAAACATAAGTGATGAAGAACTATATAGAGATTGGTGGACAAAATACTGGAGACAATTGCCGATCCTCAATCTTGGGAGAATACTTCCTCCATTCTTTGGGCTTGGACAACAATAGGTGGGCGCAAACCAAATAAAACCAAAATTCTAGTAGCAATGATATCGAAGGTAAAACAAAGCCAAGGGAAAGGAAATGAAGTATTCAAACTTTTGAGCTACATCTCAAATGAAGATGATTGCAATTTGCAATTCAATTATAGTATCATATATGATATTGATCATATTTAAAGATCATTATTGTTTTTAATGTATCCATGATACTATTTTGCATAACTATTTGAAAATTATTTCTAAGTTATTATTGTAATACTTCATCGTGAAGTCTTGATTCTTTGTAACACCCTTATCTCATCTCAATTGCTTAAATATTGGTAGTTCTCTTGTGTGTGATATATGGAATGTTGGAAGGGGGTAAATCCTCCCAAGCTTGAGTTTTCTTTGGCTTGCTAGCTTTTTATGTTGCAGGATTTAATGTCAACTAGATGGAGTTAATGTCGACTAGATGGCTCTCCATTAGCACCAATGTTGTTGACTACAAAGGGATAGTATTGAGTACGTTCTCTTAGATGGACTCCTATCATGTATTAAATTTATTCAGGTACAATTTTGAGATCATTATATTAAATGGATAGTTAACCATACATTAAATTTATTTAGGTATTTCTAAACACCATATGGTTTTTAGATGATTGACTCTAATGGATATCTATAGATTCAATGATATTTTCTCATCATTCAATAAATTTTTATGTGACTTATAGATTTTTAGTTTTCTTGAAGGCATTATGTTTTTATATTTTTTAAGATATTGATTAAAATGATTGGATGTACACTCACACACACATACACACACACACACACACACACACACACACATATATATATATATATATATATATATATATATATATATATATATATATATATATATATATATTGTTGGAACTCAAGGACAAGCACAAGCATGGAAGCACATCAGAAAGGTGGAAACACAAGAAGAATGAGCAAGTAGGGAGCTCCAAGAAGTGTATGTCAAATTTTTAGAAGAAATCCTTACAAAAATAGTGATTTTCATCACTAAAAACCATTGTAAATACCATTTTCCATTTTTGTAACTCCATTTTGTTCAAGCCGAGGAGTCCGTGAGCTTATTAGAAGTATCATCCTACCAATTTTGATAATTTTTTTAAAACTCTGTTTGAGTCCTCAAATAAGCCCTAGAACCTAATTTTTAACTAGGCCAGACACTAGGTCTGGACAGGGCCAAAACTAGTCCAAAAACTATAAAAAGAGCTAGAGAGCTCATTTTTTAGGTTAGCTTGTTAGAAAATACTAGAGCTTTTGTAAGAGAACTCTTTTGTAATAGAAGCTTTCCATTGTTCCTCTCTTTGCTCTTAACGTGTGTGTGTGTGTGCACGCTTGTGTGCTTTCACTCACGCACTTGTGCCTTCACTCGGTCATGGTCTTCATACCGGTCGTCACGTCTCCACGGATTGACAAGTAAAGGAGGTGGTGGTTACGCTTGAGCTATAATAAATTTTGGCGCCATTGCCGAGGAGAGAGCTTTGAGGACGAGCATTGTGATGGTAAGATTGTAGAATTGCAACGTTGGAAGTTAAAAAACTATCGTTTTTGTTCATTTTCTGAATTTTCTTCTTCATCTTCATCATCATTACCATCTCCATCTTCTTCCATCTTCTTCTTCATAGAAATTTCTTGTTTTTTCGTGCATTTTCACCATTTTCATACCATTTTTCATGCATTATTGTGCGAGAAGGAGTTAGGAAGTGCAAGGGAGAGCAAGCGCCCGTGTTTCTTCACGATTTTCTGCACATACGGAGCTCGCCATTGCTCGACACTCAAAAGTTTGAATTTCCTGCCAAAAAACATGATTTTCACTGAAAATCGCGATTTTCATAAAATTCAAAATTTTTCAAAAAAATGCAATTTTCTATTACTCGCCTAAAAGCTTGCCAAAAAGAACACGATTCTGAGGTCATTCTCAGAATCACGATTCTCTGGTTGTGCTCAAAATAAGGATTCTCTAAGTTTCTCAAAAACACGATTCCCTGGTCATTCTGAGAAATGTGATTTTTTGCCGATTCTCAAAAACACGGTTCTGAGGAAAATCACGATTTTCATACAAAAAAACACAATTTTCGGAAAATCCCAATTTTCATTTGACTCAAAATCACAATTTTCACAAATCACGATTTTCAGACAAAAACACGACTTTAGGAAAACACGATTCTCTATTGGCTCCAAAATTGTGATTTTCAAAAACACGGCTTTCATCCAAAATCGCGATTTTCAAGATTTTCAGAACACCATTTTCATTAAGGTACAAAATCGTGATTTTTAGAACACGATTCTCAAAAACATGATTTTTAGCCAAAATCACAATTTTCAGGTAAAAACACGATTCTGAACAAAAACACGATTTTTAGTCAAAATCGCGATTTTTTGGTCATTCTCAAAATCGTGCTTTTTAGGCCAAAAACACAATTTTCTATCAAAATCGCGATTTTTTGTTCATTCTCAAAATCGCGATTTTCAGGGTTGTTCAAGATCGCGATTTTCACACAAAATCATGATTTTTCCAAAAGGTCCAGTTTGCTTGTTTGGACCCCCAGGAGCCTGATTTCACATAACGTTTTCATTCAAAAGTCCATTTTTGAGCTTTATAGCTCATTCGAAAGCTCGTTTCAAATCCCACACGGTTTCAACTATTTTTTATAAGAATAATGCACTAATTTTCAGATATGGTAATTTGAAGTTGACCCTCAAGTGGGACTAGGAAACCAAGGGACTTCAAAGAATTTTGAGCAATTCAAAGGGGAATTTTGGGACTTGAAGACAAAGCTTATGAACCAGAGATCTGGTAGACACCTAGGCAAGGATAGACAAAGCATTAGATCTTTTGAGGCTAGTGTCAATTGTACAGCTAAGTCTTGGGCACAACAATAAGTGGTTATCCTTACGTACTAAGTTCAATGTCTTTTAGCATGGGGAAACCTGTAGGGGGCTCAGGCATTGTCTATCGAGAAACACCGGAAGGTCCATATAAGACAAAATTGGAATATATTCGGACCAACGGATTAGGTGCTTTCATCTATGAGGACAGCCTAAGGGGATCAGTGGTCCAACTCAAAAATTCAGATCAACCCTTTGGAATTGAACACCTAGTAGTCAAGTTTGAAGAGGGTTCGCACATTGATAAAGAAGGAACCATGTATGTGGTCACCAACTTAGCAGATAGGATAGATGAGTTGGGAAATGTCATTCTTGAGAATGAGATAGGAGACCTAGAGCAAGGAGACCTAGGACGAGAACCCAAGACTCCTAGAGGCAAGTCAGTTTTGACCAGAGTGATCACTCCAGATTGGATCGCTCAAGACAACAAAAGCATAGAACTATTCTTAAATAGAGAAACGAGGGAAGCCTTTTGGAGATTCAAGCCAGATCAACCTAGCCAATTGGGGATAGTCATAATCTACGAGTTCAAAGATCCTGGGACATCACGCAAAGTTTTCTATCTAGATAACTCATTAGAGAAAATGTTCTTGGTAATAGAGCATGATAGGCATGCCTACACTTGGCAAGGTCAATTGATATTTCCTCCACCAAGATCTAATATTTCCCATGGCCACCAAGGTGTAGGATCATCACAGGCTCATGAAGCACAATGCGAACGTAGTAGAGAGAGTCTTGAGGTAAGCTTTACACAGAATGTGGGTAGAGATAGATCAAGACAGGAAGGTGAAAGACCTGAAAGAGAAAGACATCAAGCACATATGCATCAAAGAGATGAACAGGATTTTCCATTGCCTAGACCTACTGAATACCAAAGAACCCTTAGACCCACTCAAGGGATCAAGGCAATGAATAATTATTTTGACGGGACAGGAGATCCTTATGATCATGTGGTCGAGTTCAAACAAGTGTTAAGAGCTGAATAGGTTGAGGATTTGTTCACCGAGTACGACATTTGGTTTAACTCTCAAGGGTACCGTGTTAGCTTGATTTCAAACCCTGAATAGTCGTAACTATCGAGATATAGCTCAATTGCTAGAGGAATTCATTGTAAAATTTTCCAAGAGTGGTATCAAGCATAGCACATCATCACCGCAAACAAGGTGTGTTCTTGCACGTCCAACCCCAGAAGGCTTGGACATGATGTTCAAGGCCTACCAGGCTTGACTTCAAGAAGGGCCATCAGCTGCAAACCTAGACAAGAGTTACCCTAGAGCCGACTTAGAGATTGAACGGACGAAAATGCGCATGAATGGTAGAGCTAGCTCAAGCTGAGACCAGCCAATCATTCAATGAGACAAACTCTGTCAAACCGGATTTGCATTTCCAGGGCTTACTAGAAAGATTAGAGCAGTTGGTAAACAAACCACAAGTTTCTTTACCTCCATAGGGTCAACCAATAGTTGAAAGAGAAAGCTCACCACCAACGAAAGCTTATGTTCCCGATTCCATATATGATGAAGCACCTCTTTCAATTCAACAAAACTCTCAAGAGTTCTTGCGGGGAATACAAGAAGAGAAATGGGCCAAGGAGAAGGGTAACCCCCCTCCTATTCCAGAGATTGATGATCTTCATGATCAATTCCCCAAGACATTCCGTATATCTATGGAGACTAAATAGAGCAACAAGAAGATGAAAGATTAGATTTTGAATCTAATTCTTTACAAGAGTTGCCTCAATTCAGAGACCCATGGGAATCTGAATCTCTTCAGATCAAAGCTCCCACAATATTGGTAAGACATAAAGACTCAATGGTGCCAAGGAACATTGATGTCGTGAAGAACACTAAGGTTCAGTGTCATCTCATCGTAGAAGAGCTGCTCAAAGCAAAACCTGAGCTATGGAATCATGTGAAGGATCAGGTTCCTGAACTTGATTCCAAAATGCCAAAAACAGGCTCTAAGCAAAAAGTTCCTGAGATACCTCTCGATAAAATAGGAGACATGAGCGAAGGTGAAGAAGGTAATACTTATCTTCCGATCACCTACCAGAGTTACACAACCAAAGCAATCGTAGATTCAGGTGCTGGTGTTGCTATTGCGACCACCTTCTTGTGGAAGCGATGGGGCAAACCCACATTAAGACCAACTAGAAGCTTCAAATGGAAGACGGTCATTTTGAAAGACCTCTAGGATTTCTCGAAGGGATAACTCTAACCACTTGTGGTGTAAAGTTTGAACATACATTTGCCATATGCGACTTTGAAAAAACTAATGTCTATGAGATGATCCTAAGAAGGCCATTCCTATGACAATTGCAAAAAGTACAGGATTGGGGAACCAAATCCTTGTACGTACAGCACTTAGGGGTCACCAGCAAGGTCAATCTAATAGACTATACATTTAGAGACGTACCACCCCTACAGTGCAATCCTATCCACAAAGCAAAAGAAGATTCTATCTTTGTGCATTCTGGAAGTTCACCGGACCCATCATGGATGCATGAAGATACTCACTTGTGGATGTGCAAGGTCGTAGAGGAAGAAGAAAAACACCTAAAAGCGAGAGAAGAAGGAACTCCTCCAGGAGATAGACCAGTCAAAGACCCTACCTATACACCGATGATCTTTCCAGATGAGGAATTTGAGCCTCATGGCTGGGTAGAAATCTTAGCCACCATAGACATTGCGGTCAATGAAGAACAATGGACACCTTGTTGTGATGAGGAGGGTTATGATATTTTTTTGTTCATGTGTCAACCCATGCAAGAAGAATGTGAGCCTAGTGATGTCATAGAAGTAGAAGAGGATGACGATGATCTAGAGTCCATTGTAATGGATACTTACTTTGACTCAGAGGAGCACTATCTAGAAGATATAGGAGTATTTAACAAAAAAAGAAGAAGAACCTCCCACAAGAATTAAAGCTATAAATTCAAAGGATAGGAGTGAGGGTAGTCAAAAGAAAAAGAAAAGAAAAGCTATGAAACAAGAAGAGGAGGAATCATTGTTCGAGGTACCAGAAAATTTCAAGAAATATGAAGTTGAAGACCAAAAAATTTTGGTACGAATGCCTAAGGGAGAGGCCACGACAGGAGAATCATATGATAATAAAGAAAAGACCAAAACAATTGTAGTCATCATTGAAGTGAACGAAGAATGATGTACATACATAGGAGATGACCTAAGTGTAGAAGAAGAAATGGAGCTTGTAGCTCTATTAAGGGAATATAGGGATGTGTTTGCGTGGCATTATAGAGACTTGAAGGGAGTGGATCGGAGAATATGCTCTCATACGATCCCCATGACTACTGATGCTAAGCGCAGCAAACAGAAGCCCTACACATATAATGACACTTATGCATCTAAAATAAAAGAAGAAATTGACAGGCTGATTGAAGCTGGATTTATCTATGAGATTGAGCATACTAAATGTGTGTCCCCCATTGTAGTGCTGCCCAAGAAGAATGGAAAGCTGCGAGTGTGTATTAACCTTAAAAAAGTTAATGGGAAATTTAGATTTATCCATAGCATATGCTAGTAGATAGCTAACCGCTGCTGAACAAAACTATACCACAACTGAGCGAGAGGGTTTAGGCATGGTATATGTTGTGAAGAAGTTTAGACACTACGTATTGCCCAACAAATTCAAGTTTTTCACAGATCATCAAGATTTATTATATTTGGTGAATAAACCTTGCAATACATGACGATTAGTAAGATGGTTCCTCTTACTAATGGAATATGACTTTGAAGTTGTTGTTAGGAAAGGTAGAACCCACCTTAGAGCATATCACCTTTCTCGCATTACTTCAAGAGAGCCACCGCAAGGAGTGTCTGATGAACTACCTCATGCTTATCTGTTCAATTTAGAAGTTGTTCCTTAGTGGGCAAATAAGTTGGTGCCTATCCTAACCTTCGGACCCGCGAATAAGAATGTGAAAATAAACAAAGATGAAATTGTAAGATCACAAAACTATCAAATATTGGCAGGAAGCATGTATAAACAAGATAGAGAGGGTGTATTAGCTTCTTGTGTCGAGGATAATGAACATAGTAGTTGGTTGCAACAAGCTCATGAAGGATTGCTAGGGTCTCACTATTCTAAACAATGCACATTGCAGAATCTAAAACATTTAGGACTGTATTGGCCTAGCATGGACAAAGAAATACATGAGTGGATTAAGAATTGTCGAGTGTGCCAAGAGAAGCCCCTAGTGGACCATGCCACCCTTTATCAAGTGTCATTAATTCCAGATTGGAGTGCTCCATTGGTAGAATTCATGAGAACAGGGACATTACCCAGTGATACTAGCCTAGCAAGAAAACGAAGCATGGAGCAAGAGGCTCAAGACTATGCCTTAGTCAGAGACAACCTATATAGAAGAGGCAAAGATGGTTACTTAAGACTATACTATTTGAAAATCTTGGAGGCTACACACACTCACGTTGCAGGTGGACACTTCGGTCCTGATCGAGTAATTAAGACCATTGTATTCTGAGGACTTTGGTGGCCCACTTTTCATATGGATGCACATACCTATGTGAAGAAATGTGACACATGCCAATGTGCACAATATCCTATCAGGAAAGATGAGATGCCTTTGAGACCAATGATGGGAGGACGTGCATTCTCGAAGTGGGGCATAGACTTCATAGGTCCTACTAATCCCCCAGCTAGAAACTCCCATGTAGAGTATATTATTGTAGCCACATATTACCTTACAAAGTGGGTAGAAGTCAAAGCCACAACAAAGAATGATGCACACACAATGGCAAAGTTCTTATTCAAGAATGTGTTCATAGGATATGGATTACCAATCGAGTAAGTGAGCGATAGAGGCATGCACTTCTTAAATGAAGTCATTGAAAATCTTCTCCAAGAATTCTTGGTGATACATAAGAAGTTTGCCCCCTATCATCCACAAGCTAACAGACAAGCTGAGAGCACAAACAAGATCCTATGTAATGTATTGACAAAACTGGTCAATAATCAACGCTCTAATTGGGACAAACAACTTCATCATGTTGTTTGGGCTTATGGAGTTCCCTATAAAATGGTACTCAATGCCACCCTATTTCAGATGGTCTTTAGATAGAATGTTGTGCTTCCATTAGACTTCCTAATCCCAGCTTTAAAAGTAGCACAAGAGCATGAGTGGAATGGACATAAGTTGTCCTCTTGAATATTTGATCTAGAACGCTTAGGTGAGACAAGGCTACGAGCTTCGGCAGGTATCTGTTGAGAGTTCCATGCTCCACCCTTTTGTCCAAAGCTAGAATCATTCTCATGCAAGCACATTATCCCACATGCAAGGGAATTCTCCCAAACTCCATATAAGCAAGGCCTCCCTTCACTCCACATAAGCTCATTCCACTCTAGCTCATTGCCAAGAGTGTGCTTCCACTCCTTATGGAGTCTCCATGCTCATAGAGCATCTCATGTAAGTCATTTCTATTTTTACTTTAATTCATTCATCATGTTTTGTTATCTTTTGTTCCTTGCTCCATAGGTGGTTAGATGTGTGCATGTGAGTAGAGTAGGAGTAGTCCTTTTTCATTTCAACATGGTATCAGAGTATAGGTATTGATTTGATAGCATTTCCTTTTAAGTTTTGCATTCAATAGCTCCTTCATTTACATGTAATCCCGTTTCATATCTTTTTCAATAAAAGTGCTTCTTAGCACTATTTTGTCTAAAAAGAAAGCTTAGTTTTCTTCAATTTTGTTGTTCTTGCTAAAGTTACTCTTATTTAGTCCCTCCCTCCCTCCCTTGCATCAAAAATTTCCTTATTCAAGTTTCAATGTTTACAAGTTTCCTTTAAGAGCATTAGCACTCTAGTTAATCCAAATAATGTGCTTTTAAGCACTCCAACCTGTCATATAAGTGCTTATCAGCACTTGCTGTTGACTCCATTTCGACAAATGTCTCGGGAGAGTACACCTGTTTTTGCAATGAAAGCATCCTCACCATGGCATGAAGTTACGAGCAAAGGAGAAGGCTAATAGGATGGAAGTGCAAGATTCAGAAAAATGTTGGCTGCTTCTATTCAGAAGCCACAGTGTGAACACATTGTTCTTGGGCAGCAAGCAGTCCTGGTCAATAAATGAGGAGCAAGATCTGGTCCTTTTTCGCAATCATATCTAAAGAATAAGCAAAGGTACTTATCGAAGTTGCACTCAAATAGAGATCCACTACCTCAAAGATGAGCAACAAATAAATGCCAACGAAGCAGCAGCAAGGTAGAGGTATGAGCACAGCTGTAGACCGACATAGAGAGAGCTGCACATCATGATCTAAAGCAAAGAAGGAAACCGCTCTAGGGGATACCCCATCGACTCAGAGGGAGGAAAGAGTAGTAGACTGGTCCACGTGCATATAGAGACAGAACACACAACCACCAGAATAGCGTCCCGTGAACGAGCTAGAATGACTAGTGAATCTAATTTGTTTGGGAATGGCATCCTTCAACTCAGGCATGTTTTGAGCTCTTGAGCCATCTACTACGTTTGCTATGCAAAAGAGACAGGGAAATACAACCGATCAAAATGTGTGTGCAATCCATGTCTAAAGCGAGTAAGTACCCTGTTGTGAAGCCATAAGGCAACAGAAAAAAAAAACTTCAACTTGACACCGAGATGGAGCAATGGCTCCGGACAATGATGGAGACCAAGAATGAAGAAACTATACGCTACTTGGAACGGCTATTAAACATAGAGAAATGTGTGGCTGGAATGTGAAAAGACAGATAAGAATGGCTGAGAGAGAGATGCACGGCTGCTGGAGTTCAAGGGCATCCATCTACACCAGGAGGAGTTCAAGGGCTCCATCTACGATAGAGTGATGTAGATCACTTTGATGTTCTGATCTGGTGCAGTTGGTGACTCGAGTTGAAGCGAGAGCAACAAAAAAATCTGCTTCTCTGTTCAATAGAGTTGCACATGCAGGAGGAATTCTCTTGTGCACCTGTCAATCACGTGAAGACTCCGGATTGTAAGCTAGATCTGCTACTTATTGTCGGTTTTGCTAGAGATCTCTCTAATTAGAGAAAAGAAATGGGCTGCACGCTGTGAGCTACCACCTAACAATTTCAAAAAACACATTAATAGCAGATTGAGAGAGGGAGTTTGAAAGCTACCCAGGCCAGACGGCGCTATAGTCCGATTTGCCAAACGGGTTCTTTGGAAATCAATGTGAGATTATGTCATCTGTCTCTTCATAAATATCATGGGTGATGCGTCTCCTGATAAATGATCAAGAATTGCCACGTGGCATCATGCCATATGCATTCAGACTTCATTCAGACTAGCAAGGTTCATTGAACCGCATTTGGGCTCGCTTTACAAATGGATATTTTCCTTTCTCTTACGTCACTTGAGGAAATCTTGCACCTTTCTATTCACAAGTTGTACCTACGTAATGAAAAATTAAAACTACCTTACTATATGAAGGCTCAATCCAAAGGTTAAAGCCTCATTCTATACACGCATCTTCTTGTGATGGCACACATATATGGTTTTATGTAAAGGGACTAGACACTGCCACATAACAAAGTGGTAAGACCTTCCCTATGGCTTGCACATATATGGACTTCATCAAAATCAAAGGTGGAAAATGGTTCCATAAACACTACCTACCCCATGATGTAAACCCTCTATATGTCTAGGGATCCCATATGTCCCTTGATCCCAACAAAAACCACTTGGATCCCATATGTCCAAGTTATGTCTAAGGATCCCAAAAGTCCTTAGATCCTAAAAACCAATAGGCTAAGTGATCCCATATGTCACTAGTCCCCCATATTAAAAATAAAAGGGTCATCACATGGAGGGGGGGTGTTGAGAGTTCCATGCTCCACCCTTTTGTCCAAAGCTAGAATCATTCTCATGCAAGCACATTATCCCACATGCAAGGGAATTCTCCCAAACTCCATCTAAGCAAGGCCTCCCTTCACTCCACATAAGCTCATTCCACTCTAGCTCATTTCCAAGAGTGTGCTTCCACTCCTTATGGAATCTCCATGCTCATAGAGCATCTCATGTAAGTCATTTCTATTTTTACTTCAATTCATTCATCATGTTTTGTTATCTTTTGTTCCTTCCTCCATAGCTGGTTAGATGTGTGCATGTGAGTAGAGTAGGAGTAGTCCTTTTTCATTTCAACAGTATCTACGCTGCAAAGAGAAGGCAAAGGGCATACTTCAATGCACACATCAAGGAATATGGACTGAAAGAGGGAGATCTAGTGCTGGTTTATACACTAAAGAAGCATGCCCGTAAGTTGGAAAAAAGAGGATATGGACCTATGATCATAAATAGAATTTCCACGAGTGGTGCGGTTCAATTGGCCATGCTAGAAGGTGACATCTTGCCAAACTATATTAGTGGATGTAGAGTCAAGCTATATCAAGAACCTCTTATAGAGGATATGTTAATGAGACTCAACACTGCTAAGAAAAGAAAAGAAGAAGAGCTAAGGGTTAGAGAAGAAGCACCGACAGAGGCCAAGGAGTGCATTAGGAAAAATAAGTTAAGGTGACTCGACCTAGATGTCAACCCGCAAGCCCCAAAATATCACATGGACATGTGCCAAAAATCGGGCATAATTTCTTCTCAAATAATCGATCGACGCCCCTTTGTGAACGTAGAGGTAGGACTAGGAAAGAGTGTAAGGAATGTGAGAGCATTGGTTGACTCAGGTGCAGCAACTAGTGCAATTAGAATTTCCTACTGCCAAGACTTGCAATTGAACATCAATCCCATAGAAGCCTATCTCATAAGATTGGGAGGTGTGGAAACCCCTTGTTTGGGCGAGGTGGAACTTCCCATCTACCTTCAAGATGTTCCAATGAAAGTCAAAATGCTAGTGTGTCAAGATGAGGACCTGACAGAACCACTTGTCTTGGGTCAAGATTGGATCTATGACCATGTGCCTAACTTAAACCTAAGAAGTCAACTTGTTCAAGTTTGGGTACATGAACAATGCATTACATTAGAATTAGATAACTGCATGATCACAAATCCAAGTCTCACACATTCTCTTAGTTTCTATAAGACTAATCTTAACAGAAAAGATATTGTATGTGTCAAGAGCTCTATGTTCCAGGAGAACTCAATCATGGAAAAATAGGCTCAAAGACAAGCGGATTCCTCCTCTTGTGCAAGGACTAATGCCGCCACCACAACTCAACCAACATGGCAAGCAAAACAGAACATGCCAACCACTATATCAAATAGACAAAGCTATTTCAAGAAGAAGGTAATTCCAGGCATGAAGCAGATTTGGGTACGAATAGGAAAGCAACCACCAACCTTGCCAACACAATTCCCACTCAGGCACGCCCACCATGCGAAGACACGAAACAAGCAACCAGGAACAGCTCAACGAGAAAACATCTGACAAGTTTGGGTGCCTAAGAAATTAGCTGCAGGTCAACAAGGACAATTACAAATATGGGTACCCAAGAAGCTCTTACATACACAACAACCTATGCTCTCCCACATGAGAAAAGTCTCAACAAAGAAGCCAAGGCGAGCCAAGGGCCAGAACCAAACACCAAGACCAAAAGCAGACCAACTCACCTCTCCAACAAGAGTGAGAAAACCAACAACAATGGTATCGGTATGGAAGCCAAATGCACCGGTAGGCCTCACAGCACCAAAGAGCCAACCAGGAAGGATCAAACCTTCACAAAGCCATCCAAACATGAAGAAGCCCGAGGTGATCTCTATGCAATCAAACATGGTTCTCAAATGGATCCCTATAAGGAGGAATGGTGAGTTGTCATCTCGAGATCCAATGGATACCACCAACAAAGGTGGCATCAACATCCGGAAGTGACATTGAAAGCCTTAAGGAGCAACAACCATGTGCTCCTTGCACAACCCTATCTTTTGCACCATTCAGGTCATGCATTGCCAAAGTATGTATTAATATAGGGCCATATTAGATGGCCCTACACAGATACAATTGAGAGTCCCAGGCACAAGAGCACATTGACATATGTCAATTACTTTTACTGTTTCTAACATCTTTCTTCTTGTTTTGTGACATTGTTCCCAAAAAAAAAAGAGAAGAAGAAACAAAGAGAGAGAGAAAAGGCAAGAGCTTGTTCCCAGGTTTGGCTCATGGAACATGAATGAGTCATGCTTAGTTGAAGGTGGAATTGTTTATGACTAGGCATTTATCACTTTGGATAGAAGCGTGTCTTGGCTAGCAAATGATATTATTGCTGCCTTATTTGGTAGATGTCCAGAACTTGGCATGAGCAGGGCATCCATGGTCAGCGGAAGAGCTTGAAGGTCTACAACTTGAGAGATGCTTAACTACTATATGTATGAGAGCATCCAAAAGATATCTACCAGGGGTAGTTTTGGTACCTTGCAAATCCTCGCATGTATACTAGGTGAGAAGACTCCTGCTTAGGGTGAGCTAAAGAGAATATGTGCAACTAAGCTTGGTGTAGTTACCCAATGCTGTTTGCCATGGAATATAAAGAACTTCGATTCTCAGTATTTGGAAAATGCTGCTTTGAAGAGCGGGAACACGTCAAGGCACAAAAAGAATCTCATAAGTGGACCATCAATACGGACATTCATTGACAACGATAGACCAGCCAATGATCCATCACAATGTCGGGTGTACAACACAAAGAGATAAACATCAATCGACCATTCACCATGGTAAGAATCTTTACTTTGGAAACACCATAACCATGATAGCTTAGGAAGCCTCTTCGTCAGCATAACCTTGAACACTTAGCTCAAGACCGAATCTCTTGCACCATGCTCTTACAATGCATTCCCCAAGTAAGCATGCATAGGGCCACACTACTAGGCCGTGCACCAGGTACATATTTTCTTTGACCCATGCACTAGCACACTTACCCATCACTCACTATGGGTTACGAGTAGTTGGCATGACTACTAAGAACATCATCTTTGGAAGCTCTAAATGACATCAACGGAGGCTCACAATGACACATTCATGCTGGAATCCAAGGAAGAAACACATACCAAGGGACTATAACTTGCAAAGGCTTGCAGTGGAAAATGAAGGATCGGACAACCAGCCCTATCACATTTGGAAGCCTGACGGCTCTTGTTCATACAGAAGGGACACTACCTCTCAAAGCACTACCTAGAACAACCACTACAACAAGGGTCTGTCAGGGACGATAGACTCAAGAGGGGGGGGGGATGTTGGAACTCAAGGACAAGCACAAGCATGGAAGCACATAACAAAGGTGGAAACACAAGAAGAAGGAGCAAGTAGGGAGCTCCAAATAGTGTATGTCAAATTTTCAGAACAAATCCCTACAAAAATAGTGATTTTCATCAATAAAAACCATTGTAAATACCATTTTCCATTTCTGTAACTCCATTTTGTTCAAGATAAGGAGTCCCCCAGCTTGATGAGTATTAGAAGTATCATCCTACCAATTTTCATAATTTTTAGACTCCGTTTGAGCCCTCAAATAAGCCCAAGAACCTAATTTTTAACTAGGCTCTAGGTCTCGACAGGGCCAAAACTAGTCCAAAAACTATAAAAAGAGCGAGAGAGCACATTATTGAGGTCAGCTTATTAGAGAATACAGCTTTTGTAAGAGAACTCTTTTGTAATAGAAGCTTTCCATTGTTCCTCTCTTTGCTCTTAATGTGTGCGTGTGTGTCTGTATGTGTGTGCATGCTTGTGTGTTTTCACTCATGCACTTGTGCCTTCACTTGCTCATGGTCTTCATACCGGTCCTCACGTCTCCGCAGATTGACAAGTAAAGGAGGTGGTGCTTATGCTTGAGCTACACACACACACACACACACACACACATATATATAGATATATATAGATACACACACATACACACACACACACACACACACACACATATATATATATATATATATATATATATATATATATATATATATATATATATATATATATATATATATATATATATATATATATATATATATATATATATAAGTTTGAAATTTCTTTATGTATAAATTTATCAATATTTAATATTTCTAAATATCTTGAGTTCTCTCGAGATAGTTGTATCTTTGTAGTTTGAAGATATTTAATCAAGTGATTGGTATGGCTATATACATATATACACACACATTGTGCACACGTATACACACACACATACATACATACATATATATATATATATATATATATATATATATATATATATATATATATATATATATATAGAGAGAGAGAGAGAGAGAGAGAGAGACAGAGAGAGAGAGAGATGTTTAAGATCAATATTTAATATATTTTTTAAAGTAACTTAATACTTTTAAAAGCCTTTATTTACTATATTTTTTTTCTAAATGTTTAAAACTCTAAGATAATCAATTGCATTTTCATAATAAGGTTAATGTTCTTTTATTTGGAAGTTCGTTTGATGAACTACTTTTTAAATTTATAATAATATGCTCAATATTGAGTTTTCGTATTGTCTCATTGATATGCTCAATCGTGAGTCTTAATGATATTCTGCTTCTTATATGAAACTTCAATCTTATTGTGATTTATATGGTTTATAATTAATTTGAGAGTTGAAAGATGCTTTTACATATATTAAAACCTTTATTTTCTTTAATAATATTAAGTACTAGAATGATGATACTACATAATGTTGAAAGTTTGATATTGACCCCTTAAACAATTATAAATTGTAATACGTATAACTATATAAATATTTTTTTCTACTTTGGAAGATGATTGAGTTCAAACCTTAGTGTTGTAAATTAGGAGTGACTTGAGCCCAAGTCTCTTCCAATTTGAAATATCATGCATGAACTAAGATTTGAAGATTTTGTTATCAATAAGAGAGGAAACTACCTCTTGTAAATTTGGAGAAGCTTGAATACTAATCTCGAGTCACTTTTTAAGATATTTAAATAACATGAGTCATTGAAAAAACATAGAGTTGGGAAACATAGAATTGTCTTAAAATCATGAATAAGTCCCAATTTTTTTGAATAGGCCTTCATTGAGGAGTAGCTCCATCAGCACCTGATTTGGAATCCTATTCTTTGTACTAAGAGAGGATTCACGGTTGGATCCATGCCCCATGTTTCCTAGAGGGCCTCTTTTAGGGGCCTTGGGCATAGTGTTAATAATTGGCTATAGTTCAAGTGGCTTAGAGAGGAGCAATAGCATGACAATTATATTGGGACACGTGGGGTGTCTTAGATGATCACAGATATTCATGCCAATATTCTAAAGGATTGGGTGGTCTCGTCCAAATCTTCCCCACCTCTATTTGGATGGAAGCCTTCACCCTAACTATTTTTTTTATCATCATCGGGGTTATACCTAGGATTTGACACTCTTCTTTGAGATTCGTGAGGATGGCTGACTGATTAGTAGTGCTGAGGAGTCTTAGATCATCATTAACTTCACTTTTAAGTTGATAAGGGTGGTTGGCATGAGAGGTCTGACTTGGCATATTAATCTTGATCTTGAGAGGATTCAGATTGATTCGCATTGGTGTCTCTAGGTTTGGGAGGCCTGATGTTTATCATATTTACATTGAGATCCTAGGGAGTGATAGTCACATGATCACTATGCCTCCCCAGGGACTCCCACTATCCCCTTCTTTTAGTATATTGCATGTCTGGGACAAAAGATCCTTTTGTCTCATCCGCCTCATATCCCAACTACGGTGAAGGCCTAGCAGCATCATGGCCTCTCGCCGAAGTTCTTATCTTCCGTTTGTTCGTGCATGTGGAGTAGTTAGCAGCCTCATCGAATTGTCCTTTTTTAGTGACTGGTCACTTACAAGGGTATTGTGATCCACACATGGCTAAGTTATGGGGGGTGTTCTCCTAAATGCACAATTTATGTCGTCCATACTAAGTCACAACAACACTCTCTATGGGAGTGCTAGTTAGTGGAGTAGATTTTGTTGAGGATCTTGAGGTTTCTCATGTTGGAGTTAGACGTGTGCGAAAGCACACAAACAACACAAGGAACAAGAAGAAGCTCGGAGCACAACACATAATTCTTAATGTATTACCACTAGAATGTACAAAGATTTGTAGCCCATTAGGGCAATAGGCATATATACAAGCTCAGGAAGAAAAACCTCCTAAAGAGGGAAAAAAGTGCCCCGACATCTTAGTGTATTCACACACATCACTAACTAAACATATCAACAAATCCCCCCTAGGAGTGATGCGCTGAACAAGGAGCCAGCACTCATGTATAAGGAAGTGCTAAGGTATGTGGAATCAATCCACAAAAGGAAGTAAGCCCAAAGCTTTGCAGAAAGCTTCAAACTGTTCCCTAGGTAGAGCCTTTGTGAAAAGGTCTGCAATGTTCTCTTGCATGGGCACATATGCCAAGCTGATCTCTCTAGTAGAGAACCTCTCCTTAACATAATGATAATGCACCTCAATGTGCTTAGCATGAGCATGGAACACTAGGCTCCTTGCAACTGCCAATGCGCTATGACTGTCAGTGAAGATGGTGATGGCAAAAGACTAACCAACACCCAAATCAGCCATAAGGCATCTGAGCCACACACACTCAATAGTCGCTGTGAAAGCTGCCCTTTACACAACCTCACAACTGGAAGTGGCCATAGCACGCTGCTTCTTGCTCAACCAAGATACGCGTAAGCTACCAAGCATGAAGGAAAAACCACTAGTGGACACGCGAGTGTCATAGCAACCAGCCCAGCAAAGTCAGAAAAAGCATGCAAACCTAGCGGTAGAGATCCCCCTTGGGATAAAACAACCCAAGTAGCTGGGTACCACTCAAGTAGCAAAAGATGCACTTAACCGCCTACCAATCCTTGACACATGGGCAATGCATAAACCTGCTCATCTGTGAGATAGCAAACTGAATATCTGGCTGAGTAATGCATAAGTAAATCAAGCATCCAACAGATTGGTGATAGACAACAACATTAAATGCATCTCCACCATCATGAAGACTCAATAGTAAAGCTGTCTCCATAGGAGTGGCAATAGGTTTACAGTCTTCAAGGCCAAAAAGCTGCAATAATGTGTCAATATATTTCATTTGACACAAAGCCATTCCACCATCAATGTGCATAAATTGAATGCCCAAATAATGATGCAAATGCCCCAAATTAGACATCTCAAATGAGGCATGTAAATTAGCCTTGAAATCAGCAATATGCTTCTCATGAGGACCAGTGAGCAACATGTCATCAACATACACGACAATGATTAGAAGCACATCATTAGCATGCATAACATATAAGGTGCTTTCAGTTGGACTGTTCTCAAAACCATGTGTAATCAGATAGGCATGTATCTTTTCATACCAAGGACCTCGTGCTTGCTTTAAACTATATAATGCATTCTTTAACCTGCACACCTGATTTTCATGCCCTTTCTACACAAATCCAAAGGGATGAAAAACATACACTTCTTCATGCAAGTCACAATTAAGAAGTGTTGTCTTAATGTCCAACTGATGTACATTCCAACCGTGATGAGCTGGAAAGTGCAAAGATGCTATGAATAGTAGTCATTCGGCAAGTAGGTGCAAAGGTTTCATCAAAATCAATGGCTCTTTCCTGGGCATAACCCTTTGCAACAAGCCTAGCCTTATGCCTATCAACTGTTCCATCCAGTTCACGCTTCAACTTGTATACCCACTTAGTGCCAATGGCCTTCTTGCCAGGAGGCAAGTCATATAAAGACCAAGTACCATTTTTCATAATAGCATCATATTCAGATTGCATTGTAGCCATCCAATGTTCAATATTTTGTGCTTCATAAAAAAGAAACAGGCTCATTCTCATCATAGAGAATAGATGCAGCCATAGCATAACAATCTGATGCAAAAGAGGCACTATGAGAGCCTCAATGAGTATGCTATGATAGAGGTGCATCTAATCTGCTATCACACAAAGTTTGCACCAACCATTTTGCATAGTTTTTGCCTCCTCAATTTCAGCTCTCTCATCAACAAGTGCATCATGTAAATCAACATCAAAAATAGAATGAGTTGTATCATCACATGAAACTTGCAATGGTTGAGATGTTGCCTCATTAGGACTAGCACTAGACCATCCACCTGTAAAAAGAGGCAGCAAAGTATCATACATGTCTTCGGAGCTAACAGATGTCTCCTTCATACATGAAAGTAAAGGTTGAGTAGCATCTTCCACAAAAGCAACATCATGGTAAACCAAAATGTGTTTAGTTTGTGGATGATACAGATGATAGACTTTGCTTTCAGAATTATACCCAACAAAAATACATTTTACTGCTTTATCATCCAATTTCAATTTCTTGCAATGTTGTTGGGGCACTAATGCATATTCATGACAACCAAAAATACAGAGATGAGCAATAGATGGCTTGCGACCATGCCAAGCCTCATATGGAGTGATAGACTATAGGATGCCTATTAAGTGTATATGCTGCATACATGACAACTTTAGACTAGAAACTATGTGGTAAAGCCTACCTTTTGACCATACACCTTGCCATTTCCATGAGTGACGTTCTTTCATTCAGAAACTCCATTCTATATTTGAGGTGTATACAACACTCTACATTGATATTTTATCCCGCGTTCAACCAGAAATGCATTAAAGTATGAAGACATATATTCCCCCCCTCAATCAAAATGGAGGGTGCCCAGTTTACATGCTGACAGATTTTTAGCCAAAAACAAAAACTATTTGAAACACATAAACACATTGGACTTTACTTTGAAAGGATATACCCATGCATGCCTGGAAAAAGCATCAATGAAAGTCATGAAGTAAAGATAGTTTCCAAAAGAAGGTGTCTACAAGATGGAACATTGCATTTTTCCCAAATCCAGCCTTCGTAGACATGTTTTTTGGGTGCCTCAAGTTTGGGCAAAGAGGACACCATTTCTATTTTCTATAGGCATAACAAAGTAGCAAAATTCAGATGAACAAAGCATGCATGCCAAAGCTTTGCATCTAACATAGCCTAAGAATCATTAACTGGACATGCCGAATCATTCACAGATCTTTCATAGTGTATGAGCTTATACAACCCACGACATAAAATGCCAAAAGCAATAATCACGTCGCCATTTGATAGATCATGAGTTGTACACATGTCATCAACAAATTTCACAACCAAGCCAATCTTGGCTAAAGCCAAAACTCATAACAGATTATTCTTAATCCCAGGCACAAATAAAGCATCTAAAAAAGTGAAAGAACTACCATCAATAGTAGTCAGAATGATCTTATCAACTCCCATGATAGGATAAGAGGAATTCTTGGCGCATGTGATAGTATTGGTTGTAGGGGCAAGCTCAAGTGAAGTGAAGAAACTATGCTGCAAGGTAATACATTTGGTTACCCCAATATCAAAATACTGGCAAACATCTGAGTCTATTGCAGACATACACTGCTCATGCGAAGATGGGTCAAAACTGCAAACAGTAGTAAATGTCCATTCTTCATTTTGCACAAGATTAGCTCAACATTTTGGCCTCTTTCTTCTTTGCCTCTTTAGCAGTTAGTTTTGGACAGCTATTAATGAAATGATCATTTTCTTTACAATATTTGCAAAACAATTTCTGTTTTTTTTTTTTTATTATCTTTGTCTTCTTTCTTCGAATGTGCAGCATTTGCAAATTTCTGCTTACTAATTGAAGAGCTCCATTTTCCTTTGCCCTTCAGATTAGCCAAGAAACCATTATCTACAACACACATAATGAACCTGTTTTGCCTAGATTGATCTTTCTCAACAAAATAGAAACTAACTCTTGAAATGAGAAGGCATTTGGATTGCCTTTGATCATCAAACGAAGAGTAGAAACAAAACTCTGATATGTGTCAGGAAGACCATTTAGAACGGTCTACAGAAGTGAGCTATCGGGTATAACCTCAAGAGCAAAAATCAATTGTTCCTTCAAATCCTTGATCTTTGTGAGAAAACTGTCTATAGAATCACCTTCATTCATATGCTCACTCTCCATTCCTAGCTTGGTACAATGTGGTAAGTGTATCCCAAGCATCCTTAGCTATCCTACAAGAGGGAATGTGAGGAATACTGGCACGTTTGATAGACAAGGCTATCAATGCATGTGCATGAGCATCTCTACCATCCCAATGGATTTGATCTATAGTAGGTGCAGCAAAAATTGCAGCACGAATAGGAATCTGCAAAATATCACCATCTTTGACACCATCTCCATCAGCTCTAGTACCTGTATTTGTAGGTGTAATAGGACGTCTTTCAACACCCTACACAATATTCCATAGTCCTTTTGCGACCAATACATGACGCATCATATAAGCCCACAATGGGTAATTCGTACCATCCAACTTATCCTCAATAACCAACATACAAAATACATCACTCCTTTCAGCCATGGCCACTGACTAAAATACCCTGATGTAGAAAAATGATTGTATCTAAAAAAGTTGAATAGAACTACCTTGATGAGTTTTGCTAAATCTATAGCAGAATTTGAGATGCTTATAGTAGTGATCCAAAATTTGTATATATCCTTGGCACAAAAAGATAAAATAGTGTGCACAAGCACTATGATAGTGCATTCAGAGGTCAAAATGACCTCAGATAGCAATTTGGCCACCCAAAAAGCGAAGTTGTTTTGATCTCTCAAATACCTTGAGTATGCTCACTACATTTTGTGCAATTCTAAAACTTCAACCGGAGAGGTGTAGATGACACCCTAGATGAAGTGGCGAACTCCTCTAATACCAATTGTTGGAGTTAGACATCTCTGAAAGCATGCAAATAGCACAAGGAAGAAGAAGAAGCTTGGCGCACAACACACAATACTGAATGTATTACCACTACAATGTACATAGATAAGTAGCCCGTTGGGACAATAGGCATATATACAAGCCGGGGAAAAAAACCTCTTATAGAGGGAGAAAACGTGCCTCGGTGGTGCTAGTATGGTGACTCACATCACTACCTAAACATATCAACATCTAACTTGGAGGGAGTGGCAAAAAGTAGGTATAAGTATTTTTTGGTAGAGATAAAACCTCCCGTTGATGTAGTTTGTGGATGATTTATTAATGATCTCTTATATTGGCTATAGAACATAATGTGGATCTATGGATTTGAAGAAACATACATGGATTATCTCATCATCATTGGCTTAAAATTTAAAAGAAAGATAGGATCAAAAATGGCCAAAGATGAATCGAGAAAATTAGGCAATTATTTAGATTATATAGAGCAATAGCTTGCCAATAATGGAATTATTGATTAACAACAAATGTCACTACACATAGCAATCAGGCTTAAAATGTTTGGGTCTTCTATTTGCACTCCGAGATAGATAGGTATGAGTTTAAAGCTTTATCCATATTAATGAATAGGAAGGTTGATTGTACCCTCAAAATAAGTTTATATGTCAGCTCTGAGAAGTTACAAACATAGTGCACAAACACATATGTTCCATAGGTAATGAGACTTTATAGATAACACTTTAGATTGAATATCCTTTCTAGGTTATTACAAAGAATGAAGTGGCCTAGATAAAATACATATACAAAGTAAATAAAAATTTCCATCTGGTGCCCTATCAAGATCAATTATTATTTCTATGGATCTTCAATGTATCTCAATAGATTCATAATCTTTGTATGAATATCGTGGCTTATGGTGACTTCTTCTAACTCCACAATTCTTTGACATGAACATGTCCATCCTGAAGAAATCATATCCATTTTTGTCATAGAACCGCTCATCCACTTTTTGCTTGATGCACATGTCTATAGTAGCCAAGATTCCACTCCATGAATTAGTCTTTGTTTTGTTGTAGCAAGACTAATCTAGGTAGAACAAGTCCATTATGCATGTTGTAGATCAAGCTTTCCTAGCTAATGAGAAGGGCAAAGGTAAAATGGGCTCATCTACTAGTAAGCAGAAATCTACTAAGACTATAGAGACAAAAAATAAAGACAAAGATGAGAAGAAATAAAAAAAAGAATAATTGTTTTGCACATTTTGTAGTGGAAATGATCATGTCATAACAATTTGTCCAAAATTGGCTGCAAAAGAGGCAAACAAAAAAGGTTCTGGAATGGTTCTTGCAGAGGGCTCTATAGCTAAAATAGAGTGTGCTAATCTTGTGTAGAAAAAAAAAATGCAAATTTACTAATGTTTGTAGTTATAACCCATCTTCTCATGAATAATGTATGTCTATAGTAGACTCAAATTTTTGGTACTTTGAGAGTGGGGAATCCAAACATATTAACTCGTAGTACAATTTCTTCACTTCATTTGAGCCTGAACCTATAGGAAATACTATCACATGTTCTAACGACTCCTCTTATTCTGTAATGGGAGTTGGTAAGATCATTTTGAATACTACTGATGGTAGTTCTTTAACATTTTTAGAGGCTTTTATTGTGCTTAGAGCTTGTGTACACAGATTTTGGTATATTTATTACTCAGAGAAAGTATATACATGATATGTTGGTAAAGTTTAAGATGGAGAATACCAAAATTGTAGGTACACCCATGGAACTCAACCATCAGCTTAGTTCTCATGAGGGAGAACTTCTTGAGGATGTTACATGTTACCAAAAGCTTATAGGGAGCCTCAACTATGCTACCCTAACAAGAGTAGACATTGCTTATGAAGTAAGAACATTGAGTCAGTTTATGCATCCACCAAGGAAGCCACACATGGAAGCTGCAAAAAGGGTGCTAAAGTATCTAAAGGGCACTATGAATGAAGGGTTGTTCTATCCCTTCACTTTTGACTTAAATATAAAAAATGTATTCTGATGCAGATTGGGCTAGTTCAAGGATGATAGGAAGAGCACTTCAGGCTACCTATCTTTCGCAGATTCAAAGCTTATATCATGGTCATATAAGAAGTAACCAACTATGACTTTATCATCCACAGAAGCAGAATACAAAGGTTTGGCAAATGCAACTCAAGAAGCTATGTGGCTTTAGCAACTATATGCAGATTCGGGGTTACATTCTTGTACTCCAATAATCTTTGGAGATAACACTAGTTCACTTCATTTGGCTGCTAATCCTATATATCATGCAAGGACTAAGCACATTGAAGTGCACTATCATTATGTAAGAAAGAAATTGCTTAGCAAGGATATTCAACTATCCTATGTATCAACTCATTTACAATATGCAAATATACACACAAAGTCTTTGGATGGAACCAAGATGAATAGATTCAATTTGATGATTGGTTTGCAGGAAATCAAGGAGCAATGAAGACCAAGCATTTTAGGCTTGAGGGGTAGCTTTTGGTGCAATTAAAACCAAGCCCACATACTTGGTTAATTAGCACATCTCTTATGCAACCCCATGTGATCAATCTCTTGTAAAAATAATTTACAATTACCTTTGTAAAAGTATCCTACAACCACAAGGAAGTTAAGAAGCTCAAATCTCTTTGGTTCTTGAGTAATGAGAGAATATATCCTATACTTTAGGATTCACTTTTGGGTAGAGATCCTTGAATTTGAATTCAAATATTGGATCCAATTACAACTATAAAAAGAGGATGACATGACCTGCGGGATATCTCGACTCTTGGAGATCATTGGAGAAGACATACTATGATTTGAGGATCTTACTCTATAGCTCACTCATACCCCTCACATTGTGCAATGTATCATTGCGAATCACATTGTATTTGTACATGTTTTAATATATTCTGTCTATCTTATTTTCACCTCACCTCTCTGTCATGACCATATCAGAATAGTGATCATCTCAGAGCTTGTTCTTAGTGCATGATTGATCATTTATCATGATTTAAAGCATGGTAGATTCAGGACATTATCTAGTACATGACTACAAAGTTTCATTAGCATTGATTCTCTGAATCATGAGATATGGACACATCATTACTGTCTCGTCTGTGGACTCTTGCACCTTAAAAATGTCGAGACTATAGTGTGATTTGTTAAACACCATTCTCTGCATGTAGTCTATCATTTTTTATGAAATCACTCATGATTGGTAGCTTTCTATGCTAATTAGAGTTTCCCAAAAGGAATTAAGCTAATTGCTACAGTGATCAGAGAATTGTTCAAAACAATGAACAAGTGTAGAGACAAGAATAGCAAGTTTCTTGATCTTGGATCAACTCCTACCTATCTATTTTGATCCATCGATTAGTGGATCATGTTCCAAGCAACCTATGTGAATATTTATGATCATTACCTAGCTAAAAATTCCCACTACACTCTCCACCAATCATTCTTGGAACGTGTGAAGCAAGATCAAGCAACACCACTTCATCTCTGAAGACTATCCACCATCTCCTGCAACACAACCAACACACTATGAAGACTTGAAGCACCAAATTATGTGTGCACGATAGAGACAAAGTCTCTATGAACTGAAAAAAACCCCTCATGTATGAAATCAAAGATTCATAGACTTTCTAAGTATTACATATCTCTAGAACTAAGTAAAGAACAAACAATATCTATAAATAAAAGAGATCATAGTTCCTTTTTTAGTCATAGCATATTTTCTTCTCGTTTTCCAAACTTATAAATTGAAGAAAAAGGGAGGAAGTTATCCCACACATACTATGTAATAATGATGGTATAATATGGAAGTTCTAAGTAAAGCATTGGAGGTTTCTACTATTTAGAAAATGATCATGGGATGTTTGATCTATCTAACGAGCAGAATTTGTATTGAGAAGGGAATTTCTTGCAAGAGCTCTTTTTTCTTCTCTCATCTCTTTACCTAAACTTTTTTTATATGTTTTCATATCAAAGTTTCTTTGCGCAACCATGTTTAGCTTTGTATGGATTAAAATTTGTTCATTGGTTCAGTTATTTTGTTATAGGTGTAATTGATGGCCTTGAATTTATTATAATATCATTAGGTATGGGTGGTATGTCCATGACAGACGAATCGGTGCAGCATGCATTTCAAATATTCTTGTAAACAAATGAGATAGAATATTTACTAATTATGGATTGTTCTACTCAACCATAACACTTGACGATAACCCTAACGCTCTTTCCAATGCGAGGTGTATTAAAAACACATAATGACTATAAAACTCTGCGTAAATAAATTTCTGTATTAAAAATCTTCTATAAACCAGAAAGATATTCAATCTGTAGAAAGTAATGCATTCAATCTGTGGATATTCATCCAATGAAACATAAGAATACAAATCAATTGAACTGATTTTCTCCAAGTTGTTTCCCTACTTAAGGGGAGAAGACAATGAATGGTCTTCTTCCTCTTTCTCAAGCTCAGTCAGATCCAGATCACAATAACGCTTTGCGTTCGTACGCTGTAAAATTCGACATCCTGAATCTCGAGATGCCGGTACACCATCTTCTTCCTCTTTTTCAAGCTCAGCCTGTCGGAGGGCATGCAGTTCATGCATTTCGATAAGGCGAGCAAAGTGTGTGTACTCCTCAGCCTTGACTCGCGTGTGCAGGCGGGAGCTGGGAAACAATACGTAGACAGTGTTCGCGTCTGCCAACACTTCTGCGTCGCCAGTGAGAGGAGACGCACGCTTTTCTTTCGGTTCGTGTTTCGCTTCGGGATCGAAGGATGTGAGAAAATGACCTGAGGGAAATCTCAAAAGAACATCTCTGACCGTGATTCTGTTGTGAGAAGGGACGACGTCCAGATCAAACAATTCGCTGGATTGGGCAGCAATGACTCTGATCTTCCTCTCTGTGCTTGTAGTACTAGAGATCTTCTGATCTCCGCTTAGTACATGCCTATTGTCGTGTTCACTGCCATCGACTTCTGATACAACAGAATCGCGGTGCTCGACCTCGCCTTGTGATACAACAGAGACACGGCAGCATTGGTTACCCATGGCGTTCTTCAACTGTCTTACGAAATCGACGTAAGTCGCAGGAATAGTACGATAAACACCGAGGGCAACCCGTTTTATACATGCGTGCGGACGTAGTAAAAAGCATATAAAAAACAAAAGCAAAAGCATATGAAAAGCAAAAGCCAAAGCTCAGACTTCGCATCATTACATTCGATCACCATCCTGCGAACATCTAGTAAAACCCATATAAGAAAAGCAAAAAGCATGAAAATCGCAGTTAAAAGCAACACTTCTTCGTGTCATTACATTGGATATTGAAAGCACATGTTCTGAATTTTCCATAATAACTCTTTGCGCATTCTGCTTTTAATTTCATGTTGGGGCAAATTTCAGCCTACCAAAGTTTAGGGACTTTCTTTGAAGCTGTGATTGTTTCCGTAAATAGCTACATGAGAGAGTATCCGTAAGTCCATGTGTGAATATACTTAAATGAGGTTCATTTTTTGGGACGGGTTTGGATGTTTTTCTTTACGCTTACACATATGCTTGTTGCATACTGTATGGATTATGTTAAAGCCCCAAGATTACCTCCTTTAAGACATCTTAAGATATGAAAGCCCCAAGATTACCTCACATGGAGGCTTTGTAACTCAACAAAGTATACAATTTAATGGTCCCGTATTTTGATATTTTGTCCATTTTAGGTATCACAATAAGAAGAACGCACTTAGATGGCTTGGAGATGAGTATTCGATGCGACTCGAGAGTAAGAAGTTTTTTTCGTTTTTGCACTCCCTTCATTTATTCGAAATCCTCAGCTTGATAATGTGTGGCCTTTTGTGGATCTCTTTGATAACCTTTGTGTCATGATCTGGTTTAGATAATGAAGCAGGGATGGATTTCGACATCAATAATGAAGTCCAAAGCAAAGTATTGTTACCCATGCAGATTCGACGTTGTGTGATATTTTTTCAGTTTTTCTTTATAATTTCTTATAACCTTGTTTCTATTATAGGTTAGGCCTATTCCATTCTATGGATCTAATGGGATATTGAAAAGGGTTCAAGGGTGTAGGTATATATCGTTGGATGAGGTATCCCATACTATGTTTCGACAAGACTCAAGGGGAAATAATGAATACCTCACATTTTATCATCCGTCACCATCAGAATAAATCCTTAAATCTCCCTATTCACTAGATAATAGTGGGACACTTATGGTGATAATAAAGGGTAAAATAATAAATTTTGTTAGCTTAATTGGTTGGGTCTTTAGCCCCTCAAGGTTAAGGACATGGTTTCAACCCTTTGTGGGTTCTAGTTGAATAGCTATCACCGATTATGTGGTGATATATCAAACTTGCCCCTTCAGATGACTCTTAGGCTTTGCACCTACCCGATTTAAACCACTTATCTTGTCTCAACATAGGGTTTTCACTTTCTTGTGTCTACCTTAAAAGCCTTCAAGATCTATATCCTAATAGTTGTTAGGCCTTTAACCACTATTTTGTGGGATTCAAGGGGCTACAATGGATGATATGCCCAACTTTCATTCTACTTTAAATTAATTAGAGCTGAAACAACAGATTATATCTCAATGATTAAACTACATGAAGAAAAAGGGATGCTTCAACCAAGATCATGTTTGTTCAACAAGTGGTTCTTCATCCACTAACTTCTTGAAATTCAAGCTTCAACCTTATTCATAAATGGTCCATGAGATGGATGCCACTTTGAGATATATGGAGCACGTCTTCAACACGAGAAATCAAGATTAATTTTTGAGTTTGAAATCCTCATGACAACTCACATGTTTTGAATCACATTTAGGTATGAATAAAAGCCTATTATTTAGGAAAAGTGATTTGTAACTTGCAAGAAATGTTTGCAACTCTATATGTGCACACAAAGAGCTTCGAATGTATGACTTCATGTGTATGTTTGAGCTCTATGAGAATTTGAATAGACGAGTAGACCCCTTGTTTAGCAACTCCCGTGCTTGCTTGAGGGGTTTCACTCATTATTGAAAAGCCGTATCTAGCTCACATATTTCTATGTGTTATGAGCTACTTAGCCCTCAGTGTTAAGCAATTCCTCCTCATCATTTCTCACTCATTCTCACTCATTACTAATGCATTCAAGGAGAAGCAATAAAGGTCATCAAAGGATCTTGAAGGAAGCAGAGCTCCTAGATCAAGCTCAAAAACATACACCAAGCAAAAGAGTGTCTATTAGTGAAGGAGGAGGACATCAATCTCATATGTTGGATACATTCTAAAGTTTAGAGGTAAATCTATTATTATTTATCATTTTTTATGCATCAAAGGATCTACGAGAGTGCATTAGAGTTCACCATGTTAGAATACAACACTCAACTCAAGAAGTTAGATGAGAATAACTTTCGGCCATGGAAGTTTAGGATCTCAAGTTATGTTGTGAGAAATGGATTATGGGTCTCATTACTGGCATAGATGCTATACCTAGATTAGGAAAGAATCCAACTCTTGATCAACTAAGGAGCTTTAAAGAATGGAATGAGAGGGATAAGAGAGTAATCTTCATACTGTCTTAACACATTAGCAATGCCATGATAGGGCATATATGAGACTTATATACTTCCATAAAGGTATGGGAAACCCTAGAAAAGCTTTACTCCACTTCAACCAAACCCAAGAAGATTTGGTTGAAAAGTGAACTTAACATCTTGAGGAAAACCCCTAATAGCAACATAAATGATTACATTTTGGATCGTAGAGGTCAATAATGCATTGGGCTCCATAGGTTGTCACATAGATGATGATGATGTAGTTTCATACACTTTTAATGGTCTTAGGGATGATGAGAAGTGGAAGGTGTTTACATCATCTATGTATGTTAGAGACACTCTTCCCAATTTTGAGGAGTTAGTGGCCTTGATGGTCACTAAGGAGATAAATATTGGAGGCTCAAAGAAAAAGCTCAATGAAGGCCAAGCTTTCAATGGACGTAAAGGTAGAGGAAGAGGAAGGAATTGAGGTAGAGGAAGAGGTAGAGAAGGGAGAGGATCAAATAGTGATTTTATCAAGAACTAGGAAGAAAATACTCATCATCAAGAGGAAGAGGCACGTTTAGTGGTTGAGGAGGAAGGTCCAACCAAAATAGAGACAACCTAAATTTAGAACTACACTTCATTTGTGGCAAGTATGGACACTATGAAAGAGATTTCTATGAAAGGGGGAAGAAAAATTCAACCTACAAAGGTCAAGGTATTTATGCATCTACTTCAAATAAGAATGAGATCATGCTAGCTTAGATGTAGATGATTGATTACCAGACACAAGGGTCAACAAAAGAACATGTGGAAATAGGTGATGGCACTCCTCATGCTATTACACATATAGAGGAGTGCCATCAACAAAAGAACATGTGGAAATAGGTGATGGCACTCCTCATGCTATTATACATATAGAGGATTTTATGTTGGAAGGTTCTCATAAAGCCCTTTAAACATGTTCTTCATGTTCTCAAAATCACAAAAAACATAGTTTTTGTGGGGTTAATGGTTGAGAGAGGATAGCAGGTCAAGTTCAACCAAAAAAATATTCTTTGTGGAAAACCCAAAAGAGGGGTACACATTGATAGCCAAAGGCAGGAAGGAGGTAAGGCTATTGACTTTGGATGTGAATCCGAACTTCAATCACACAACTTAATTCACATTTGGAAACATGAAGGTAGGAGAATTGAACCTATGGCACAAAAGCTATGGAAATATCAATACTAAAATATTTATGGAAATGGAGAAGAAGAGTTTAGTGCTAGGGTTACATAACCTTTTTAATCAAAATCTCATGAATCAGTGTGAAGCTTCTCAGTTGGGAAAGCAGACAATATTACCATTCAAGAAGGTTAGTTATGCAAGCTATCATCAACTTGACCTCATCCATAAAGATTTTTTTAGACCATCAAACGAGAAAAGTGGAGGTAATAGGTACTTGGTAACTTTCATCGATGACTCCACAAGGATGACTTGGCCCTATTGTATGGAGCATAAATCAAATGTGTGTTATTATTTCAAGAAGCTAAAGGCTATGGTTGACAGAGAAAGTGATAGGTACATCAATTGTTTAAGGTCATATGGAGGGGGGAATTGCTTCTCCCATGAGTTCTATGATTTCTTGGAGACTAATGGCATCAAAACAAAAATCACATGTAGATACACACCAAAACAAAATGGTGTGGTAGAGAAGAAGAATAGATACACTGCAGAATGTGCTAGGGGAATGATGAAGGAGATGGGTATGCCAAAATGTTGGTGGGCTCATGCAACAACCACAACCGTATACATCATGAGAAAAGCTCCCACATCCGTTATACATGCTACCACAACTTATGAATCTTCGTGTAATAGGAAGCGACATGTTTCACGCTTGAGAGTCTTTGGTTGCACCTGCTATGTACTAATTTTAAATGCATTAAGGAACAAACTTTAAGATAGATCATAAAGATTTGTATTCATAGGGTATGTAGGTGACAGAAAGGTTTATTAGTGTTGTAACCCAACAAAAAAGGACCTAAAGGTATCAAGGTATGTTAGATTTGATGAACTTTTACCTTGGTATGCTGCAAATGTATCTATGCAGGGTAATGAAGATGAAGAAAAGAGGAATCCAAGAGATGCACCAGAGAGCATGGATCTTAGTGCACCAAAACAGTGGAGTTTTCAATGATCATGGAATAAAGACATTCCTAAATCAATTCAATTGATTGATTCAAGGAGTAAAGGCAAAGCCAAAATTAGAGAAATCAAAGAAAGTGAAGACCTATGGATTGAGCTCAAGACATACCATCATCCAAAGAAGGGAGACATCTCAAAGTCCATCAACAAATATCCAAATAAATAGAATGGTGAGATAAGAATGTCCAATAGGGTAAGGTATCCATTTGAATACTTTCCTATGGTTTATTTATGGCTAGAAATCATGCTTATATGAGAAAAATCCTTGGAGAACCCACATACTTTTAAGAAGCAAACACATGGAGGGAATGAAAAGAAGCTATGCAAGAGGAGATCAAAAACTTTGGAAGAAAATTAAACTTGCACTCTTGTATCAAGGAATAAGATATGAAGGTGGTTGGAAACAAGTGGGTTTATAAGGTAAAGAGAAATTTAAATGACAATATTGCTAGGTATAAAGCTAGGCTTGTAGCCAAATTATTTTCTCAAACATATGGAATAGACTATGATGAGACTTTTAGCCCTGTGTCTAAGATGACTAGCATTAGAGTTATCTTTGCCACTGCAGCAAGCAAGTATCTAATTGATCTAAAGAATGCATTTCTCAATGGGGAGCTAGAAGAAGGTGTGTACATGTATCAGTCATTAGGGTTTGAAGACAAAGTCAAGGATTGTAACATTTGCAGGTTGAAGAAAGCATTATATGGCCTCAAGAAATCCCTAAGGGCATGGAATGAAGGGCTTGTGGACTATTCGATTAGTTTTACATACAAGCAAAGCAAGGTAGACTCATCATTGTTCTACAAGAAGGAAGGCAAATTATCTATCTACTTAGGTGTAAATGTAGATTATGTGATTATTATAGGAAATCATGAAGAAGAGGTCAAGGACATTAAAGGGAATCTTGGAAAAGATTTCTAGATCTCAAACCTTGGATATCTCAGTTACTTTTTATGAATGAAAGTCATATACAAGGACAATGGTATTTGGATCTCCCAAAGAAGGCCTAGGGTTCCACATTTTATTGCAGCCAAGAGGGTGCTTAGGTATCTCAAAGTTACACTTAATGAAGGTCTATTTAATCCTTTTGAAGATGAATTGTAGGCGAATGCATACATAGATGCCTATTGGGTCGGATCCAAAGAAAATAGGAGAAGTACAATTGGATATGCTCTAATGCTTGGCAAGAAGGTCATCTCTTGGATGGCAAAGAAGCAACCCACAACTACTTTATCCTCCACTGAAGCTAAATATAAGGCATTAGTTTAAGTGACTTGTGATCTTATGCGGCTCAAGAAGCTAATGATTGACTTATGGTTGTAGGTTAATCAAATTCCAATCATGCGGGACAATATGAGTAGTGTGTGCCTATCTGCCAACCCCATGTTCCATTCTATCTTTGATGACATGTTCACCAAAGCTTTGGATTCAATGAAGCTAAGAAGATCATGAAATTCATTCGAGTGTTGGAGCTAGGTTGAAGAGATGGAGCTTGAAGCTTGAAGGGGAGTGTTGAAATTCAAGCTTCAACCTTACTCATAAATGGACCATGAGATGGATGCCACTTGGGTCTACATGGAGAAATTCTCCAAGCATGAGATATCAATATCAATTTTGGAATTTAAAAATCCCCTCACAAACACCATATTTTGAATCACACTTAGGTGTGATTAGAAGTCTATAAATTAGGAAAAGTGATTCCTATCTTGTAGGGAAACATTTAAATTTTGTACATACATACAAATATCTTTGAATATATGATCCTGTGTGTGAGCTCTATGAGCATTTGAATAGGCTATTACACCACTTTCTTCACTACCCTGTAGTTGCTTTATGATTTTTACTCATCTTTGAGAAGCCATATCTACCTCATAGATTTTTGTCTCTTTGATCTTGTTAGCTGTGAGTGCTAAGAAAGGTTTCCTTATCACTTCTCACTATCTTGTCATATTTGGTTCATTGGAAAGCTAGTCAAGTCTTCTGAATTTCCTCAAAGATTTTGTTGATTATCCGCATATTTTGAGAGAAGGTCTAGAAGTGAGCGGGTTTCTCTTTGTGTATGCCTAGTGAATGTTTTGACTTCTCCTTCTTGGAGGCATTGGTTCTCCCAACATGGGTAACCATTTTCAATTAAATAAATAGCATTGGAAAGGTCTCTAAGTTTAGTTTGTGTCCAAAAACGCTTTGCTTTAATCCTCAAGATCTCAAAGGTTTGATTGTTTTGATGGATAGATGTTTTGTAAGTGTGTGTGTGAGGCAACCTTTGCTTCAAGGCCACCTAGGGAAATCGCTAATTCTTCCATCATAAATTTTTCATCCAAGGATGATCCTTCCAATTTTAGAGGACTCATATGATGGATGAATCTAGACACTCTGTATAGAGCCTTGATGCATAGATGGCCTTAGAGGTATACTCATAGATACCTCTATTCCCTTGATTCTCTAAATTGTTGAAGGTTGAACCTAGGAGCGTTTTCAAACAAAAACTAAAATACAAAACCTTTACAATGCAATGTATCTCATCAAAATTCTTACTCCTAATCTAAAAAGAAATGCCTTGAGGACAAGCTAATTTTTTTCTTCAATAGACGAGCATACAGATAACAATGTTCACTCTTGGATCTATTTCTCTTAGAATATGTAGAGTTTAGACATGGACTTGGGGACAACTTTAGAAGACAGAAAAAGCTTTCTAACAAAGCCAAGTATTACAAGAAATGAATACAAAATCCTAAGGAATATTTTCCCAACACTCACAGCTTGCTAGCTCATACTAACAAACATCTGTGAGGAAGATGGCAACTCAAAGTATAAAGCAATTCTTCAAGAAAGCAAGGGACTTGATAAGCAAGGGCTCTAGTTATTTATTCCAATCCAATGAGAGCTTAAACATGCAAGATAATATAATTCAGAGAACATTGTGTGTATGTATGTATGTCTTCAAAGGATTCCTTAAATGATAGGGATCCATTTTCCTGAATTGTAGTCTTTAGCACACTTGTGTGATAGTGGTGATTACTTGTTATGAGGGGGCTTTCAAATTCAAATTTGAATAGGAGTTTTTGTGTGTGGCTCCTAAGATTCAAGCCTGAATTTCAACACTCCCCAAAAGCTTCAACCTCCAAGTTTTCATCCTAGTTTCATCATTCCAATGCCTATTTTAATTTTTTAACCTTAGTTGAATCCAATGCTTTAGTGATCATGTTCCCTTGTTGGAACTATGTCTTAAATGCTTCCTTCATTAATTCCCTTGTAGTGAAATGATTATTGAAAAATTGACTAAACCATTTATTTGCTAACCTTTCTAATGTTGTTGCAAAAAGAATTAAAAATGCATATTCCCTTCCCATTAGAACCCTTGTCTTACATAAGGCCAAAAAGCTTCTAATATGTTCATCTGGGTCTTCTTGTGCTAATCCCTTTAAAGATGGAAATTTGATATTTAACCTGGAGATTAGAGTTTCTAAGTCTTCTTGAGCCACCATGTTTCTTAGTGATGATATTGATGAGAGAGGGCTAGTTGACCTTCAAATAGCTTTTCTTCTTGTTGCTTTGCAAGGGATCCTCAAAGTTTGAGACTAGGATGCAGTCATGAGCTACTCATTCTCCTCTTAGGCTAAGAGAATTCCAAATAGAAAAAAGATTACCTCCCAGAACAACACTATCGGTATCCTTGCACTTCTCCTACACTTTGCAAATAATTATTCTCCTATGCTCAAGCCTCCTTGTTGTCCCACCAAGCATGCCAAATTTTGTTAGGGGATTCTTTTTTAATAATTAGGAAGAAGAAGAAGAAGACGTCGAACACAGACACTAGAAGATTCTGTATATTGATTATCAATAGGAAAATACAATGATAATGTATAAAAGAAGACCAAGTGTTCTCTGTGTGGGATGCTTAATCCCAAAGAATACACACACACACAAGGTTACAAGATACCCCAAAGTTCACTATGCTGCCAACTTTCTTTGCACTAGACCTCCACATTCTCTAAGAGCTTGATCTTTTGCACACCTTTCAATGAAGCTTCCAATAGGGTAGGAGGGAGGAACACCTTTTGTCAATTCACACACCTCTTCAATGGTACCTTGTGCCACCTTAATTACCTTCCATACTCGTTCCCTGCACTCCTCTACACAAACTAGATCACCCGTCTTGCACACCTTGTCTCACACTTGCTTCTCTCCATTGCACTACTCTCGTTCAATGTCTCTTGCTCTTCTCTCCTAGTGTAGAGTATGCTCTAACTTGCTTAGTCTAACTCCAAGAATAATGTATGCCCATGCTTTTTGTGTTGATTCACGTACGTACGCTGCTCCTAACTGATTCACTTTGATTTCCCAAAAATGTCTCAAATTGTGTACAACCAATGACTCCCTATTTTGTCCTATAGTGACTTTAGGAAAACAACAAAATTTTAATTGGGGGTGCCATTGTTGGAGATTTAGTAGGCCCATAACTAATATCACAGTTCCATGGTTCCATAGGTCTAGGATCTGCAACATAAATTTTAGCAATCTTCCAATATTGGCAAAACATGAATATACAACACTTAATCATACAAATGATGAGACAAAGATAGAGAGAGATTAGAGAACATGTGTAAAGTGTTATGTAAGCCATTGCTTACTCACACTACCATATATACAAATGTCACTTTACAATGTGGGAGTAAAACTCTCAACCACTCTATGTGAACAGAAATAGATGGATGAGTCAATGTACAAATGTAACAAACATATTCAGATGTATGAACAATAATCTGAATATATATATGAGATGTGTGACCTAATAGGTTATAGAAGAGTGAATATGAGTGACAGAAAGAGGAACGATTGATCACATACTTACAAAATTAGCAAAGAATGCTAACAAGTTTGCTGTCAGAAATCCTCAAACTCATATGAACATACCTTCTTGAACACCTCATCCAAATATGCATAAAGCATATATGTACTGATTCTCTTGTGCCTATGTCAAATAGGACTCCTCCTGATATAGATGCCACTTCCATGTACTTCAAGTAGTACCTGTGTGCATAAAGAGAATATGTACCTGAATTCTTAACATAAGATGCAAATCTTATGTTAACCTCCATCCAATGTCTTTGAAGTACACCGAGATCTTCATGTAGAAGACAATCTTCAAATACATCATGTGGATGGCTGATCCACACCACCAACCTGCTGATAGGTAAGTCTTCTCCATAAGCAAGAGTGTGAGCACACTCTTCTTCTCCAAGAAGAACTTCATAGCCGCTCCTCAACATGGTCCAAGATAGCACCATGGCTGCCCCATGTGTGCTAGAGCACCATCTCTAATGAGGGACCAAAAACTGGCATTGCCAATTGGTGTAGGATGTCTAACAAAGTGGCCCAAGACTCTCTTATATAGGTTTTAAAGCTCCATGTGCAAAAAAACACAAAAAGTGCTTTATTTTAATCACATCGCTTTTCAAATTGCTTTTGCTTTATTTTAAGTGAGTTTGCTTTATTTTTAAAGTTGCTTTTAGCTAACTTTAAAAATAACTTCTTGACTTGCTTTTTCACACTTGTGACTACATGATGAATGATATGGCACCATTTTTATGATCCTCGTGTCGAGAGCTATCATATAAGGTAAAAACCCTAAATCAGTAGAAAATTAGGGTTAGGGTTCTCTCCCAAATCTGATCTCTGATGACTGCATGTCATATACCATTAGAAAGCTTTCTTCAAGATCTACAAGATAGGCTCATAAAAATTTTACTCATTTTTGTGCCAAAAAGACTAAGTACCAAAATTAGGGTTTTTGCCCTAAATGGATTTTGGACTGATGTGACATTGTTTTCCAACAATCCCCCCGCAATGTCATATTGGTACAAACTGAATTGGATATGTGACTTCATTCATTTGCAAACTTTCATAAACTTCAAACTTAAACTCCCGAATTGACCTTCAAACCTTTTCTTCAAAAGTCTTCTTCAAAACTGAATTTGACTTTCTTGAAATTTCAAAAACTTGAACTTGCTGAATATGAACCATAATACTAGAGAAAATATGCAAACTAGATATCCAATAGTGTACACATCAAGAAATCACTGCTTGACAACATATGTAGCATGTACTGACTCTGAACCTGCTATCTCATGTCTTCTCAAACCTGTAAGCATACACTAGGATCCACATGTTTGCATTTACCTTACAAAAGGTTTCTCAACGTACTTCTGTTATGTCATGTAGATACACTAAACAAAATCAGAAACTGAATCCATCTTGGGACTTGTGACTGACAACTCACAACTTATTGTATTATGAACACTAGCTAGTTCATCTTTGACTGTAATCAACTCAACTCAACTCAAGAGTCTCACCAAAATTTCATATCTATGATGTCATCTTATCTACATCCTTGTTCTATCTGTAAGTCCTTCATACCTCTTTCCTTCATAATCTGGTATAAACATAAACGTGCGCACCTCATAAGTAACATATCTCTTCGAAATATCAAGCTTCTCTGCAATAGAACTCTAGAAGTTTCTCCTAAACAAGAACACCTAACAAGAACTTTCTCCAGACATTCTCCTTCTTCCTTCTTCTTTCAAAGTTGGAACATAAAGAGAAACTGACAAAGGAAATATAGGAATACCTGATATAGCCTACAGGAATACACTTGTACGTATGACTCTGCATTCTTTTACATATGGCTGAAAATAAGTCTTCATGTTTCATCACCCCCTGGATGATTTAACACTACTATCCAGAATTCTTCAAATATATCAGACTTTATGAAATCTGGAATGTCTTCCTTCATAAATCTGATCTTTCATAACATTAATACATGTGTCTGAAACAAATGATCTGAACCCTTTTATTAGCATTGTGCACATGCCAATAGCTTTCCCTGTCATTCTTCAACTTCCCAAAATCTAGAATAAGGTTAGCTGATCCAATAAAACCTTTGCTGAAAGCACTTTAGGATTCATAATCTTCTACCACATAACAAGTATCTTCTTCTATATCTTTGCAACAAAAATCTAATAGAACCTGGAATCTTTGACTTACTTCTTCCAATGCTAAGAACCTTACAAACAAAGGATAGATATCTGACTCATAAATACTCAAGATCTTCATGATCATTCAAGATCATCCAAGATCATACAAGATCTATCAAGATCTTACAAGATCATACGAGATCATCCAAGCTCATACAAGATCATACGAGATCTATCCAAGATCTTACAAGATCGTAGATCTCTCTGACAAAATACATGTTTAGAATCTGCTAAGTTATCAAACCTTTATGACTGAATGTTTGATTTATTACCTGAATGTCTCCAAGTGTCCATGCTTCTCACATAAAGTTGTAAAACTTTACTTTAACCAGATCCTTCCAACAATCTGCAATTTCTACTTGAAACATAAGTGGACAAACTTCTCACCTTGAGAACTCCAAAAGCTACAAGTTGATACTTCATCTTTTCATATTCTTCCTCAGTGAAATGTGAAAGTATTTGCTTATCTTTCTTTTGGCTAACTCCACTTTTCAATCAAGTGATAGGATCTGAATTGGAACACCTTTTTGAATACAAACATGTATCCAAAAGTCTAGACAATCATAGAAAGTAGATTCTCCAACTGACTCAACAAAAATATTTTCCAAACACAAAACCTCAACCCAAGTCTCCAACATCTACCACAAAAACTCTTTTACCTCAAGAGTTAGGTTAAGACGAATCTCTACAACTTCTCATATACAAGTAGCTCTAGATTGACACTCCAAGAATTCTTTGAGGGTACATATAAGCTGCCTGCTCAAAATCTTCAACTTGTACATAACTTATACACATATGAGTCAAAACATATAAGCTGCCTTTCTTTCTCTCAATGCAATTCTTTGTCAAAACCTACTAAAACATAACCAAGTATAATGCAAAACAAGAAACTCCTTCTTCTTTAGACTATCTTCACACAAGATGTTCTCGTAGACTTGTCTTTGGGTGTAGAGGATAAAAGTAGGAAAAGTATATGGAAAATGTAAGAGAAAACGAAGTCTTACTTTCCCTCTGGAATTGTTGGACCTTCTTCTTCTGCATCTTTCTTCCACCTGATGATGTCAACATCTTCAAACTTCTCTTCCATACCTTTTGTTCTCTTCATCTTGAAGTAGCAAGCACTCTTAACTTCTTCAAATGAATTTTTCTCTTCCTCTAGTGCTAAGATTAAGAGACAAAATAAACATGGTATACAAATGGAAGTGAACATAGAATCATGTTTTACCATCTCCTCATATCTCTGAATCAAAACTCTGCTTCAAATGTGACTGATATGAGTGAATTCACCAATCTTTTGGTTGAATGTTGAATTACCTCTCTAGTGTACCTAGATCAGATTCTGTACCTAGATACAAAACTTCCAACCAACTTACAACACAAGGTTGGATGAAAACAAAACTCATCTCATCTTCAAATTTGTCTTCTTAGATGAGCTTTCTTGCCATGAAAGAGATCATTAAAACTCATCTAACCTCCTTGTTCTTGACAATTTCGATGTAGCTAATGCTTTTACTTTCAAAGAATGAAAGTGTATGAAAGCACTTCTTCAATCCTTCAAATCTCTTCATAATTTCTCTTCTAAGATATGACTTGCAAATGATAATTTGATAGTAGAAACTAATACCCGTGATTTGATGTTGATCTGGTTCCTTCATCTTCTCCAAACCATTGTTTTTCCTTGAATTTGAAGTAGCCTTCTCTTCATCAAGTCTTGGTCTTCAAACAATACTTATGTAAAGTATTTTCATAATCTTCCAAAAGTATTCGGCTGCTAACATATCATCAACTTCATACTCCACTCATGAATAAACATGTGACTGCATTGTCTAATTCTCAAATCTCTACTCATCAAGATTAAGTGTGTATGTTATATGTCAAAAATTAGAAGATGCTCTTAAATCATATGTTGTAAACCTGGAAGTCTAGGAACCAGGGAATCTGAGAGCATGAATGCTTTGATACCAAATGTTGGAAATTTTTTTAGTAGGCCCATAACTAATATCACATGTCCATGGTTCCATAGGTCCAAGATCTACAACATAAATTTCAGCAATCTTCCAGTATTGACAAAACATGAATATACCACACTAAATCATACAAATGATGAGACAAAGATAGAGAGAGATTAGACAACATGTGTAAAGTGTTACGTTAGCCATTGCTTACTCACACTACCATATATACAAATGTCAATTTACAATGTGGGAGTAAAACTCTCAACCACTCTATGTGAACAGAAATAGATGGATGAGTGAATGTACAAATGTAACAAACATATTCAGATGTATGAACAGAAATCTGAATATATATGAGATGTGTGACCTGATAGGTTGTAGAAGAGTGAATATGAGTGATAGAAAGAGGAAGGATTAGTCTAAAATTGATAATCAGCAAACCCTCATCTAAACTTAGGCTATGGAATACCCTAACGCAAATACGTGTGTGAAAGATCACATACTTACAAAATTAGCAAATAATGCTAACAAGTTTGCTGCTAGAAATCCTCAAACTCATATGAACATACCTTCTTGAACACCTCATCCAAATATGCATAAATCATATATGTAGATTCTCTTATACCTATGCCGAATAGGACTACTCTTGATATAGATGCCACTTCCATGTACTTCAAGTAGTACCTGTGTGCATAAAGAGAATATGTACCTGAATTCTTAACATAAGATGCAAATCTTATGTTAACATCCATCCAATGTCTTTGAAGTACACCGAGATCTTCATGTAGAAGACAATCTTCAAATACATCATGTGGATGGTTGATCCACACCACCAAGTTGCTGATAGGTAAGCCTTCTCCATAAGCAAGAGTGTGAGCACACTCTTCTTCTTCAAGAAGAACTTCATAGCCGCTCCTCAACATGCTCCAAGATAGCACCATGGTTGCCCCATGTATGCTAGAGCACAACCTCTAATGAGGGACCAAAAACTGGCGTTGCCAATTGGTGTAGGATGTCTAACAAAGTGACCCCAGACTCTCTTATATAGGTTTTAAAGCTCCATGCGAAAAAATCACAAAAAAACGCTTTATTTTAATCACATTGCTTTTCAAATTACTTTTGCTTTATTTTAAATGAGTTTGCTTTATTTTTAAAGTTGCTTTTAGCTAACTTTAAAAATAACTTCTTGATCTGCTTTTTCACACTTCTGACTACATGATGAATGATCTGACAACATTTTTATGATCCTCATGTTGAGAGCTATCACATAAGGTCAAAAGCCTTAATCAGTAGAAAATTAGGGTTAGTGTTTTCTCCCAAATCTGATCTCTGATGACTACATGTCATATATCATTAGAAAGCTTTCTTCAAGCTCTACAAGATAGGTGCATAAAAAGTTTTTTGTGCCAAAAATGACTAAGTACCAAAATTAGGGTTTTTTCCCTAAATGGAGTTTATACTGATGTGACATTGTTTTCCAACAGCCATATCTATACTTTTGTGTACTGCTTCTTCTTCATGCCCTTACTTTTTCCCTTGAATTCTCCAAAATGAGTACATAAGGGAAGGTTCACTTGAACTTTCCAAACACTTTAAAACCCTTGAAAACCTTACAAAAAGACCATCTATAACCTACCTTGAACTTTTTGCAAACCCATAACCATTGTGAATAAGTTCTTTGTGCACTACATATGCACCTTGTTCACGGTCACTTGTGCACCTCCTATGCACCACTTTGCACTTTTGCACCACATGTGCATCACTTATAATGACGTCACTTTGACGTTTGACCAATTCTCTAGTTGACACTTTGACATTGACCACTTTGATCATTTTGACTTTGATTGACTCAACTATCTATGTATGTACGTATATATATATATATATATATATATATATATATATATATATATATATATATATATATATATATATATATATATATATATATATATATATATATATATATATATATATATATATATATACATATATACATATATATAAGTATATTAATACAATAGGACTTCATTGGTTGTTCCTTTTAGATACTTAGATATCCTTTTGGCTACCTCCATGTGTAGCTTTCTAGTTGAGTGCATAAAGTAACTTAGAACACTCACAAAATAAGTGATATGTAATATTGTTAGAGAATCATAATTAAGAATGTACACTAGGTTTTAATATCCTATCACATCTTCTATGGGATCTCCTTCATGAGCACTCAATTTGGAATTCACTTCCATAGTTGTACCTGCAACCTTTAGATTTTCGCTTTTGTATTCAAGGATGGAAGTGTCTTCATTATTTAAGACTTCTGACTCTTGGACTTGGATTTCTTTTAACAACTCATTCTCACACAGAATTGCTTGATTGATAACATCCTCCAAGGTATTTGCTTGAGGCATGGATAGCAAGAGATGTTTGACTTTAGGATTGAGGCCACTTTGAAACTGATTAACCATGTAGTCTTCTTGATATTTAGTTCCACGAAACAACACCTTGATATTTAGGGCATAGCTTGAAATTGATCGATGATCTTGTAGTAGCAATCTCTTCATCTCTTGTACATGTTCGATCAAGTCCTTTATGGTAGATTGGATCTCCTTGCATAGGGAATCCATGGTGCCTGGTCTTGACGAAGGTGGTCTTGCCAAAATGTCAGGGGAGCACTAGATTGTTCTCTTCGACTACAATAGACAAGATTATGAAAATACACTTTTGATTACAAGAGCACCCACGTAGGGAAAATGATACAAGAATATATGATCGATACAAGATGTCCCACAACTCGCGACCGATAGGTATGGAAAACTTGACTAGAGATGATACATGAGACCCCACAATTGGGGATCGTAAGTATGAAAGAAGATATCAGGAGCAAGACAAAAATAATGTTTGCATGATTTTTGTTAGATCACCAAGTTTTCATTATGGTTGAGGTGATTTCACCTATCATATGAATGATGAAATGAATACACTTCTTGTGGAGCACTTATGTGTACTCATTTATAGTGTTGAGTTTTTTATCACACGTGGTCACTTATCCTTGTAATTTCCAAGATATTTACTTTTGTAATGGCCCAATTAAGGACTCAATACCAAAAAGTTGTTTTTTTGGTAAGATTACCAAATCATAGAAGTCAAAAATTATGTTGAAAATTGGTAAGCATCCCTCCTAGATTATAGGAAAGTAACATTTGATGTTTCAACAAATGATCATGCGAGGATTCAAATTCAAATTCAAATTAATTGATTCGTGGAAGCTAGCCAAGACTCTATATAGTTACCCACATTGTTGTACACTATCAGTTGATGATAGTTGAAGCAATAGGTATTTATTAGTGGTCATCTTGGTCCTTTTTCACTATTCTTTGCGCATTCCTCAAACTCAAGCATCTTATAGAGCTTGGTTCTCTCTCTAGAGAATGCCAAATTGCATGAGTGATCACTAATTAGAAATTTTATACTTTCTAGTTTATCTATATACAATTGAAACGGATTTGATTTGGTAGATTCATAGAAATTGAATGTGTTTGGTTCATTTTCTACATAGCTATAAAAATTCAAGGGTACACCAAATCTGTTAAGCAAAATCATCTTTCAGTGGCTGTTATAAATTAGGGATTTTATTCATTATAGAAAACCAACCATATGTATGAAATTCCCATAAAAGACATTTTTCCAATTGTAAGTGTGTTGGCTACTTTGAGTGTTTGAAGTGGGAGCATCCATTCCAAGATAGAAGGTTTTGTGATCTGGTCAAAGTCCAACTCTATTTGTTTTAAATCAATTGGTTCTCATTGATACTCCAAAGTAGCTATTAAGTTTTTATTGAACTAATCAAAATTCTAAAAGGTCTATTTGACATATCCAAAGAGCTAGGGTAGGTCCTGTGTTGGACCATCTTCATCAATTTGCAACTCAAAGTTATCACCTTCTCCAAGCTTCTCCAACTTCTTTTAGTTTCTAAATGAGCTTTCAAGAGCTTCTAATTGAGTATTTTATGAAGGAAGAAGACAAAAATATGTATCTTATACATTATAACTTATTTTGATTCTTGTAAAAATAAGGAAGCATCTTCCTAATGATCCAAGGAATCTAATGTATCTGTGTTAGAATTTTTAGAGCTCTCTAAAGTATGTATTTCTAGCCTAGAAAGTGGAAAGAACAAATTCTAAGTGTGAGCATGGGCACGTAAAATGGTATAAAAGAGAATGGAAGCTCGTTTAGAAGGAAGTTAGCTCATTATATGAATACAATATGTTCGAGAGCTATAACAAAGTTAATCCCTTCACTTTACTTTCTTGTGGATTTTGAAGTGAATTTGGTAAGTATTTCCATGCATTTAGCTAAGAGATTTGTTGCTTAATGTGTGTATAAAACTATCATCGATCTATTCTCAAACTAAATGCTTGAGATTAGAAGTTAAGCAGTGTTTTCTCATGACAATGTGCAGTTCTCAAAATCACAATCCTCTCTTCAAGGGGTTACAGATATAGAAAGTTGAAACTAGTGCTAAAGAATAGAAAGTTCAAACTAGACTTGAAGGTGGATGGTGGTTATTGTCGTGGTGATGCACGTGGAGAGTAAGTGGGCGATAGAAAGTTGAAACTAGTGCTAAAGAATAGAAAGTTCAAACTAGACTTGAAGGTGGATGGTGGTTATTGTCGTGGTGATGCACGTGGAGAGTAAGTGGGTGAGGAAGTCAGTGAGGGCATGATTACCCATCGTTTTTGAACCACCTTCAAAACTTTTTTTATCTCATTTGAAGTCTTCAATAGGAAATGCCTTCTTTTTCCCTTTCCTCTCATAGAGTAGCATGGGTTGTGTAACGCCCTTATGTTGAAACGTTTGCTTCAATGTTTGTCTTTGTGGCCTCATGGATCCAACCCCTTGTAGTCTAATTATTTCCTCATCTTCAAACATTATTGTGGCTTGTGAATCCATTCTTCTTTTAATGCAGCATTCAACCTATAGTTCACTTTCTTGGAAGACTACCTTAGAGGTTCATTTTGATTCTCTTATTGGTAATCACGTTCAAGATTCAATGCTCACTTATGTCACCGATATAACGCATCTAGGTGTGCTCTGCTTTCGATAATACTTGAATACTCCCAACTCCTAAATCCTCTTTGTTGGAGAAAAGATGACATCTTCCCCCATGGCATGCAAAAGAATCGTTGTGATGATAACTTGTGCCATGAAGATTCTTGTGGTGAAGCCAATTTTCTAAGATAGAATGGCTCATCAATCTTTCCCAGAGTTAACAAGTCATGTGCACTATCTTGTCATCATCATTGTTCTTTTCCATGCTATCTAATACAGTCTTGTGAAGAATTGTCTCTCTCTGGTTTTTTCAAAAGAAAGTATGGCTCGCATAATATGAGAGGAATTTGCATCACTCCATCTACTTGTAAATCACACTATAGTCCTTGCCATGTAGCCATTAATTTTCTTCCCTTAGTGCAATGTGTAGCTAGGGACTATCTCTGATGTCTTGACTAGAAACGTAGTGCTTGCCTGCCTAGTTTTATGATGACTTAAAGCTCTATTAATTAACCCTCCAATTCATGGACCCATGAGTAAACATGATTGTCTCATGAAATAAGAATTTCCATGAATGCTAGAGACCTCCACAAGTTAAGGCTTGTAAGTGGTAACCTTAGAAGCTATCCACAACCCAAATCATCCCATATGTTCATCACCTCTTTATCCCTATCCTATAAGGTATGGAATTATTTTGACCTAAGATATATCTTGCAATTGATTTCCTCAACGGAGAAGAAGAAAATATATTCCTCTTTTTTTCCATAATGCACATGCATGGTTCTAAATTAGGTACATGTGGATCACTTTATTGAATTAGGTGGCAATAATGGTGGGACAATCTTTTTTTAGAGGATTATCTTGCCATATCTAGGACCACAAATAGAGCTATTATCCTATTCAAGGCTTGATATCAATCATAGAAAGAACTCATTCATCATAAGCATGATTTACATTTCAAGTTCAAGCTTATGAATTTTTATCTTCCTTTATTTTAACTTTTTGTTCCATAAAATATCAATCTTAATTACAAAAGGATCCAATAATATTAAGGTTTACACATATTGGCTATCCAAAGATAAAGATCTATCATGCGAAGTCACTAAGCACCTATATCTTAGTGATCATCTTATCATTTATCCTTATTACACATTAAATCATGAGATGTATTGGATACTATTTACGTGTCCATTTTTGAATAGTTAAAGGTATTATTTTCAATGCTACAATCCTTGTTCAAAAACTTGAGAATAGTCCATTTGGAAGTTGATGGTGTCATCTTAGGTATTGCTTCTTCAACATGGTTTTGTCTTGAAGCTTTTGCATAAGACATTTTTTTGTCGAGCTTTCTTTCTCTATATTCACTTTGGTGCTTGTGCTGATGGAACTTGTTTCAAAGCCTCATCCTTTTGTTGTTCCTTAACTAAGTGGATTGTCCTAAATTGCTTTGCCTTTTGTGAACTTGCACTATTTCTTTCCTTGATGGATGGTAGATCTTCACTCCACATCCACGAATATAGTTAGGGATGTTGTCACATAATCCTAGTAGGAGATGGTTGAACGACGCCCTAAGAGAGAGGATTAGCAAGTAATCCTCAACCATGGCTTTTGGTGCAAGTGGTTAGCCCATCGCACTCCTAACCGGGAGGTTGTTAGTTCGATTCCCGACATTGGTATTACAGCCTAGTTGCGAAATCGGGCGTGACGACGGCGCGTCGCGGCACATCTCAGGGTACATCTTGTCAGGGTACACTTGTCAGGGTACATCCTGTAAGACATGCCAGGGTACATCCTGCCAGGGTACATCCAGATAGGGTACACCCGTGGACACTTGGAAGCGCTTATCCATGGTGAGTGTGAAACTAATCTTGGATGAAGGTACATGGGCATTTGGGCATCCATAGTTGGCGGTGGGATAGGTCCAAATTTGGTCCATGGGCTGGAGTTTGAGGTTGGTGGAAGCTCTCATGCATGGAAAGTGGGTCCAAGAGATTCAAGAAGGTCCACAAGTGAGCATTGAGGGCAATGCTCAGTCTAAGGGGGGAGGAATGTCACATAATCCTAGTAGGAGATGGTTGAACCACGCCCTAAGAGAGAGGATTAGCAAGTAATCCTCAACCATGGCTTTTGGGGCAAGTGGTTAGCCCATCGCACTCCTAACCGGGAGGTTGTGAGTTCGATTCCCGACATTTAAATCTTAAGAGTTCTTTTTGCCTATTCGAATTCTGATGCCGGACGCCATTCTTTTTCATGCCTCAGCTTCACACGCGAGACATCCAGCTACACACAGAGATATTTAGTTCTCTTATCCTCCTAGCCGCCGAGCTCACTTCTCTTCTATGAATTCTCTTCCGTGAGTACTCACGTAGGGGACTTCTCTTGAGTCCCTCTCACTTTCTAAATACCATAATAAATAGAAGTGCATCCAAGTGATGCCATGTGGCACTCTTTTCCTATGAGGAGATTCACTCCTCATAAGCTATTGTGACATTTCCTTCCCCTTGAAAGCATTTTCGTCCTCGAAAATGTAGATGAAATGTCCGTAATAGTAGAAGAAAGTGCTCGGACTCCCCTGAACCCCATGTACTCTATGTACATGGTCATCTCTGTGTGTTGTTTCCCCATATCCTTCCCCTTAAGAAGTCTCATATGAGATCATCTCAAAGGTGGGAAACCATCTGAGTAGTGTCTACTATCTCCCATATACACTCCACTTTCCAAACTATCACTCCCATGACATACAACATCATCCAAATGACCTAAGTCCATATGATGTATCCTCCATGGAGCAATAGCATGTAAAGCAAGTGTAAAAGTGCCAAGCTTATTGGCTTGACCGTACCGTAATGGAGATAATAAACCATACAATCCGATAAAATATAGAACAAAGTCCCATAACAAGTGACTCCAAACCCATCTAAGACTAAATGATAGATTGCCCTCATAACACTCCATGTCTTCCGTAACCTTGAGTGTAATCACAAGTAATAGTTTAATCTAAACTACCTTGTGACTATGCAGTTCCATCATCTAGCTCATATATAGGAATTTCTTGGTAGTGGAATGGAATCTCTACATTTCACCAACCAAAAAGTCTGTGGTTTGTCATCCTTTACGTTTGGACTAAATTCTATTGGAAGAGCATCTGTTGGCACTTGTGCAAACTCTAATATTTCTCTTCCCTGTAGTTTGCCATCTGAATGCAGAAAGCATTCCCTTGAGATTCAGATAATCCCTAAGTACTCATCCTCCTAACTGATGTTTACTCATCATACTCATGATGTAACACCAACTAAGAGTTTGGTAGCCTAATAGGTTAGATATATCTCTATCTCTTGTAAACCCTAAAGAGAAGAGTCATAACTCTACTCCCAGTCTAACTAATGTCAATAACTAGATCATCTCATCTAGTCAAAGACCATCACTGAAAATAGCATAACTGCTTCTCTTTAGAGTTTACAAGTGAAACTCAATCTAACCATCATGATTAACTGATCTCCCTCTTGTCTTTGATAGAAGAGTGCCACTTCTATCTAGACAACCTAAAAGTGAGAAAGTGAAACTCTCTCTCTCTCTCTATTCAATCTCTTTTAAGCAAAAGAGCTCTAGCAGTGGAACCTATTCCACTTCCCCTTTCCCTTTGAAAGAGATTTTGTTGAATCCATTTACTCTACTCATCCATAGCTGAGAACATGCACATAAGTTCTACATACTTTTCGTTCCAAAATAGTGGAGAATCATACTCCCGTGTGAAGGAAAATTATATTGAAAGTTGAGGAAATGAATTCCTTCTGAAATAAAGACTAAGAGATGTTTTCCAAACACCTCTTCTGTGTAAAGGAAAACATATGGTATTCTTCTCCTATGAAGAAATCATGTTTTCCTTTCCTTCTTTCTCTTTCAAAGAATAGGAGCTAAAGTGAGACCTCAAGCTAAAGTAAGATCTCTCGTCGATCTCTGAGCTGATTCCCACTTTCTCCTTTCCTTAAAAGAGAAACTCATGAATTTATTTAGTCCTCTTTGATACCAATGTCGGGAATCGAACCCACAACCTCCCGGTTAGGAGTACGATGGGCTAACCACTTGCCCCAAAAGCCATGGTTGAGGATTACTTGCTAATCCTCTCTCTTAAGGCGTGGTTCAACCATCTCCTACTAGGATTATGTGACATTCCTTCCCCCTTAGACTGAGTATTGCCCTCAATGCTCACTTGTGGACCTTCCTGAATCTCTTGGACCCACTTTCCATGCATGAGCATTTCCACCAACCTCAAACTCTAGCACATGGACCAAATTTGGACCTATCCCACCCTCCGTGGGTGCCCAAATGCCCATGTACCTTCATCCAAGATTAGTTTGACACTCACCACAGATAAGTGCTTCCAAGTGCCCACGGATGTACCCTGTCTGGATGTACCCTAACCAGCTATGGGACTGGCAGGATGTACCCTGGCAGGATGTACCCTGACAGGTGTACCCTGAGACGCGCCGCGTCGCGCCGCCGTCTCCAAGCCCAATTTCGCAACTATGCTCTGATACCAATCTTAAGAGTTCTTTTTGCCTATTCGAATTCTGATGCCGGACGCCATTCTTTTTCATGCCTCAGCTTCACACGCGAGACATCCAATTACACATAGAGATATTTAGTTCTCTTATCCTCTCAGCCGCCGAGTTGACTTCTCTTCTATGAATTCTCTTCCGTGAGTACTCACGTAGGGGACTTCTCTTGAGTCCCTCTCACTTTCTAAATACCATAATAAATAGAAGTGCATCCAAGTGATGCCATGTGGCACTCTTTTCCTATGAGGAGATTCACTCCTCATAAGCTATTGTGACAGATGTCCTCTCCATCCAAAGAAGAAAATTCCATGGCACCATTAGGTGAGATTCTATGGGTTACAGGTAATCCATAGTTGCTCTTTGGAGCTTACTAGAATGTTGCTTTAGTGTGTAGACTAGGACTGAATCTACTCTATACAATTTCCTATCTTTGATGTGAACATCAACTTATAACTTTTGTCTCTCCTTGATATCATAAATTCTAGCTACTTCTCTCAAGTGTGGGTCCTCGAGCTTCTGCGTGCTATCCACTAGCTCAAAACGTTCATGTCCTATGACTTGTCCATTTGTTTCATCCTAGTACAAGGAAAATTATTGGTAATACTCTTGGTTGACCATAGACTAGATTGAATCAACTTGTGCCAAAAGATGTTTTCTAGGCTAGTATATAAGCTCGAATGGCATGATGCAATTGCTTATTCCAATTTGATCTTCCATTGTTTACCAATTTAGTCAATATGATGCAAAGGAATTTGTTTGAGCTCTAAGCTTGTCCATTTACTTCTGGGTGATAGGGTTCTTTTTTCGTATGCATGATAAGCAACATACTTCACAAGTGTTCAATCAATTAATGGCTAATATGAGTTCCTCTATCACTTACTATTTCTATGTGAAGTCCAAAGCGTGTAAAGAATTTCTTAAAGAGAAATTTGGTTGTTTCTTGAGCATCATTTTTTTTATGTAGCTTTGGCTTCAACCCCATTAGTCAAATAGTACATAGCAACTATGAAATATTTAACATGTGATCCTTTTGTAGGAGGATAGATAGGACCAATAAAGTTTATTTGGCCAAATCTCTTCCTTGCATCATAGTTCTAAGAGGAATTTCTTCTCTTCTAGAAGGATACTTTTTGTTGTGGCAGAAATCACATCTTTTAACGAAGCTCTCTCCATCTATTATCATGGTTTGCCACCATAAGCCTTCAAACATAAGCATTTGATTTGTTCTTAAGGAATGTCCATATGTTGTACTGGAGTGTGCACCTTTGACTAGAGTTTATTACTTTGACTCATGGACATAAATTCAAAGGAAATTAATTATATTGCATTGATAAAATTGATTTCCAACCAAAGTGTATTCCCTTATTGTCTTAGTCTTTCTAGTAAGTGGCATGTTTGCTAGTAGCTTTCATGTCCTGAGATACTCTACCATGGGAAGAACCAATTCAAGATTGGAAGCTATCTTATTAATTATAGCATTCCTAATAGGCTACACAAGCCTGCACACAATGCACTCATTAATGGGACTAGCTACATCTTTCTCCATTGTTCGCCAATTTGCATCATCTTGTTTCAACTTCTACAATCTCTGACAATGAGGAAATGATACCCAATATAGTCTCCTAACATCAATCAATGAGCATTTCTGGTTCCCCTTCCTCCACACAGCAATAAATTATGCCTTGATTATCTCTATGATGTCTACAAGGATGTTGAATTTATTAAACAAAAATTAATGCCTAAACTTCATATGGCATAGACCATTCCTATCCCTTTTTGTTCTCTTGTAATGTAATCTCTCTTGCCACTATTTAGTTGCTCATGGGCATATGCAATAGGAAATTCAATCTTTCCAACATCAGATGGGTGGGCTAATAGCATCCTATTGCATAGTTGGAATCATACACATGAATATGGAATGGCCTATTCTAGTCTGAGATTTGAAGAATTGGTTCTGACATCAAGCATCTTTTGAATTCTTGAAAAAACTTATCATAGTCTTCAATCAGTTCTTAGATATTAGAGCATACAAAGGTCATGTGATTACCATGTACATATGAATGAAGTGAGGTTAGTAGCCAAAATGGCCCATGCGGGCTTGTACATGTCTTGCATTTCTAGGCCTTGGTAATTCAAAAATCACTCAAATTTTCTCTTCGTTCATTGAAATTCCATCTTTGGGGACAATGGATACTTGATTGCATCTTGAGAATCCATCTAAGAAGCTATAGACTTCTTTAGATGCCATCCACTCCAAGACATGATGAGTTATTGGTAATGGAGAACTATCTCTAATGGTAGCTATAGAATTTCTTCAAATTGATACACACACAAAGTATTCCACTGCTTTTGGGTACTACTATCACTATAGAGACCGATTCAGTGTGTTCAATTTCATAGATGATGCTTGCCTCTAGCAAATTTTCTATTTGATCTTTTTGGATTATGTCTTCTTATAAGTATATGGTGTTTTCTTGACCGGCCTGGCTATGCTTGACATGGGAACCCAATAAGGCCATATCTCTATATCCACTCCTTTCAAATCCTTATAGCATCAAGAAAACACATCTAGATATTCTCTCAAGAGGCTAATTAAAGCTACTTCTCTTTCCCTAGTGAGGTCATTGATAATCTGAGTGCACAGATCCTCTCTATTCTCAAGGGTAATGAATACTTTCTTAGAAGTCTCTTTATTGTTATATGAATGTACCACAATATCCTCTCTCTTAGGCATTTCCACTTGGATATTCCTTTCCTTGATTATGTAATCGTTGAAGTTCTCAAGGACTTTAGAGATATACTTTCTCTTCCTCCTTTTACTCTTCATACTTGTTTGGCTCTCTTAGCTTGATAGACTTCCTTATAGTATTGCATTGACTTAGGTATCCCTATGAAATCTAGAAGTCAAACCTTTTTCAAATAATCTCTGTCTAATTTATAAGGAATATCCTCTATGTATGGTAGCTCCTTATTCCCTCTCCTTAGAGTTTCAATTTCTTGTTGTCTCAAAAAGATTCTTCTTTTGTCCCATAGTCTCTCATAGACTAGGATCTTGGATAATTTTTAGTATGTCTCTTCTTATTCAACCTCAAAGAACACTTGTACCATGAAGAGGTCATAATTGCCTCCATCCTTAGTGAGTTTCTACTCATTGATTGCCACATCAAAAGGAGCAAGGATATAAACCCAATCACATGGCTGAAAATTTACTTTTGGAAATCTCATGGGCATAAAGGAGGGATCTTCATTAGATCTATCAAACTTGACTCCTCCCACCTAAGCATTTAATTTTTTCTTCTCCTAAATTCCTTCCTTTCCGAAACTTGACACATCCATACGTGGATGTATTCATTCTTTCAATCTTAATTGTCTTCTTTAGACTCACTAGGCAACTTACCGTTTGCTAAGGAATTAGTGTTTTGATGGATAGTCTTCCATTTTAAATGTCTCTATATGAGTTGGACATCAGGTCTATCTATGTTGTAGTAACTTGATGTTGGAAGTATACTACATTTTCACCCTAGTCTTGCACCACTTGTAGTTGGCACAAGAAAGGAATTCCTAATAATAGTACATAATTACTTGCCTTCCTGAAGTGGCGATATTATTGAAGGTGACCAGAATACAAGTATTCCCCTCATCTCCTTCACAATAATCTCCCATAGTGCTTAGAGGTATTTGGATAACCTTATTCTCCATTTTTAATTTTGTTTTGGGTTATTTAATGCTAGTGTGAGTTTTATTTTCATTAACACTTCCATTATCATAGTAGAATTCACTCTTTTTTTTATATCAACCACTGTTTTGTGGGAACACCTTGGATCACTCCTTTTATTCAAACAAACAAGTTTTTCCTTAATCTTGCACACTAAAGTTTCTTCATGTGGTAAATAATAGGTATTTAGACTAGCTTTCTCGTATTCAAACATTTCCTCATGAGCTGGTCCAAAACTTTTGACATCTAGATCCTGATGGAGTGAGTGCTCCTGTGTCAAGCTCATTGAAGGCTAGCTTTCACATTTTCCATGTCTCCCATTCCTCTTCCTACACTTCATGCCAAAATGTATCAAGGATCAGCTACGATATTGGAGTCAAATTAATCTTCTTGATTTGGCATTATAGTGTTATAAATTATGGAATATGTTGAACAATGCATTGTTGGAGTTTTAGGTTATTAATGTATTAATGTGTTCTGGTGTTTTTGATACAACAGCTCAAGGTTTGTGAGGGCATGAAAGTGTGAAAGGGAGGACATCAATAAATCCGATTTATAATTTAGTTTGTAAATAAACCCGTGTAGAAGGTTCTATTATTAAAAATAGTTAGAAAAGTAGTGGTTAGAATAAGGGTCATTGTAGACTGCAATTTCTGATATTAAAAGGAAAAGCTTTCTATAAAAGTCACAACTGTTCCTTTCACGTATGCTTTTCAAAGCCGCTCTCATGTAACCACTCTTTTTGATGTAATAAAAAATTCATACAAATACATGCACTCTATGGACTATCGAAATAGAGTGCATGGGGGGAGATTGCACCCAATACTCCATTCTATCTCGTCTCCTGGCATCTCTATTTTTCTGTGTGTTTTCTGCATTTGTAACCTCTGTGTGTGTGAGCAAAATCCTAATAATAGTGGTATCTGATCCTTGCACCCATCACTACAAAGGCATCTGTCCTATTAGTTTTGGTGAATTGATCTCTATTTTGTTGTTCTCTGTTTGCGACCCGATTCGGATTCCGGTTCCCGTTCTCATTTTCGTTACTATTTCCGATTCCGGTTTTTTCTTCCGCTTCCGTTTCCTATTTGAGTTCCAGTTCTAGAACCAAAACCTATGTTTACACCTACATTTACTCCTTCGGCTTACTCCAAGGCATAACTAAGGCATGACTAAGGCATAACTTTGGCACCCAAGGCTCCCTTGGTGATCATTGGTTATGCGCAAACCAATTTTAATTTATGAGTGGCAATAAGGAGTTTTATATTCACCAAGGTGGGAGGATTTGAACCCACAACCTCACCCACACAAGGGAAGTGTTTTACCACTATACTATCTCTTTGTGTTGTCACTCTACTTCTCTTTTCTTATATTTAACACAACTTTCATCTCTTTCTTACTTTTTCAATTCCCAAGAACAACCATTGCTTTTACATTCATTTTTCTCTAAATCCTCATGGACCCGACGAACAACATGGAGGATTTTGGTGAGTCACCTCTACCCGAGGTAACACTCGAGCAACAACTTGAGCTCTTGCAGCATGAACTACGAGGCGCTCAGAACACAATCTGACAACGCAACGAAGTACTCCACAAAATGCAAACTGATGAAGATAACCTTACGAGGGTGGTCAAAGCTATTGTCTCTACCTAGTCGGATGCCATGCATTCCAAGATTTCCATTAAGAATTACCATTTTTTACGATTTGATGGCTGTAAGGATGGCCCTTTGATCCTTTCATGGCTTTCACAGTTTGATGATTTTTATACTGATGAAACATATGCTGAAAGTGAAAAAGTCAAATTTGCCACTAACTATTTAGTTGGAAAAGCTCAACTATGGTGGAATGTCCTGTGGCACAGTACTAAGCATCCAACAACATGGAAGGCTTTCTAAGATAAAGTGAAGGATTCTTTTCTTCCTTCTCAATATTATTTACATGTTCGACGTGCATGGGCGACCCTTACATGGAAGGAGGGTGACACGGCTACTACCTACACGGAGTAGTTCTGGCAAAATTTACTATTGGTTAGAATGCTTGAAGATGTACCAGAGGATAGATTGCAGTGGAAATACGAAGATGGTTTGGAGGTGGGAATCCAAGCTAAGCTTCACACCCTACATCCTAGAACCCTCAACGAGGCTATATCTTTTGCCTATGATGCAGAGAAAGAATTCCAATCCATAACCAAGTCACTCCATCTACAACAACCATGTCAACGACCACTTTTTCTCAAACCAAATCTTCCCATGAAACGTAATGTTAATGGCCCATCTTACCCTAGTTTTCCTATTTCACTACAATCCAATTACTGAGTTGCACATGTTGCTTCATCTCTCCAACCTACCAAACCACATACCCTACAAACTTCAGCAATGGATGCCCAACAGAAGCGACCACGAATCACCTACTACAATTGTGGTAAACTTGGACATACAAAAACAAAGTGCCGATTGTGACCTCTTAACATGAAACTAGTTGCAGCTCAATTACTTAACATGGAGGCCCATACTTAAGAAATTCTTTCTCTTTGGACAGAGGAATCATTGGAGAAGGACTTAAGCACCTTCGGTAACGATATCTCTCTTCATTCTCTACTTTGCATGCAGGGTACTATAAACAACAAACTCGTTAAAATTTTACATGATGATGGTACTCCACATGACTTCATTTCACATTTATTAGTACAAAAACTTAAATTAAAAATGTTTCCTTCTTTGTATAACGTAAAAGCTACATTTCAAGGTAATCGTTATAATGCCTGCATAAGTGCTGCGATAGTGCATTTAGAGGACGAAACGAGCTTATATTGCAATTTCGGCATGAGAGAGAAAAACCGTTCTGAACTCCTAGTCACCCTGACTATGCTCACCGAATTTCGTGTGCTTCTGAGACTATGACCGGAGGGGTGTCAACGACGCCCTAGATGAAGCGACAATATTGCTCTGATACCAACTGTTGGAGTTTGAGGTTTGTGTAAGCACGAGAACATCACAAGGAAGAAGAAGAAGCTTGGAGCACAACACACAATACTGAACGTATTACCACTAGAATGTACACAGCTAAGTGACCCATTAGGGATATAGCCGTATATACAAGCTGGGGGACAAAAACCTCATAAAGAGGCGAAAAAGTGCCTTGGCGGTCCTAAAGTGTTCACACACATCACTACCTAAATATATCAACAAAAAAAGCTCAAAAGTTTGAGGTCAAATGGAGGGAGAGAGTATTTCTCCAAACAATTGAATGATTACTTATGGAAGGTAGGTATAAAAAGAGAAGAAACATGCAGTAGAAAGAAGAAATAGAACAGTTGTGGAATTCGCTAGATCCATTATGAAGGAAAAGAATTGCCTTAATTATTTATGGGCAAAAGTTGTTAACATTGCAACCTACCTTGTAAATAGGTTACCTTTTAAAGATTTGGATGATATAACTCCTTATGAAGCATGGTGGAGTAAGAAATGTTGGGCTTCAAACTTCTCCCTAGGCAGATCCTTTGTGAAAAGGTTTGCAATGTTCTCTTGTGTGGGCACATATGCTAAATTGATATCTCCAATAGAGAACCTCTCCCTGACATAATGATAGTGCACCTCAATGTGCTTAGTGTGAGCATGGAACACAGGGTTCCTCACAACTACTAATGCGCTCTTAGTGTCAGTGAAGATGGTGGTGGCAGAAGACTGACCAACACCCAAATAAGTCGTAAGGCGTCTGAGCCACACACACTCAAGAGTTGATGTGAAAGCTCTCCTACACTCAGCCTCAAAACTAGAAGTGGCCACAGCAAGCTGCTTCTTGCTCAACCAAGATATGCATGAGCTACCAAGAATGAAGCAAAAATTAGTGGTGGACACACTAGTGTCATAGCAACTAGCCCAATGAGAGTCATAAAAAGCATGCAAATATGGCATTAGTGATCCCCCCTTGGGATAAAACAGTCCAAGTAGCCGTGTACCACTCAAGTAGCGAAAGATGTGCTTAATCACCTGTCAATGCTTGACACCTGGGCAATGCATAAACCTCCTCATATGTGAGATAGCAAACTAAATATCTTGGCAAGTAATGCATGAGTAAATCAAGCATCCAACATATTGCTTATAGAGAACAACATCAAATGCATCTCTAACATCGTGAAGACTCAACCGTAAACCTATCTCCGTAGGAGTGGCAATAGGTTTACAAACGTAAAGGCCAAAACACTATAATAATGTGTCAATATATTTTTTTTGGCATTAAGCTACTCCTATGTGAACCTAGAGTCTCTATTAGAAATAATGCTTTTAGGCATTCCATGCAATTAGAAAATTTCTTTTACAAATAGTCTTGCAACATTCAAGGCAATATCGATCTTTTTCATAGGGAAGAGATGTGTCATCTTGGTAATTCGATCAACTACCACAAATATGGTATCATGTTTACTTCTGATTGTAGGTAGTTTAGTGATAAAGTCCATAGAGATAGACTCCCACTTCTGAGCTGGAACATCCAAAGTTTGAAGCATTCCAGGCATTCTCTTAAACTTAGATTTCACTTCTTGGCACTTAATCATGTAATATTTGAGGTTTCAATGGAGACTCAAAAGATATGCATAATCGATTTTTACAATATAAAGATCCATTCTACAAATAAAATTCATCTAGATACATTGATCCCTTGTTTGCACGCAAACGATTCGAAATAGGTGCATAAAAAGAGTCGTGTTTCACTTCTTCTTGAATTTGATTGAGAAATATAGAGTTTATTACTAAAAGGAGATTACATAAAGGTCTTTGGCGCAATGCATCAGTGGCCTTATTTTCCTTACCAGCTAGATGCTTAATGTCAAAATCATACTTGCTTAGTAATTCAATCCAATGCTTCTGCCAATTGTTAAGTAATGATTGTGTGAAAATGTATTTTAGACTTTGATGATTTGTTTTCAATTCAAACTTAACCCCTAATAATAGATGTCTCCAATGCTTAAGTGCATGAACAACAACAAGCATTCCTAGATCATGAGTAGGATAATTAAGTTCATATTTTCTTATATTTCTGGACTCATATGCAACCATCCTACCATCTTGTGAAAGAACACATCCTATCTGACCACCACTTGCATCACATGCAACCACAAAAGTCGTTCCAATTTTGGGTATTTTCAAAACACAATTTTCAATGACGTTTTGTTTTAATGATTCAAATGATTTTTGACAAGCATCACTCCACACAAATCTTGCATTCTTTTTACTAGTCAACTTTATGAGGGGATTAGCTATCTAAGAGAAATCCTTAGTATGTGCTCTTTCATATTGCACCAATTTTAGAAAACTTCTAACATCCCTTACAGTTTTAGGAACTGGCCAATCAACTATTGTCTTCACTTTATCCTCATCTATATGAATTCCCTCTTTAGATATGACTCTTTCTAGATACATAAGTTTATCTTTAGCAAGGAAACACTTAATCTTTTTTTCCATACAACTCGTCTTCTCTAAGAGTTTGCAAAGTCTTCTTCAGATGTACAACATGCTCAAGATCATCTTTAGAGTATACGAATATATCATCAAGAAATACTAAGATGAATTCGTCTAGATAATCATGAAAAACATTTTTCATTAGGCACATGAATGTGGGAGGAGTGTTTGTTAATCCAAAAGGAAAAACCATAAACTTGTAGTGGACATAACGTGTTCGAAAAGCTATTTTGGGCATATCCACTTAATTGACCTAATAAGTCATCTATGTGAGGGAGTGGATACTTATTTTTAATTGTTCTTTTATTCAACCCCCTATAGCCAATGCATAATATATAAGAGCTATCTTTCTTTTTCTGAAATAAAACAAGTGCACCCCAAGGTGAATCACTTGGCCTTCTTAAGCTTTTCTTCAAAAAAAAAAAATTGAATATTAAGCTCCTTAAATTCATGTATGTTAAATCTATAGCATGCTCGAGAATATGGTTCAGTCCCTGGATACAAGTCAATGGCAAGGTTAATCTGCCTAGGTGGAGGTATACCAAGCAAGTCTTCTAGAAATACATCTGCATATTATTTCAAAAGATCTTCTACATAATTTGAAAGACTTTCATCACTATCTTCCTCATTCAAATTGTTCACATACACTACAAATGTTCGAAAGCCATCATGTATACCTCTGATTATATGCATGGCAAATACGATCTAGAGAGAGAATATAAAAACTCCCCACAATGTAATTTGGAAAGTTCAAAATGAGTTATTTCACTATCAAAAGGCCTATTATAGACATAAATGAAGAAGATTGATATAACTTTTATCAGAGCACTTGGAAAAGCTATGATCTTGAAGAAATTTCAAATCCTCTTGGGATTACAAGAGATAGATTTCACATTGAGGAAAGCATTTACATACCAAGATCTTCATATATTTCTTATAGATGGTACTTCATGTTCCTTTATTCTTTATGTCTGTAGCATTTGTGTTGGCTACATGAATATGATCCAAAGATATTTTCATTCGTCTTCATCTCTAGATCTTACATATCAAGAGCACATGCATGCTTATCTTTCAAGATCTATAAGTAGTTTTTGTCACATATTATCTTTTGTATCTAATGGAAATTTAACTCATGACCTATCACCTAGGTGTATGATGGGCTAACTAGTTTACCAAAAGCCATGGTTGAGGATTACTTTCAAAAATCCTCCCTTTTAGGGCATGGCTCAACCATCCCCTGTCTATCATTTCTTGAGTCTAATACTATCTTCCCCTTCTAGAGATCATTTCCCTTAATTAGTAGCCCCTAATCTTCCTTTTCATTATTTTACTCACCCTTGCACACTTTCTTCATCCTTGTTGTTCTCAACCTTGGTGTCTTGAGCCTTTGTTCTCAAATTTTGTGTCTTGAACCTTCGTATTTGTAACCTTGGTCTCTTTGAACCTTGTTTTCAACCTCAGTGTCTTGAGCCTCATTCTTATTCATTGTAGGTATTCTAGACTCTCAATCTAGTAGTTTTATAGGAAATCTCATTTTAGGAGCTTTCTAACGGTACTTTACATGTCTTAATTAGACCTATGCATTGTGAACTACAGTCTTGTCTTTGTTGGGCTAGCTTTTGAAAGTGATGACTGCTATTTTTGTACTCTTTCAAATTGACAAAGATACTTTTTCGAGGAAATTGGATTGTGAGCTACACTGTAATATTGGTTGGGCTAATTTTTGAAAGGGAACATCATTATTTTTGTACCATTTGACATGCAAATTGCCTAAGAAATTTTTTTTAAGGACACTCGATGCCCATGAGCCTTTTGGATTCTATCCATGTTACCCAAACCGGCTTCCTAGGCTCTAATAGATATTCTTGTACCCAAGGGAATTGAGTTCATGATCTACCATTAAGGAGTATGATTGGCTAACCATTGGCTTCAAAAACCTGTTATGTTTACAAACGTGTAAACATCATAGTACACCACGAGAAGTTATGAGATGTAAACAATCCTCCTTCAATCTCAACATACAAAGAAGTATCTGCATTTGAACATCTGTATCCCTGCTTTTCAAGAAACTTTACCAATCTAAAATTACAAGCCCTTGGAGCTTGTTTAAGACCATACAACGCTTTCAAGGGTCTATATACATGTTGAGGCTTCTTGGGATCTTTATAACCTGCTGGTTGCTCCATGTACACATCTTCTTTTAAATCACCATTGAGAAATGCATTTTTGATATCTAACTGATAAAGATTCCATACTTTGCTTGTGGCAACATTTATTAATGTCCTTATTGTTGATATCTTTGCAACAAGACAACATGTCTCCTCATAATCGATGCCATAACTTTGTGCATAACTTTTACAAATAAGCCTTGCTTTATATCTACTTAGTGGACCATCATTGTTTCTCTTCATCCTCTACACCCACTTGTTACCGATTACCTTCATGTAAGTTTGCCTTGAAACTAATCTGCATGTATTATTCTCATGCAAAGCTGCCATTTCTTCATCCATTGTCTTCACCCATTTCTTTACCCTTGATGCTTCTTTAAAAGTTGTTGGTTTCTATCTTCAAGAAGTTTTGCCATGTAAGCTTCATGAGAAAATCTTTGCAGTTGCCTTCTTTCTCTTACTCGATACCTTGATTGACATCTTGTTCTACCATGCTTTTCTTTCCTTCGAGATTGGGTTCTTCTCGATGTAGAACCTTCACTTTCTTCTTCCTATGACTCAATTTCCTTTGGAATCAAATCTAGAATTTTCTTCAACTTTTGATTGGGGGAGTTACCTCTTCATGTGTAATTTGACTTTTTGGTGAGCTTGGAGAACTTGGCTCTTCTTCATGACTTCTTTTAGTTTCTTCTTCATCTACCTACACTTCATGCTTATACCAAGATTTATTTTCATGAAAAATAATATCTCTCGAAACAATTACCTCTCCCATATCTGGGTTCACGCATCTATATCCTGGTTGCCCTTCTGCCATACCAATGAAAATCATTTTTTGTGACCTTGGATCCAACTTTGACCTTAACTGTTGTGGAACATGAACAAAACATATGCTACCCAAAATTCTACAATTAGAAACATCTGGTTTTGATCCATAAAAAACTTTATAAGGTGCTTTTTGTATATGACTTTGAGTAGGTGGTAACTTGTTCATCACATAAACTACCATATTGCATGCTTCATCCCAAAAAGTAAGTGGTAAGTCCTTTTCATTTAATATGCGCCTACCCATCTCCAAGATAAACATGTTTCTGCTTTCGGCCACACCATTTTTTTGAGGTGTGTATCTATTTGTAGTCTCTTCTTAATTCCTTCTTCTTCCAAATATTCAAGAAATTGATTAGAAAAATTCTCACCTCCTCCATTTGATCTCAACCTTATTATGATTCGACCTGTTTGATTTTCAACCAATGATTTGAACTTCTTGAACATATCAAACACTTCTAATTTGTATTTCATAAAACAAATGAATGTAAACTTTGAGAAGTCATCAATAAAGGTTAAAAAGTACTTGCTACCTGCCATGGACACTTCTTGAGATGGACCCCATACAGTAGTATGAATCAAGTCCAAAATACCTCTACTTAGCAATCCTACTTAAACATAATCCAAATCTTGCTTAGGTAGTTGTGGTAAACCTTCAATTAAGGAGTTCTTTGCAATATCCTTCAATCTACCAACAGTATTATGTCCTAACCTCTTATGCTATAAATCCAATTGACTTACTTCAGTCACATTGACCATTGTATATCATGCATAATCTGGAACTTCAACTTCATAAGTATATAATCTATTTATCTTTTGTCCTCTTATAACAAAAGTTTCATTATCCTTCTGATAAGTCTGCCACTAGTTATTGTTAAAATCCACCTTCACTCCATTGTCCTCCGTGTGTCCAATTGAAATCAAATTTCTTGTAGTAGTAGGAATAAATAAAACATCTTTGAGAGTTACCTGTTCATTAAGTGGAAAATCACCAATATATACTACTTCATGCTCAGTACTATCTCCTGTAGCAACTGTAACTCTTGAATCTGGCTTGTGTAAGTTCACAAAAATATTCATATTTGTTGATATTAGATGCAAACTTCTTCATAAAGCAAACCAAATATAGGAAGAGCAAGATTTCAATCAAGCGTGCATAGGACCTCGTCCCTGTCCTCTACCAAGTCCATAGTCTCTTCTACATCCACGTCCTCGACCTCGGCCCCTTGAGAACACATCTGATTGGACATTTCCTACATCTTCATAACCACCAGCATCTTGATTGTTTTCAAATCCTCCACCATAAAACCTTCCATGACCACGAGGTCCAAAGCTGCTTCCACACATTCTTCCACATCCACTTCTTGGGGCCCAACCACCATCATATCCATTGTAGTCACCACCTTGATATGTCATTTATATTTATCATAAATAATCAAATTCTTAAGACTAAAAAAACTACTTTAGAGCTTGTTCTTATGTAACAAAACCATGGTTGAGGATTAATTCCTCATCCTGTCCCTTAAGGTGTGGTTCAACCATCTCCTCCATGTCATTTCTTGAATATTATATTCTTTTCTTTAATATTACTTTTATATTGAACTTTTTATAATGCTATATGAAATCACTCATGTGGATTCTTCTTTGTCAAGACAAGCAGATCCAACATTTTATTCTTGCTTCCTTTCTTGCATGTACCTTATTTGCATGCTTACGAGAGCTCTTTCCTCTTCTTGTATCTCATTACCTAACTTAATCTGTTTTTCATCCAAAGGGTTCTTTTTGCAACACAATGTTGGATGACACAATGGGGCTATCATGATAGATGGAGTTTGTATGAGTGATACATATCGGTTCACATGGTTCTCCCATGGGTTCAAGAATGGATACATCCTTAGGGCAATAAAAATCCTACTCAAATTTAGATGCATCGTATGCCTAAATGAAAGTGAATGGGTGGAGATGAGTATTCCATGCGACCCGAGAGTATGAGACCTTTTACTTTTTCTATTACCTTCATTATTCCAAATCCTCAGGTTGACAATAGATTTTAATCACATTTTGTAGGAAGCTTACTGAATTGGGGAATCTCTTCTTACATGCTTAGAACTTGATATGCCTTATTTCTCATGCACGAAATCCTCCAATGCATGTATTATTTGATTGAAAACATGTTTGTTCTTATGTGGATGTCTTTGATCCCTTTGTTTCATCTTCTGCTGAAGATATTGATGCAATGATAGAAGAGTTCTCTTGAAGCAATTGTCAAGTAACGTCAAGTGATTTTGTACGCCTTATGTGCATCTCTTTGAAATCCTTCATATGTAGGTGCAAATTTGCAAGTTCATGGATACACTGCTGTAGATTGGGCTAGTACAATTCGAGATAAAAGATCTACTAGTGGATTTTTATTCTCACTTATGAATGCAACTTTTACATGGAGCAATAGCAAGCATCCCATTGTTCCTTTATCGATTTTAAAGGTTCTGCTATGGTAGCATGTGAGGCCTCATGGATAGAGAGGCTTCTTGTAGAAGCATTAGAGGCTACTTGTAGAAGTATACAAGCCAATCATCATGTATTATGATAATATTAGGAGCATATGATTAGCAAAAAATCCTATGTTTTTAGGTAATCAAAGACCTAAAGATAAGTGGACCGTCTAAAGGTTCACCATCTTCAACATTGTACTTCACATTGGGTTCCATTGGATTACTCATACTCTTGCAATGCTCCATGCCATATTTCTTTAACAAATCTAAAATATACTTCCTTTGTAGAAGATATATGCCATGTTCCTTCTTCACAACTTCGATTCCAAGAACGTACGTCAATTCTCCTAAATCTAAAATTTTAAATTCAAATCCAAGCTTTGATTTGATTCTGGCTATCTCACCTTCATCGTTTCATGTTATTATCAAGTCATCCACATAAATTGAGATATAAACAATCAATGATCCTTCAACCTTAACATACAAAGAAGTATCTGCATTTTAACACTTGTATCCCTGCTTTTCAAGAAACTTTACCAATCTAAATCTCCAAGCCCTTGGAGCATGTTTAAAACCATACAATCCTTTTAAGAGTTTACATACATGTGTAGGATTCGTGGGATCTTCATAACCTGCCAGTTGCTCCATGTACACATCTTCTTTTAAATCACCATTGAGAAATGTATTTTGTAGATCTAATTGATAAAGATTCCATACCTTGCTTGCAGCAACACTTATTAATGTCCTTATTGTTGATATCTTGGCAACAAGAGAAAATGTCTCCTCATAATCGATGCCATAAGTCTATGCATAAACTTTACAAACAAGCCATGTGTTATATCTACTTACTAAACCATTACTATTTCTCTTTATCATGTACACCCATTTGTTACCAATTACCTTCATGTTAGGTTGCCTTTGAACTAAACTCCATGTAGTTTTCTCATACAAAGCTATCATTTGTTCATCCATTACTTTAACCCACTTCTTTACCTTTGATGCTTCTTTAAATGTTGTTGGTTCCTGCTCCTCAAGAAGTTTTGCCATATAAGCTTCATGAGAAAATCTTTGCGGTTGCCTTCTTTCTCTTACTAGATACCTTGATTGACGTCTTGTCCTACCATGCTTTTCTTGCCTTTGAGTTTGATTTCTTCTTGATGTAGGACCTTTACTTTCTTCTTCCTATGACTCAATTTCCTTTGAAAAGCACTTCAATCTGCCAACACTGATGTGTCCTAATCTTTTATGCCATAAAACCAATTGACTTACATGAGCCCCATTGACCATTGTATAACCTGCATAATCTAGAACTTCAACTTCATAAGTATATAATCTATTTACCATTTGTCGTTTTATAAGAAAAGTCCCATTTTTCTTCTGATAAGCTTGCCAGTGATTATTGTCAAAATCAACCTTCACTCCATTGTCCTCCATCTATCCAACTGAAATCAAATTTCTTGTAATAGTAGGAGCAAACTGTTGGTGTAAATCACAAGCCTACACATTTGGCTTGAAAGATATCTTGAAGACCCTACATATGTGATGAAGCATAGGAACTAGTGCTAGTGGTTAATTACCATTTTATCTCCTTCTAAAAGTCAAATTGACTTGGAATCTTTTGTAATCACCTACCAAAAGGATTCATGGAAAATGTTAGCTATTTGATTGAAGGAATATCTCCTAGGATATAGGAGCTTGATCATAGGGAGCCAAAAGTTTGAATTTGAATTCAATTTTTTACTCATTCTCTATAAAAATAGTCATGGAAAAGTCGTGGGTAGAACTCATCACTCCGGAGCTTCTCATTACTGATTTTGCATGTGTGTGAGGCCTACACTCTAGCCCACACCTATCTACACCATTAGGCAATGATTTTCATGCCAATGGATTTGTATACAAGTGTTCATTAATACATACATTCACATTGTTCATTTCTGAGTTCTCTGTCATACTACTCAAAAGTCTCTCAATGTGTGGAGTGCATATCTCAGTCATTTCTCCATCAAATTCAGTGATTCAAAGCTTTTTGGATCCACCTTGAAGTTATCTACATGATGTCAAAGCTTGAAGAGATTCTATTCAGCCATTTCAGAGAAATACGCGTCAAGGTGATCACTGGTCAAAGTCTGCTACAGTCCTAAAAAATCGAGGGTATAGCTTTACTTGCTAAATTGATTTCTCTTAGCATAGTTTATCTTTTTACATAATTCCACTTGGAATAGTTAGCTTGCTAAGTTAATTAGATACCCCTAAAAGGAATTTTTTCCAATTCCTACTGTGCTGGTCATAATGAGCAAAATACCCAGCAGGTGTCAAGACATAAATAGAAGGTTTTCTTGAGATTGTGAGTTTCAAAGTTATCTGTTTTGATTCAATCATTGCACACATCACTTCCAAAGTACATAGGCACTTTTATGGTGTCATTGGAAAGCTAAGAAGGTCCACTTATCAAGTCTGAAGCAAAAGAGGGCTGGTACAAAGCAGGTCTTGGCAGTACCTACTCAATCTCTTGGAGCATCCATCTATCTTTCCCAGCAGTGGTATCAGAGCAAACTGAGGTAAAATGGGAGATGGTTTTCCTTCATTTATAGATAAATTGGACAGAAAAAACTATCAAGAATGGTCTCTAAGGATGAAGACCTACTTACAAGGAAGGAGTCTCTATGGATACATCTCAGGAGATGAGGAATTGCCCTCATTCAAAACAAGAGGATTGCCAACAAAGGAAGAACATGAAAAGCTCAACACATGGTGTGCTAAGGATGCATTGGCAAGGTCTTATTTACTCAAATCCATCTCTGATTTTCTTTTGCCACATATTAGAAATTGTAAGACATCCCAAGAGACTTGGGATTGTCATCTTATTTTTCCTCCAACACAAGGGCTAGGAAAAATCAGTTATGGATTGAATTCACAACATTGAGGAAGCAACCTAAGCAAGTTGTTTCAGAATTTGTGACCAAGATTAAAGATGTAGCAGATCAGTTAGCAAGCATAGGAGAAAAGATTGAAGAAGAGCAGATTGTAAGGCAAGTGATCAATGGGATCAAGGTTGATGACAAATGGGACAATTGTTTACTCATGAAGCAAAGCTCAACAAGAATGGGGATACATCCAAAGGTAATAACTCTTCACCATTGCCATGGATCTTTACATGGACATGCAAATTCCAGATCTTACAACTCTCATGGGACAATTGTTTACTCATGAAGCAAAGCTCAACAAGAATGGGGATACATCCAAAGGTAATAACTCTTCTGCCCTATACACTGATAAGAAGTCTAAAGATAAAGGCAAAAGCAAGAGGATGGAAGATGAAGGCTCTACCTCCCAAGCCAACTATGCAGGGAGAGGTAGATCATCAAGAGGAAGGGGCAGAGGAGGTAAGCAAGGTAGGGGGATATCCTATAACTCCTCAGCATGCAACATTTGTGGTTTATCAAATCATACTACAGATGAGTGTTTCGGGAATTACAAGAATCAGAGAGGAAGAGGATACCAAAGGGGTGGATACTCACAGTCAAGAGGTAGATTCAACCATCACCAAGGCTACAACAACAATACAACAACAATTACAACAATAATTACAATGGCAACTACCAAGGAGGATTCAAATCCAGAAAGGACTACAACAACTACACAGAGGAGCAGGATGACTCTCTTCTGATCATGAACATGACTTCAAAATCAGGTACAAATGATGACCACCTTTCTACATTGACTCAAGGTGCTCAAATCATGTGGTTGGCAATGTAGCACTACTCTTTGATCTTGAGGAACCAAAAGGTAAGCATCAAGTCCAAACAGGTGATGAAACCAAGCATTCAGTAGTTAAAGTTGGAAATGCTAAGACTTGTGATGGAAATCAAAATTTGTTGAGCAGGGTACTCTATGTACCAACCATTACCAAAAATCTGATGAGTGTTGGACAGATTGTGGAGAAAGCTTTGCAGGTTAGATTCAACCAATATGGAGCATTTGTGGAGGATCCAAGGCATGGATTCAAGAGGATTGCTAAATGAGAAAAATCAAGTAGACTTTTCACTTTTGAGTTAGAAGACACAAAGAATATTGCACTATACAGTTACAAGGATCAAACACTTTCAGAGCTTGAGATTTGGCACAAAAGATTAGGGCATATAGGAGAAAGAACTTTGAAGCAAATATGCAGGGACCAATGTGTGCTTGGAATACCAAATGTATCCAAACAACATATGATTTATAAGTGTGGTGCTTGTCAATTTGGGAAGTCTCACAGGTTACCCTACTCAAGGAAAGGTTACATGCATGAAGACTACCTAGAGCTTGTCCATACAGATGTATGGGGACCAAGCAAAGACCCCTCAATCTCAGGATCAAGGTACTACGTATCTTTTATTGATGATTATAGCAGATGGACTATATTGTACTTCATGAAGCACAAAGATGAGGTGTTTAATTGCTTTAAAAAATATCTTGCACTTGTTGAAAATCAGACAGGAAAAAATTTGAAGAGGCTAAGGTCAGATGGAGGAGGTAAGTACTTCTCCAATGAGTTTGAAAACTTCTTGCAGGACAGAGGCATCAAAAGAGAAATCACCAGAAGGTATTCTCCTGAACAGAATGGGGTAGCTGAGAGAAGAAATAGGTTGATTGTTGAGACAGCTAGGTCTATGTTGAATGAAAAAGGTTACCTAACTATCTATGGGCAGAGAGTGTTTCTACTCCCACTTACCTCATAAACAGGTTACCATCTAAGTCCCTTGATGGGATGAAACCCTATGAAGCATGGCATGGTAAGAGACCCTCACTAGACCATTGCAGGATATTTGGATGTGTAGCATATGTACACATTCCTTCTCAGATAAGAGGAAAGCTAGACCCAAAGGCTGAAAAGTGCATCTTTATTGCATATGATCTAAATCAAAAAGGATACAGGTTTTATAACCCTTCTAATAAGGGATTCATGGTGAGTAGAGATGTTGTCTTTGATGACAATGATTCTTGGTATGAGAATGAATGCAGGAAGGTTAAACTACCCTATGATTTGGAAGAAGAATTTCCAAGTCTTACAAAGGAGGAACCTACTCAGATTGAAGACTCAAGTTCAGATGATGAAGATACTATCAACCTTGAAGAGTTCAAGGCATGGAAGTCCAAGGGCAAAATGAAGATGAAGAAGCTTGAAGACATACCTGAATCTTCAACTCAATCAATCAGGAGATCACAAAGAGAAAGCAAAAAACCTATCAGATATGGGTATGATACATCTCTTGTTACTAAACATTTTGTTTATCTTGCCAAAGATTTGTCAATTGAAGAACCAAGATCATATGAAGAAGCCATAACCAAGACAGAATGGAAAGAAGCTATGGATGAGGACATTGAAGCACTCAAGGAGAGTGATACATGGGAGTTAGTACCAAAGAAGGACTCCATGAAGGTAATAGGATCCAGATGGATCTATAAGCTTAAAAGAAATTCTGATGGCACAATTAATAGGTACAAAGCCAGACTGGTAGCCAAGGGTTTTGCACAAACCCAAGGCATTGACTATGAAGAGACATTCTCTCTTGTGGCCAAGATGCCAACTATCAGAGTGTTGGTAAGTGTGGCTGCATCAAAAAATTGGAACATGTACCAATTGGATGTCAAGAATGCTTTCTTGAATGGATGGATTTCAGAGGAGGTATATATGTCACAACCTCCTGGATATGAGGACCCTAAGAAGGTAACATATGTTTGCAAATTAAAAAAGGCTTTATATGGATTGAAGCAGACACCTAGGGCATGGAATTACAGCTTAACTACATACCTCCAAGACCAAGGTTTTGTTATGAGCAAGGCAGATACTTCTCTATTCATTAAGAGAAGTAATTCAGAGGTAATATACCTTTGTGTTTATGTTGATGACATCATAATTACAGGTAATGATGTCAATGGAATCAGACAAATCAAGAGCCAGATGATGAAGGAGTTCAAGATCAATGATCTTGGTCTATTGAAGTATTTTCTTGGGCTTGAGTTAGTTTATACTAACTCAGGAATATACATTACTCAGAAAAAATACATACAGGATATGTTGAAGAAGTTTCACTTGCAGGATGCCAAAGTAGCAAGCACTCCAATGGAGGTAAACATAAAACTAAGTGCTCATGAAGGTGATGAAGTCAAGGACATTACAGGTTACCAAAGTATGGTGGGTAGCTTGAACTATGCTACCTTAACAAGGATAGATATTGCATATGGAGTTAGTGTGCTAAGTCAGTTTATGCACAAGCCAAGGACACCTCACTTAGAGGCTGCCAAGAGAATCTTGAAGTATCTCAAGGGTACAGAGAACCATGATTTGTATTTTCCTTACACTTCAGATATTGATATCAAAATTTATTCAGATGCAGATTGGGCAGGATGCAAGGATGATAGGAGGAGCACTTCTGGATATATTTCTTTTGCAGGTGATAAGCCAATATCTTGGTGTGCAAAGAAGCAACCAACTGTTGCATTGTCTTCTACAGAAGCAGAGTATAGAGGACTGGCTAATGCCACACAAGAAGCCATATGGCTTAAGCTTTTGTATATAGAATTAGGTTTATACACTAGGTCTCCAATAATCTTTGGAGATAATACAAGTTCTCTTCACCTTGCAGCTAATCCTATCTATCATGCTAGGACCAAATATATAGAGGTCCATTACCATTATGTGAGAGAGAAGTTGATAAGCAAATACATTCAACTAACCTATGTGTCAACCAACATGTAGTGTGCAGATTTGTTGACTAAAGCTTTGGATGGAACCAAACTTTGTAGATTCAAAGCAATGATTGGATTATAGGATATACATGAAGATTGAAGATGAAGACCAAGCCAAATGTTTGGCTTGAGGGGGAGCTGTTGGTGTAAATCGCAAGCCTGCACATTTGGCTTGAAAGATATCTTGAAGACTCTACATATGTGATGAAGCATAGGAACTAGTGCTAGTGGTTAATTACCATTTTATCTCCTTGTAAAAGTCAAATTGACTTGGAATCTTTTGTAATCACCTACCAAAAGGATTCGTGGAAAAAGTTAGCTATTTGATTGAAGGAATATCTCCTAGGATATAGGAGCTTGATCATAGGGAACCAAAAGTTTGAATTTGAATTCAAATTTTTACTCATTCCCTATAAAAATGGTCATGGAAAAGTCGCGGGTAGAACTCATCACTCCGGAGCTTCTCATTACTGATTTTGAGTGTGTGTGAGGCATACACTCTAGCCCACACCTATCTGCCACCATAAGGCAATGATTTTCATGCCAATGGATTTGTATACAAGTGTTCATTAATACATACATTCACATTGTTCATTTCTGAGTTCTCTGTCATACTACTCAAAAGTCTGTCAACTTGTGGAGTGCATATCTCAGTCATTTCTCAATCAAATGCAGTGATTCAAAGCTTGTTGGATCCAGCTTGAAGTTATCTACATGCTGTCAAATCTTGATGAGATTGTCTTCAGCCATTTCAGAGAAATACGTGTCGAGGTGATCATTTGTCAAAGTCTACTACAGTCCTAAAAAATCGGGGGTATAGCTTTACTTGCTAAATTGATTTCTCTTAGCATAGTTTATCTTTTTACATAATTCCACTTGCAATAGTTAGCTTGCTAAGCTACTTAGATACGCCTAAAAGGAATTTTTCCAATTCCTACTGTGCTGGTCATAATGAGCAAAATACCTAGCAGGTATCAAGACATAAATAGAAGGTTTTCTTGAGATTGTGAGTTTCAAAGTTATCTGTTTTGATTCAATCATTGCACACATCACTTCCAAAGTACATAGGCCATTTTATGGTGTCATTGGAAAGCTAATAAGGTCCACTTATCAAGTCTGAAGCAAAAGAGGACTGGTACAAAGCAGGACTTGGCAATACCTACTCAATCTCTTGGAGCATCCATCCATCTTTCCCAACACAAACAAAACATCTCTGAGAGTTACATGTTCATTAAGTGGACAATCACCAATGTAGACTACTTCATGCTCAATACTATCTCCTGTAGCAACTATGACTCTTGAATCTGGCTTGTGTAAGTTCACAAACATATTCATGTTGTGACTCATGTGGTTTGAGCAACCGTTATCTACATACCAAGTTTTGTTGTTTACCTTCCTCTTATGCGTCTCTGTATGCATAGCCATAAGAATTTTTCCTTCTGTGTTTGAGCCTCCTCTTGCACTATGTTGTTGTTTTGATGCATGTGATCTTGGCCTTTTCCTCTTTGTCCTCCTCTAAAACCACCTCTTCTATTTGGGTAGGAGATTTGGTTGAGTTTGTTTACTTTGTTGTATTGTTCTTTCTCCTCTAGTAGCATTAAAGCTTCCTCTTCCTCTTGCATTGTTGTTCCTCCTCCTCTCCAATTCCGTCTACCTCTTGATCTATTTGATGAAGTATAAAGAGCTTGTCCTTGACTACCTCTTTGTGAATGATAAGAGTTCCCACCTTCTATGTTGATTTCTTCAGTGATCATGAGTGTTTGTAAATCTTCAAAGGATGGTAGATTCTATCGAGTCATGATAGATATAATGAAAGACTTCCATTTTTCATCTTCTCTCAAGCCATTTAACATGCTATTAAACTTTATATCCTCACTAGGAGATGCATCAATAGAGGCTAATGTTTCAATAAGAGATTTCACCTCAAGAATATAATCATTAACTGATTGTCGTGGCTTCACTTTTACTCTTGTCAACTCACCAATAAGTTGCATTTGCCTTGCTCTATTGGTAGTTGCAAATAACCTTTCTAGTCTTTCGATCCATTCTTGCTCTCTTGCTCGATCTGCTTGTGTAGGAGCTTCTGGTAATACGGGCTTCACTTCTATACCTATTATCGATCCCCAAAGACCTTTAGACATGAGATAAGACTCCATTCTACATTCCCACATGGGATACTTTCTCCCATCTGATAACTTCTCAATCGATGCATTCAAATCTACCATGTTGAAATATTGTAAACAAAGAAGATAATTCAACATGCTTTATGAAAGATTTGATTTAAAAAAAAAACAAAAGCTCTGATACCACAATGTTTTGTTTACAAACTTGTAAACATCAAAGTACACAACGAAACGTGATGAAACCAACCAAGGTGTTCAAAAATTCAAACAAAAATTTCCAAACTTTAGAAATCAAACTTTCCTCCAAACATTAAAGACAACAGAAATGGGTGACTATAGCAAAATAACCACCAAACAAACTTTCTGAGTAGAATTTCTAAACAATAATCATATATTCTTAAAGTAGACTATGGGTAGCATGCTTTAGAAACAAAAAATGTCAAAAAAGGTGGAGTATAGCTCCCAAACAAATAGTTTGAAGTCAAGGTATGCAGAAGCCTGCAACAGTAAGGTATGACTAACTGTGCGAATCGAAAACTGATGTACAGAAGCAAAAAAAAACTCAATGATCTATGAGAAACTTTGATACACATAGAAAGTATGAGAGCAAGGAAACGCATCCAAGTGAAATCACTCAAAACAACCTCATAACAACTGAGATATGAAAGTTTGAAGAGAGGTATGTCTTTGATGAGACACCGGATAGACACAAGAAAGAAGATCTATGAAAATGCCTACTTGTGAGGGGTTTTCTCATTGAAATTTGTAGAAAAATTAATGCATATATATGGTACAAATTGTAAGCTTTGCAATGCAACAAGACTCATTCAATTTGGCCACCTACACTAAGAGTACCACTCTTTTTATTGAGAGGCTATCAGCAAAAGCGCTTTCCTTGTCTAAAAATAGACACCTCTCCTTTCCTTCTTGCTTTTATCTACTTTTACTTTAAATTTAGAGATGTGAGAGCCTCCATATGTTATTTATGATAAATAATAAAATCCATAATCCTAAAAAACAATACTTTAGAGCTTGTTCTTATGTAACATTTTTCATCCAAAGGGTTCTTTTTCCAACACAATGTTGGACGACACAATGGGGCTATCATGATGCGTTCAAGAATGGATACATCCTTAGGGTTCAATCAATAGAAAAAACTCAAGGATCACATGAAAATTCAAATTGAAGATTTTTAACTAGCTGTATACAACTCAATGGTACGTATTTTGATCCTTTGGCCATTTTAATTATCACAGTAAGAAGAACACGCTTAGGCAGCTTGAAAAATCCTACGCAAATTAAGATGCATCTTATGCCTAAATGAAAGTGAATGGGTGGAGATGAGTATTCCATGCGACTCGAGAGTATGAGACCTTTTCCTTTTTCTATTACCTTAATTTATTCCAAATCCTCAGCTTGATATTCAAAGTAGATTTCATTCAGATTTTGTAAAAAGCTTACTGAATTGGGGAATCTCTTCTTACATGCTTGAATTTGATATGTCTTATTTCTCATGCATGAAATCCTAAAATGCGTGTATTATTTGATTGAACACATGTGTGGCCTTATGTGGATCTCTATGATACCGTTTGTGTCATCTTCTAGTGTAGATATTGAAGCAACTATAGAAGAGCTCTCTTGAAGCAATTGTCAACTAAATTCAATTCATTTTGTACGCCTTACGTGCATTTCTTTGAAAGCCTTTGTGTGTGGCCTTATGTGGATCTCTTTGTAGCTGAATGTGGAAGAGAAGATGATGGTCATTGACACGTTTCTTAGCTTGGCCATCTACTTCTTGGCAAGTTGGAGACCAGAAACCAAGAAAATGTCAAAGTTGGAAGAGATTTGTAGAAATTTACACTTGATAGAAGATCCCAAAGGAAGAATCAGGTTATGAATTTACATAGAAGATTCGAAATAACCTTACCATGGTGGCAATACACACCGTATTTTTAGAGATTGTCTTATACCAAACCATGATCACATCAGGAAGGAATATTTCAAGCTTTATGGAACACCATAAGTACGAAAATATGAACTGTAATCTTATAACTATAAACTTCTCAAGATCCATGTATTTTCCTCATCTTTTACATGTCTCAAGTAGCTTGTAGAAGAGCACATTAGTGCTCTCTGTTTCGCCGTCATCTTGAGAGAAACGCGTGCTCCAATCATGGACTCAAGCCATGTTAATACCGACAAAGAAGTTATCCTCTAACACTACCACGATTTCCTTCACCATTACCACGAGTTACTTCACATTTGTCTAGATTCTTCGAGTTTATGATCTGCTCAATAACATTCTTACATTGCTTACAGGAGCAAATGTCTCTGTTTAATCCTCCTTCTTTTATCGCAGATGCTATATCCATGGCTATGCAGGTTATCTGACAGTAGCTTAGATTGCTTGCAGAAGCAAATGTCTCTGTTTAATCCTCCTCCTTGTATCGCAGATGCTATAGCCATGGCTATGCAGCTTATGATTCATAACACTTGAAGAATAACGTTTCGAAAACCCAAACCAAATCACTCTTTCCATGTAAAAAAAGGCACAAAATCCAATTCCAGGTGTATTAAAAGCCACATTACGACTTTAAAATTCTTTGTTTTTTCCTTCGCTGTGTAATAAAGAGATTCATTGCGTCTTTTAACATCTAAAAAACTTCTATAACCAATGTAGTAAGTAATCACTAACAGTCTAAGTCCCAAAAAGATATTCAATCTGTACAAAGTAAAGTATCTCAAATATGGAGTTCCAATAAAACATAGTAATACAAATCAATTGAACTAGAGAATACTTCAAACTGATATTCTCCAACTTGTTTTCCGTAGTTGAGGAGGAGAACACAATAATTGACATATTTCCTTTTTTTCAAGCTCAGCCAGGTCCAGGTCAAAATAACGCTTTGCGTTGGTACGTTCTAAAATTCGACATCCTAACGCTCGAGATGCTGATAAGCCACCTTCTTCCTCTTTTTCAAGGTCAGCCAACTGATCTTTATCAAGGTCAGCCAAGTCCAGGTCAGAATAACGATTTGCGTTCGTACGTTCTAACACTTGACATCCTAAAGCTCGAGATACTGGTTCACCACCTTCTTCCTCTTTCTCAAGCTCAGCCACGTCCAGGTCAAAATAACGCTTTGCGTTCGTACGTTCTAAAATACGACATCCTAAAGCTCGAGATGCTGGTTCACCACCTTCTTCCTCTTTTTCAAGGTCAGCCAGCTCTTTTTCAAGGTGAGCCAAGTCCAGGTCAGAATAACGCTTTGCGTTCGTACGTTCTAACACTCGACATCCTAAAGCTCGAGATGCTGGTTCACCACCTTCTTCCTCTTCTTCAAGGTCAGCCTGTCGGAGGGCATCCAGTTCATGCATTTCGATAAGGCGAGCCAAGTGCGTGTACTCCCCAGCCATGACTGTTGTGAGAAGCGACGACGTGCACATCAAACAATTCGCTGGATTGGGCAGCAATGACTCTGATCTTCCTCCCTGTGGTTGTAATGTTAGATATCATCTGATCTCTGTTGAAAACATGTTCATGGTCGTGCTCACCGCAATCGACTTCTGATACAACAGAGACGTGGTGTTCGACCTCGCCTTGTGATACAACAGAGACACGGCAGCACTGGTTACCCATAGCGTTCTCGAACTGTCTTATGAAATCGAGGTAAATCGCAGGAATAGTGCGATAAAAAAACGAGGGCAACCCGTTTTATAGCTGCGCGCTAAGGTAGTAAAAAGCATATTAAAAAAAGCAAAAGCCGTGAAGATAACGGTTGAAGGCAACAGCTCGGACATCCCGTCATTACATTCGATCAACCATCGTGCGACTTCCCCGTCATTACATTCCATGAACCCCCTCGTGCGAATATCGAGTAAAAAGCATATAAAAAAGTAAAAAGCATGAAAATTGCAGTTAAAAGCACATTCTCTTCGAATAAAAAAAAAAAGAAAGCACATTCTCTTCGAATAAAGAAGAAAAAAACATTTGATAATGAAAGCACATTTGATAATGAAAGCACATTCTCTTCGAATAAAGAAGAAAAAAACCCTTTGAGACGAAGAAAAGAAGAAAAAAAAACCTTTGAGACGAAGAAAAGAAGAAAAAAAATCCACTGCTCCGATTCTAGTTCATCGTGATCCTATGAAGCTTTTTTTCGTGGAGATAGAAGCATTAGAATATTCTTTGGGAGCCCTTCTATCTCAGCATGGGGAAGATGAACAGTTAGATTCAATTGCATATCATTCAAGGAAACTCTCCCCTCTTGAGATAACTTATGAAATTCATGACAAACAACTTCTTGCCATAGTGTATACTTTTGATACCTGCGATATCATTTAGAGGCAACAACCCATAAACTTATTGTGTATATAAAACGACAGGTGAGGGGAGGTTTAGCGAGCTTCCACTTCTGCTTCATAGGATTCAGTGATGGTTTCTTCCTTCCCTCGGGCCAAGACTCTAAGACTTTGGATGTTGAACAATCTCCTGGACCAAGAAGGTGACTAAATTTGTGACATCCCATCCATCTTAGACATAGACATTTGTATTAGTTTACTATAGTCTACGAAAACATATGTATTGCTTTAGTACTCTATATAATTTATTCAACAAAGAGGTTTCTTTGTAAAGTATAAGCTCTGAAGGAAAACTTTTTCTTCCCTTGTAACTCTTGTAAAAGGGACTTATGTAGCATCTCCTCAATCACAATCTTTAGATCACTCAAAAATAACAGAGGAGAGAAGAACGTAGAGATTGCACAAGGTAAGAGAGAATCTTATGCGAAAGAGTAGAAACAAATATGATGCAGAGAAGGAAGAATTCTGATATTATAGATGTGAATCAATGGTTACAATAGCTTTGGACAATAGCTTCTTGATGACGCCTCTACCTCCCGACCACCCCCGAGCTATCACAATCCCATTCACACTCGCACTCTCAATCACACTCTCACTCTCACTCTCACTCTCACTCTCACTCTCACTCTCACTCTCACTCTCACTCTCACTCTCACTCTCACTCTCACTCTCACTCTCACTCTCACTCTCACTCTTACTCTCACTCTCACTCTCAATCACAAGGTAATTCTCAAATTTTTGTGCATCCCCTGTGTTGATGCACAGGTCTCCCTATATCAGAGTTTGATCGCTGCCCTCCCAAAGAAGTGTGTGATCCATCAAATTTAGAAAAAGTCGAGTTTTTCCAAAACTTTTGCAAAAAGCCATGCGATCGTAGTGTGCTTTCTTTCTTTAGCGTACCTTGTCAAAAATAGGAGAAAAACACCAAAAAGGCATATCCAAAAATATCCATAGTTAGACATGGTAACATGTGAGCATCAGAATCACGAATTCGAATAGAATTAGATAAGCCCTCTTTTTTCTTTTTTATTAAGTGTTGCAAAACAGCACTTTTCAAAGCGCTATAACTCAAAAATGGTGAGGAATTAGCTTAAGCGTGTGAGAGACACTTTTATTCAATTTTGCGATCTGCACGATAGTGTTAGAGATGTCCAAGCTCCAAATCCACCTCCAAATGCCACTTTTGAGCCCTGCAAGTTTGAAAATTCTAGAGAGAGTAAAATCAAGGCATTTTCTTACAATGAACTAAATGTAGGACCCTGAACAAGGTACTTGAAACATCATTCACAAAAATTTCACATAGGCACTTTTATTCTCTTATACTTGCTCTACCTTTCTCTCATACAGAGTTTTCCTTGATTCTTTCATCTTCACCTTCAAAATTCCACTAGAAAACATGATGGGAATAAGGTCTAGAGAGAGAATATGAAACTTTCCAACCCAAATTTTTTCTTACATGCATAAAATGACCTAATTATTCACTCTAAGCATTACCCCCACAATGAAATTTAAAAAGTTCAAAATGCATTATTTCACTAGAAAAGAGGCCTAGTACAATTCTTCCCCCCTTTAAGAACTTTGTCCTTAGAGTTGGAAAGAAGGATAATGTTTTAGAAAATCGTTCAAGTTCACCCAACTCGAATCTTCTACTCGGTATGAGTGCCATTTCACTAAAATTTATACTATAGATCTATTTCTAAGAAATCTTTCCTTTCTGTCTAATATTATTTCAGGTTGAAGCTCAAAAGAGCCATCATCTTTTAGGTTATAATTGTCCTGCAAAACATGAGAAACATTAGATACATATCTTTTAAGCAAGCTCACATGAAATAAAAGATGCACATTTAAATGTTTAGGTAATTCTAGCAAATAAGAAAGAGATCCAATCTTTTTCAAAACTTAAAAGGACCTACATATCGAGAAGAAAGTCTATGATCCTTGCAACAAGTTAGATCGGTGAGGATTAACTTTAAGAAATACCATATCATCAACTTGGAATTCAAGTGGTCTTCTCTTTTAAATCATAGAATTTCTTTTGTCCTCTTTGAGCTTCTTTTATGTCTTTCTTAATTTTCCCAAGTTCTTCATCCATTTTATCAAGCATTTCTTTGGACACTTCTACTTTATTTGGAAAACCCAAAAACGAAGGTGGAGTCAAACATATATAACCGTACATAGCTTCAAATGGAGTCATTTTTATAGATGCATGTCATGCACTATTGTATGCAAACTCAACCAAGGGTAACATTCACTCCAATTATCTTACTTTTCATTCACATACATACACAACATATCTTCAACTACCTTGTTAACCCTCTCAGTTTCCCCATCAGTTTGTGGGTGGAAAGTTGTACTCATACGAAGTTGAGTTCCAATCAATTCAAATGTTGCTCTCCAAAAGTTTGACGTAAATCTAGAATCTCTATCCAAAATTATGCTTTTAGGCATTCCATGCAATCTAAAAATTTCTTTTACAAAGATTCTTGCAACATTCAATGCAGTATCAGTCTTTTTCATAGGAAAGAAATGTGCCATCTTGGTAAGCCAATCGACTACAACAAATATGGTGTCATGCCTACTTCTGGTCATAGGTAGCGTAGTGATAATGTCCATAGAAATAGACTCCCACTTCTGATTTGGAACATCCAAAGGTTGAAGCATTCCAGGCATACTCTTAAACTCAGATTTCACATGTTGGCACTTCGAACATTCACTTACATATTTTCCAATATCCCGGTTCATACATGGCCAAAAGTAAGAATACTTTGTTTTAATGTAGGTCCTTGAATAACCTAGATGTGTAGAAAAAGGTGCATCATGACAATCATGCAATATTTTAACTTTTAATGGAGATTCAGAAGATATGCATAGCCGATTGTTACAATACAATGTTCCATTCTGCAAATGAAATTTTTCCTCATACATCGATCTCCTATTCGCATTCAAAGAATTCAAAATAGGTGCATAAAAAGGATCTTGTTTTGTCTCTTCTTGAATTTGATTAGGAAAATCAGAATTTATTATAGAAACAAGATTACACAAAGGTCTCTAACTCAATGCATCAGCAACCTTATTTTCCTTACCAGCCAGATACTTAAAGTCAAAATCATACTCACTTAATAATTGAATCCAACGCTTCTGCCTGTTGTTAAGCAATGGTCGTGTGAAGATGTATTTTAGAATCTGATGATCTATTTTCAATTCAAACTTAACCCCTAACATTAGATGTCTCCAATGCTTAAGTGCATGCACAACAACAAGCATTTCTAAATCATGAGTAGGATAGTTAAGTTCATGTTTTCTTAGTTTTCTAGACTCATATGCGACCACCCCGCCATCTTGTGAAAGAACACATCCTATCTGACTACCACTTGCATCACATGCAACCACAAAAGGCTTTCACATTTCTTGTATTTTCAAAACACAATTCTCAATGACTTTTTGTTTCACATTAGGGAAAAAAGTGAACCCTGCATGGCCCTTGTAAGGATTCCTAATTTTTAGGGATTAACCTTAATCTTGTACTTTATTAAGGGGACAAAGTGCATTTAATAGAGCACTTTTTGGTAGGCTGAAGTAGGATTTTTTTTAGGCTGTGCTAGGATCTTTTCTCTCTTCTGCACATAGAGAGAGAGAAAAACCACTTTCCACCTCATCAAATCCATCCATCTTTATGAATAAAAAAAATGACTTTTCTGAAAAAGTCTCTTTTTTAGCTATTCTTTATTCAAAATGGCCCATAGTTTTATGTATATGTCAGAACTTAATTTTTTTAGTCTTGTTTTTATAAAAAATACTTTAAAAAACATACTTTTCAAAATCCCTCCAAAAGTTAAGTGCCACATCATCAAACTCGTATCTTTGGTTGCCCCAAAACATGAATTTTTGAAAAAAAGCTCATTTTCCCTCTAACACACTGAAAAAAGTCATTTTGACCTATCCACATACCTAAACATACTTTTTTTCTTGCACACAGCTACTGTACTAGCCATTCTAGCCATCTCTGTGCTTCTTCCCATTCGGTGCTAGAGTTTTGGAACATCATGGTGCTCACATGTATTACGAACATGACACCAGCATCAGCGCGTTGTCACGTAGATCATGGGTAGGAGGAAGATCTAGAAGAAGTCTAGAAACTTCTAGGCATCGTGCTCAGGTATGTCACGGGATTCTAATGAAAAGGAGAGAGGAACAGAGGGCATATGGATGCTTATGTGTTTTATGCTCATCGGCTTCTCATATAGTGTCATGCGTTCAAAGGAAGAAGTGCTTTACATGAGACAACTAAGGTTTCTTAAAGTCCCAAGAAGTTTTTAGAACATCTTTGAAGATGAAATGTTTCCACGATCACTTGTCACCTAAGCGTCTTAACTCCTTTGATCTCCTTATGTCATAATTACTAAAGTAACTAATCTTTTCTAAATTCTGAGTGGATTCGTTGCCTTATTTGAAATAGGATTTCTAGAGGAGGAAGAGAGACCATATGCATGACCATTCCTATCAAGACTTAACATCCAATCAACAACGTCAAAGGATAAATACATAAGCTAAAGTCACATGATTTCGCTCAATGAAACTTTATGGATCCACTCTTCTAAATAGAAAAAAAACGAACTGTTCTATGGAATAAAACCTTTTAAAGCAAATCCAAACTCTGAAGTGCACAAAACTATATATGAATCTCAAAACCCAAGTAATGCATCCTCTTCATTTAAATGAATGTTTTGGTGAGAAGCTTTTTCAAACTAAAACTCTTTTCCATCTGAACAAATCATAACTGAAGCAACTGTTTAAAAGCAGTAATGCTCTATGCATGCACGTAAAAGATTGTTCGCAACATCTATTTCATCGATATTCAAAAGAATTCAACCCATAGTCCATATGGAGTTTTCAAACTTAGCATTTATATTTATGTGTATCTTATGGTCAAAATCCCACTTCGTTGCAGTTGAGAGGATTTCACTCAACCTGCCAACAAACTACAATTTACTTCTGAACATGCAGAAGTAACATTTGAATTATGCACCTGAAACGAAAATCCATCAGTTTACAATGTAATCTAAATTTTGCATAGATTTTTATTTTTTCCCACGTCTTGCCCTCTATGTCATATCATCTATGAACTACAGATTCAACAACAATCAATTTCTTATTCGGTACAACACTGAGTCAACAAGGAGACAGGGATTTGCTCGATTGAAGTGGAAGAACTTATACTAATTGGTTTCAGAAGCAGCGCAGTAATGCATAACTCCGCAACTTTCTAAATTTGTAGCTTGAGGAATAACTTCATTTCTTTATGACACATAATGTAGCTCAACAGATTAACTTGCAGCTTAAACATCAACCAATACATGAACCGTCGGACATAGATAAGTATGTATCCTGTCTAGTAGTCTTTAGCTCCGAGAGTTTTAATACGTTTTATGTCACGAAGTCACAACTCGGATCTGCAACTGTTACATTTTTGGCTAAAACTGAAGCCTGTGAAACTCCAAGAGAACAAAACAACCATCACCAAAGCTATTTGGGTATGGACATTAGACAACAGTATGTAGCTTGAATCAGAAGAGTTCTCTATATTCAGTCCTTCATAAGCGCAGACATGAATCGTGATGCTATAAGGAAAACGTAAAATACTTACTAATATAATATACCCACTGTTTCATGCTTTCCGCAATTGAACAACTGAAAAGAAGTCTCAGATATGTCAGCACTTTGAGTCACATTGTATGTAGGAAATCTCTATCTGATGAACGCAGAAAGAACAAAACACAAACCTACACAAAAAGCAAAAAAAAATCATGCAATCATCTATAAAACTACATCAAAAAGAATTCTTTTATGCTCGATGTGTGTGACTGTACGATCAATAATCTAAATGAAATATTATATTCGAAAGACATGACGCCAAAGTTCATAGAAGAAAAAAAAAATTATAGCGATTCCAGAGACAGATTGATGACAAACGTTTAGCAGAAGACATATGTTTTCCAATCCACTGAACTTGTCACCCATCGCTCTATCTTTCAAATCCTCAATAGTCTTTGTGTAGATCCACTGAAGCACTTTTCATGAATTTCATCATCGTCATCCTTCCAACCTTTCTGTTGCATCAGTCTCCATCTACTTCATAGGCTTCATCAGAGAGTCCATCTCCTCCTGCGTGTTCGCAGCAGCACAGTTCTTCTTCTCCCTTCTTAGATCCGCTTGTCCTCTATAACAGTAAATGACCTCCTCCTTTTTTATCTCGTCGCTTCTCCCCTCTTTTCTCTCTATATCCGATGAACAGAATGGTTCCCCCTAAAAAAAATCGAAGTCCTCTCAAACCTTTTCCAAATCATCCCATGTGATTGCTTTTTCCATTGATCTCCATAATCTGCCCTTCGCCTGAAGCATTCCAAAACCAAATCGAAATACATCCACACTGATCCGATAGGCTTTCTATTCCCGTTCTTTTTACAATGTAGCTCCCGAGTTCTCCTAAAGAAGAAATTTCCATCACTCCTTCAGACATTGTATCCAACACTTATTGTGAAGAGAGATGGTGGATGCAATCCAAAGATGAGTAGGTGCTGCTACAACCAGCTTCACACCAGCCAACTGAGACTTCAGAGTTGATTAGTAGACCCTTTAAGCTTCCTAAATCCACCAAAATATCAGCCAAGTACTTTGGAACATGTATCCCAAAAGTTTAAGTCAAGACAGACTAGTTGCGAAATGACTAGCTCCCAAAACTTGCTATTTTTGGACATACACCTGCTAGAAAAAATGAACAGTGCTCTCAACCTCGAAGGAATTAGAAACATTCCTTTTGGGCATAGCAAATAGACTTAACAAGCTTCCCAATTCAAGTTAAAACACTTCAAATGATGGACTGAGCACTGAGAACAAGTTTCATCAATTTCTAGAACATGCCCACTATTCTCGGGGCTCTGCAGAGATAGACCAGTGAGCCGTAAAATGCCGATATCTCCAAAGCTATAAACTCAATGACCTTGAAACTTGCTATGCAAAAACTAGACCGTAAGAGCTATCCAACGCACGTTAAATCACTGAAAAAGGATCAGTAGAACTCGAGATATGACCTTCTGAAGGTACTGCTCTGAGTGAGTATAGCAGAGAACAAAACAGAGGAGTAGATGATAATAAATGTATAGATTCACATATGATTACAACCACATTGGCAATGAATCTTTGCACAATGGGAGTAGAATGATAGAGCTATGGAGTAAGCTCTACAAAATGACATGAAGTGGTCCATGTACAAGGCTTGCTAATCGCCTCTTCCTTCTTGCTCCTTTTATAGCTATTCTTGGAGGGAGTTTTGAATTTGAATTCGAATGGCTCCACCTAAAAGTGATCCCCAAAGTTAGGAGATATTCCCTGAGCTCAAAAAGTCATGGGTTTTGGTAGTTAGAGCCATGAAATTTCTTTTACATCATGCATGAGGTAAGCCATCCTTTTCCTTTTTCTTTTTTCAATTACAAGAGATAAAAATGAACTCTTTTACAAGAGGTGTTCACATGACTACTCATGTGAATTACAAATGAGGATGATATCAAATATATCAAGCATGTAGGCTTGGGTAAAATGCACCAACAGCTCCCCCTCAAGCCTAACATGCTTGACCTTCAAATAAGTCTTCAATTGTCCTTGATTTCCTGCAAGCCAATCATCAACTTGAATCTACTTAATTTTGTACCATCAAGAGCTTTAGTCAACATGTCGGCACATTGCATATCTGTAGAGACATAGGATAGTTGAATATTCTTGCTCATTACCTTCTCCCTTACGTAATGGTAGTGGACTTCAATATGCTTGGTTCTAGCATGGTATACCGGATTAGCTGCTAGATGTAGTGAGCTTGTGTTGTCACCAAAAATGTGAGGTGTTGAAGAATGAAGTCCAAGATCTGTGTACAAAGACTTTAACCACATGATTTCTTGAGTTGCATTAGCCAAACCTCTATATTCTGCTTCACTAGAAGATAATGCCACGGTTGGTTGCTTCTTCGATGACCAAGAAATGATTTTTGAACCTGCAAATGATATATACCCTGATGTGCTTCTTCTATCATCTTTAGATCCAGCCCAATTTGCATCTGAGTAGACCTTTAGCTCAATATCTGAAGTATATGAATAGAACAAACCTTCATTCATGGTCCCCTTTAGGTACTTGAGGACTCTCTTGGCCGCTTCCATATGTGGTCTTCTCGGCTTATGCATAAACTGACTCAATATGCTAACACTATAGCATATATCCACCCTTGTGAGTGTAGCATAGTTCAAACTTCCAACCAAGCTTTGATAGCTTGTGATGTCTTCAATTGGCTCTCCTTCATAAGCACTAAGCTTATGATTTTGCTCCATAGGTGTACGTGCACAATTGGTATTTTCCATCTTGAACTTGACGAGCATGTCATGGACATACTTCCTTTGTGTGATGTATATACCTGAATCTGTGTAGATCAACTCCAATCCAAGAAAATGAGTGAGTGGTCCGAGGTCACTTATTTTGAACTCCTCCTTCATTTGACTCTTTACCTGTTTGATTCCTTCAAGATCATTGCCTGTGATAATAATATCATCAACATACACACATAAATAGATCACTTCAGATCCATTCCTCTTTATGAACAAAGAGGTATCCGCCTTGCTAGCTTTGAATCCTTGGTCCTGCAAATAAGTCACCAATCTGAAATTCCAAGCTCTTGGAGCTTGCTTCAATCCATACAAAGCTTTCTTTAGTTTGCATACATAGTTAGGATGATGTGCATCCTCATATCCAGGAGGTTGTGCCATATACACTTCCTCAGAAATCCATCCATTCAAGAAAGCATTCTTTACATCAAGTTGATAAAGATTCCAATTTCTAGATGCAGCAAGACTAATGAGAACCCTAATTGTAGGCATTTTTGCAACAGGAGAGAAAGTCTCCTCATAATCAATACCATGGGTTTGAGCAAACCCTTTAGCAACTAACCTTGCTTTGTGTCTATTTATACTTCCATCTAGATTCCTCTTGATTTTGTATATCCATCGAGATCCAATTACCTTCATAGATGGCTTGTTAGGTACAAGCTCCCAGGTGTCATTCTCCTTCAAGGCTTCCATTTCTTCATCCATTGCATCTCTCCAAGCTTTCTTGCTTTGTGCTTCTTCGAATGTGGTAGGTTCTTCATTGGTTGAATCCTTTGCAATGTAGATTGAGTGCTTCGTGACCAAAGAAGTATCATAACCAAACCTCTCTGGTTTCTTCTTCTCCCTCGAAGACCTTCTAAGTGGTTGATGTGAGCTCTCGGGTCCATATGTAGCATCCTGCATCTTTGCTTTACCTTTGTTCTTCCATAGCTTTAGTCTTTCCAAGTCTTCTAGGTCAATCTCCGAATCACTTTCTTCAATCTGATTTGGCTCCTTTGGTTGAAGTGATGGAAAATCTTCATCCAAGTCATATGGCAGCTTCACTTTCCTGTCGTCATCAAACCATGATTTGTTTTCATCAAAAATTACATCTCTACTCACAGAAAATCCTTTATTGGTTGGATTGTACAATCTATATCCTTTTTGGTTTTGGTCATAACCAATAAATACGCACTTCTCTGTCTTGGGATCCAATTTCCCTCTTACTTGAGAAGGAATGTGAGCATAGACTAAGCATCCAAAGATTTTGCAATGCTCTAGACTAGGTCTTCTTCCATTCCACACTTCATATGGAGTGGTTTCATCTAGTGACTTAGATGGACGTCTATTTATGAGATATTTGGCTGTAGACACAGCCTCTGCCCATAGGTAGTTTGGCAATCCCTTTTCGTTGAGCATGGACCTTGCTGCTTCGACAATAGCTCTGTTCCTCCTCTCTCCTACACCATTGAGTTCGGGTGTATACCTTGTAGTGACTTCCCTTTTAATGCCTCTTTCATGCAAGAAGGCATCAAATTCAGAAGAGAAGTATTCTCCTCCACCATCTGATCTGAGTCGTTTCAAAGTCCTACCTGTTTGGTTTTCAACAAGAGCAATATACTTCTTAAAGCAATTAAACACTTCATCCTTGTGCTTCATGAAAAACAGAATGGTCCACCTGCTACAATCATCTATGAAAGACACATAATATCTTGAGCCTGATATACATGGCTCCTTACTTGGACCTCACACATCCATGTGCACTAGATCCAAAGGATTTTGATACATATATCCTTTCTTATTGAAAGGTTGTCTATGAGCCTTGCCGAATTGACAAGCTTCACACTTATAAATCATGTGTTGCCTTGTGATATTAGGCAAACCAAGTACACTTTGGTCCCTACAAATCTGTTTGAGTGTCCTCTCACCAATGTGAGCAAGCCTTTTGTGCCATATCTCCAACTCTGTTAGAGTTTGAGATCCATAGCTAAACAAAGCTATGTTCTTTGTATCTTCCACTTCAAAAGTGAAAAGCCTTCCTGTCTTTTCTCCTTTGGCAATCCTTCGAAAGCCTTGCCTTGGGTCTTCAACATATGCTCCAAATCGATTGAATCTAACCTGCAATCCTTTTTCAACAATCTGTCCAACACTTATTAAATTTTTGGTAATTGTAGGGACATACAAGACTTTGCTTAAGAGGTTCATATTCCCATCTGATGTCTTCACATTACCTATCTTCTCCACTGAGTGCTTTGTGTCATCTCCTGTCTGCACTTCATGCTTGTTATGAGGGTCTTCCAAATCAGAAAGTAAAGCCACATTTCCTGCTACATGGTTCGAGCATCCCGAATCAATGTAAAATATGTGATCATCATCCTTACCCTTCTTCACTGATAGATTCATAATCAATAATGAATCTTCTTGACTTTGGTCCTCTGCATAGTTACTGTAGTCTCTTCTTCCTCTATGGCCACTTTGATAGTTGTTGTTGTATTGTTGTAATTGTTGTTGTATTGTTGTAGTAGTTGTTGTTGTTGTAGCCTCCATTGTATCTGCCTCTATTTGATCCATAGCCACCTCTATTGAATCCTATTCCTCTTGAGTTCCTCGGGTTCCTGAAACATTCTTCAGTAGTATGGTTAGATAAGCCACATATGTTGCAAGGTTGAGATGATTGGAATCTCCCCCCGCCTTGCTTTCCACCTCTGCCTCTTACTCTAGCTCTTCCTCTACCTGCAAAGTTTGCTTGGAAAGAGCTTCCTTCATCTTCATTCTTTCTATTCTTTGACTTGTCCTTGACCTTAGCTTTATCAGAATATAAGGCAGAAGTTTGATTAACTCTTGAGGACTCACCACCTTTGCTAATCTTTGGTTCATGAGTGAAGATTTGGCCCATGAGTGTGTTGAGGTCGAGTACATGCATATCCATGTATAAATCCATGGCTGTTGTGAATGACTCCCACTTGTCGTCTGCTTTGATTCCATTCATGATTTGTCTTATGATTTGCTCCTCTTCAATTACCTCTCCAATGCTTCCAAGTTGGTCGGAAATCTCCTTCATCTTTGTGACATAATCAGTCACATTTTGCTTCGGGCTTTTCTTCATTGTTGTGAACTCCATCCACAATTGGTTCTTCCTTGCTCGAGTGTTGGAAGAGAAGAAAGAAGCAAGTGCATTCCAGGTCTCTCTTGATGTCTTGCATCCCTTGACATGAGGTAAAAGAAAATCAGAGATTGAGTTTAGAATATAGGACCTTGCAAGTGCATCCTTCGAACACCAATTCGAAAGTCCTTCCACTTCTTCATGTGATGGTTGCCCTTTGTTCCTCATGGTTGCCATTGCTTCATCTCCGGATATGAATCCATATAGATTCCTCCCTTGAAGGTAAGCCTCCATCCTTAGAGACCATGCCCGGTAGTTGTTTCGATCCAATTTGTCAATTATTGATGGAAATCCATCTACCATGTTGCTGGACTATGCTCTGATACCACTGTGAAGAGAGATGGTGGATGCAATCCAAAGATGAGTAGGTGCTACTACAACCAGCTTCACACCAGCCAACTGAGACTTCAGAGTTGATTAGTAGACCCTTTAAGCTTCCTAAATCCACCAAAATATCAGCCAAGTACTTTGGAACATGTATCCCAAAAGTTTAAGTCAAGACAGACTAGTTGCGAAATGACTAGCTCCCAAAACTTGTTATTTTTGGATATACACCTGCTAGAAAAAAGTGAACAGTGCTCTCAACCTGAAGGATATAGAAACATTCCTTTTGGGCATAGCAAATAGACTTAACAAGCTTCCCAATCCAAGTTAAAACACTTCAAATGATGGACTGAGCACTGAGAACAAGTTTCATCAATTTCTAGAACATGCCCACTATTCTCGGGGCTCTGCATAGATAGACTAGTGAGCAGTAAAATGCCGATATCTCCAAAGCTATATATTTAATGACCTTGAAAATTGATATGCAAACACTAGCCAGTAAGAGCTATCCAACGCACGTTAAAGCACTGAAAAAGGATCAGTAGAACTCGAGATATAACCTTCTGAAGGTACTACTCTGAGTGAGTATAGCAGAGAACAAAACAGAGGAGTAGATGATAATAAATGTATAGATTCACATATGATTACAACCACATTGGCAATGAATCTTTGCACAATGGGAGTAGAAGGATAGAGCTATGGATGAAGCTCTACAAAATGACATGAAGTGGTCACGTACAAGGCTTGCTAATCGCCTCTTCCTTCTTGCTCCTTTTATAGCTATTCTTGGAGGGAGTTTTGAATTTGAATTCGAATGGCTCCACCTAAAAGTGATCCCCAAAGTTAGGAGATATTCCCTCAGCTCAAAAAAGTCATGGGTTTTCGTAGTTAGAGCCATGAAATTGCTTTTACATCATGCATGAGGTAAGCCATCCTTTTCCTTTTTCTTTTTTCAATTACAAGAGATAAAAATGAACTCTTTTACAAGAGGTGTTCACATGACTACTCATGTGAATTACAAATGAGGATGATATCAAATATATCAAGCATGTAGGCTTGCGTAAAATGCACCAACAGCTCCCCCTCAAGCCTAACATGCTTGACCTTCAAATAAGTCTTCAATTGTCCTTGATTTCCTGCAAGCCAATCATCAACTTGAATCTACTTAATTTTGTACCATCAAGAGCTTTAGTCAACATGTCGGCACATTGCATATCTGTAGAGACATAGGATAGTTGAATATCCTTCCTCATTAGCTTCTCCCTTACGTAATGGTAGTGGACTTCAATATGCTTGGTTCTAGCATGGTATAACGGATTAGCTGCTAGATGTAGTGAGCTTGTGTTGTCACCAAAAATGTGAGGTGTTGAAGAATGAAGTCCAAGATCTATGTACAAAGACTTTAACCACATGATTTCTTGAGTTGCATTAGCCAAACCTCTATATTCTGCTTCAGTAGAAGATAATGCCACGGTTGGTTGCTTCTGCGATGACCAAGAAATGATTTTTGAACCTGCAAATGGTATATACCCTGATGTGCTTCTTCTATCATCTTTAGATCCGGCCCAATCTGTATCTGAGTAGACCTTTAGCTCAATATCTGAAGTATATGAATAGAACAAACCTTCATTCATGGTCCCCTTTAGGTACTTGAGGACTCTCTTGGCTGCTTCCATATGTGGTCTTCTCTGCTTATGCATAAACTGACTCAATATGCTAACACTATAGCATATATCCACCCTTGTGAGTGTAGCATAGTTCAAACTTCCAACCAAGCTTTGATAGCTTGTGATGTCTTCAATTGGCTCTCCTTCATAAGCACTAAGCTTATGATTTTTCTCCATAGGTGTACCTGCACACTTGGTATTTTCCATCTTGAACTTGACGAGCATGTCATGGACATACTTCCTTTGTGTGATGTATATACCTGAATCTGTGTACATCAACTCCAATCCAAGAAAATAAGTGAGTGGTCCGAGGTCACTTATTTTGAACTCCTCCTTCATTTGACTCTTTACCTGTTTGATTCTTTCAAGATCATTGCCTGTGATAATAATATCATCAACATACACACATAAATAGATCACTTCAGATCCATTCCTCTTTATGAACAAAGAGGTATCCGCCTTGCTAGCTTTGAATCCTTGGTCCTGCAAATAAGTCACCAATCTGAAATTCCAAGCTCTTGGAGCTTGCTTCAATCCATACAAAGCTTTCTTTAGTTTGCATACATAGTTAGGATGATGTGCATCCTCATATCCAGGAGGTTGTGCCATATACACTTCCTCAGAAATCCATCCATTCAAGAAAGCATTCTTTACATCAAGTTGATAAAGATTCCAATTTCTAGATGCAGCAAGACTAATGAGAACCCTAATTGTAGGCATTTTTGCAACAGGAGAGAAAGTCTCCTCATAATCAATACCATGGGTTTGAGCAAACCCTTTAGCAACTAACCTTGCTTTGTTTCTATTTATACTTCCATCTGGATTCCTCTTGATTTTGTATATCCATCGAGATCCAATTACCTTCATAGATGGCTTGTTAGGTACAAGCTCCCAGGTGTCATTCTCCTTCAAGGCTTCCATTTCTTCATCCATTGCATCTCTCCAAGCTTTCTTGCTTTGTGCTTCTTCGAATGTGGTAGGTTCTTCATTGGTTGAATCCTTTGCAATGTAGATTGAGTGCTTCGTGACCAAAGAAGTATCATAACCAAACCTCTCTGGTTTCTTCTTCTCCCTCGAAGACCTTCTAAGTGGTTGATGTGAGCTCTCGGGTCCATATGTAGCATCCTGCATCTTTGCTTTACCTTTGTTCTTCCATAGCTTTAGTCTTTCCAAGTCTTCTAGGTCAATCTCCGAATCACTTTCTTCAATCTGCTTTGGCTCCTTTGGTTGAAGTGATGGAAAATCTTCATCCAACTCATATGGCAGCTTCACTTTCCTGTCATCATCAAACCATGATTTGTTTTCATCAAAAATTACATCTCTACTCATAGAAAATCCTTTATTGGTTGGATTGTACAATCTATATCCTTTTTGGTTTTGGTCATAACCAATAAATACGCACTTCTCTGCCTTGGGATCCAATTTCCCTCTTACTCGAGAACGAATGTGAGCATAGGCTAAGCATCCAAAGATTTTGCAATGCTCTAGACTAGGTCTTCTTCCATTCCACACTTCATATGGAGTGGTTCCATCTAGTGACTTAGATGGACGTCTATTTATGAGATATGTGGTTGTAGACACAGCCTCTGCCCATAGGTAGTTTGGCAATCCCTTTTCGTTGAGCATGGACCTTGCTGCTTCGACAATAGCTCTGTTCCTCCTCTCTGCTACACCATTGAGTTCGGGTGTATACCTTGTAGTGACTTCCCTTTTAATGCCTCTTTCATGCAAGAAGGCATCAAATTCAGAAGAGAAGTATTCTCCTCCACCATCTGATCTGAGTCGTTTCAAAGTCCTACCTGTTTGGTTTTCAACAAGAGCAATATACTTCTTAAAGCAATTAAACACTTCATCCTTGTGCTTCATGAAAACCAGAATGGTCCACCTGCTACAATCATCTATGAAAGACACATAATATCTTGAGCCTGATATACATGGCTCCTTACTTGGACCTCACACATCCGTGTGCACTAGATCCAAAGGATTTTGATACATATATCCTTTCTTATTGAAAGGTTGTCTATGGGCCTTGCCGAATTGACAAGCTTCACACTTATAAATCATGTGTTGCCTTGTGATATTAGGCAAACCAAGTACACTTTGGTCCCCGCAAATCTGTTTGAGTGTCCTCTCACCAATGTGAGCAAGCCTTTTGTGCCATATCTCCAACTCTGTTAGAGTTTGAGATCCATAGCGAGACATCCAGTTACCCATAGAGATATTTAGTTCTCTTATCCTCCCAGCCGCCGAGTTGACTTCTCTTCTATGAATTCTCTTCCGTGAGTACTCACGTAGGGGACTTCTCTTGAGTCCCTCTCACTTTCTAAATACCATAATAAATAGAAGTGCATCCAAGTGATGCCATGTGGCACTCTTTTCCTATGAGGAGATTCACTCCTCATAAGCTATTGTGACAGATGTCCTCTCCATCCAAAGAAGAAAATTCCATGGCACCATTAGGTGAGATTCTATGGGTTACAGGTAATCCATAGTTGCTCTTTGGAGCTTACTAGAATGTTGCGTTAGTGTGTAGACTAGGACTGAATCTACTCTATACAATTTCCTATCTTTGATGTGAACATCAACTTATAACTTTTGTCTCTCCTTGATATCATAAATTCTAGCTACTTCTCTCAAGTGTGGGTCCTCGAGCTTCTGCGTGCTATCCACTAGCTCAAAACGTTCATGTCCTATGACTTGTCCATTTGTTTCATCCTAGTACAAGGAAAATTATTGGTAATACTCTTGGTTGACCATAGACTAGATTGAATCAACTTGTGCCAAAAGATGTTTTCTAGGCTAGTATATAAGCTCGAATGGCATGATGCAATTGCTTATTCCAATTTGATCTTCCATTGTTTACCAATTTAGTCAATATGATGCAAAGGAATTTGTTTGAGCTCTAAGCTTGTCCATTTACTTCTGGGTGATAGGGTTCTTTTTTCGTATGCATGATAAGCAACATACTTCACAAGTGTTCAATCAATTAATGGCTAATATGAGTTCCTCTATCACTTACTATTTCTATGTGAAGTCCAAAGCGTGTAAAGAATTTCTTAAAGAGAAATTTGGTTGTTTCTTGAGCATCATTTTTTTTATGTAGCTTTGGCTTCAACCCCATTAGTCAAATAGTACATAGCAACTATGAAATATTTAACATGTGATCCTTTTCTAGGAGGATAGATAGGACCAATAAAGTTTATTTGGCCAAATCTCTTCCTTGCATCATAGTTCTAAGAGGAATTTCTTCTCTTCTAGAAGGATACTTTTTGTTGTGGCAGAAATCACATCTTTTAACGAAGCTCTCTCCATCTATTATCATGGTTTGCCACCATAAGCCTTCAAACATAAGCATTTGATTTGTTCTTAGGGAATGTCCATATGTTGTACTGGAGTGTGCACCTTTGACTAGAGTTTATTACTTTGACTCATGGACATAAATTCAAAGGAAATTAATTATATTGCATTGATAAAATTGATTTCCAACCAAAGTGTATTCCCTTATTGTCTCAGTCTTTCTAGTAAGTGGCATGTTTGCTAGTAGCTTTCATGTCCTGAGATACTCTACCATGGGAAGAACCAATTCAAGATTGGAAGCTATCTTATTAATTATAGCATTCCTAATAGGCTACACAAGCCTGCACACAATGCACTCATTAATGGGACTAGCTACATCTTTCTCCATTGTTCGCCAATTTGCATCATCTTGTTTCAACTTCTACAATCTCTGACAATGAGGAAATGATACCCAATATAGTCTCCTAACATCAATCAATGAGCATTTCTGGTTCCCCTTCCTCCACACAGCAATAAATTATGCCTTGATTATCTCTATGATGTCTACAAGGATGTTGAATTTATTAAACAAAAATTAATGCCTAAACTTCATATGGCATAGACCATTCCTATCCCTTTTTGTTCTCTTGTAATGTAATCTCTCTTGCCACTATTTAGTTGCTCATGGGCATATGCAATAGGAAATTCAATCTTTCCAACATCAGATGGGTGGGCTAATAGCATCCTATTGCATAGTTGGAATCATACACATGAATATGGAATGGCCTATTCTAGTCTGAGATTTGAAGAATTGGTTCTGACATCAAGCATCTTTTGAATTCTTGAAAAAACTTATCATAGTCTTCAATCAGTTCTTAGATATTAGAGCATACAAAGGTCATGTGATTACCATGTACATATGAATGAAGTGAGGTTAGTAGCCAAAATGGCCCATGCGGGCTTGTACATGTCTTGCATTTCTAGGCCTTGGTAATTCAAAAATCACTCAAATTTTCTCTTCGTTCATTGAAATTCCATCTTTGGGGACAATGGATACTTGATTGCATCTTGAGAATCCATCTAAGAAGCTATAGACTTCTTTAGATGCCATCCACTCCAAGACATGATGAGTTATTGGTAATGGAGAACTATCTCTAATGGTTGCTATAGAATTTCTTCAAATTGATACACACACAAAGTATTCCACTGCTTTTGGGTACTACTATCACTATAGAGACCGATTCAGTGTGTTCAATTTCATAGATGATGCTTGCCTCTAGCAAATTTTCTATTTGATCTTTTTGGATTATGTCTTCTTATAAGTATATGGTGTTTTCTTGACCGGCCTGGCTATGCTTGACATGGGAACCCAATAAGGCCATATCTCTATATCCACTCCTTTCAAATCCTTATAGCATCAAGAAAACACATCTAGATATTCTCTCAAGAGGCTAATTAAAGCTACTTCTCTTTCCCTAGTGAGGTCATTGATAATCTGAGTGCACAGATCCTCTCTATTCTCAAGGGTAATGAATACTTTCTTAGAAGTCTCTTTATTGTTATATGAATGTGCCACAATATCCTCTCTCTTAGGCATTTCCACTTGGATATTCCTTTCCTTGATTATGTAATCGTTGAAGTTCTCAAGGACTTTAGAGATATACTTTCTCTTCCTCCTTTTACTCTTCATACTTGTTTGGCTCTCTTAGCTTGATAGACTTCCTTATAGTATTGCATTGACTTAGGTATCCCTATGAAATCTAGAAGTCAAACCTTTTTCAAATAATCTCTATCTAATTTATAAGGAATATCCTCTATGTATGGTAGCTCCTTATTCCCTCTCCTTAGAGTTTCAATTTCTTGTTGTCTCAAAAAGATTCTTCTTTTGTCCCATAGTCTCTCATAGACTAGGATCTTGGATAATTTTTAGTATGTCTCTTCTTATTCAACCTCAAAGAACACTTGTACCATGAAGAGGTCATAATTGCCTCCATCCTTAGTGAGTTTCTACTCATTGATTGCCACATCAAAAGGAGCAAGGATATAAACCCAATCACATTGCTGAAAATTTACTTTTGGAAATCTCATGGGCATAAAGGAGGGATCTTCATTAGATCTATCAAACTTGACTCCTCCCACCTAAGCATTTAATTTTTTCTTCTCCTAAATTCCTTCCTTTCCGAAACTTGACACATCCATACGTGGATGTATTCATTCTTTCAATCTTAATTGTCTTCTTTAGACTCACTAGGCAACTTACCGTTTGCTAAGGAATTAGTGTTTTGATGGATAGTCTTCCATTTTAAATGTCTCTATATGAGTTGGACATCAGGTCTATCTATGTTGTAGTAACTTGATGTTGGAAGTATACTACATTTCCACCCTATTCTTGCACCACTTGTAGTTGGCACAAGAAAGGAATTCCTAATAATAGTACATAATTACTTGCCTTCCTGAAGTGGCGATATTATTGAAGGTGACCAGAATACAAGTATTCCCCTCATCTCCTTCACAATAATCTCCCATAGTGCTTAGAGGTATTTGGATAACCTTATTCTCCATTTTTAATTTTGTTTTGGGTTATTTAATGCTAGTGTGAGTTTTATTTTCATTAACACTTCCATTATCATAGTAGAATTCACTCTTTTTTTTTATATCAACCACTGTTTTGTGGGAACACCTTGGATCACTCCTTTTATTCAAACAAACAAGTTTTTCCTTAATCTTGCACACTAAAGTTTCTTCATGTGGTAAATAATAGGTATTTAGACTAGCTTTCTCGTATTCAAACATTTCCTCATGAGCTGGTCCAAAACTTTTGACATCTAGATCCTGATGGAGTGAGTGCTCCTGTGTCAAGCTCATTGAAGGCTAGCTTTGACATTTTCCATGTCTCCCATTCCTCTTCCTACACTTCATGCCAAAATGTATCAAGGATCAGCTACGATATTGGAGTCAAATTAATCTTCTTGATTTGGCATTATAGTGTTATAAATTATGGAATATGTTGAACAATGCATTGTTGGAGTTTTAGGTTATTAATGTATTAATGTGTTCTGGTGTTTTTGATACAACAGCTCAAGGTTTGTGAGGGCATGAAAGTGTGAAAGGGAGGACATCAATAAATCCGATTTATAATTTAGTTTGTAAATAAACCCGTGTAGAAGGTTCTATTATTAGAAATAGTTAGAAAAGTAGTGGTTAGAATAAGGGTCATTGTAGACTGCAATTTCTGATATTAAAAGGAAAAGCTTTCTATAAAAGTCACAACTGTTCCTTTCACGTATGCTTTTCAAAGCCGCTCTCATGTAACCACTCTTTTTTATGTAATAAAAAATTCATACAAATACATGCACTCTATGGACTATCGAAATAGAGTGCATGGGGGGAGATTGCACCCAATACTCCATTCTATCTCGTCTCCTGGCATCTCTATTTTTCTGTGTGTTTTCTGCATTTGTAACCTCTGTGTGTGTGAGCAAAATCCTAATAATAGTGGTATCTGATCCTTGCACCCATCACTACAAAGGGATCTGTCCTATTAGTTTTGGTGAATTGATCTCTATTTTGTTGTTCTCTGTTTGCGACCCGATTCCGATTCCGGTTCCCGTTCTCATTTTCGTTACTATTTCCGATTCCGGTTTTTTCTTCCGCTTCCGTTTCCTATTTGAGTTCCAGTTCTAGAACCAAAACCTATGTTTACACCTACATTTACTCCTTCGGCTTACTCCAAGGCATAACTAAGGCATGACTAAGGCATAACTTTGGCACCCAAGGCTCCCTTGGTGATCATTGGTTATGCGCAAACCAATTTTAATTTATGAGTGGCAATAAGGAGTTTTATATTCACCAAGGTGGGAGGATTTGAACCCACAACCTCACCCACACAAGGGAAGTGTTTTACCACTATACTATCTCTTTGTGTTGTCACTCTACTTCTCTTTTCTTATATTTAACACAACTTTCATCTCTTTCTTACTTTTTCAATTCCCAAGAACAACCATTGCTTTTACATTCATTTTTCTCTAAATCCTCATGGACCCGACGAACAACATGGAGGATTTTGGTGAGTCACCTCTACCCGAGGTAACACTCGAGCAACAACTTGAGCTCTTGCGGCACGAACTACGAGGCGCTCAGAACACAATCTGACAACGCAACGAAGTACTCCACAAAATGCAAACTGATGAAGATAACCTTACGAGGGTGGTCAAAGCTATTGTCTCTACCTAGTCGAATGCCATGCATTCCAAGATTTCCATTAAGAATTACCATTTTTTACGATTTGATGGCTGTAAGGATGGCCCTTTGATCCTTTCATGGCTTTCACAGTTTGATGATTTTTATACTGATGAAACATATGCTGAAAGTGAAAAAGTCAAATTTGCCACTAACTATTTAGTTGGAAAAGCTCAACTATGGTGGAATGTCCTGTGGCACAGTACTAAGCATCCAACAACATGGAAGGCTTTCTAAGATAAAGTGAAGGATTCTTTTCTTCCTTCTCAATATTATTTACATGTTCGACGTGCATGGGCGACCCTTACATGGAAGGAGGGTGACACGGCTACTACCTACACGGAGTAGTTCTGGCAAAATTTACTATTGGTTAGAATGCTTGAAGATGTACCAGAGGATAGATTGCAGTGGAAATACGAAGATGGTTTGGAGGTGGGAATCCAAGCTAAGCTTCACACCCTACGTCCTAGAACCCTCAACGAGGCTATATCTTTTGCCTATGATGCAGAGAAAGAATTCCAATCCATAACCAAGTCACTCTATCTACAACAACCATGTCAACGACCACTTTTTCTCAAACCAAATCTTCCCATGAAACGTAATGTTAATGGCCCATCTTACCCTAGTTTTCCTATTTCACTACAATCCAATTACTGAGTTGCACATGTTGCTTCATCTCTCCAACCTACCAAACCACATACCCTACAAACTTCAGCAATGGATGCCCAACAGAAGCGACCACAAATCACCTACTACAATTGTGGTAAACTTGGACATACAAAAACAAAGTGCCGATTGTGACCTCTTAACATGAAACTAGTTGCAGCTCAATTACTTAACATGGAGGCCCATACTTAAGAAATTCTTTCTCTTTGGACAGAGGAATCATTGGAGAAGGACTTAAGCACCTTTGGTAACGATATCTCTCTTCATTCTCTACTTTGCATGCAGGGTACTATAAACAACAAACTCGTTAAAATTTTACATGATGATGGTACTCCACATGACTTCATTTCACATTTATTAGTACAAAAACTTAAATTAAAAATGTTTCCTTCTTTGTATAACGTAAAAGCTACATTTCAAGGTAATCGTTATAATGCCTGCATAAGTGCTGCGATAGTGCATTTAGAGGACGAAACGAGCTTATATTGCAATTTCGGCATGAGAGAGAAAAACCGTTCTGAACTCCTAGTCACCCTGACTATGCTCACCGAATTTCGTGTGCTTCTGAGACTATGACCGGAGGGGTGTCAATGACGCCCTAGATGAAGCGACAATATTGCTCTGATACCAACTGTTGGAGTTTGAGGTTTGTGTAAGCACGAGAACATCACAAGGAAGAAGAAGAAGCTTGGAGCACAACACACAATACTGAACGTATTACCACTAGAATGTACACAGATAAGTGACCCATTAGGGATATAGCCGTATATACAAGCTGGGGGACAAAAACCTCATAAAGAGGCGAAAAAAGTGCCTTGGCGGTCCTAAAGTGTTCACACACATCACTACCTAAATATATCAACAAAAAAAGCTCTAAAGTTTGAGGTCAAATGGAGGGAGAGAGTATTTCTCCAAACAATTGAATGATTACTTATGGAAGGTAGGTATAAAAAGAGAAGAAACATGCAGTAGAAAGAAGAAATAGAACAGTTGTGGAATTCGCTAGATCCATTATGAAGGAAAAGAATTGCCTTAATTATTTATGGGCAAAAGTTGTTAACATTGCAACCTACCTTGTAAATAGGTTACCTTTTAAAGATTTGGATGATATAACTCCTTATGAAGCATGGTGGAGTAAGAAATGTTGGGCTTCAAACTTCTCCCTAGGCAGATCCTTTGTGAAAAGGTTTGCAATGTTCTCTTGTGTGGGCACATATGCTAAATTGATATCTCCAATAGAGAACCTCTCCCTGACATAATGATAGTGCACCTCAATGTGCTTAGTGTGAGCATGGAACACAGGGTTCCTCACAACTACTAATGCGCTCTTAGTGTCAGTGAAGATGGTGGTGGCAGAAGACTGACCAACACCCAAATAAGTCGTAAGGCGTCTGAGCCACACACACTCAAGAGTTGATGTGAAAGCTCTCCTACACTCAGCCTCAAAACTAGAAGTGGCCACAGCAAGCTGCTTCTTGCTCAACCAAGATATGCATGAGCTACCAAGAATGAAGCAAAAATTAGTGGTGGACACACTAGTGTCATAGCAACTAGCCCAATGAGAGTCATAAAAAGCATGCAAATATGGCATTAGTGATCCCCCCTTGGGATAAAACAGTCCAAGTAGCCGTGTACCACTCAAGTAGCGAAAGATGTGCTTAATCACCTGTCAATGCTTGACACCTGGGCAATGCATAAACCTCCTCATATGTGAGATAGCAAACTAATATCTTGGCAAGTAATGCATGAGTAAATCAAGCATCCAACATATTGCTTATAGAGAACAACATCAAATGCATCTCTAACATCGTGAAGACTCAACCGTAAACCTATCTCCGTAGGAGTGGCAATAGGTTTACAAACGTAAAGGCCAAAACACTATAATAATGTGTCAATATATTTTTTTTGGCATTAAGCTACTCCTATGTGAACCTAGAGTCTCTATTAGAAATAATGCTTTTAGGCATTCCATGCAATTAGAAAATTTCTTTTACAAATAGTCTTGCAACATTCAAGGCAATATCGATCTTTTTCATAGGGAAGAGATGTGTCATCTTGGTAATTCGATCAACTACCACAAATATGGTATCATGTTTACTTCTGATTGTAGGTAGTTTAGTGATAAAGTCCATAGAGATAGACTCCCACTTCTGAGCTGGAACATCCAAAGTTTGAAGCATTCCAGGCATTCTCTTAAACTTAGATTTCACTTCTTGGCACTTAATCATGTAATATTTGAGGTTTCAATGGAGACTCAAAAGATATGCATAATCGATTTTTACAATATAAAGATCCATTCTACAAATAAAATTCATCTAGATGCACGCAAACGATTCGAAATAGGTGCATAAAAAGAGTCGTGTTTCACTTCTTCTTGAATTCGATTGAGAAATATAGAGTTTATTACTAAAAGGAGATTACATAAAGGTCTTTGGCGCAATGCATCAGTGGCCTTATTTTCCTTACCAGCTAGATGCTTAATGTCAAAATCATACTTGCTTAGTAATTCAATCCAATGCTTCTGCCAATTGTTAAGTAATGATTGTGTGAAAATGTATTTTAGACTTTGATGATTTGTTTTCAATTCAAACTTAACCCCTAATAATAGATGTCTCCAATGCTTAAGTGCATGAACAACAACAAGCATTCCTAGATCATGAGTAGGATAATTAAGTTCATATTTTCTTATATTTCTGGACTCATATGCAACCATCCTACCATCTTGTGAAAGAACACATCCTATCTGACCACCACTTGCATCACATGCAACCACAAAAGTCGTTCCAATTTTGGGTATTTTCAAAACACAATTTTCAATGACGTTTTGTTTTAATGATTCAAATGATTTTTGACAAGCATCACTCCACACAAATCTTGCATTCTTTTTACTAGTCAACTTTATGAGGGGATTAGCTATCTAAGAGAAATCCTTAGTATGTGCTCTTTCATATTGCACCAATTTTAGAAAACTTCTAACATCCCTTACAGTTTTAGGAACTGGCCAATCAACTATTGTCTTCACTTTATCCTCATCTATATGAATTCCCTCTTTAGATATGACTCTTTCTAGATACATAAGTTTATCTTTAGCAAGGAAACACTTAATCTTTTTTTCCATACAACTCGTGTTCTCTAAGAGTTTGCAAAGTCTTCTTCAGATGTACAACATGCTCAAGATCATCTTTAGAGTATACGAATATATCATCAAGAAATACTAAGATGAATTCGTCTAGATAATCATGAAAAACATTTTTCATTAGGCACATGAATGTGCGAGGAGTGTTTGTTAATCCAAAAGGAAAAACCATAAACTTGTAGTGGACATAACGTGTTCGAAAAGCTATTTTGGGCATATCCACTTAATTGACCTAATAAGTCATCTATGTGAGGGAGTGGATACTTATTTTTAATTGTTCTTTTATTCAACCCCCTATAGCCAATGCATAATATATAAGAGCTATCTTTCTTTTTCTGAAATAAAACAAGTGCACCCCAAGGTGAATCACTTGGCCTTCTTAAGCTTTTCTTCAAAAAAAAAAAAATTGAATATTAAGCTCCTTAAATTCATGTATGTTAAATCTATAGCATGCTCGAGAATATGGTTCAGTCCCTGGATACAAGTCAATGGCAAGGTTAATCTGCCTAGGTGGAGGTATACCAAGCAAGTCTTCTAGAAATACATCTGCATATTATTTCAAAAGATCTTCTACATAATTTGAAAGACTTTCATCACTATCTTCCTCATTCAGATTGTTCACATACACTACAAATGTTCGAAGAGCCATCATGTATACCTCTGATTATATGCATGGCAAATACTGATCTAGAGAGAGAATATAAAAACTCCCCACAATGTAATTTGGAAAGTTCAAAATGAATTATTTCACTATCAAAAGGCCTATTATAGACATAAATGAAGAAGATTGATATAACTTTTATCAGAGCACTTGGAAAAGCTATGATCTTGAAGAAATTTCAAATCCTCTTGGGATTACAAGAGATAGATTTCACATTGAGGAAAGCATTTACATACCAAGATCTTCATATATTTCTTATAGATGGTACTTCATGTTCCTTTATTCTTTATGTCTGTAGCATTTGTGTTGGCTACATGAATATGATCCAAAGATATTTTCATTCGTCTTCATCTCTAGATCTTACATATCAAGAGCACATGCATGCTTATCTTTCAAGATCTATAAGTAGTTTTTGTCACATATTATCTTTTGTATCTAATGGAAATTTAACTCATGACCTATCACCTAGGTGTATGATGGGCTAACTAGTTTACCAAAAGCCATGGTTGAGGATTACTTTCAAAAATCCTCCCTTTTAGGGCATGGCTCAACCATCCCCTGTCTATCATTTCTTGAGTCTAATACTATCTTCCCCTTCTAGAGATCATTTCCCTTAATTAGTAGCCCCTAATCTTCCTTTTCATTATTTTACTCACCCTTGTACACTTTCTTCATCCTTGTTGTTCTCAACCTTGGTGTCTTGAGCCTTTGTTCTCAAATTTTGTGTCTTGAACCTTCGTATTTGTAACCTTGGTCTCTTTGAACCTTGTTTTCAACCTCAGTGTCTTGAGCCTCATTCTTATTCATTCTAGGTATTCTAGACTCTCAATCTAGTAGTTTTATAGGAAATCTCATTTTAGGAGCTTTCTAACGGTACTTTACATGTCTTAATTAGACCTATGCATTGTGAACTACAGTCTTGTCTTTGTTGGGCTAGCTTTTGAAAGTGATGACTGCTATTTTTGTACTCTTTCAAATTGACAAAGATACTTTTTCGAGGAAATTGGATTGTGAGCTACACTGTAATATTGGTTGGGCTAATTTTTGAAAGGGAACATCATTATTTTTGTACCATTTGACATGCAAATTGCCTAAGAAATTTTTTTTAAGGACACTCGATGCACATGAGCCTTTTGGATTCTATCCATGTTACCCAAACCGGCTTCCTAGGCTCTAATAGATATTCTTGTACCCAAGGGAATTGAGTTCATGATCTACCATTAAGGAGTATGATTGGCTAACCATTGGCTTCAAAAACCTGTTATGTTTACAAACGTGTAAACATCATAGTACACCACGAGAAGTTATGAGATGTAAACAATCCTCCTTCAATCTCAACATACAAAGAAGTATCTGTATTTGAACATCTGTATCCCTGCTTTTCAAGAAACTTTACCAATCTAAAATTACAAGCCCTTGGAGCTTGTTTAAGACCATACAACGCTTTCAAGGGTCTATATACATGTTGAGGCTTCTTGGGATCTTCATAACCTGCTGGTTGCTCCATGTACACATCTTCTTTTAAATCACCATTGAGAAATGCATTTTTGATATCTAACTGATAAAGATTCCATACTTTGCTTGTGGCAACATTTATTAATGTCCTTATTGTTGATATCTTTGCAACAAGACAACATGTCTCCTCATAATCGATGCCATAACTTTGTGCATAACTTTTACAAATAAGCCTTGCTTTATATCTACTTAGTGGACCATCATTGTTTCTCTTCATCCTCTACACCCACTTGTTACCGATTACCTTCATGTAAGTTTGCCTTGAAACTAATCTGCATGTATTATTCTCATGCAAAGCTGCCATTTCTTCATCCATTGTCTTCACCCATTTCTTTACCCTTGATGCTTCTTTAAAAGTTGTTGGTTTCTATCTTCAAGAAGTTTTGCCATGTAAGCTTCATGAGAAAATCTTTGCAGTTGCCTTCTTTCTCTTACTCGATACCTTGATTGACATCTTGTTCTACCATGCTTTTCTTTCCTTCGAGATTGGGTTCTTCTCGATGTAGAACCTTCACTTTCTTCTTCCTGTGACTCAATTTCCTTTGGAATCAAATCTAGAATTTTCTTCAACTTTTGATTGGGGGAGTTACCTCTTCATGTGTAATTTGACTTTTTGGTGAGCTTGGAAGAACTTGGCTCTTCTTCATGACTTCTTTTAGTTTCTTCTTCATCTACCTACACTTCATGCTTATACCAAGATTTATTTTCATGAAAAATAATATCTCTCGAAACAATTACCTCTCCCATATCTGGGTTCACGCATCTATATCCTGGTTGCCCTTCTGCCATACCAATGAAAATCATTTTTTGTGACCTTGGATCCAACTTTGACCTTAACTGTTGTGGAACATGAACAAAACATATGCTACCCAAAATTCTACAATTAGAAACATCTGGTTTTGATCCATAAAAAACTTTATAAGGTGCTTTTTGTATATGACTTTGAGTAGGTGGTAACTTGTTCATCACATAAACTACCATATTGCATGCTTCATCCCAAAAAGTAAGTGGTAAGTCCTTTTCATTTAATATGCGCCTACCCATCTCCAAGATAAACATGTTTCTGCTTTCGGCCACACCATTTTTTTGAGGTGTGTATCTATTTGTAGTCTCTTCTTAATTCCTTCTTCTTCCAAATATTCAAGAAATTGATTAGAAAAATTCTCACCTCCTCCATTTGATCTCAACCTTATTATGATTCGACCTGTTTGATTTTCAACCAATGATTTGAACTTCTTGAACATATCAAACACTTCTAATTTGTATTTCATAAAACAAATGAATGTAAACTTTGAGAAGTCATCAATAAAGGTTAAAAAGTACTTGCTACCTGCCATGGACACTTCTTGAGATGGACCCCATACAGTAGTATGAATCAAGTCCAAAATACCTCTACTTAGCAATCCTACTTAAACATAATCCAAATCTTGCTTAGGTAGTTGTGGTAAACCTTCAATTAAGGAGTTCTTTGCAATATCCTTCAATCTACCAACAGTATTATGTCCTAACCTCTTATGCTATAAATCCAATTGACTTACTTCAGTCACATTGACCATTGTATATCATGCATAATCTGGAACTTCAACTTCATAAGTATATAATCTATTTATCTTTTGTCCTCTTATAACAAAAGTTTCATTATCCTTCTGATAAGTCTGCCACTAGTTATTGTTAAAATCCACCTTCACTCCATTGTCCTCCGTGTGTCCAATTGAAATCAAATTTCTTGTAGTAGTAGGAATAAATAAAACATCTTTGAGAGTTACCTGTTCATTAAGTGGAAAATCACCAATATATACTACTTCATGCTCAGTACTATCTCCTGTAGCAACTGTAACTCTTGAATCTGGCTTGTGTAAGTTCACAAAAATATTCATATTTGTTGATATTAGATGAAAACTTCTTCATAAAGCAAACCAAATATAGGAAGAGCAAGATTTCAATCAAGCGTGCATAGGACCTCGTCCCTGTCCTCTACCAAGTCCATAGTCTCTTCTACATCCACGTCCTCGACCTCGGCCCCTTGAGAACACATCTGATTGGACATTTCCTACATCTTCATAACCACCAGCATCTTGATTGTTTTCAAATCCTCCACCATAAAACCTTCCATGACCACGAGGTCCAAAGCTGCTTCCACACATTCTTCCACATCCACTTCTTGGGGCCCAACCACCATCATATCCATTGTAGTCACCACCTTGATATGTCATTTATATTTATCATAAATAATCAAATTCTTAAGACTAAAAAAACTACTTTAGAGCTTGTTCTTATGTAACAAAACCATGGTTGAGGATTAATTCCTCATCCTGTCCCTTAAGGTGTGGTTCAACCATCTCCTCCATGTCATTTCTTGAATATTATATTCTTTTCTTTAATATTACTTTTATATTGAACTTTTTATAATGCTATATGAAATCACTCATGTGGATTCTTCTTTGTCAAGACAAGTAGATCCAACATTTTATTCTTGCTTCCTTTCTTGCATGTACCTTATTTGCATGCTTACGAGAGCTCTTTCCTCTTCTTGTATCTCATTACCTAACTTAATCTGTTTTTCATCCAAAGGGTTCTTTTTGCAACACAATGTTGGATGACACAATGGGGCTATCATGATAGATGGAGTTTGTATGAGTGATACATATCAGTTCACATGGTTCTCCCATGGGTTCAAGAATGGATACATCCTTAGGGCAATAAAAATCCTACTCAAATTTAGATGCATCGTATGCCTAAATGAAAGTGAATGGGTGGAGATGAGTATTCCATGCGACCCGAGAGTATGAGACCTTTTACTTTTTCTATTACCTTCATTATTCCAAATCCTCAGGTTGACAATAGATTTTAATCACATTTTGTAGGAAGCTTACTGAATTGGGGAATCTCTTCTTACATGCTTAGAACTTGATATGCCTTATTTCTCATGCACGAAATCCTCCAATGCATGTATTATTTGATTGAAAACATGTTTGTTCTTATGTGGATGTCTTTGATCGCCTTTGTTTCATCTTCTGCTGAAGATATTGATGCAATGATAGAAGAGTTCTCTTGAAGCAATTGTCAAGTAACGTCAAGTGATTTTGTACGCCTTATGTGCATCTCTTTGAAAGCCTTCATATGTAGGTGCAAATTTGCAAGTTCATGGATACACTGCTGTAGATTGGGCTAGTACAATTCGAGATAAAAGATCTACTAGTGGATTTTTATTCTCACTTATGAATGCAACTTTTACATGGAGCAATAGCAAGCATCCCATTGTTCCTTTATCGAGTTTAAAGGTTCTGCTATGGTAGCATGTGAGGCCTCATGGATAGAGAGGCTTCTTGTAGAAGCATTAGAGGCTACTTGTAGAAGTATACAAGCCAATCATCATGTATTATGATAATATTAGGAGCATATGATTAGCAAAAAATCCTATGTTTTTAGGTAATCAAAGACCTAAAGATAAGTGGACCGTCTAAAGGTTCACCATCTTCAACATTGTACTTCACATTGGGTTCCATTGGATTACTCATACTCTTGCAATGCTCCATGCCATATTTCTTTAACAAATCTAAAATATACTTCCTTTGTAGAAGATATATGCCATGTTCCTTCTTCACAACTTCGATTCCAAGAATGTACGTCAATTCTCCTAAATCTAAAATTTTAAATTCAAATCCAAGCTTTGATTTGATTCTGGCTATCTCACCTTCATCGTTTCATGTTATTATCAAGTCATCCACATAAATTGAGATATAAACAATCAATGATCCTTCAACCTTAACATACAAAGAAGTATCTGCATTTTAACACTTGTATCCCTGCTTTTCAAGAAACTTTACCAATCTAAATCTCCAAGCCCTTGGAGCATGTTTAAAACCATACAATCCTTTTAAGAGTTTACATACATGTGTAGGATTCGTGGGATCTTCATAACCTGCCAGTTGCTCCATGTACACATCTTCTTTTAAATCACCATTGAGAAATGTATTTTGTAGATCTAATTGATAAAGATTCCATACCTTGCTTGCAGCAACACTTATTAATGTCCTTATTGTTGATATCTTGGCAACAAGAAAATGTCTCCTCATAATCGATGCCATAAGTCTATGCATAAACTTTACAAACAAGCCATGCGTTATATCTACTTACTAAACCATTACTATTTCTCTTTATCATGTACACCCATTTGTTACCAATTACCTTCATGTTAGGTTGCCTTTGAACTAAACTCCATGTAGTTTTCTCATACAAAGCTATCATTTGTTCATCCATTACTTTAACCCACTTCTTTACCTTTGATGCTTCTTTAAATGTTGTTGGTTCTTGCTCCTCAAGAAGTTTTGCCATATAAGCTTCATGAGAAAATCTTTGCGGTTGCCTTCTTTCTCTTACTAGATACCTTGATTGACGTCTTGTCCTACCATGCTTTTCTTGCCTTTGAGTTTGATTTCTTCTTGATGTAGGACCTTTACTTTCTTCTTCCTATGACTCAATTTCCTTTGAAAAGCACTTCAATCTGCCAACACTGATGTGTCCTAATCTTTTATGCCATAAATCCAATTGACTTACATGAGCCCCATTGACCATTGTATAACCTGCATAATCTAGAACTTCAACTTCATAAGTATATAATCTATTTACCATTTGTCGTTTTATAAGAAAAGTCCCATTTTTCTTCTGATAAGCTTGCCAGTGATTATTGTCAAAATCGACCTTCACTCCATTGTCCTCCATCTATCCAACTGAAATCAAATTTCTTGTAATAGTAGGAGCAAACTGTTGGTGTAAATCACAAGCCTACACATTTGGCTTGAAAGATATCTTGAAGACCCTACATATGTGATGAAGCATAGGAACTAGTGCTAGTGGTTAATTACCATTTTATCTCCTTCTAAAAGTCAAATTGACTTGGAATCTTTTGTAATCACCTACCAAAAGGATTCGTGGAAAATGTTAGCTATTTGATTGAAGGAATATCTCCTAGGATATAGGAGCTTGATCATAGGGAGCCAAAAGTTTGAATTTGAATTTAATTTTTTACTCATTCTCTATAAAAATAGTCATGGAAAAGTCGTGGGTAGAACTCATCACTCCGGAGCTTCTCATTACTGATTTTGCATGTGTGTGAGGCCTACACTCTAGCCCACACCTATCTACACCATTAGGCAATGATTTTCATGCCAATGGATTTGTATACAAGTGTTCATTAATACATACATTCACATTGTTCATTTCTGAGTTCTCTGTCATACTACTCAAAAGTCTGTCAATGTGTGGAGTGCATATCTCAGTCATTTCTCCATCAAATTCAGTGATTCAAAGCTTTTTGGATCCACCTTGAAGTTATCTACATGATGTCAAAGCTTGAAGAGATTCTATTCAGCCATTTCAGAGAAATATGCGTCAAGGTGATCACTGGTCAAAGTCTGCTACAGTCCTAAAAAATCGAGGGTATAGCTTTACTTGCTAAATTGATTTCTCTTAGCATAGTTTATCTTTTTACATAATTCCACTTGGAATAGTTAGCTTGCTAAGTTAATTAGATACCCCTAAAAGGAATTTTTTCCAATTCCTACTGTGCTGGTCATAATGAGCAAAATACCCAGCAGGTGTCAAGACATAAATAGAAGGTTTTCTTGAGATTGTGAGTTTCAAAGTTATCTGTTTTGATTCAATCATTGCACACATCACTTCCAAAGTACATAGGCCATTTTATGGTGTCATTGGAAAGCTAAGAAGGTCCACTTATCAAGTCTGAAGCAAAAGAGGGCTGGTACAAAGCAGGTCTTGGCAGTACCTACTCAATCTCTTGGAGCATCCATCTATCTTTCCCAACAGTGGTATCAGAGCAAACTGAGGTAAAATGGGAGATGGTTTTCCTTCATTTATAGATAAATTGGACAGAAAAAACTATCAAGAATGGTCTCTAAGGATGAAGACCTACTTACAAGGAAGGAGTCTCTATGGATACATCTCAGGAGATGAGGAATTGCCCTCATTCAAAACAAGAGGATTGCCAACAAAGGAAGAACATGAAAAGCTCAACACATGGTGTGCTAAGGATGCATTGGCAAGGTCTTATTTACTCAAATCCATCTCTGATTTTCTTTTGCCACATATTAGAAATTGTAAGACATCCCAAGAGACTTGGGATTGTCATCTTATTTTTCCTCCAACACAAGGGCTAGGAAAAATCAGTTATGGATTGAATTCACAACATTGAGGAAGCAACCTAAGCAAGTTGTTTCAGAATTTGTGACCAAGATTAAAGATGTAGCAGATCAGTTAGCAAGCATAGGAGAAAAGATTGAAGAAGAGCAGATTGTAAGGCAAGTGATCAATGGGATCAAGGTTGATGACAAATGGGACAATTGTTTACTCATGAAGCAAAGCTCAACAAGAATGGGGATACATCCAAAGGTAATAACTCTTCACCATTGCCATGGATCTTTACATGGACATGCAAATTCCAGATCTTACAACTCTCATGGGACAATTTTTACTCATGAAGCAAAGCTCAACAAGAATGGGGATACATCCAAAGGTAATAACTCTTCTGCCCTATACACTGATAAGAAGTCTAAAGATAAAGGCAAAAGCAAGAGGATGGAAGATGAAGGCTCTACCTCCCAAGCCAACTATGCAGGGAGAGGTAGATCATCAAGAGGAAGGGGCAGAGGAGGTAAGCAAGGTAGGGGGATATCCTATAACTCCTCAGCATGCAAACATTTGTGGTTTATCAAATCATACTACAGATGAGTGTTTCGGGAATTACAAGAATCAGAGAGGAAGAGGATACCAAAGGGGTGGATACTCACAGTCAAGAGGTAGATTCAACCATCACCAAGGCTACAACAACAATACAACAACAATTACAACAATAATTACAATGGCAACTACCAAGGAGGATTCAAATCCAGAAAGGACTACAACAACTACACAGAGGAGCAGGATGACTCTCTTCTGATCATGAACATGACTTCAAAATCAGGTACAAATGATGACCACCTTTCTACATTGACTCAAGATGCTCAAATCATGTGGTTGGCAATGTAGCACTACTCTTTGATCTTGAGGAACCAAAAGGTAAGCATCAAGTCCAAACAGGTGATGAAACCAAGCATTCAGTAGTTAAAGTTGGAAATGCTAAGACTTGTGATGGAAATCAAAATTTGTTGAGCAGGGTACTCTATGTACCAACCATTACCAAAAATCTGATGAGTGTTGGACAGATTGTGGAGAAAGCTTTGCAGGTTAGATTCAACCAATATGGAGCATTTGTGGAGGATCCAAGGCATGGATTCAAGAGGATTGCTAAAGGAGAAAAATCAAGTAGACTTTTCACTTTTGAGTTAGAAGACACAAAGAATATTGCACTATACAGTTACAAGGATCAAACACCTTTCAGAGCTTGAGATTTGGCACAAAAGATTAGGGCATATAGGAGAAAGAACTTTGAAGCAAATATGCAGGGACCAATGTGTGCTTGGAATACCAAATGTATCCAAACAACATATGATTTATAAGTGTGGTGCTTGTCAATTTGGAAGTCTCACAGGTTACCCTACTCAAGGAAAGGTTACATGCATGAAGACTACCTAGAGCTTGTCCATACAGATGTATGGGGACCAAGCAAAGACCCCTCAGTCTCAGGATCAAGGTACTACGTATCTTTTATTGATGATTATAGCAGATGGACTATATTGTACTTCATGAATCACTAAGATGAGGTGTTTAATTGCTTTAAAAAATATCTTGCACTTGTTGAAAATTAGACAGGAAAAATTTGAAGAGGCTAAGGTCAGATGGAGGAGGTAAGTACTTCTCCAATGAGTTTGAAAACTTCTTGCAGGAAAGAGGCATCAAAAGAGAAATCACCACAAGGTATTCTCCTGAACAGAATGGGGTAGCTGAGAGAAGAAATAGGTTGATTGTTGAGACAGCTAGGTCTATGTTGAATGAAAAAGGTTACCTAACTATCTATGGGCAGAGAGTGTTTCTACTGCCACTTACCTCATAAACAGGTTACCATCTAAGTCCCTTGATGGGATGAAACCCTATGAAGCATGGCATGGTAAGAGACCCTCACTAGACCATTGCAGGATATTTGGATGTGTAGCATATGTACACATTCCTTCTCAGATAAGAGGAAAGCTAGACCCAAAGGCTGAAAAGTGCATCTTTATTGCATATGATCTAAATCAAAAAGGATACAGGTTTTATAACCCTTCTAATAAGGGATTCATGGTGAGTAGAGATGTTGTCTTTGATGACAATGATTCTTGGTATGAGAATGAATGCAGGAAGGTTAAACTACCCTATGATTTGGAAGAAGAATTTCCTAGTCTTGCAAAGGAGGAACCTACTCAGATTGAAGACTCAAGTTCAGATGATGAAGATACTATCAACCTTGAAGAGTTCAAGGCATGGAAGTCCAAGGGCAAAATGAAGATGAAGAAGCTTGAAGACATACCTGAATCTTCAACTCAATCAATCAGGAGATCACAAAGAGAAAGCAAAAAACCTATCAGATATGGGTATGATACATCTCTTGTTACTAAACATTTTGTTTATCTTGCCAAAGATTTGTCAATTGAAGAACCAAGATCATATGAAGAAGCCATAACCAAGACAGAATGGAAAGAAGCTATGGATGAGGACATTGAAGCACTCAAGGAGAGTGATACATGGGAGTTAGTACCAAAGAAGGACTCCATGAAGGTAATAGGATCCAGATGGATCTATAAGCTTAAAAGAAATTCTGATGGCACAATTAATAGGTACAAAGCCAGACTGGTAGCCAAGGGTTTTGCACAAACCCAAGGCATTGACTATGAAGAGACATTCTCTCTTGTGGCCAAGATGCCAACTATCAGAGTGTTGGTAAGTGTGGCTGCATCAAAAAATTGGAACATGTACCAATTGGATGTCAAGAATGCTTTCTTGAATGGATGGATTTCAGAGGAGGTATATATGTCACAACCTCCTCGATATGAGGACCCTAAGAAGGTAACATATGTTTGCAAATTAAAAAAGGCTTTATATGGATTGAAGCAGACACCTAGGGCATGGAATTACAGCTTAACTACATACCTCCAAGACCAAGGTTTTGTTATGAGCAAGGCAGATACTTCTCTATTCATTAAGAGAAGTAATTCAGAGGTAATATACCTTTGTGTTTATGTTGATGACATCATAATTACAGGTAATGATGTCAATGGAATCAGACAAATCAAGAGCCAGATGATGAAGGAGTTCAAGGTCAATGATCTTGGTCTATTGAAGTATTTTCTTGGGCTTGAGTTAGTTTATACTAACTCAGGAATATACATTACTCAGAAAAAATACATACAGGATATGTTGAAGAAGTTTCACTTGCAGGATGCCAAAGTAGCAAGCACTCCAATGGAGGTAAACATAAAACTAAGTGCTCATGAAGGTGATGAAGTCAAGGACATTACAGGTTACCAAAGTATGGTGGGTAGCTTGAACTATGCTACCTTAACAAGGATAGATATTGCATATGGAGTTAGTGTGCTAAGTCAGTTTATGCACAAGCCAAGGACACCTCACTTAGAGGCTGCCAAGAGAATCTTGAAGTATCTCAAGGGTACAGAGAACCATGATTTGTATTTTCCTTACACTTCAGATATTGATATCAAAATTTATTCAGATGCAGATTGGGCAGGATGCAAGGATGATAGGAGGAGCACTTCTGGATATATTTCTTTTGCAGGTGATAAGCCAATATCTTGGTGTGCAAAGAAGCAACCAACTGTTGTATTGTCTTCTATAGAAGCAGAGTATAGAGGACTGGCTAATGCCACACAAGAAGCCATATGGCTTAAGCTTTTGTATATAGAATTAGGTTTATACACTAGGTCTCCAATAATCTTTGGAGATAATACAAGTTCTCTTCACCTTGCAGCTAATCCTATCTATCATGCTAGGACCAAACATATAGAGGTCCATTACCATTATGTGAGAGAGAAGTTGATAAGCAAATACATTCAACTAACCTATGTGTCAACCAACATGTAGTGTGCAGATTTGTTGACTAAAGCTTTGGATGGAACCAAACTTTGTAGATTCAAAGCAATGATTGAATTATAGGATATACATGAAGATTGAAGATGAAGACCAAGCCAAATGTTTGGCTTGAGGGGGAGCTGTTGGTGTAAATCACAAGCCTACACATTTGGCTTGAAAGATATCTTGAAGACCCTACATATGTGATGAAGCATAGGAACTAGTGCTAGTGGTTAATTACCATTTTATCTCCTTGTAAAAGTCAAATTGACTTGGAATCTTTTGTAATCACCTACCAAAAGGATTCGTGGAAAAAGTTAGCTATTTGATTGAAGGAATATCTCCTAGGATATAGGAGCTTGATCATAGGGAACCAAAAGTTTGAATTTGAATTCAAATTTTTACTCATTCTCTATAAAAATGGTCATGGAAAAGTCGCGGGTAGAACTCATCACTCCGGAGCTTCTCATTACTGATTTTGAGTGTGTGTGAGGCATACACTCTAGCCCACACCTATCTGCACCATAGGCAATGATTTTCATGCCAATGGATTTGTATACAAGTGTTCATTAATACATACATTCACATTGTTCATTTCTGAGTTCTCTGTCATACTACTCAAAAGTCTGTCAACTTGTGGAGTGCATATCTCAGTCATTTCTCCATCAAATGCAGTGATTCAAAGCTTTTTGGATCCACCTTGAAGTTATCTACATGATGTCAAAGCTTGAAGAGATTCTATTCAGCCATTTCAGAGAAATATGCGTCAAGGTGATCACTGGTCAAAGTCTGCTACAGTCCTAAAAAATCGAGGGTATAGCTTTACTTGCTAAATTGATTTCTCTTAGCATAGTTTATCTTTTTACATAATTCCACTTGGAATAGTTAGCTTGCTAAGTTAATTAGATACCCCTAAAAGGAATTTTTTCCAATTCCTACTGTGCTGGTCATAATGAGCAAAATACCCAGCAGGTGTCAAGACATAAATAGAAGGTTTTCTTGAGATTGTGAGTTTCAAAGTTATCTGTTTTGATTCAATCATTGCACACATCACTTCCAAAGTACATAGGCCATTTTATGGTGTCATTGGAAAGCTAAGAAGGTCCACTTATCAAGTCTGAAGCAAAAGAGGGCTGGTACAAAGCAGGTCTTGGCAGTACCTACTCAATCTCTTGGAGCATCCATCTATCTTTCCCAACAGTGGTATCAGAGCAAACTGAGGTAAAATGGGAGATGGTTTTCCTTCATTTATAGATAAATTGGACAGAAAAAACTATCAAGAATGGTCTCTAAGGATGAAGACCTACTTACAAGGAAGGAGTCTCTATGGATACATCTCAGGAGATGAGGAATTGCCCTCATTCAAAACAAGAGGATTGCCAACAAAGGAAGAACATGAAAAGCTCAACACATGGTGTGCTAAGGATGCATTGGCAAGGTCTTATTTACTCAAATCCATCTCTGATTTTCTTTTGCCACATATTAGAAATTGTAAGACATCCCAAGAGACTTGGGATTGTCATCTTATTTTTCCTCCAACACAAGGGCTAGGAAAAATCAGTTATGGATTGAATTCACAACATTGAGGAAGCAACCTAAGCAAGTTGTTTCAGAATTTGTGACCAAGATTAAAGATGTAGCAGATCAGTTAGCAAGCATAGGAGAAAAGATTGAAGAAGAGCAGATTGTAAGGCAAGTGATCAATGGGATCAAGGTTGATGACAAATGGGACAATTGTTTACTCATGAAGCAAAGCTCAACAAGAATGGGGATACATCCAAAGGTAATAACTCTTCACCATTGCCATGGATCTTTACATGGACATGCAAATTCCAGATCTTACAACTCTCATGGGACAATTTTTTACTCATGAAGCAAAGCTCAACAAGAATGGGGATACATCCAAAGGTAATAACTCTTCTGCCCTATACACTGATAAGAAGTCTAAAGATAAAGGCAAAAGCAAGAGGATGGAAGATGAAGGCTCTACCTCCCAAGCCAACTATGCAGGGAGAGGTAGATCATCAAGAGGAAGGGGCAGAGGAGGTAAGCAAGGTAGGGGGATATCCTATAACTCCTCAGCATGCAACATTTGTGGTTTATCAAATCATACTACAGATGAGTGTTTCGGGAATTACAAGAATCAGAGAGGAAGAGGATACCAAAGGGGTGGATACTCACAGTCAAGAGGTAGATTCAACCATCACCAAGGCTACAACAACAATACAACAACAATTACAACAATAATTACAATGGCAACTACCAAGGAGGATTCAAATCCAGAAAGGACTACAACAACTACACAGAGGAGCAGGATGACTCTCTTCTGATCATGAACATGACTTCAAAATCAGGTACAAATGATGACCACCTTTCTACATTGACTCAAGATGCTCAAATCATGTGGTTGGCAATGTAGCACTACTCTTTGATCTTGAGGAACCAAAAGGTAAGCATCAAGTCCAAACAGGTGATGAAACCAAGCATTCAGTAGTTAAAGTTGGAAATGCTAAGACTTGTGATGGAAATCAAAATTTGTTGAGCAGGGTACTCTATGTACCAACCATTACCAAAAATCTGATGAGTGTTGGACAGATTGTGGAGAAAGCTTTGCAGGTTAGATTCAACCAATATGGAGCATTTGTGGAGGATCCAAGGCATGGATTCAAGAGGATTGCTAAAGGAGAAAAATCAAGTAGACTTTTCACTTTTGAGTTAGAAGACACAAAGAATATTGCACTATACAGTTACAAGGATCAAACACTTTCAGAGCTTGAGATTTGGCACAAAAGATTAGGGCATATAGGAGAAAGAACTTTGAAGCAAATATGCAGGGACCAATGTGTGCTTGGAATACCAAATGTATCCAAACAACATATGATTTATAAGTGTGGTGCTTGTCAATTTGGAAGTCTCACAGGTTACCCTACTCAAGGAAAGGTTACATGCATGAAGACTACCTAGAGCTTGTCCATACAGATGTATGGGGACCAAGCAAAGACCCCTCAGTCTCAGGATCAAGGTACTACGTATCTTTTATTGATGATTATAGCAGATGGACTATATTGTACTTCATGAATCACTAAGATGAGGTGTTTAATTGCTTTAAAAAATATCTTGCACTTGTTGAAAATTAGACAGGAAAAATTTGAAGAGGCTAAGGTCAGATGGAGGAGGTAAGTACTTCTCCAATGAGTTTGAAAACTTCTTGCAGGAAAGAGGCATCAAAGAGAAATCACCACAAGGTATTCTCCTGAACAGAATGGGGTAGCTGAGAGAAGAAATAGGTTGATTGTTGAGACAGCTAGGTCTATGTTGAATGAAAAAGGTTACCTAACTATCTATGGGCAGAGAGTGTTTCTACTGCCACTTACCTCATAAACAGGTTACCATCTAAGTCCCTTGATGGGATGAAACCCTATGAAGCATGGCATGGTAAGAGACCCTCACTAGACCATTGCAGGATATTTGGATGTGTAGCATATGTACACATTCCTTCTCATATAAGAGGAAAGCTAGACCCAAAGGCTGAAAAGTGCATCTTTATTGCATATGATCTAAATCAAAAAGGATACAGGTTTTATAACCCTTCTAATAAGGGATTCATGGTGAGTAGAGATGTTGTCTTTGATGACAATGATTCTTGGTATGAGAATGAATGCAGGAAGGTTAAACTACCCTATGATTTGGAAGAAGAATTTCCTAGTCTTGCAAAGGAGGAACCTACTCAGATTGAAGACTCAAGTTCAGATGATGAAGATACTATCAACCTTGAAGAGTTCAAGGCATGGAAGTCCAAGGGCAAAATGAAGATGAAGAAGCTTGAAGACATACCTGAATCTTCAACTCAATCAATCAGGAGATCACAAAGAGAAAGCAAAAAACCTATCAGATATGGGTATGATACATCTCTTGTTACTAAACATTTTGTTTATCTTGCCAAAGATTTGTCAATTGAAGAACCAAGATCATATGAAGAAACCATAACCAAGACAGAATGGAAAGAAGCTATGGATGAGGACATTGAAGCACTCAAGGAGAGTGATACATGGGAGTTAGTACCAAAGAAGGACTCCATGAAGGTAATAGGATCCAGATGGATCTATAAGCTTAAAAGAAATTCTGATGGCACAATTAATAGGTACAAAGCCAGACTGGTAGCCAAGGGTTTTGCACAAACCCAAGGCATTGACTATGAAGAGACATTCTCTCTTGTGGCCAAGATGCCAACTATCAGAGTGTTGGTAAGTGTGGCTGCATCAAAAAATTGGAACATGTACCAATTGGATGTCAAGAATGCTTTCTTGAATGGATGGATTTCAGAGGAGGTATATATGTCACAACCTCCTGGATATGAGGACCCTAAGAAGGTAACATATGTTTGCAAACTAAAAAAGGCTTTATATGGATTGAAGCAGGCACCTAGGGCATGGAATTACAGCTTAACTACATACCTCCAAGACCAAGGTTTTGTTATGAGCAAGGCAGATACTTCTCTATTCATTAAGAGAAGTAATTCAGAGGTAATATACCTTTGTGTTTATGTTGATGACATCATAATTACAGGTAATGATGTCAATGGAATCAGACAAATCAAGAGCCAGATGATGAAGGAGTTCAAGATCAATGATCTTGGTCTATTGAAGTATTTTCTTGGGCTTGAGTTAGTTTATACTAACTCAGGAATATACATTACTCAGAAAAAATACATACAGGATATGTTGAAGAAGTTTCACTTGCAGGATGCCAAAGTAGCAAGCACTCCAATGGAGGTAAACATAAAACTAAGTGCTCATGAAGGTGATGAAGTCAAGGACATTACAGGTTACCAAAGTATGGTGGGTAGCTTGAACTATGCTACCTTAACAAGGATAGATATTGCATATGGAGTTAGTGTGCTAAGTCAGTTTATGCACAAGCCAAGGACACCTCACTTAGAGGCTGCCAAGAGAATCTTGAAGTATCTCAAGGGTACAGAGAACCATGATTTGTATTTTCCTTACACTTCAGATATTGATATCAAAATTTATTCAGATGCAGATTGGGTAGGATGCAAGGATGATAGGAGGAGCACTTCTGGATATATTTCTTTTGCAGGTGATAAGCCAATATCTTGGTGTGCAAAGAAGCAACCAACTGTTGCATTGTCTTCTACAGAAGCAGAGTATAGAGGACTGGCTAATGCCACACAAGAAGCCATATGGCTTAAGCTTTTGTATATAGAATTAGGTTTATACACTAGGTCTCCAATAATCTTTGGAGATAATACAAGTTCTCTTCACCTTGCAGCTAATCCTATCTATCATGCTAGGACCAAACATATAGAGGTCCATTACCATTATGTGAGAGAGAAGTTGATAAGCAAATACATTCAACTAACCTATGTGTCAACCAACATGTAGTGTGCAGATTTGTTGACTAAAGCTTTGGATGGAACCAAACTTTGTAGATTCAAAGCAATGATTGGATTATAGGATATACATGAAGATTGAAGATGAAGACCAAGCCAAATGTTTGGCTTGAGGGGGAGCTGTTGGTGTAAATCACAAGCCTACACATTTGGCTTGAAAGATATCTTGAAGACCCTACATATGTGATGAAGCATAGGAACTAGTGCTAGTGGTTAATTACCATTTTATCTCCTTGTAAAAGTCAAATTGACTTGGAATCTTTTGTAATCACCTACCAAAAGGATTCGTGGAAAAAGTTAGCTATTTGATTGAAGGAATATCTCCTAGGATATAGGAGCTTGATCATAGGGAACCAAAAGTTTGAATTTGAATTCAAATTTTTACTCATTCCCTATAAAAATGGTCATGGAAAAGTCGCGGGTAGAACTCATCACTCCGGAGCTTCTCATTACTGATTTTGAGTGTGTGTGAGGCATACACTCTAGCCCACACCTATCTGCACCATAAGGCAATGATTTTCATGCCAATGGATTTGTATACAAGTGTTCATTAATACATACATTCACATTGTTCATTTCTGAGTTCTCTGTCATACTACTCAAAAGTCTGTCAACTTGTGGAGTGCATATCTCAGTCATTTCTCAATCAAATGCAGTGATTCAAAGCTTGTTGGATCCAGCTTGAAGTTATCTACATGCTGTCAAATCTTGACGAGATTGTCTTCAGCCATTTCAGAGAAATACGTGTCGAGGTGATCATTTGTCAAAGTCTACTACAGTCCTAAAAAATCGGGGGTATAGCTTTACTTGCTAAATTGATTTCTCTTAGCATAGTTTATCTTTTTACATAATTCCACTTGGAATAGTTAGCTTGCTAAGCTACTTAGATACGCCTAAAAAGAATTTTCCCAATTCCTGCTGTGCTGGTCATAACGAGCAAAATACCTAGCAGGTATCAAGACATAAATAGAAGGTTTTCTTGAGATTGTGAGTTTCAAAGTTATCTGTTTTGATTCAATCATTGCACACATCACTTCCAAAGTACATAGGCCATTTTATGGTGTCATTGGAAAGCTAATAAGGTCCACTTATCAAGTCTGAAGCAAAAGAGGGCTGGTACAAAGCAGGACTTGGCAATACCTACTCAATCTCTTGGAGCATCCATCCATCTTTCCCAACACAAACAAAACATCTCTGAGAGTTACATGTTCATTAAGTGGACAATCACCAATGTAGACTACTTCATGCTCAATACTATCTCCTGTAGCAACTATGACTCTTGAATCTGGCTTGTGTAAGTTCACAAACATATTCATGTTGTGACTCATGTGGTTTGAGCAACCGTTATCTACATACCAAGTTTTGTTGTTTACCTTCCTCTTATGCGTCTCTGTATGCATAGCCATAAGAATTTTTCCTTCTGTGTTTGAGCCTCCTCTTGCACTATGTTGTTGTTTTGATGCATGTGATCTTGGCCTTTTCCTCTTTGTCCTCCTCTAAAACCACCTCTTCTATTTGGGTAGGAGATTTGGTTGAGTCTGTTTACTTTGTTGTATTGTTCTTTCTCCTCTAGTAGCATTAAAGCTTCCTCTTCCTCTTGCATTGTTGTTCCTCCTCCTCTCCAATTCCGTCTACCTCTTGATCTATTTGATGAAGTATAAAGAGCTTGTCCTTGACTACCTCTTTGTGAATGATAAGAGTTCCCACCTTCTATGTTGATTTCTTCAGTGATCATGAGTGTTTGTAAATCTTCAAAGGATGGTAGATTCTATCGAGTCATGATAGATATAATGAAAGACTTCCATTTTTCATCTTCTCTCAAGCCATTTAACATGCTATTAAACTTTATATCCTCACTAGGAGATGCATCAATAGAGGCTAATGTTTCAATAAGAGATTTCACCTCAAGAATATAATCATTAACTGATTGTCGTGGCTTCACTTTTACTCTTGTCAACTCACCAATAAGTTGCATTTGCCTTGCTCTATTGGTAGTTGCAAATAACCTTTCTAGTCTTTCGATCCATTCTTGCTCTCTTGCTCGATCTGCTTGTGTAGGAGCTTCTGGTAATACGGGCTTCACTTCTATACCTATTATCGATCCCCAAAGACCTTTAGACATGAGATAAGACTCCATTCTACATTCCCACATGGGATACTTTCTCCCATCTGATAACTTCTCAATCGATGCATTCAAATCTACCATGTTGAAATATTGTAAACAAAGAAGATAATTCAACATGCTTTATGAAAGATTTGATTTAAAAAAAAAACAAAAGCTCTGATACCACAATGTTTTGTTTACAAACTTGTAAACATCAAAGTACACAACGAAACGTGATGAAACCAACCAAGGTGTTCAAAAATTCAAACAAAAATTTCCAAACTTTAGAAATCAAACTTTCCTCCAAACATTAAAGACAACAGAAATGGGTGACTATAGCAAAATAACCACCAAACAAACTTTCTGAGTAGAATTTCTAAACAATAATCATATATTCTTAAAGTAGACTATGGGTAGCATGCTTTAGAAACAAAAAATGTCAAAAAAGGTGGAGTATAGCTCCCAAACAAATAGTTTGAAGTCAAGGTATGCAGAAGCCTGCAACAGTAAGGTATGACTAACTGTGCGAATCGAAAACTGATGTACAGAAGCAAAAAAAAACTCAATGATCTATGAGAAACTTTGATACACATAGAAAGTATGAGAGCAAGGAAACGCATCCAAGTGAAATCACTCAAAACAACCTCATAACAACTGAGATATGAAAGTTTGAAGAGAGGTATGTCTTTGATGAGACACCGGATAGACACAAGAAAGAAGATCTATGAAAATGCCTACTTGTGAGGGGTTTTCTCATTGAAATTTGTAGAAAAATTAATGCATATATATGGTACAAATTGTAAGCTTTGCAATGCAACAAGACTCATTCAATTTGGCCACCTACACTAAGAGTACCACTCTTTTTATTGAGAGGCTATCAGCAAAAGCGCTTTCCTTGTCTAAAAATAGACACCTCTCCTTTCCTTCTTGCTTTTATCTACTTTTACTTTAAATTTAGAGATGTGAGAGCCTCCATATGTTATTTATGATAAATAATAAAATCCATAATCCTAAAAAACAATACTTTAGAGCTTGTTCTTATGTAACATTTTTCATCCAAAGGGTTCTTTTTCCAACACAATGTTGGACGACACAATGGGGCTATCATGATGGGTTCAAGAATGGATACATCCTTAGGGTTCAATCAATAGAAAATGTACGTATTTTGATCCTTTGGCCATTTTAATTATCACAGTAAGAAGAACACGCTTAGGCAGCTTGAAAAATCCTACGCAAATTAAGATGCATCTTATGCCTAAATGAAAGTGAATGGGTGGAGATGAGTATTCCATGCGACTCGAGAGTATGAGACCTTTTCCTTTTTCTATTACCTTAATTTATTCCAAATCCTCAGCTTGATATTCAAAGTAGATTTCATTCAGATTTTGTAAAAAGCTTACTGAATTGGGGAATCTCTTCTTACATGCTTGAATTTGATATGTCTTATTTCTCATGCATGAAATCCTAAAATGCGTGTATTATTTGATTGAACACATGTGTGGCCTTATGTGGATCTCTATGATACCGTTTGTGTCATCTTCTAGTGTAGATATTGAAGCAACTATAGAAGAGCTCTCTTGAAGCAATTGTCAACTAAATTCAATTCATTTTGTACGCCTTACGTGCATTTCTTTGAAAGCCTTTGTGTGTGGCCTTATGTGGAATCTCTTTGTAGCTGAATGTGGAAGAGAAGATGATGGTCATTGACACGTTTCTTAGCTTGGCCATCTACTTCTTGGCAAGTTGGAGACCAGAAACCAAGAAAATGTCAAAGTTGGAAGAGATTTGTAGAAATTTACACTTGATAGAAGATCCCAAAGGAAGAATCAGGTTATGAATTTACATAGAAGATTCGAAATAACCTTACCATGGTGGCAATACACACCGTATTTTTAGAGATTGTCTTATACCAAACCATGATCACATCAGGAAGGAATATTTCAAGCTTTATGGAACACCATAAGTACGAAAATATGAACTGTAATCTTATAACTATAAACTTCTCAAGATCCATGTATTTTCCTCATCTTTTACATGTCTCAAGTAGCTTGTAGAAGAGCACATTAGTGCTCTCTGTTTCGCCGTCATCTTGAGAGAAACGCGTGCTCCAATCATGGACTCAAGCCATGTTAATACCGACAAAGAAGTTATCCTCTAACACTACCACGATTTCCTTCACCATTACCACGAGTTACTTCACATTTGTCTAGATTCTTCGAGTTTATGATCTGCTCAATAACATTCTTACATTGCTTACAGGAGCAAATGTCTCTGTTTAATCCTCCTTCTTTTATCGCAGATGCTATATCCATGGCTATGCAGGTTATCTGACAGTAGCTTAGATTGCTTGCAGAAGCAAATGTCTCTGTTTAATCCTCCTCCTTGTATCGCAGATGCTATAGCCATGGCTATGCAGCTTATGATTCATAACACTTGAAGAATAACGTTTCGAAAACCCAAACCAAATCACTCTTTCCATGTAAAAAAAGGCACAAAATCCAATTCCAGGTGTATTAAAAGCCACATTACGACTTTAAAATTCTTTGTTTTTTCCTTCGCTGTGTAATAAAGAGATTCATTGCGTCTTTTAACATCTAAAAAACTTCTATAACCAATGTAGTAAGTAATCACTAACAGTCTAAGTCCCAAAAAGATATTCAATCTGTACAAAGTAAAGTATCTCAAATATGGAGTTCCAATAAAACATAGTAATACAAATCAATTGAACTAGAGAATACTTCAAACTGATATTCTCCAACTTGTTTTCCGTAGTTGAGGAGGAGAACACAATAATTGACATATTTCCTTTTTTTCAAGCTCAGCCAGGTCCAGGTCAAAATAACGCTTTGCGTTGGTACGTTCTAAAATTCGACATCCTAACGCTCGAGATGCTGATAAGCCACCTTCTTCCTCTTTTTCAAGGTCAGCCAACTGATCTTTATCAAGGTCAGCCAAGTCCAGGTCAGAATAACGATTTGCGTTCGTACGTTCTAACACTTGACATCCTAAAGCTCGAGATACTGGTTCACCACCTTCTTCCTCTTTCTCAAGCTCAGCCACGTCCAGGTCAAAATAACGCTTTGCGTTCGTACGTTCTAAAATACGACATCCTAAAGCTCGAGATGCTGGTTCACCACCTTCTTCCTCTTTTTCAAGGTCAGCCAGCTCTTTTTCAAGGTGAGCCAAGTCCAGGTCAGAATAACGCTTTGCGTTCGTACGTTCTAACACTCGACATCCTAAAGCTCGAGATGCTGGTTCACCACCTTCTTCCTCTTCTTCAAGGTCAGCCTGTCGGAGGGCATCCAGTTCATGCATTTCGATAAGGCGAGCCAAGTGCGTGTACTCCCCAGCCATGACTGTTGTGAGAAGCGACGACGTGCACATCAAACAATTCGCTGGATTGGGCAGCAATGACTCTGATCTTCCTCCCTGTGGTTGTAATGTTAGATATCATCTGATCTCTGTTGAAAACATGTTCATGGTCGTGCTCACCGCAATCGACTTCTGATACAACAGAGACGTGGTGTTCGACCTCGCCTTGTGATACAACAGAGACACGGCAGCACTGGTTACCCATAGCGTTCTCGAACTGTCTTATGAAATCGAGGTAAATCGCAGGAATAGTGCGATAAAAAAACGAGGGCAACCCGTTTTATAGCTGCGCGCTAAGGTAGTAAAAAGCATATTAAAAAAGCAAAAGCCGTGAAGATAACGGTTGAAGGCAACAGCTCGGACATCCCGTCATTACATTCGATCAACCATCGTGCGACTTCCCCGTCATTACATTCCATGAACCCCCTCGTGCGAATATCGAGTAAAAAGCATATAAAAAAGTAAAAAGCATGAAAATTGCAGTTAAAAGCACATTCTCTTCGAATAAAAAAAAAAAGAAAGCACATTCTCTTCGAATAAAGAAGAAAAAAACATTTGATAATGAAAGCACATTTGATAATGAAAGCACATTCTCTTCGAATAAAGAAGAAAAAAACCCTTTGAGACGAAGAAAAGAAGAAAAAAAAACCTTTGAGACGAAGAAAAGAAGAAAAAAAATCCACTGCTCCGATTCTAGTTCATCGTGATCCTATGAAGCTTTTTTTCGTGGAGATAGAAGCATTAGAATATTCTTTGGGAGCCCTTCTATCTCAGCATGGGGAAGATGAACAGTTAGATTCAATTGCATATCATTCAAGGAAACTCTCCCCTCTTGAGATAACTTATGAAATTCATGACAAACAACTTCTTGCCATAGTGTATACTTTTGATACCTGCGATATCATTTAGAGGCAACAACCCATAAACTTATTGTGTATATAAAACGACAGGTGAGGGGAGGTTTAGCGAGCTTCCACTTCTGCTTCATAGGATTCAGTGATGGTTTCTTCCTTCCCTCGGGCCAAGACTCTAAGACTTTGGATGTTGAACAATCTCCTGGACCAAGAAGGTGACTAAATTTGTGACATCCCATCCATCTTAGACATAGACATTTGTATTAGTTTACTATAGTCTACGAAAACATATGTATTGCTTTAGTACTCTATATAATTTATTCAACAAAGAGGTTTCTTTGTAAAGTATAAGCTCTGAAGGAAAACTTTTTCTTCCCTTGTAACTCTTGTAAAAGGGACTTATGTAGCATCTCCTCAATCACAATCTTTAGATCACTCAAAAATAACAGAGGAGAGAAGAACGTAGAGATTGCACAAGGTAAGAGAGAATCTTATGCGAAAGAGTAGAAACAAATATGATGCAGAGAAGGAAGAATTCAGATATTATAGATGTGAATCAATGGTTACAATAGCTTTGGACAATAGCTTCTTGATGACGCCTCTACCTCCCGACCACCCCCGAGCTATCACAATCCCATTCACACTCGCACTCTCAATCACACTCTCACTCTCACTCTCACTCTCACTCTCACTCTCACTCTCACTCTCACTCTCACTCTCACTCTCACTCTCACTCTCACTCTCACTCTCACTCTTACTCTCACTCTCACTCTCAATCACAAGGTAATTCTCAAATTTTTGTGCATCCCCTGTGTTGATGCACAGGTCTCCCTATATCAGAGTTTGATCGCTGCCCTCCCAAAGAAGTGTGTGATCCATCAAATTTAGAAAAAGTCGAGTTTTTCCAAAACTTTTGCAAAAAGCCATGCGATCGTAGTGTGCTTTCTTTCTTTAGCGTACCTGTCAAAAATAGGAGAAAAACACCAAAAAGGCATATCCAAAAATATCCATAGTTAGACATGGTAACATGTGAGCATCAGAATCACGAATTCGAATAGAATTAGATAAGCCCTCTTTTTTCTTTTTTATTAAGTGTTGCAAAACAGCACTTCTCAAAGCGCTATAACTCAAAAATGGTGAGGAATTAGCTTAAGCGTGTGAGAGACACTTTTATTCAATTTTGCGATCTGCACGATAGTGTTAGAGATGTCCAAGCTCCAAATCCACCTCCAAATGCCACTTTTGAGCCCTGCAAGTTTGAAAATTCTAGAGAGAGTAAAATCAAGGCATTTTCTTACAATGAACTAAATGTAGGACCCTGAACAAGGTACTTGAAACATCATTCACAAAAATTTCACATAGGCACTTTTATTCTCTTATACTTGCTCTACCTTTCTCTCATACAGAGTTTTCCTTGATTCTTTCATCTTCACCTTCAAAATTCCACTAGAAAACATGATGGGAATAAGGTCTAGAGAGAGAATATGAAACTTTCCAACCCAAATTTTTTCTTACATGCATAAAATGACCTAATTATTCACTCTAAGCATTACCCCCACAATGAAATTTAAAAAGTTCAAAATGCATTATTTCACTAGAAAAGAGGCCTAGTACAATTCTTCCCCCCTTTAAGAACTTTGTCCTTAGAGTTGGAAAGAAGGATAATGTTTTAGAAAATCGTTCAAGTTCACCCAACTCGAATCTTCTACTCGGTATGAGTGCCATTTCACTAAAATGTATACTATAGATCTATTTCTAAGAAATCTTTCCTTTCTGTCTAATATTATTTCAGGTTGAAGCTCAAAAGAGCCATCATCTTTTAGGTTATAATTGTCCTGCAAAACATGAGAAACATTAGATACATATCTTTTAAGCAAGCTCACATGAAATAAAAGATGCACATTTAAATGTTTAGGTAATTCTAGCAAATAAGAAAGAGATCCAATCTTTTTCAAAACTTAAAAGGACCTACATATCGAGAAGAAAGTCTATGATCCTTGCAACAAGTTAGATCGGTGAGGATTAACTTTAAGAAATACCATATCATCAACTTGGAATTCAAGTGGTCTTCTCTTTTAAATCATAGAATTTCTTTTGTCCTTTTTGAGCTTCTTTTATGTCTTTCTTAATTTTCCCAAGTTCTTCATCCATTTTATCAAGCATTTCTTTGGACACTTCTACTTTATTTGGAAAACCCAAAAACGAAGGTGGAGTCAAACATATATAACCGTACATAGCTTCAAATGGAGTCATTTTTATAGATGCATGTCATGCACTATTGTATGCAAACTCAACCAAGGGTAACATTCACTCCAATTATCTTACTTTTCATTCACATACATACACAACATATCTTCAACTACCTTGTTAACCCCCTCAGTTTCCCCATCAGTTTGTGGGTGGAAAGTTGTACTCATACGAAGTTGAGTTCCAATCAATTCAAATGTTGCTCTCCAAAAGTTTGACGTAAATCTAGAATCTCTATCCAAAATTATGCTTTTAGGCATTCCATGCAATCTAAAAATTTCTTTTACAAAGATTCTTGCAACATTCAATGCAGTATCAGTCTTTTTCATAGGAAAGAAAAATGTGCCATCTTGGTAAGCCAATCGACTACAACAAATATGGTGTCATGCCTACTTCTGGTCATAGGTAGCGTAGTGATAATGTCCATAGAAATAGACTCCCACTTCTGATTTGGAACATCCAAAGGTTGAAGCATTCCAGGCATACTCTTAAACTCAGATTTCACATGTTGGCACTTCGAACATTCACTTACATATTTTCCAATATCCCGGTTCATACATGGCCAAAAGTAAGAATACTTTGTTTTAATGTAGGTCCTTGAATAACCTAGATGTGTAGAAAAACGTGCATCATGACAATCATGCAATATTTTAACTTTTAATGGAGATTCAGAAGATATGCATAGCCGATTGTTACAATACAATGTTCCATTCTGCAAATGAAATTTTTCCTCATACATCGATCTCCTATTCGCATTCAAAGAATTCAAAATAGGTGCATAAAAAGGATCTTGTTTTGTCTCTTCTTGAATTTGATTAGGAAAATCAGAATTTATTATAGAAACAAGATTACACAAAGGTCTCTAACTCAATGCATCAGCAACCTTATTTTCCTTACCAGCCAGATACTTAAAGTCAAAATCATACTCACTTAATAATTGAATCCAACGCTTCTGCATGTTGTTAAGCAATGGTCGTGTGAAGATGTATTTTAGAATCTGATGATCTATTTTCAATTCAAACTTAACCCCTAACATTAGATGTCTCCAATGCTTAAGTGCATGCACAACAACAAGCATTTCTAAATCATGAGTAGGATAGTTAAGTTCATGTTTTCTTAGTTTTCTAGACTCATATGCGACCACCCCGCCATCTTGTGAAAGAACACATCCTATCTGACTACCACTTGCATCACATGCAACCACAAAAGGCTTTCACATTTCTTGTATTTTCAAAACACAATTCTCAATGACTTTTTGTTTCACATTAGGGAAAAAAGTGAACCCTGCATGGCCCTTGTAAGGATTCCTAATTTTTAGGGATTAACCTTAATCTTGTACTTTATTAAGGGGACAAAGTGCATTTAATAGAGCACTTTTTGGTAGGCTGAAGTAGGATTTTTTTTAGGCTGTGCTAGGATCTTTTCTCTCTTCTGCACATAGAGAGAGAGAAAAACCACTTTCCACCTCATCAAATCCATCCATCTTTATGAATAAAAAAAATGACTTTTCTGAAAAAGTCTCTTTTTTAGCTATTCTTTATTCAAAATGGCCCATAGTTTTATGTATATGTCAGAACTTAATTTTTTTAGTCTTTTTTTTATAAAAAATACTTTAAAAAACATACTTTTCAAAATCCCTCCAAAAGTTAAGTGCCACATCATCAAACTCGTATCTTTGGTTGCCCCAAAACATGAATTTTTGAAAAAAAGCTCATTTTCCCTCTAACACACTGAAAAAAGTCATTTTGACCTATCCACATACCTAAACATACTTTTTTTCTTGCACACAGCTACTGTACTAGCCATTCTAGCCATCTCTGTGCTTCTTCCCATTCGGTGCTAGAGTTTTGGAACATCATGGTGCTCACATGTATTACGAACATGACACCAGCATCAGCGCGTTGTCACGTAGATCATGGGTAGGAGGAAGATCTAGAAGAAGTCTAGAAACTTCTAGGCATCGTGCTCAGGTATGTCACGGGATTCTAATGAAAAGGAGAGAGGAACAGAGGGCATATGGATGCTTATGTGTTTTATGCTCATCGGCTTCTCATATAGTGTCATGCGTTCAAAGGAAGAAGTGCTTTACATGAGACAACTAAGGTTTCTTAAAGTCCCAAGAAGTTTTTAGAACATCTTTGAAGATGAAATGTTTCCACGATCACTTGTCACCTAAGCGTCTTAACTCCTTTGATCTCCTTATGTCATAATTACTAAAGTAACTAATCTTTTCTAAATTCTGAGTGGATTCGTTGCCTTATTTGAAATAGGATTTCTAGAGGAGGAAGAGAGACCATATGCATGACCATTCCTATCAAGACTTAACATCCAATCAACAACGTCAAAGGATAAATACATAAGCTAAAGTCACATGATTTCGCTCAATGAAACTTTATGGATCCACTCTTCTAAATAGAAAAAAAACGAACTGTTCTATGGAATAAAACCTTTTAAAGCAAATCCAAACTCTGAAGTGCACAAAACTATATATGAATCTCAAAACCCAAGTAATGCATCCTCTTCATTTAAATGAATGTTTTGGTGAGAAGCTTTTTCAAACTAAAACTCTTTTCCATCTGAACAAATCATAACTGAAGCAACTGTTTAAAAGCAGTAATGCTCTATGCATGCACGTAAAAGATTGTTCGCAACATCTATTTCATCGATATTCAAAAGAATTCAACCCATAGTCCATATGGAGTTTTCAAACTTAGCATTTATATTTATGTGTATCTTATGGTCAAAATCCCACTTCGTTGCAGTTGAGAGGATTTCACTCAACCTGCCAACAAACTACAATTTACTTCTGAACATGCAGAAGTAACATTTGAATTATGCACCTGAAACGAAAATCCATCAGTTTACAATGTAATCTAAATTTTGCATAGATTTTTATTTTTTCCCACGTCTTGCCCTCTATGTCATATCATCTATGAACTACAGATTCAACAACAATCAATTTCTTATTCGGTACAACACTGAGTCAACAAGGAGACAGGGATTTGCTCGATTGAAGTGGAAGAACTTATACTAATTGGTTTTAGAAGCGGCGCAGTAATGCATAACTCCGCAACTTTCTAAATTTGTAGCTTGAGGAATAACTTCATTTCTTTATGACACATAATGTAGCTCAACAGATTAACTTGCAGCTTAAACATCAACCAATACATGAACCGTCGGACATAGATAAGTATGTATCCTGTCTAGTAGTCTTTAGCTCCGAGAGTTTTAATACGTTTTATGTCACGAAGTCACAACTCGGATCTGCAACTGTTACATTTTTGGCTAAAACTGAAGCCTGTGAAACTCCAAGAGAACAAAACAACCATCACAAAGCTATTTGGGTATGGACATTAGACAACAGTATGTAGCTTGAATCAGAAGAGTTCTCTATATTCAGTCCTTCATAAGCGCAGACATGAATCGTGATGCTATAAGGAAAACGTAAAATACTTACTAATATAATATACCCACTGTTTCATGCTTTCCGCAATTGAACAACTGAAAAGAAGTCTCAGATATGTCAGCACTTTGAGTCACATTGTATGTAGGAAATCTCTATCTGATGAACGCAGAAAGAACAAAACACAAACCTACACAAAAGGCAAAAAAAAATCATGCAATCATCTATAAAACTACATCAAAAAAAATTCTTTTATGCTCGATGTGTGTGACTGTACGATCAATAATCTAAATGAAATATTATATTCGAAAGACATGACGCCAAAGTTCATAGAAGAAAAAAAAAATTATAGCGATTCCAGAGACAGATTGATGACAAACGTTTAGCAGAAGACATATGTTTTCCAATCCACGAACTTGTCACCCATCGCTCTATCTTTCAAATCCTCAATAGTCTTTGTGTAGATCCACTGAAGCACTTTTCATGAATTTCATCATCGTCATCCTTCCAACCTTTCTGTTGCATCAGTCTCCATCTACTTCATAGGCTTCATCAGAGAGTCCATCTCCTCCTGCGTGTTCGCAGCAGCACAGTTCTTCTTCTCCCTTCTTAGATCTGCTTGTCCTCTATAACAGTAAATGACCTCCTCCTTTTTTATGTCGTCGCTTCTCCCCTCTTTTCTCTCTATATCCGATGAACAGAATGGTTCCCCCCAAAAAAAATCGAAGTCCTCTCAAACCTTTTCCAAATCATCCCATGTGATTGCTTTTTCCATTGATCTCCATAATCTACCCTTCGCCTGAAGCATTCCAAAACCAAATCGAAATACATCCACACTGATCCGATAGGCTTTCTATTCCCGTTCTTTTTACAATGTAGCTCCCGAGTTCTCCTAAAGAAGAAATTTCCATCACTCCTTCAGACATTGTATCCAACACTTATTGTGAAGAGAGATGGTGGATGCAATCCAAAGATGAGTAGGTGCTGCTACAACCAGCTTCACACCAGCCAACTGAGACTTCAGAGTTGATTAGTAGACCCTTTAAGCTTCCTAAATCCACCAAAATATCAGCCAAGTACTTTGGAACATGTATCCCAAAAGTTTAAGTCAAGACAGACTAGTTGCGAAATGACTAGCTCCCAAAACTTGCTATTTTTAGACATACACCTGCTAGAAAAAATGAACAGTGCTCTCAACCTCGAAGGAATTAGAAACATTCCTTTTGGGCATAGCAAATAGACTTAACAAGCTTCCCAATTCAAGTTAAAACACTTCAAATGATGGACTGAGCACTGAGAACAAGTTTCATCAATTTCTAGAACATGCCCACTATTCTCGAGGCTCTGCAGAGATAGACCAGTGAGCCGTAAAATGCCGATATCTCCAACGCTATAAACTCAATGACCTTGAAACTTGCTATGCAAAAACTAGACCGTAAGAGCTATCCAACGCACATTAAATCACTGAAAAAAGATCAGTAGAACTCGAGATATGACCTTCTTAAGGTACTGCTCTGAGTGAGTATAGCAGAGAACAAAACAGAGGAGTAGATGATAATAAATGTATAGATTCACATATGATTACAACCACATTGGCAATGAATCTTTGCACAATGGGAGTAGAATGATAGAGCTATGGAGTAAGCTCTACAAAATGACATGAAGTGGTCATGTACAAGGCTTGCTAATCGCCTCTTCCTTCTTGCTCCTTTTATAGCTATTCTTGGAGGGAGTTTTGAATTTGAATTCGAATGGCTCCACCTAAAAGTGATCCCCAAAGTTAGGAGATATTCCCTCAGCTCAAAAAGTCATGGGTTTTGGTAGTTAGATCCATGAAATTTCTTTTACATCATGCATGAGGTAAGCCATCCTTTTCCTTTTTCTTTTTTCAATTACAAGAGATAAAAATGAACTCTTTTACAAGAGGTGTTCACATGACTACTCATGTGAATTACAAATGAGGATGATATCAGATATATCAAGCATGTAGGCTTGGGTAAAATGCACCAACAGCTCCCCCTCAAGCCTAACATGCTTGACCTTCAAATAAGTCTTCAATTGTCCTTGATTTCCTGCAAGCCAATCATCAACTTGAATCTACTTAATTTTGTACCATCAAGAGCTTTAGTCAACATGTCGGCACATTGCATATCTGTAGGGACATAGGATAGTTGAATATTCTTGCTCATTACCTTCTCCCTTACGTAATGGTAGTGGACTTCAATATGCTTGGTTCTAGCATGGTATACCGGATTAGCTGCTAGATGTAGTGAGCTTGTGTTGTCACCAAAAATGTGAGGTGTTGAAGAATGAAGTCCAAGATCTGTGTACAAAGACTTTAACCACATGATTTCTTGAGTTGCATTAGCCAAACCTCTATATTCTGCTTCACTAGAAGATAATGCCACGGTTGGTTGCTTCTTCGATGACCAAGAAATGATTTTTGAACCTGCAAATGATATATACCCTGATGTGCTTCTTCTATCATCTTTAGATCCGTCCCAATTTGCATCTGAGTAGACCTTTAGCTCAATATCTGAAGTATATGAATAGAACAAACCTTCATTCATGGTCCCCTTTAGGTACTTGAGGACTCTCTTGGCCGCTTCCATATGTGGTCTTCTCGGCTTATGCATAAACTGACTCAATATGCTAACACTATAGCATATATCCACCCTTGTGAGTGTAGCATAGTTCAAACTTCCAACCAAGCTTTGATAGCTTGTGATGTCTTCAATTGGCTCTCCTTCATAAGCACTAAGCTTATGATTTTGCTCCATAGGTGTACGTGCACAATTGGTATTTTCCATCTTGAACTTGACGAGCATGTCATGGACATACTTCCTTTGTGTGATGTATATACCTGAATCTGTGTAGATCAACTCCAATCCAAGAAAATGAGTGAGTGGTCCGAGGTCACTTATTTTGAACTCCTCCTTCATTTGACTCTTTACCTGTTTGATTCCTTCAAGATGATTGCCTGTGATAATAATATCATCAACATACACACATAAATAGATCACTTCAGATCCATTCCTCTTTATGAACAAAGAGGTATCCGCCTTGCTAGCTTTGAATCCTTGGTCCTGCAAATAAGTCACCAATCTGAAATTCCAAGCTCTTGGAGCTTGCTTCAATCCATACAAAGCTTTCTTTAGTTTGCATACATAGTTAGGATGATGTGCATCCTCATATCCAGGAGGTTGTGCCATATACACTTCCTCAGAAATCCATCCATTCAAGAAAGCATTCTTTACATCAAGTTGATAAAGATTCCAATTTCTAGATGCAGCAAGACTAATGAGAACCCTAATTGTAGGCATTTTTGCAACAGGAGAGAAAGTCTCCTCATAATCAATACCATGGGTTTGAGCAAACCCTTTAGCAACTAACCTTGCTTTGTGTCTATTTATACTTCCATCTAGATTCCTCTTGATTTTGTATATCCATCGAGATCCAATTACCTTCATAGATGGCTTGTTAGGTACAAGCTCCCAGGTGTCATTCTCCTTCAAGGCTTCCATTTCTTCATCCATTGCATCTCTCCAAGCTTTCTTGCTTTGTGCTTCTTCGAATGTGGTAGGTTCTTCATTGGTTGAATCCTTTGCAATGTAGATTGAGTGCTTCGTGACCAAAGAAGTATCATAACCAAACCTCTCTGGTTTCTTCTTCTCCCTCGAAGACCTTCTAAGTGGTTGATGTGAGCTCTCGGGTCCATATGTAGCATCCTGCATCTTTGCTTTACCTTTGTTCTTCCATAGCTTTAGTCTTTCCAAGTCTTCTAGGTCAATCTCCGAATCACTTTCTTCAATCTGATTTGGCTCCTTTGGTTGAAGTGATGGAAAATCTTCATCCAAGTCATATGGCAGCTTCACTTTCCTGTCATCATCAAACCATGATTTGTTTTCATCAAAAATTACATCTCTACTCACAGAAAATCCTTTATTGGTTGGATTGTACAATCTATATCCTTTTTGGTTTTGGTCATAACCAATAAATACGCACTTCTCTGTCTTGGGATCCAATTTCCCTCTTACTTGAGAAGGAATGTGAGCATAGACTAAGCATCCAAAGATTTTGCAATGCTCTAGACTAGGTCTTCTTCCATTCCACACTTCATATGGAGTGGTTTCATCTAGTGACTTAGATGGACGTCTATTTATGAGATATTTGGCTGTAGACACAGCCTCTGCCCATAGGTAGTTTGGCAATCCCTTTTCGTTGAGCATGGACCTTGCTGCTTCGACAATAGCTCTGTTCCTCCTCTCTGCTACACCATTGAGTTCGGGTGTATACCTTGTAGTGACTTCCCTTTTAATGCCTCTTTCATGCAAGAAGGCATCAAATTCAGAAGAGAAGTATTCTCCTCCACCATCTGATCTGAGTCGTTTCAAAGTCCTACCTGTTTGGTTTTCAACAAGAGCAATATACTTCTTAAAGCAATTAAACACTTCATCCTTGTGCTTCATGAAAAACAGAATGGTCCACCTGCTACAATCATCTATGAAAGACACATAATATCTTGAGCCTGATATACATGGCTCCTTACTTGGACCTCACACATCCATGTGCACTAGATCCAAAGGATTTTGATACATATATCCTTTCTTATTGAAAGGTTGTCTATGAGCCTTGCTGAATTGACAAGCTTCACACTTATAAATCATGTGTTGCCTTGTGATATTAGGCAAACCAAGTACACTTTGGTCCCTACAAATCTGTTTGAGTGTCCTCTCACCAATGTGAGCAAGCCTTTTGTGCCATATCTCCAACTCTGTTAGAGTTTGAGATCCATAGCTAAACAAAGCTATGTTCTTTGTATCTTCCACTTCAAAAGTGAAAAGCCTTCCTGTCTTTTCTCCTTTGGCAATCCTTCGAAAGCCTTGCCTTGGGTCTTCAACATATGCTCCAAATCGATTGAATCTAACCTGCAATCCTTTTTCAACAATCTCTCCAACACTTATTAAATTTTTGGTAATTGTAGGGACATACAAGACTTTGCTTAAGAGGTTCATATTCCCATCTGATGTCTTCACATTACCTATCTTCTCCACTGAGTGCTTTGTGTCATCTCCTGTCTGCACTTCATGCTTGTTATGAGGGTCTTCCAAATCAGAAAGTAAAGCCACATTTCCTGCTACATGGTTCGAGCATCCCGAATCAATGTAAAATATGTGATCATCATCCTTACCCTTCTTCACTGATAGATTCATAATCAATAATGAATCTTCTTGACTTTGGTCCTCTGCATAGTTATTGTAGTCTCTTCTTCCTCTATGGCCACTTTGATAGTTTTTGTTGTTGTAATTGTTGTTGTAGTAGTTGTTGTTGTTGTTGTAGCCTCCATTGTATCTGCCTCTATTTGATCCATAGCCACCTCTATTGAATCCTATTCCTCTTGAGTTCCTTGGGTTCCTGAAACATTCTTCAGTAGTATGGTTAGATAAGCCACATATGTTGCAAGGTTGAGATGATTGGAATCTCCCCCCGCCTTGCTTTCCACCTCTGCCTCTTACTCTAGCTCTTCCTCTACCTGCAAAGTTTGCTTGGAAAGAGCTTCCTTCATCTTCATTCTTTCTATTCTTTGACTTGTCCTTGACCTTAGCTTTATCAGAATATAAGGCAGAAGTTTGATTACCTCTTGAGGACTCACCACCTTTGCTAATCTTTGCTTCATGAGTGAAGAGTTGGCCCATGAGTGTGTTGAGGTTGAGTACATGCATATCCATGTATAAAACCATGGCTGTTGTGAATGACTCCCACTTGTCGTCTGCTTTGATTCCATTCATGATTTGTCTTATGATTTGCTCCTCTTCAATTACCTCTCCAATGCTTCCAAGTTGGTCGGAAATCTCCTTCATCTTTGTGACATAATCAGTCACATTTTGCTTCGGGCTTTTCTTCATTGTTGTGAACTCCATCCACAATTGGTTCTTCCTTGCTCGAGTGTTGGAAGAGAAGAAAGAAGCAAGTGCATTCCAGGTCTCTCTTGATGTCTTGCATCCCTTGACATGAGGTAAAAGAAAATCAGAGATTGAGTTTAGAATATAGGACCTTGCAAGTGCATCCTTCAAACACCAATTCGAAAGTCCTTCCACTTCTTCATGTGATGGTTGCCCTTTGTTCCTCATGGTTGGCATTGCTTCATCTCCGGATATGAATCCATATAGATTCCTCCCTTGAAGGTAAGCCTCCATCCTTAGAGACCATGCCCGGTAGTTGTTTCGATCCAATTTGTCAATTGTTGATGGAAATCCATCTTCCATGTTGCTGGACTATGCTCTGATACCACTGTGAAGAGAGATGGTGGATGCAATCCAAAGATGAGTAGGTGCTACTACAACCAGCTTCACACCAGCCAACTGAGACTTCAGAGTTGATTAGTAGACCCTTTAAGCTTCCTAAATCCACCAAAATATCAGCCAAGTACTTTGGAACATGTATCCCAAAAGTTTAAGTCAAGACAGACTAGTTGCGAAATGACTAGCTCCCAAAACTTGTTATTTTTGGATATACACCTGCTAGAAAAAATGAACAGTGCTCTCAACCTGAAGGAATTAGAAACATTCCTTTTGGGCATAGCAAATAGACTTAACAAGCTTCCCAATCCAAGTTAAAACACTTCAAATGATGGACTGAGCACTGAGAACAAGTTTCATCAATTTCTAGAACATGCCCACTATTCTCGGGGCTTTGCATAGATAGACTAGTGAGCAGTAAAATGCCAATATCTCCAAAGCTATATATTGAATGACCTTGAAAATTGATATGCAAACACTAGCCAGTAAGAGCTATCCAACGCATGTTAAAGCACTAAAAAAGGATCAGTAGAACTCGAGATATAACCTTCTAAAGGTACTACTCTGAGTGAGTATAGCAGAGAACAAAACAGAGGAGTAGATGATAATAAATGTATAGATTCACATATGATTACAACCACATTGGCAATGAATCTTTGCACAATGGGAGTAGAAGGATAGAGCTATGGATTAAGCTCTACAAAATGACATGAAGTGGTCACGTACAAGGCTTGCTAATCGCCTCTTCCTTCTTGCTCCTTTTATAGCTATTCTTGGAGGGAGTTTTGAATTTGAATTCGAATGGCTCCACCTAAAAGTGATCCCCAAAGTTAGGAGATATTCCCTCAGCTCAAAAAAGTCATGGGTTTTCGTAGTTAGAGCCATGAAATTGCTTTTACATCATGCATGAGGTAAGCCATCCTTTTCCTTTTTCTTTTTTCAATTACAAGAGATAAAAATGAACTCTTTTACAAGAGGTGTTCACATGACTACTCATGTGAATTACAAATGAGGATGATATCAAATATATCAAGCATGTAGGCTTGGGTAAAATGCACCAACAGCTCCCCCTCAACCCTAACATGCTTGACCTTCAAATAAGTCTTCAATTGTCCTTGATTTCCTGCAAGCCAATCATCAACTTGAATCTACTTAATTTTGTACCATCAAGAGCTTTAGTCAACATGTCGGCACATTGCATATCTGTAGAGACATAGGATAGTTGAATATCCTTCCTCATTAGCTTCTCCCTTACGTAATGGTAGTGGACTTCAATATGCTTGGTTCTAGCATGGTATACCGGATTAGCTGCTAGATGTAGTGAGCTTGTGTTGTCACCAAAAATGTGAGGTGTTGAAGAATGAAGTCCAAGATCTGTGTACAAAGACTTTAACCACATGATTTCTTGAGTTGCATTAGCCAAACCTCTATATTCTGCTTCAGTAGAAGATAATGCCACGGTTGGTTGCTTCTTCGATGACCAAGAAATGATTTTTGAACCTACAAATGATATATACCCTGATGTGCTTCTTCTATCATCTTTAGATCCGGCCCAATCTGCATCTGAGTAGACCTTTAGCTCAATATCTGAAGTATATGAATAGAACAAACCTTCATTCATGGTCCCCTTTAGGTACTTGAGGACTCTCTTGGCCGCTTCCATATGTGGTCTTCTCGGCTTATGCATAAACTGACTCAATATGCTAACACTATAGCATATATCCACCCTTGTGAGTGTAGCATAGTTCAAACTTCCAACCAAGCTTTGATAGCTCAATGTGATGTCTTCAATTGGCTCTCCTTCATAAGCACTAAGCTTATGATTTTTCTCCATAGGTGTACCTGCACACTTGGTATTTTCCATCTTGAACTTGACGAGCATGTCATGGACATACTTCCTTTGTGTGATGTATATACCTGAATCTGTGTACATCAACTCCAATCCAAGAAAATAAGTGAGTGGTCCGAGGTCACTTATTTTGAACTCCTTCATTTGACTCTTTACCTGTTTGATTCTTTCAAGATCATTGCCTGTGACAATAATATCATCAACATACACACATAAATAGATCACTTCAGATCCATTCCTCTTTATGAACAAAGAGGTATCCGCCTTGCTAGCTTTGAATCCTTGGTCCTGCAAATAAGTCACCAATCTGAAATTCCAAGCTCTTGGAGCTTGCTTCAATCCATACAAAGCTTTCTTTAGTTTGCATACATAGTTAGGATGATGTGCATCCTCATATCCAGGAGGTTGTGCCATATACACTTCCTCAGAAATCCATCCATTCAAGAAAGCATTCTTTACATCAAGTTGATAAAGATTCCAATTTCTAGATGCAGCAAGACTAATGAGAACCCTAATTGTAGGCATTTTTGCAACAGGAGAGAAAGTCTCCTCATAATCAATACCATGGGTTTGAGCAAACCCTTTAGCAACTAACCTTGCTTTGTGTCTATTTATACTTCCATCTGGATTCCTCTTGATTTTGTATATCCATCGAGATCCAATTACCTTCATAGATGGCTTGTTAGGTACAAGCTCCCAGGTGTCATTCTCCTTCAAGGCTTCCATTTCTTCATCCATTGCATCTCTCCAAGCTTTCTTGCTTTGTGCTTCTTCGAATGTGGTAGGTTCTTCATTGGTTGAATCCTTTGCAATGTAGATTGAGTGCTTCGTGACCAAAGAAGTATCATAACCAAACCTCTCTGGTTTCTTCTTCTCCCTCGAAGACCTTCTAAGTGGTTGATGTGAGCTCTCGGGTCCATATGTAGCATCCTGCATCTTTGCTTTACCTTTGTTCTTCCATAGCTTTAGTCTTTCCAAGTCTTCTAGGTCAATCTCCGAATCACTTTCTTCAATCTGCTTTGGCTCCTTTGGTTGAAGTGATGGAAAATCTTCATCCAAGTCATATGGCAGCTTCACTTTCCTGTCATCATCAAACCATGATTTGTTTTCATCAAAAATTACATCTCTACTCACAGAAAATCCTTTATTGGTTGGATTGTACAATCTATATCCTTTTTGGTTTTGGTCATAACCAATAAATACGCACTTCTCTGCCTTGGGATCCAATTTCCCTCTTACTCGAGAACGAATGTGAGCATAGGCTAAGCAGCCAAAGATTTTGCAATGCTCTAGACTAGGTCTTCTTCCATTCCACACTTCATATGGAGTGGTTCCATCTAGTGACTTAGATGGACGTCTATTTATGAGATATGTGGTTGTAGACACAGCCTCTGCCCATAGGTAGTTTTGCAATCCCTTTTCGTTGAGCATGGACCTTGCTGCTTCGACAATAGCTCTGTTCCTCCTCTCTGCTACACCATTGAGTTCGGGTGTATACCTTGTAGTGACTTCCCTTTTAATGCCTCTTTCATGCAAGAAGGCATCAAATTCAGAAGAGAAGTATTCTCCTCCACCATCTGATCTGAGTCGTTTCAAAGTCCTACCTGTTTGGTTTTCAACAAGAGCAATATACTTCTTAAAGCAATTAAACACTTCATCCTTGTGCTTCATGAAAAACAGAATGGTCCACCTGCTACAATCATCTATGAAAGACACATAATATCTTGAGCCTGATATACATGGCTCCTTACTTGGACCTCACACATCCGTGTGCACTAGATCCAAAGGATTTTGATACATATATCCTTTCTTATTGAAAGGTTGTCTATGGGCCTTGCCGAATTGACAAGCTTCACACTTATAAATCATGTGTTGCCTTGTGATATTAGGCAAACCAAGTACACTTTGGTCCCCGCAAATCTGTTTGAGTGTCCTCTCACCAATGTGAGCAAGCCTTTTGTGCCATATCTCCAACTCTGTTAGAGTTTGAGATCCATAGCTAAACAAAGCTATGTTCTTTGTATCTTCCACTTCAAAAGTGAAAAGCCTTCCTGTCTTTTCTCCTTTGGCAATCCTTCAAAAGCCTTGCCTTGGGTCTTCAACATATGCTCCAAATCGATTGAATCTAACCTGCAATCCTTTTTCAACAATCTCTCCAACACTTATTAAATTTTTGGTAATTGTAGGGACATACAAGACTTTGCTTAAGAGGTTCATATTCCCATCTGATGTCTTCACATTACCTATCTTCTCCACTGAGTGCTTTGTGTCATCTCCTGTCTGCACTTCATGCTTGTTATGAGGGTCTTCCAAATCAGAAAGTAAAGCCACATTTCCTGCTACATGGTTCGAGCATCCCGAATCAATGTAAAATATGTGATCATCATCCTTACCCTTCTTCACTGATAGATTCATACTCAATAATGAATCTTCTTGACTTTGATCCTCTGCATAGTTATTGTAGTCTCTTCTTCCTCTATGGCCACTTTGATAGTTGTTGTTGTTGTAATTGTTGTTGTAGTAGTTGTTGTTGTTGTAGCCTCCATTGTATCTGCCTCTATTTGATCCATAGCCACCTCTATTGAATCCTATTCCTCTTGAGTTCCTCGGGTTCCTGAAACATTCTTCAGTAGTATGGTTAGATAAGCCACATATGTTGCAAGGTTGAGATGATTGGAATCTCCCCCTGCCTTGCTTTCCACCTCTGCCTCGTCCTCTAGCTCTTCCTCTACCTCCAAAGTTTGCTTGGAAAGAGCTTCCTTCATCTTCATTCTTTCTATTCTTTGACTTGTCCTTGACCTTAGCTTTATCAGAATATAAGGCAGAAGTTTGATTACCTCTTGAGGACTCACCACCTTTGCTAATCTTTGCTTCATGAGTGAAGAGTTGGCCCATGAGTGTGTTGAGGTCGGGTACATGCATATCCATGTATAAATCCATGGTTATTGTGAATGACTCCCACTTGTCGTCTGCTTTGATTCCATTCATGATTTGTCTTATGATTTTCTCCTCTTCAATTACCTCTCCAATGCTTCCAAGTTGGTCGGAAATCTCCTTCATCTTTGTGACATAATCAGTCACATTTTGCTTCGGGCTTTTCTTCATTGTTGTGAACTCCATCCACAATTAGTTCTTCCTTGCTCGAGTGTTGGAAGAGAAGAAAGAAGCAAGTGCATTCCAGGTCTCTCTTGATGTCTTGCATCCCTTGACATGAGGTAAAAGAAAATCAGAGATTGAGTTTAGAATATAGGACCTTGCAAGTGCATCCTTCGAACACCAATTCGAAAGTCCTTCCACTTCTTCATGTGATGGTTGCCCTTTGTTCCTCATGGTTGGCATTGCTTCATCTCCGGATATGAATCCATATAGATTCCTCCCTTGAAGGTAAGCCTCCATCCTTAGAGACCATGCCGGGTAGTTGTTTCGATCCAATTTGTCAATTGTTGATGGAAATCCATCTCCCATGTTGCTTGACTATGCTCTGATACCACTGTGAAGAGATATGGTGGATGCAATCCAAAGATGAGTAGGTGCTGCTACAACCAGCTTCACACCAGCCAACTGAGACTTCAGAGTTGATTAGTAGACCCTTTAAGCTTCCTAAATCCACCAAAATATCAGCCAAGTACTTTGGAGCATGTATCCCAAAAGTTTAAGTCAAGCCAGACTAGTTGCAAAATGACTAGCTCCCAAAACTTGCGATTTTTGGACATACACCTGCTAGAAAAACTAAACAGTGCTCTCAATCTGGAAGGAATTAGAAAACTTCCTTTTGGTCATAGCAAATAGACTTAACAAGCTTCCCAATCCAAGTTAAAACACTTCAAATGATGGACTGAGCACTGAGAACAAGTTTCATCAATTTCTAAGACATGCCCACTATTCTCGGGGCTCAGCAGAGATAGACTAGTGAGGAGTAAAATGCCGATATCTCCAAAGCTATAAATTTAATGACCTTGAAAATTGATATGCAAAAACTAGACAGTAAGAGCTATCCACCGCACATTAAATCACTGAAAACGGATTAGTAGAACGGGAGATATGACCTTCTGAATGTACTGCTCTGAGTGATTATAGCAGAGAACAAAACAGAGGAGTAGATGATAATAAATGTATAGATTCACATATGATTACAACCACATTGGCAATGAATCTTTGCACAATGGGAGTAGAATGATAGAGCTATGGAGTAAGCTCTACAAAATGATATGAAGTGGTCACATACAAGGCTTGCTAATCGCCTCTTCCTTCTTGCTCCTTTTATAGCTATTCTTGGAGGGAGTTTTGAATTCGAATTCGAATGGCTCCACCTAAAAGTGATCCCCAAAGTTAGGAGATATTCCCTCAGCTCATAAAGTCATGGGTTTTGGTAGTTAGAGCCATGAAATTGCTTTTACATCATGCATGAGGTAAGCCATCCTTTTCCTTTTTCTTTTTTCAATTACAAGAGATAAAAATGAACTCTTTTACAAGAGGTGTTCACATGACTACTCATGTGAATTACAAATGAGGATGATATCAAATATATCAAGCATGTAGGCTTGGGTAAAATGCACCAACAGCTCCCCCTCAACCCTAACATGCTTGACCTTCAAATAAGTCTTCAATTGTCCTTGATTTCCTGCAAGCCAATCATCAACTTGAATCTACTTAATTTTGTACCATCAAGAGCTTTAGTCAACATGTCGGCACATTGCATATCTGTAGAGACATAGGATAGTTGAATATCCTTCCTCATTAGCTTCTCCCTTACGTAATGGTAGTGGACTTCAATATGCTTGGTTCTAGCATGGTATACTGGATTAGCTGCTAGATGTAGTGAGCTTGTGTTGTCACCAAAAATGTGAGGTGTTGAAGAATGAAGTCCAAGATCTGTGTACAAAGACTTTAACCACATGATTTCTTGAGTTGCATTAGCCAAACCTCTATATTCTGCTTCAGTAGAAGATAATGCCACGGTTGGTTGCTTCTTCGATGACCAAGAAATGATTTTTGAACCTGCAAATGATATATACCCTGATGTGCTTCTTCTATCATCTTTAGATCCGGCCCAATCTGCATCTGAGTAGACCTTTAGCTCAATATCTGAAGTATATGAATAGAACAAACCTTCATTCATGGTCCCCTTTAGGTACTTGAGGACTCTCTTGGCTGCTTCCATATGTGGTCTTCTCGGCTTATGCATAAACTGACTCAATATGCTAACACTATAGCATATATCCACCCTTGTGAGTGTAGCATAGTTCAAACTTCCAACCAAGCTTTGATAGCTTGTGATGTCTTCAATTGGCTCTCCTTCATAAGCACTAAGCTTATGATTTTTCTCCATAGGTGTACCTGCACACTTGGTATTTTCCATCTTGAACTTGACGAGCATGTCATGGACATACTTCCTTTGTGTGATGTATATACCTGAATCTGTGTACATCAACTCCAATCCAAGAAAATAAGTGAGTGGTCCGAGGTCACTTATTTTGAACTCCTCCTTCATTTGACTCTTTACCTGTTTGATTCTTTCAAGATCATTGCCTGTGACAATAATATCATCAACATACACACATAAATAGATCACTTCAGATCCATTCCTCTTTATGAACAAAGAGGTATCCGCCTTGCTAGCTTTGAATCCTTGGTCCTGCAAATAAGTCACCAATCTGAAATTCCAAGCTCTTGGAGCTTGCTTCAATCCATACAAAGCTTTCTTTAGTTTGCATACATAGTTAGGATGATGTGCATCCTCATATCCAGGAGGTTGTGCCATATACACTTCCTCAGAAATCCATCCATTCAAGAAAGCATTCTTTACATCAAGTTGATAAAGATTCCAATTTCTAGATGCAGCAAGACTAATGAGAACCCTAATTGTAGGCATTTTTGCAACAGGAGAGAAAGTCTCCTCATAATCAATACCATGGGTTTGAGCAAACCCTTTAGCAACTAACCTTGCTTTGTGTCTATTTGTACTTCCATCTGGATTCCTCTTGATTTTGTATATCCATCGAGATCCAATTACCTTCATAGATGGCTTGTTAGGTACAAGCTCCCAGGTGTCATTCTCCTTCAAGGCTTCCATTTCTTCATCCATTGCATCTCTCCAAGCTTTCTTGCTTTGTGCTTCTTCGAATGTGGTAGGTTCTTCATTGGTTGAATCCTTTGCAATGTAGATTGAGTGCTTCGTGACCAAAGAAGTATCATAACCAAACCTCTCTGGTTTCTTCTTCTCCCTCGAAGACCTTCTAAGTGGTTGATGTGAGCTCTCGGGTCCATATGTAGCATCCTGCATCTTTGCTTTACCTTTGTTCTTCCATAGCTTTAGTCTTTCCAAGTCTTCTAGGTCAATCTCCGAATCACTTTCTTCAATCTGCTTTGGCTCCTTTGGTTGAAGTGATGGAAAATCTTCATCCAAGTCATATGGCAGCTTCACTTTCCTGTCATCATCAAACCATGATTTGTTTTCATCAAAAATTACATCTCTACTCACAGAAAATCCTTTATTGGTTGGATTGTACAATCTATATCCTTTTTGGTTTTGGTCATAACCAATAAATACGCACTTCTCTGCCTTGGGATCCAATTTCCCTCTTACTCGAGAACGAATGTGAGCATAGGCTAAGCATCCAAAGATTTTGCAATGCTCTAGACTAGGTCTTCTTCCATTCCACACTTCATATGGAGTGGTTCCATCTAGTGACTTAGATGGACGTCTATTTATGAGATATGTGGCTGTAGACACAGCCTCTGCCCATAGGTAGTTTGGCAATCCCTTTTCGTTGAGCATGGACCTTGCTGCTTCGACAATAGCTCTGTTCCTCCTCTCTGCTACACCATTGAGTTCGGGTGTATACCTTGTAGTGACTTCCCTTTTAATGCCTCTTTCATGCAAGAAGGCATCAATATCAGAAGAGAAGTATTCTCCTCCACCATCTGATCTGAGTCGTTTCAAAGTCCTACCTGTTTGGTTTTCAACAAGAGCAATATACTTCTTAAAGCAATTAAACACTTCATCCTTGTGCTTCATGAAAAACAGAATGGTCCACCTGCTACAATCATCTATGAAAGACACATAATATCTTGAACCTGATATAGATGGCTCCTTACTTGGACCTCACACATCCGTGTGCACTAGATCCAAACGATTTTGATACATATATCCATTCTTATTGAAAGGTTGTCTATGAGCCTTGCCGAATTGACAAGCTTCACACTTATAAATCATGTGTTGCCTTGTGATATTAGGCAAACCAAGTACACTTTGGTCCCTGCAAATCTGTTTGAGTGTCCCCTCACCAATGTGAGCAAGCCTTTTGTGCCATATCTCCAACTCTATTAGAGTTTGAGATCCATAGCTAAACAAATCTATGTTCTTTGTATCTTCCACTTCAAAAGTGAAAAGCCTTCCTATCTTTTCTCCTTTGGCAATCCTTCGAAAGCCTTGCCTTGGGTCTTCAACATATGCTCCAAATCGATTGAATCTAACCTAAAATCCTTTTTCAACAATCTGTCCAACACTTATTAAATTTTTGGTAATTGTAGGGACATACAAGACTTTGCTTAAGAGGTTCATATTCCCATCTGATGTCTTCACATTACCTATCTTCTCCATTGAGTGCTTTGTGTCATCTCCTGTCTGCACTTCATGCTTGTTATGAGGGTCTTCCAAATCAGAAAGTAAAGCCACATTTCCTGCTACATGGTTCGAGCATCCCGAATCAATGTAAAATATGTGATCATCATCCTTACGCTTCTTCACTGATAGATTCATAATCAATAATGAATCTTCTTGACTTTGGTCCTCTGCATAGTTATTGTAGTCTCTTCTTCCTCTATGGCCACTTTGATAGTTGTTGTTGTTGTAATTGTTGTTGTAGTAGTTGTTGTTGTTGTAGCCTCCATTGTATCTGCCTCTATTTGATCCATAGCCACCTCTATTGAATCCTATTCCTCTTGAGTTCCTCGGGTTCCTGAAACATTCTTCAGTAGTATGGTTAGATAAGCCACATATGTTGCAAGGTTGAGATGATTGGAATCTCCCCCTGCCTTGCTTTCCACCTCTGCCTCTTCCTCTAGCTCTTCCTCTACCTGCAAAGTTTGCTTGGAAAGAGCTTCCTTCATCTTCATTCTTTCTATTCTTTGACTTGTCCTTGACCTTAGCTTTATCAGAATATAAGGCAGAAGTTTGATTACCTCTTGAGGACTCACCACCTTTGCTAATCTTTGCTTCATGAGTGAAAAGTTGGCCCATGAGTGTGTTGAGGTTGGGTACATGCATATCCATGTATAAATCCATGGTTATTGTGAATGACTCCCACTTGTCGTCTGCTTTGATTCCATTCATGATTTGTCTTATGATTTGCTCCTCTTCAATTACCTCTCCAATGCTTCCAAGTTGGTCGGAAATCTCCTTCATCTTTGTGACATAATCAGTCACATTTTGCTTCGGGCTTTTCTTCATTGTTGTGAACTCCATGCACAATTGGTTCTTCCTTGCTCGAGTGTTGGAAGAGAAGAAAGAAGCAAGTGCATTCCAGGTCTCTCTTGATGTCTTGCATCCCTTGACATGAGGTAAAAGAAAATCAGAGATTGAGTTTAGAATATAGGAACTTGCAAGTTCATCCTTCGAACACCAATTCGAAAGTCCTTCCACTTCTTCATGTGATGGTTGCCCTTTATTCCTCATGGTTTGCATTGCTTCATCTCCGGATATGAATCCATATAGATTCCTCCCTTGAAGGTAAGCCTCCATCCTTAGAGACCATGCCGGGTAGTTGTTTCGATCCAATTTGTCAATTGTTGATGGAAATCCATCTCCCATGTTGCTTGACTATGCTCTGATACCACTGTGAAGAGAGATGGTGGATGCAATCCAAAGATGAGTAGGTGCTGCTACAACCAGCTTCACACCAGCCAACTGAGACTTCAGAGTTGATTAGTAGACCCTTTAAGCTTCCTAAATCCACCAAAATATCAGCCAAGTACTTTGGAACATGTATCCCAAAAGTTTAAGTCAAGACAGACTAGTTGCGAAATGACTAGCTCCCAAAACTTGCTATTTTTGGACATACACCTGCTAGAAAAAATGAACAGTGCTCTCAACCTGGAAGGATTTAGAAAAATTCCTTTTGGGCATAGCAAAAATAGACTTAACAAGCTTCCTAATCCAAGTTAAAACACTTCAAATGATGGACTGAGCACTGAGAACAAGTTTCATCAATTTCTTGAACATGCCCACTATTCTCGGGGCTCTGCAGAGATAGACCAGTGAGCAGTAAAATGCAGATATCTCCAAAGCTATAAATTCAATGACCTTGACAATTGATATGCAAAAACTAGACAGTAAGAGCTATCCACCACACGTTAAATCACTGAAAAACGATTAGTAGAACTCGCGATAGGACCTTCTGAAGGTACTGCTCTGAGTGAGTATAGCAGAGAACAAAACAGAGGAGTATATGATAATAAATGTATAGATTCACATATGATTACAACCACATTGGCAATGAATCTTTGCACAATGGGAGTAGAATGATAGAGCTATGGAGTAAGCTCTACAAAATGACATGAAGTGGTCACGTACAAGGCTTGCTAATCGCCTCTTCCTTCTTGCTCCTTTTATAGCTATTCTTGGAGGGAGTTTTGAATTCGAATTCGAATGGCTCCACCTAAAAGTGATCCCCAAAGTTAGGAGATATTCCCTCAGCTCAAAAAGTCATGGGTTTTGGTAGTTAGAGCCATGAAATTGCTTTTACATCATGCATGAGGTAAGCCATCCTTTTCTTTTTTCTTTTTTCAATTACAAGAGATAAAAATGAACTCTTTTACAAGAGGTGTTCACATGACTACTCATGTGAATTACAAATGAGCATGATATCAAATATATCAAGCATGTAGGCTTGGGTAAAATGCACCAACACTTATCACATCATCTAATTGGAGCTCAACCAATATCTGAGGACGTTCGATCAAGACATTGATGAAACAATGCACATTCATCAAATTGAAGTTTATTCTTGTTCTCCATAAGATCTGATGCTTGTTTATATCTGATTGAATTCCTCCATTGATTTTGGCATCATTATATTGATTTGATATTTCATAATCGTTCATAAGCTTGGATGCCGATTCTCGACCACAGCGTGCTCCTCACACAAAGAGTGTACATGTTCGTGTTCCAACAAAATTTGCACCAACAACTAGAGGTAGCAATGACATAGACTCTCAAAATGAATGACGTGCAGCTGGAGAGAAGAATATTCATCTTTGGGTCAATGGTGCTTTGTATCCCTTAGATCCAATGGCTAATGTTCATCCTAGATTCCATAGTATCTCCACATTTCTACAATTCCTTGGTAGCGGTGAAGATGGATTGCTATGCTATTGCAAGCGATTGTCTAACCATTCTACATCTATAGCAAATTATTGGGTGCAACAATGTCATCACAACCATTTCAAGATACACAGTTTAGAGAGTGCTATACACACTTTAGAAAGTGCTATCAAATCTTTGAACGAGCACAATAATAGACTCCAACAAGATGTGGAAGAAAAGGAGAGCACAATCGCAAAGTTAAAAGCCAATCTTACACAACTAAAAGAGACTCCACTTGGGATGAGATATAGAAAACGACCATTATCATCCTTTCAAGCTCTTTCAACTGATGGTGGAGCACAAAAGCGACGTGTTTATGCACTTAGGTATGTGTTTCGCTTGATTATTTATGTTAAAAGACTTTGAGATTGAGTTTCTTATTGTGCATGTCATTTGTTGAAGATGTGAGTGCTTCCTCAACAATGGAGGATCAATTGAAGTTTCTAAATTCTTGTCTTAGCAACAAGTATGTGCTTATGATTTTGGATTCACCAATAGGAAATCACATCAAAACCAAAGTGATTGAAGATTTTGCAAGCAACTTAGAAGATATTATTAGTCCTAGTGAGGTACAGATGGTATGTGATGAAGTAGGTGTTAGTACTAGCTAGAGCATACACTGCATTGTACAATCTTTTGAAGCAGGCTCTGCAAAACAAAGGTATTTTCTAAAGCATTTTTCCATGCCCTTACAAGGTATCTCTAAAGAAGAAGATGACCAATGAGGATGTAGCCAATACTCTTGGCAATTACCTGCATATAGAAGATGTTATGCCTGCATCCATTTATCATTCATCTACATCAAAGAAAGATTTGAAAAACACATCTAGAAAGGGATTCATCTACACAAAGTACAATAGCATATTTGTCAATTTGGAGAGGCTTCAAAAGGAAATGGTTAAATTTTACAAATCCACAATTCAAGGTATATCCATTGTTTTGATAATGACATTCATAGTATTTTTAATATTATAATATTTGTTATTTGATGTAGATTGTGGTTCCAAACTCAAGTTTGTATTGAAGGTAGACGAATATCAAATCATAAAGGGACGACGTATGGAGAGACTTAGTGTGACACTCATGAACGAAGCTATGGCCCATGACATTACTGATGACAGTGAAGAATCTACCCATCACTTTACATATAGTGTCCAATCCGAGAAAGATATATGGTGGTTAGGTGCTATTGAAGTACCTAAAGAATCCAATGATGTTCTTACATGGATTTTCAGTAGGACCCCATGGATCACAGAGGTGATAACTTCTCAAATTCATGGTGCCAAAATCACTGTAGAAAGCATCGGTGATTTTGAAGTAGAGTGGCACTTAGGTGGAGACTTAAAGCCTATCGAATGCATGTTAGGGTGCAAAAAAGGTGCATCTACTCTCTATCATTTTCCATATTGCACACGAGGTTATAAACGAACAAAGAGAAAACAAAACAACATAGATGATTTAGCTGATGACACAGATGCAACTCCATCTACTGAATGGGATATACCTTTAATGAGGTGTCCCATGTTAGGTACACCTAATTGTGACATGTCAGATAAGGATCGGAATCCCATTATTCCATTCCCTTTATTCAATGTCCACTTTTGCACCTTGCATGCCTTCATGAGAATTTTCGATAGACTATTGAAGCTCCATATAGAGTATGCATTTGCCATGAAGCCAGTTGATAAATCTATTCAAGCTATAAAGAAATTGGAGGAACTTCTTAATTCAATTGGTTATCATGGTGGTAATGTAACCCTAGTTGTTAAGAAAGTTGGAGAATCTCAAGATAATTTGCAACAAGTGTCAATGACAGGGAATAAAGCAAGACATTTTTTTAGAAGAGGTACTAGCACTCAAAATAATGAACATTATGAGTTGTGGAAAGACCTATGCATGATCACAACAGACAATGACTCTCAATTTGATCTTTGTAATAAGAGAAAGAAAGTTTGGTCGAGCTTTGATAAGTTGGTAGGCTTAATGGGTCTGACTAGGTCTAGTGCTATTCAACGTCAAATGTTTCAAGAAACATTAGTGGAGTTCACCAAGTGTTTCATTCAATCTTGGGGAGAGAGAAATATAACACACTACATTGTAAGTGTAATCTTCTTCTACAAGTTTTCATTGCAATTACCTTTTTCCAATGTACTTAACAATTTTTAGCATATTTTGTTTGCACATGGAGCTTATTTCATGCCCCGATATGGGTCATTAGAGATTTTCAGTACCCAAGGAATGGAAAAGTCACACTACAAAGCGAGGGGTGTCTACTTCAAAAACACCCAACATGGTGGTGGTCCAATGCAACAAAAATACATGGAGGAGATGTTTAATTGGTTTTACCACACTACATTCTCGAGAAAGTTTTTTGTGGAATGACTTAGGGATTCAAAATTCGCAAAACTTGCAAGAACGATGCAACACAACATTGCCAGTGAGAAATGGAAGTCATCATTAGTTCCTCTTCATCATGCTCAGTGGCGTGCTAGGAGACAATGAGAAGGCTCAGCTTGGAAGTAAAGTGAATTTGTTATTTCCCATTATGTGGTAAAACCTATGATTCTTGTAATCTTGATTTCAATGTGTTATTATTTAAATTATAATATTTTGTATGGTTTTAAACAGGTTTTGTCCATTCTAGTGTGAATAAATAGTTTTTAAAAAAACTCTATAAATAGAGAGAACTCACTTCATTTCACACTTTTTGCAACTCAAGAGAATGGCACGCACCAAACAAATTGCAAGGAAAGACCGCGTCTTCTTTCCTAGCCCTCATCTAGGGACACAATGCCCACCATGGTTGCAACCCCCCCAAAGACCACGAAGTGGTTCCCAGAGCACATATGTGCCTGTGTCACATGATGGCACACCACCTGGGAGCAATCCAGTGCAAGAACATGAAGTGTCCAATAGACAGGAGTATTTCACTCCAAGACGATCAGAGTCCATTTCAGATGATGAGCCACCAACAAGGACACCCATCAAGGCAAGACCCAAACAGAAGTTGATGAGAAGGGTTGTATCAGAGAGCGAAGAGGAGTCATCCCCCAACGACGAAAGCATCAATCAACCACCATGGAATGATATGCAAACTCCAATGAGCTATAGGGTGACACATGGAGGCAAGACACTTCCACAAGGACAAGGGCAAATACCAACAGAGGAGGAAAGAGAGCAAAGTCACCAACCACATCGACAAAAAAATGTGCAAGATGAAGCTGGACCCCCACATCATGTACATCAGAGAAAAAAAACTATCAACCATGATGTAGACCTCAATGCCAGCCAAACATACCTCCTAACGCAAGAGCTCCACAAAGACGAAGAAGGCACTGTAGGGCTTTTGCAGAGATACGACACTACCAAAAGTCCGTTGAGCTACTCATACCACGAAGAGCTTTTGCAAGGGTAGTAAAAGAGGAACTACAAAGCTATCGTGCAGGTCTACGAATACAAGGGATAGCACTTGAAGTGCTTCAAGAGGCAGCTGAGGCCTACCTCATCTCCATGCTTGAGGACTCTAACATGTGTGCTATCCATGCCAAGAGAGTAACCATACAACCAAAGGACATTCAGCTAGCAAGAAGAATTAGAGGAAATAACCCATGAAATGTGTATATTGTACCCTTTGATAGGCCTACTTTTGCGATGTAATACAATGGATAATAGAAAATTTTGATTTAACCTATATTCTTTGTGTCTTTTTTTTTCTCTCTCTCACTCTCTCTATCTTGGACTCCCCAGCATAATTGTATGCAACTAACTTTTCTTTCAGTCAGTTATATGTGGAATGAGTGGAAAACGGGGGATGTAGGAATTTTTTGCTTCATTATCCTCTCCTGTGTTGCACTGAACTGCTCCTCCATAGTATAATTGTTGTCATCTTTTAAAATATCAGCACACATCATTGCTATGGTGTCTGCCACAGAATCCCCAAGTGGGATTGCCTTCTTTTCAAGTATGTTAGATGTGTTGTCAAGCGGAACATCTGACATTGTGGAGAAAATACTCAAGCATCCCCCTTCAGCCTAGTGATTTATAGGCTATAGATTGTGTCCACCACCCTCCTCTTATTGGTCCATCACTAATCACTCCTTAATCCAAAAGGCCCATGCAACATTCATTTTTTTCCCTAATGAATGTTTCAAATGATTTTTGACAAGCATCACTCCACGCAAATCCTACATTCTTTTTAGTCAATTCTGTGAGGGGAGTAGCTATCTTAGAGAAATTCTTAATATGTGCTCTTTCATATTGTGCCAACCCAAGAAAACTTCTAACATCCCTTACAATCTTGGAATCCGCCAATCAACTATTTTTTTTACTTTATCTTCATCTTTTAAGATTCCTCCTTTTGATATTACTCTTCCTAGATACACAATTTTATCCTTAGCAAAGAAAAACTTACTCTTTTTTCCATACAATTTGTGTTCTCTAAGCGTTTGTAAAGTTTTCGTGAGATGTACCACATGCTCTCAACCATCTTTAGAGTATACAAATATATCATCAAGAAATACTAAGATGAACTCATCTAGGTAATCGTGAAAAATATTATTCATCAAGCACATAAATGTGGCAGGAGCATTTGTTAATCCTTGTTAATCCAAAAGGTAGAACCGTAAACTCATAGTGACCATATCACGTTCGGAAAGCTATCTTAGGAATATCCTCTGTTTTGATCCTAATTTGGTGATATCCATATCTTAATTCAATCTTCGTGAATATAGTCACTCCAGTTAATTGACCTAATAAGTCATCTATGTGAGGGAGTGGATACTTATTCTTAATTGTTCTTTTATTCAACCCCCTATAGTCAATGCATAATCTATAAGAGCCATCTTTCTTCTTCATAAATAAAACAGGTGCACCCCAAGGTGAGACACTCGGTCTTACCAAGCCTTTCTTTAGAAGATCATCTAATTGAATCTTAAGATCTTTTAATTCATCGATGTTAAATCTATAGGGTGCTCTAGAATATGGTTCATTTCCTGGATATAGGTCAATGGCATGGTCAATTCGCCTAGGTGGAGGTATACCATGCAACTCTTCTGGAAATACATCTCTGTATTCTTTCAAAAGATTTTCTACATAATTCGGAACACTTTCCTCATTATCTTCTTCATGCACATTGTTTACAAACACTATAAATGTTCTACAACCATCATGTATACCTTTAATTATCTACATAGCATAAATAAGGATAGGTTTAGGGCTATAGGCATCACCTAGAATATGAATAGATTCATCATCTAGCTTTAAAGTGATCGTTCTTTTTTCACAATTAATCATCGCAAAATTTTTAGCTAACCAATCCATGCCTATGATTGCATCACTCTGTTTCATCTCAATTACATGGAAACTTCCAAAAAAGCACCTATCAGAAAGAGTAAATTCAAGGTTTTCAATATATCCTTTCGTGTAGTGTAATCGTCCATTGGCCATCTCTGCAGGTTTGGTTATCTGCATATTTAGGGCTATCCCTACATTCTGTACCAATTTCAAAGATAGAAAAAAATGGTTACTACGTGAATCAATCAAAAATCTGATTTTATGCATAGAAATCATACCCGGAATCATGATTACAAAAGCCTTTGGGAAAGAAATAACCACCATGCAACGTAAAGTAGAGTCAGGGAACTTACCTCCATCATCTGCTTCCTCAATAATTGTATCCTCCTCGATAATGTTTGTTGCTTTTGATTGTGCGGGTCCAAAGACTGCCTTATTCGGGCACTCATAGGTCCGATGCCCTTGCTCCCCCCAACGAAAACATAGACCAAGTCTTTTTTCCCTCTCAATAAAGTTAGGGTCTTGTTGCCACTCGATTGGTTGATGCCTCCTTTGATTTTCCACCTGAGCAGGATTCTTGCCTTGGTTATTAGAAGATGGATTCTTCTTTGAATTGTTCATGTTCATTGCAACAGGTCTTTGTTGCCTATGTTCCATTGCAATGAATCTGATTTTATTTGCCTTCTGCAAATTGAACTTCTCCATCTTCTCAAAGTTCTCGGCCATCACAACAGCATCAAGAAAATCAATGCATCCAGATCCCTTGACTTGATAGCGAAGTTCCGCACAAAGCCCTTCAATAAATTTACTCTTTAGAGCATTACCACTAACCTCTAATGCATATTTATGAAGACGTAGGACCTTCTCTTTTTACTCATCAACAGATAAGCTATGCTTAACACTCTCGTGTTGTCAAAAATTGTAGAACTCCATCTTCTTCTCCATATGGTAGTGTGGAAAACAATAGCGTTTTTTAGCTTGTTCTCTAAATTCCTTCCATAGAACTGGACCAGAATGCATTTGAGTCTGCATATACGACTTCCACCATAGTTCACGATCCCACGCAGGTGTAGGATCCCAGCTTTTGCCTTGGACTCTTCACTAAATTGTCAAAGATCAAAGAGATCCTCGAGTTCTTCAATCCATGCCTCAAGATCTTCGCCACTCTTCTTCTCACCATCAAAATCATTCAACTTTACCTTCTTGAAGACTTGGTTCAGGGCAAACTCACCTGTTTCCATATCTTCATAATTGCGTTTTTGTTTTTCGGGAGGTACACTAGATGTTCCCACACCTGCATCTACTTCATCGTTCAGCTCCACAAACAAATTTGTTGCTCCTTCTGGTTGCTTTCCGCCTCGTTCTTTGTGCAATTCTCCAAGAAACTTCTGAATAAGCTCCTCTTGTTCACAAATCTTTTGTGTTAGACCTTCCATTGTTCTCGAGGATTGATTTTTCTTTGATACCACTTGTAGCGTCTCCATAATCACAATCTATCCCCAATCACAATCTTTCGATCACTCAAAAATAACAGAGGAGAGAAGAATGCAGAGACTGCACAAGGTAAGAGAAAATTTGATGCGGAAGAGTCGAAACAAATATGACGCAGAGTAGGAAGATTTCTGATATTATAGATGTGAATCAATGGTTACAATAGCTTTGGAAGATAGCTTCTTGATGAAGCCTCTACCTCCTGACCACCCTCAAGCTATCACAATCGCATTCACACTTGCACTCTCAATCACACTCTCACTCTCACTCTCACTCTCAATCACAAGGTAATTCTCAGATTTTTGTGTGTCCCCTGTGTTGATGTGCAGGTCTCCCTATATCAGAGTTTGATCACTGCCCTCCCAAAGAAGTGTGCAATCCACCAAATTTAGAAAAAGTTGAGTTTCTCCAAAACTTTTGCAAAAATCCATGTGATTGTAGTGTGCTTTCTTTCTTTAGCGTACCTGTCAAAAATAGGAGAAAAACACCAAAAAGACATATCCAAAAATATCCATAATTAGACAGGGTGATACGTGAGCATCAGAATCACGAATTCAAATAGAATTAGATAAGCCCTCATTTTCTTTAAGTGTTGGAAAATGGCACTTTTCAAAGCCCTCTCGCTCAAAAATGATGAGGAATTAGCTTAAGATTGTGAGAGAGACTTTTATTCAATTTTGTGATCTGCACGATAGTGTTAGAGATGACCGAGGTCCAAATCCACCTCCAAATGCCACTTTTGAGCCCTGCAAGTTTCAAAATTCTAGAGAGATAGTAAAATCAAGGCATTATCTTACAATGAACAAAATGTAGAACCCTGAAAGAGGTACTTGAAACATGATTCACGAAAATTTCACACAGGCACTTTTATTCTCTTATACTTGCTCTACCTTTCTCTCATACAAAATTTTCCTTAATTCTTTTATCTTCACCTTCAAACTTCCACTAAAGATGATGTGAATAAGGTCTAGAGAGAGAATACGAAACTTGTCAATCCAAAATTTTTCCTACATGCATAAAATAACCTAATTATTCATTCTAAGCATTATCCCCACAATGAAATTCAGAAAGTTCAAAATGAATATTTCACCAGAAAAGAGGCCTATTATAACTTATCAGATCCATTATGTTTTGTAACTCCTTTTAGAGTAATGTAAACACTCTTAGTTGGTTCAATTCTTCCTTACATTTGCTTAGTACATTTGGATCCATTCATTGTTCTGTATGAGTTCATCTGCAATACCTTCTTGTGATTAAGGCTTGTGGAATGAAGTCCTCTGAGACATCGAGTCTGGGCAAATTGGATGTGTTACCCTAGTCTATTCAAACAAAATCAACTCTACTGAAAATCGAGTTTTACAAATTTTTGGCATGCCCTGTGGGACTAGCGCTACGTAGTTCCTTTGTTTGTTGAGCCCACATTGTTTATGACTTGAACTTGTTCACGGCCTATATCACTTAGTCCGGAGTGGAGTGTTAACATTTGGAAGAGATTCAAAGGAAAAAAATGAACTATAGAAGATTCCAAGATGGCTCAAGGTGATCTTGCATCATCAGTTTCAAGAGTTAATATCAACTTTCTATTTTCAAGGAAGCCTTGATGGAGGATCCTGACGATCATGTTAGGCAATTTCTAGTGTTATGTAAGAGTAGATGATTGGATGAGCAAAGTGATGCCTTCATGGATCTATTCTTGACAACATTACTTGGGCTAGCAAATAAATGGTTTAACAAGTTCACGAAGAACCACTTCACAACTTGGTACAAGATGAAGTCTAAATTTTCCTTCATGTTCAAGCCAGGAAACTCCACCTAAAAAGTTTTGGATGAGCTTGAAACCTTGAATTTGAGAAGAGATAACTCCTTTCTGGAATTAACAACCAAGAAAAAAGTGCTACTTACAAAGCTATGGGTGGCTATAGTATAGTTATTAATAAGGAAATGGCTATAAAAGGCACTTTTGATGAGTAGCAGGCACAAGCGCAAAGACTTTCTAGTACGACGTGCTTTAGTAGAAGATTTTGTAGCCATGGCCACAAGAATAGAGCAAGCTAGAGTACACATCAATGAAACCTCATCATGCACTAAGAGGTGGGATGACATCCAAGAACATCAATAGTTCGCAACCACGAAAGATGATAGAGTAGCTTAGTTACGAAAACAAATGGAAGAACTAAGAAAGCGAGAGACAAGGGAAAGCCTCTAGTGTACCATTTGCCACCAACAAGGGCACCCGCAAATGGACTTTCCGAACAAGATAGTTTGCAAATTTTGTGTAAATGAGTGCATGAATCCCGCAACTCCTATTATTTGAACGGGATGGCGGCACACCAAGCACATATGTTTTGGACAAGCAATTGAACAAGTTCCACCAATGGTACTGATGACACAACCAATTGCAGCTCAAGGACCTCTTCAGGGTAATACTCCTATAGTCCTTACTTTTTATGCTACTCCTCTTAATATCGGTATGTAGATTCAACAATATGAGCGATCAGGCCTCCACATTCAGGAATAGGCCTCAATGGCCCATAGTATGTTTTAAATGCAGAGAATATGGCCACGTCCAAGTGTGATACCATTTACCAAAAAATGCACCAACATGGTCCAACTATCTAGAGTCCAAGGGCCACTACACTAGAGATTTCCCTAAGCAGATGTTAACGAACCAAAACATGGGGAACAGTGCTTTTCATATCTCCATAGAACCACCTCCAACAAACGATGTACTATGATCGTCATCAACAACTCATGTTGTGCGACTCTAAGAGATCTCCCCACTCAAGATTTTGACTATGAACGAGATGATAAAACTAAAGAAGGAGGTGATAAAGGATAAGGAGGGAAAAAAGTGTCGCAATGTTCCTAGTGTGTTCACAAACATCACTACCTAAATATATCAACAAATCCCCCCAGGGAGTGATGCGGTGAACAAGGAGCTAGCACTCATTTATAAGGATGTGCCAAGCTATCTAGAGTTAATCCACAAAGGAAAGTAAGCCCAAATCTTTGCAGAAAGCTTCAAACTTCTCCCTAAGCAGAGCCTTTGTGAAAAGGTTTGCAATGTTCTGGTGTGTGGGCACATATGCTAAATTGATCTCTCCAATAGAGAACCTCTCCTTGACATAATGATAATGCACCTCAATGTGCTTATTGCAAGCATGGAACATAGGGTTCCTCGCAACTACCAATGCACTCTTACGGACAGTGAAGATGGTGGTGGCAGAAGACTAACCAACACCTAAATCAACCGTAAGGCATTTGAGCCACACACACTCAAGAGTTGCTGTGAAAGCTTTCCTATACTCAAACCTCAAAACTAGAAGTGGCCACAGTAGGCTGCTTCTTGCTCAACCAATATATGCATGAGCTACCAAGCATGAAGCAAAAACAACTGCTCGACACACTAGTGTCATAGTGACCAGCCCAATGAGAGTCAGAAAAAGCATGCAAATCTCGTAGTATTGATCCCCCTTGGGATAAAAGAGTCCAAGTAGTCGTGTACCACTCAAGTAGCGAAAGATGTGCTTAATCGCTTGCCAATGCTTAACACTTGGGCAATTCATAAACCTCCTCATATGTGAGATAGAAAACTAAATATCTTTCCGAGTAATGCATAAGTAAATAAAGCATCCAACATCCCGCTTATAGAGAACAACATTAAATGCATCTTCAACATCATGAAGACTCAATCGTAAACCTATCTCCATAGGAGTGGCAATAGGTTTACAGTCTTCAAGGACAAAATGTTGTAATAATGTGTCAATATATTCTGTTTGACATAAAGGTACTCCTATGTGAACCTAGAGTCTCCATTACAAATTATGCATTTAGGCATTCCATGCAATCGAAAAATTTCTTTTACAAATAGTCTTGCAACATTCAAGGAAGTATCAATCTTTTTCATAGGGAAAAAATGTGCCATCTTGGTAAGTCGATCAACTACCATAAATATGGTGTCATGTTTACTTCTGGTTGTAGGTAGCTTCATGATAAAGTCCATAGAGATAGTCTCCCACTTCTCAGCTAGAACACCCAAAGTTTGAAGCATTCCAGGCATTCTCTTAAACTTAGATTTCACTTCTTGGCACTTAAAACATTCACCAATATATTTGTTTAATTAACTACTTCATACATGGTGAAAGTACGAACATTTTGTTTTAATATAGGTCCTTGAATAACCTGGATGTGCAAAAAAAGGTAAATCATGACAATCATGTAATATTTGAGCTTTCAATGGAGACTCAGAAGTATGCATAATTAATTGTTACAATACAAATTTCCATTCTACAAACAAAATTTCTCTAGATAGATTGATCCACTGTTTGCACGCAAAGATTCAAAATAGGTGCATAAAAAGAGTCACGTTTTAGTTCCTCTTGTATTTGATTGAGAAAATTAGAGTTTATTACTGAAGGAGATTACATAAAGGTCTCTGGTTCAATGCATCAGCGACCTTATTTTCCTTGCCAGCTAGATACTTAATGTCAAAATCATACTTGCTTAATAATTCAATCCAATGCTTTTGCCAATTACTAAGTAATGATTGTGTGAGAATGTATTTTAGACTCTAATGATTTGTTTTCAATTCAAACTAAACCCCCAACAATAGATGTCTCCAATGCTTAAGTGCATGAAAAACAACAAGTATTTCTAGATCATGAGTAGGATAATTAAGTTCATGTTTTCTTATTTTTCTTGACTCATATGCAACCACCCTACCATCCTATGAAAGAACACATCCTATCTAACTACCACTTGCATCACATGCAACCACAAAAGTCATTCCAATTTTGGGTACTTTCAAAAAAAAAAATTCAATGACTTTTTGTTTTAATGATTCAAATGATTGTTGACAAGCATCACTCCACACAAATCTTGCATTCTTTTTAGTCAACTTTATGAGGGGATTAGCTATCTTAGAGAAATCCTTAATATGTGCTCTTTCATATTGCACCAATCCTAGAAAACGTCTAATATCCCTTACAGTTTTAGGAACTAGCCAATCAACTATTGTCTTCACTTTACCCTTACCTATATGAATTCCCTCTTTAGATGTGACTCTTTCTAGATACACAAGTTTATCTTTAGCAAAGAGACACTTAATCTTTTTTTCCATACAATTTGTGTTCTCTAAGATTTTGCAAAGTCTTCTTCAGATGTACAACATGCTCAAGATCATCTTTAGAGTATACAAATATATCATTAAGAAGTACTAAGATGAATTCATCTAGATAATCATGAAAATAATTTTTCATCAGGCACATGAATGTGGCAGAAGCGTTTGTTAATCCAAAAGAAAAAACCATAGACTTATTGTGGCCATAACATGTTCAAAAAGCTATCTTGGGCATATCTTCTGCTTTGATTTTAATTTGGAGATATCTAATCTTAAGTCCATTTTAGTGAATACATTTGATCCACTTAATTGACCTAATAATTCATCTATGTGAGGGAGTGGATACTTATTTTTTATTTTTCTTATATTCAACCCCCTATAGTCAATGCATAATCTATAAGAGCTATCTTTCTTCTTCTGAAATAAAATAGGTGCACCCCAAGGTGAAACACTCAGTCTTCTTAAGCCTTTCTTCAAAAGATCGTCTAATTGAATCTTAAGCTCCTTTAAGTCATGTATGTTAAATCTATAGTGTGCTCGAGAATACGGTTCACTCCCTGGATACAAGTCAATGGCATGGTCAATCTGCCTAGGTGGAGGTTTACCACGCAAGTCTCCTAGAAATACATCTGCATATTATTTCAAAAGATCTTCTACATAATTTGGAAGACTTTCATCATTATCTTCCTCATGTAGATTGTTCACATACACTACAAATGTTCTAGAGCCATCATGTATACCTCTAACTATATGCATTGCAAATAAGATCTAGAGAGAGAATATAAAAATTATCATCCTAAAAACTGGCCTATATGCATAAAATGACTTAATTGTTCATTATAAGCATTATCCCCACAATGTAATTCGAAAAGTTCAAAATGAATTATTTCACTATCAAAAGTCCTATTATAGATATAGATGAAGAAGATTGATATAATTTTTATCAAAGCACTTGAAACAACTATGATCAAGAAATTTCAAATCCTCTTGGGATTACAAGAGATAGATTTCACATTGAGGATAGCATTTACATACCAAGATCTTCATATATTGCTTATAGATGGGACTTCATGTTTCTTTATTCTTTATGTCTCTAGCATTTGTGTTGGATACATGAATATGATCTAAAGATATTTTCATTCGTCTTCATCTCTAGATCTTACATACCAAGAGCACATGCATGCTTATCTACTGTAAGTAGTTTCTATCACATATTATCATTTGTATCTAATGGAAATTGAACTCATGACTATCACCTAGGTGTATGATGGGCTAACTAGTTTACCAAGAGCCATGGTTGAGGATTACTTTCGAAAATCCTCCGTTTTAGGGCATGGTTCAACCATCCCTTGTCTATCATTTCTTGAGTCTAATACTATCTTCCCCTTCTAGAGATCATTTCCTTAATTAGTAGCCCCTAATCTTCCTTTGCATTATTTTCCTCACTGTTGCACACTTTCTTCATCCTTGTTCTCAACTTTGGTGTCTTGAGCCTTTGTTCTCAAATGTTGTGTCTTGAACCTTCATATTTCTAACCTTGGTCTCTTTGAACCTTGTTTTCAACCTCAGTGTCTTGAAGCTCATTGTCATTCATTCTAGGTATTTTAGACCCTCAATCTAGTGGTTTGATAGGAAATCTCATTTTAGGATCTTTCTAATGGTACTTTAGATGTCTTAATCAGACCTATGCATTGTGTCATATACAAATTGGCAAATATACTTTTTTGAGGACATTGGATTATGAGCTACACCCTAATCTTTATTGGGCTAATTTTTGAAAGGGAAGAGCACTATTTTTGTACCATTTCACATACAAATTGCCCAAGAAATTTCTTTTGAGGATAGTGGATTGCCATGAGCCTTTTGGATTATATGCATGTTACCCAAACCTACTTTCGAGGCTCTAATAGATATTCTTGTATCCAATGGGAATTGAGTTCATGATCTACCATTAAGGAGTATGATTGTCTAACCATTGGCTTCAAAAACCTCTCATGTTTACAAACTTCTAAATATCATAGTACACAACAAGAAGTTATGAGATGTAAACAATCAACAATCCTTCAATCTTAACATACAAAGAAGCATCTGCATTTGAACATTTGTATCCCTGCTTTTCGAGAAACTTTACCAATCTAAAATTCAAAGCCCTTGGAGCTCAATTAAGACCATACAATGCTTTCAAGATTTTACATACATGTGTAGGCTTTTTGGGATCTTCATAACCTGCTGGTTGATCCATGTACACATCTTCTTTTAAATCACCATTGAGAAATGCATTTTTGATATCTAACTGATAAAGATTCCATACCTTGCTTGCAGCAACACTCATTAATGTCCTTATTGTTGATCTTTGCAACAAGAGAAAATGTCTCCTCATAATCGATGCCATAACTCTGTGCATAACTCTTACAAACAAGCCTTGCTTTATATCTACTTACTGAACCATCACTGTTTCTCTTTATCTTGTACACCCATTTGTTATCGATTACCTTCATGTTATGTTGCCTTGAAACGAAACTCCATGTATTGTTCTCAAGCAAAGATACCATTACTTGATCCATTGACTTAACCCAGTTCTTTACCCTTGATGCTTCTTTAAAGGTTGTTGGTTCTTGCTCCTTAAGAAGTTTTGCCATATAAGCTTCATGAGAAAATCTTTTTGGTTTCCTTCTTTCTCTTGCTAGATATATTGATTGACTTCTTGTCCTACCATGCTTTTCTTGCCTTCAAGATTGTGTTCTTCTTGATGTAGAACCTTCACTTTCTTCTTCTTGTGACTCAATTTCCTTTGAAATCAAATATAGAATTTTCTTCAACTTTTGATTGGGGGGAGTTACCTCTTCATGTGTAATTTGACTTTCTGGTGATCTTGGAGAACTTGGCTCTTCTTCATGACTTCTTGTAGTTTCTTCTTCATCTACCTGCACTTCATGCTTATACCAAGATTTACCTTCATGAAAAATAACATCTCTCGAAACAATTATCTCTCCAATATCTCGGTTCACACATCTATATCTTGGCTTCCCTTCTGCCATACCATTGAAAATTCTTTTTTGTGACCTTGGATCCATCTTTGACCTTAACTGTTGTGGAACATGAACAAAACATATGCTACCAAAAATTTTGCAATTAGAAACATCTGGTTTTGATCCATAAAACACTTCATAAGGCGGTTTTGTATATGACTTTGAGTAGGTTGTAACCTGTTCATCACATACGCTACCATATTGCATGTTTCAACCCAAAAAGTAAGTGGTAAGTCCTTTCTATTTAACATGCACCTACCCATCTCCAAGATAGGTACACCCATTTGTTACCGATTACCTTCATGTTAGGTTGCCTTGAAACGAAACTCCATGTATTGTTCTCAGGCAAAGATACCATTTCTTGATCCATTGACTTAACCCAGTTCTTTACCCTTGATGCTTCTTTAAAGGTTGTTGGTTCTTGCTCCTTAAGAAGTTTTTCCATATAAGCTTCATGAGAAAATCTTTTTGGTTTCCTTCTTTCTCTTACTAGATATATTGATTGACTTCTTGTCCTACCATGCTTTTCTTGCCTTCAAGATTGTGTTCTTCTTGATGTAGAACCTTCACTTTCTTCTTCTTGTGACTCAATTTCCTTTGAAATCAAATATAGAATTTTCTTCAACTTTTGATTGGGGGGAGTTACCTCTTCATGTGTAATTTGACTTTCTGGTGATCTTGGAGAACTTGGCTCTTCTTCATGACTTCTTGTAGATTCTTCTTCATCTACCTGCACTTCATGCTTATACCAAGATTTACCTTCATGAAAAATAACATCTCTCGAAACAATTATCTCTCCAATATCTCGGTTCACACATCTATATCTTGGCTTCCCTTCTGCCATACCATTGAAAATTCTTTTTTGTGACCTTGGATCCATCTTTGACCTTAACTGTTGTGGAACATGAACAAAACATATGCTACCAAAAATTTTGCAATTAGAAACATCTGGTTTTGATCCATAAAACACTTCATAAGGCGGTTTTGTATATGACTTTGAGTAGGTTGTAACCTGTTCATCACATACGCTACCATATTGCATGTTTCAACCCAAAAAGTAAGTGGTAAGTCCTTTCTATTTAACATGCACCTACCCATCTCCAAGATAGACTTGTTTCTTCTTTTCGCCACACATTGAGATGTGTATCTATTTGTAGTCTCCTTGAAGAAATTGATTAGAAAAATACTCACCTCCTCCATCTGATCTCAACCTTTTATGATTCGATGTGTTTGCTTTTCAACCAATGATTTGAACTTCCAGAACATATCAAACACTTCTGATTTGTATTTCATAAAATTAATGAATGAAAACTTTGAGAAGTCATCAATAAACGTTACAAAGTACTTGTTACCTACCATGAACTCCTCTTGAGATGGACCCCATACATTAGTATGAATCAAGTCCAAAATACCTCTACTTTGCATTCATGCTTTTAAAAATGGACTTGATACTTATTTTCCAAACTGCATGCCTCACAAGCATAATTCAAATCTTGCTTAGGTATTTGTGGTAAACCTTCAACTAACGAGTTCTTTGCAATATCCTTCAATCTACCAACACTGATATGTCCTAACCTCTTATGCCATAAATCGAATTGACTTACTTGAGTCCCATTGACCATTGTATATCCTGCATAATTTGGAACTTCAACTTCACAAGTATATAATCGATTTATCTTTTGTCCTCTTATAACAAAAGTCCCATTGTCCTTCTGATAAGCCTCCCACTGATTATTATCAAAATCCACCTTCACTCCATTGTCCTCCATCTATCCAACTGAAATCAAATTTGTTGTAATAGTAGGAACAAATAAAACATCCCTAAGAGTTATGTGTTCAATAAGTGGACAATCACCAATATATACTACTTCATGCTCAGTACTATCTCCTGTAGCAATTGTAACTCTTGAATCTGGCTTGTATAGGTTCACAAACATATTCATATTTGTTGATATTAGATGCAAACTTCTTCATAAAGCGAACCAAATACAGAAAGAGCAGGATTACAATCAAGCATGCATAGGACCTCATCCCTGTCCTCTATCAAGTCGATGGCCCCTTCCACATCACGTCCACACTTCAATCTACCAACACTGATATGTCCTAACCTCTTATGCCATAAATCGAATTGACTTACTTGAGTCCCATTGACCATGTATATCCTACATAATTTGGAACTTCAACTTCACAAGTTTATAATCTATTTATCTTTTGTCCTCTTATAACAAAAGTCCCATTGTCCTTCTAATAAGCCTCCCACTTATTATTGTCAAAATCCACCTTCACTCCATTGTCCTCATCTATCCAACTGAAATCAAATTTGTTGTAATAGTAGGAACAAATGAAACATCCCTGACAATTATGTGTTCAATAAGTGGACAATCACCAATATATACTACTTCATGCTCAGTACTATCTCCTATAGCAATTGTAACTCTTGAATCTGGCTTGTATAAGTTCACAAACATATTCATATTTGTTGATATTAGATGCAAACTTCTTCATAAAGCAAACCAAATACAGAAAGAGCAATATTACAATCAAGCATGCATAGTACCTCATCCCTGTCCTCTACCAAGTCGACGGCCCCTTCCACATCCATGTCCATGTCCTTGACCCGGCCCCTTGAGAACCCATCTGATTGCACATTTCCTACATCTTCAAAACAACCAACATCTTGATTGTTTTCAAATCCTCTGCCATAAACCCTTCCAGGACCATGAGGTGCAAAGCTTCTTCTACGCATTCTTCCACGTCCACATCTTGGGACCCAACCACCATCATATCCATTGTAGTCACCACCTCCATATGTTATTTATCATAAATAATCAAATCCATAAGACTAAAAAAACTACTTTAGAGCTTGTTCTTATGTAACAAAACCATGGTTGAGGATTAATTCCTCATCCTCCCTCTTAATGTGTGGTTCAACCATCTCCTCCTCCATGTCATTTCTTGAATATTATATTCTTTTCTTTAAGATTCATTTTATATTGAACTTTTTATCATGCTATATGAAATCACTCATGTGGATTCTTTTTTTTCAAGACAAGTAGATCCAACATTTTATTCTTGCTTCCTTTCTTGCATGTACCTTATTTTTTTTATGTTTTGCATGCTTACAACAGCTCTTTCCTATTCTTGTATCTCATTACCTAACTTAATCTGTTTTTCATCCAAAGGGTTCTTTTTGCAACACAATGTTTGATGAAACAATGGGGCTATCATGATAGACCGAGTTTGCATGAGTGTTACATCTCCATTCACATGGTTCTCCCGTGGGTTCAAGAATGGATACATCCTTAGGGGTTAATCAATAGCAACAACTCAAGTATTACATGAAAAATCAAATCGAGGTTTTTTAACTAGATGTATACATATCAATGGTATGTATTCTGATCTTTTGGCCATTTTAGATATGACAATAACAAGAACACGCTTAGGTGGCTATAAAAATCCTACTCAAATTTAGATGAATCTTATGCCTAAATGAAAGTGAATGGATGGAGATGAGTATTCCATATGACTCGCAAGTATGAGACCTTTTACTTTTTCTATTACCTTCATTATTCCAAATCCTCAGCTTGACAGTAGATAGATTCAAGAGTTACAGTTGCTACAGGAGATAGTATTGAGCATGAAGTAGTACATATTGGTGATTGTCCACTTAATGAACATGTAACTCTCAAAGATGTTTTATTTGTTCCTACTATTACAAGAAATTTGATTTCAGTTGGAGAGATGGAGAACAATGGAGTGAAGATGGATTTTGACATTAATCAGTGACAGGCTTATTACAAGGACAATGGAACTTTTGTTATAAGAGGAAAAAAGGTAGATAGATTATATACTTATGAAGTTGAAGTTCTAGATTATGCAAGATATACAATGGTCAATGGGACTCAAGTAAGTCAATTGGATTTATGGCATAAGAGGTTAGGACATATTAGTGCTGGTGGATTGAAGGATATTGCAAAGAATTCCTTAGTTGAAGGTTTACCACAACTACCTAAGCAAGATTTGGATTATGTTTGTGAGGCATGTCTGTTTGGAAAACACGTACGAAATACTTTCTCAAAAAAAGGATTTCAAAGTATAGGTATTTTGGACTTGATTCATACTAATGTATAGGGTCCATCTCAAAAAGAGCCCATGGCAGGTAGCAAGTACTTTGTAATATTTATTGATGACTTCTCAAAGTTTAGATTCATTATTTTATGAAATAAAAATCAAAAGTGTTTGATATGTTCAAGAAGTTCAAATGATTGGTTGAAAAGCAAACAGATCAAAGCATAAGAGGGTTGAGATCAGATGGAGGAGGTGAGTATTTTTCTAATCAATTTCTTGAATATTTGGAAGAAGAGGAAATTAAAAAGGAACTACAAATAGATACACACCTCAACAAAATGGTGTGGCCAAAAGAAGAAATAGTTCTATATTGGAGATGGGTAGGTGCATGTTAAATGAAAAGGACTTACCACTTACTTTTTGGGTTGAAGCATGCAATATGGCAGTTTATGTTGTGAACAAGTTACCACCTACTCAAAGTCATATACAAAAAGCACCTTATGAAGTGTTTTATAGATGAAAACCAGATGTTTCTAATTATAGAATTTTTGGTAGCATATGTTTTGTTCATGTTCCACAACACTTAAGGTCAAAGTTAGATCCAAGGTCATAAAAAATGATTTTCATTGGTATGGGAGAAGGGAATCTAGGATATAGATGTGTGAGCCCTGATACCGGAGAGGTAATTGATTCAAGAGATGTTATTTTTCATGAAGATAAATCTTGGTATAAGCATGAAGTGCAGGTAGATGAAGAAGAAACTACAAGAATTCATGAAGAAGAGCCAAGTTCTCTAAGCTCACCAGAAAGTCAAATTACACATGAAGAGTTAACTCCCCCAATCAAAAGTTAAAGAAAATTCTAGATTTGATTTCAAAGGAATTGAGTCACAGGAAGAAGAAAGTGAAGGTTCTACATCAAGAAGAACCCAATCTCAAAGGCAAGAAAAGCATGGTAGCACAAGAATTCAATCAAGGTATCCAGTAACAGAAAGATGGCAACTGCAAAGATATTCTCATGAAGCTTATATGGCAAAACTTCTTGAGGAGCAAGAACCAACAACTTTTAAAGAAGCATCAATGATAAAGAAATGGGTTAAAGCAATGGATGAAGAAATGGCAGCTTTGCATGAGAACAATGCATGGAGTTTAGGTTCAAGGCAAACTAACATGAAGGTAATTGGTAACAAATGGGTGTACAGGATAAAGAGAAATAGTGATGCTTCAGTAAGTAGATATAAATCAAGGCTTGTTTGTAAAATTTATGAACATAGTTATGGCATCGATTATGAGGAGACATTTTCTCTTGTTGCAAAGATATCAATAATAAGGACATTGATAAGTGTTGTTGCAAGCAAGGTATGGAATCTTTATTAGTTAGGTTCTTATCAAAGCACTTGGAGAATCTATGCTTAATAAAATTCAAGTCTTGTTGGGATTACAAGAGATAGATTTCACTTTGAGGAGAGCATTTAGATACTAATATCTTCATATATTGCTTATGGATGGTACTTCATTCTTCTCTATTCTTTAAGTCTCTAGAATTTGTGTTGAATACATGAATATGATCCAAAGATATTTTCATTCTTCTTCATCTCTATATCTTACATAACAAGATCATGTGCACACTTACCTTAAAAGATCTCTAAGTAGTTTCTATTACATATTATCTATTGTAACTAATGGAAATTGAACTCATGACCTATGGGCTAACTAGTTTCCCCAAAAGCCATGGTTGAGGATTACTTCCTAGAATCCTCCCTTGTAGGGCATGGTTCAACCATCCCATGTCTATCATTTGTTGAGTCTAATACTATCTTCCCCTTCTAGAGATCATTTTCCTTAATTATTTGCCTCTAATCTCCCATTGCATTAATCTCCTCACCCTTGCACAGTTTCTTGATCCTTCTTGTTTTGAACCTTAGTGTCTTGACCCTTTGTTCTCAAATTTGGTGTCTTCAACCTTCTTATTTGTAACCTTGGTGTATGTGACCCTTCTTTTCACCCTTAGTATCTTGAACCTCATTCTTGTTCATGCCAAGTATCTTAGATCCTCAATCTAGTGCTTTCATAGGAAAGCTCATTTTTGCAGCTTTCTAAGCGTTCTTTACATGTCTAAATCAGACCTATGGGTTGTAAGCTACACTCTAATCTTTTTTGGGCTAACTTTTCAAAGCAATGAGTACTATTGTTGTACCCTTTCACATACAAATTGCCCAATAAATTTGTTTTGAGGACACTACATGGCCATGAGCCTTTTGGATTCTATCCATGTTACCCAAACCTACTTCTTAGACTCTAATAGAAATTCTTGTATCCAAGGGGAACTGAGCTCATCACTACCATTTAGGAGTATGATAGGCTAACCACTTGCTCCAAAAGCCATAGTTGAGGATTAATCCATCGTCCTCCCTCTCAAGGTGTGGTTCAACCATCTCCACTGTGTAATCTCTTGAATATAATGTTCTCTTCTATAATCTTCTTTTTATATTGAACTTTTTATAATGTTGTATGAAATCACTCATGTGGATTCTTCTTTTTCAGTACAAGTAGATCTTGCTTCCTTTTTTGCATCTACCTTATTTTTCTATTTCTTTGCATGCTTAAAAGAGCTCTTTCCTCTTCTCATATCTCATTAACTAAACTTTCTTAATCTATTTTTTGTTATGTTTACAAACTTGTAAACATCAAAATACACAACAAAACGTGATGAAACCTCCCAATATCTTCAAAAAATCAAACAAATATTTCCAAACTTCAGAAGTCGAACTTTCCTCCAAACTTTCAAGAAAAAAAATGGGTGATTGTAGCAAAATAACCACCCAAAACTCTCTTAGTAGAATTTCTAAAAAGTAATCATATATTCTGAAAGTAGACTCTGACCAGCATGCTTTAGAAACAAAAAACTATTGGAGTTAGATGTCTGTGGAAGCACGCGAATAGCACAAGCAAGAAGAAGAATCTTGGAGCACAACACACAATACTGAATGTATTACCACTAGAATGGACAAAGATAAGTAGCCCATTAGGGCAATAGGCGTATATACAAGATGGGGAAAAAAACCTCATAAAGATGGAAAAAAGTTCCCCGGCAGTCATAGAGTGTTCACACACATCAGTACCTAAATATATAACCAAATCCCCCCTGGGAGTGATGTGGTGAACAAGGAGCTAGAACTAATGTATACGGAAGTGCCAAGCTATGTGGAATCACTCCACAAAAGGAAATAATCCCAAAGCTTTGCAAAAAGCTTCAAATTTCTCCCTAGGCAAAGCCTTCGTGAAAAGGTTTGCAATGTTCTCTTGCATGGGCACATATGCTCAAGCTGATCTCCCCAGTAGAGAACCTCTTAATGACATAATGATAATGCATCTCAATGTGCTTAGTGCAAGCATAGAACACAGGGTTCCTCGCAACTGCCAAAGTGCTCTAATTGTAAGTGAAGATGGTGGTGGCAGAAGATTGAGCAACACCCAAATCAGCCATAAGGCATCTGAGGCACACAAACTCAATAGTCGCTGTGAAAGCTTCCCTATACTCAACCTCACAACTGGAAGTGGCCACAGTAGGTTGCTTCTTGCTTAACCAAGATATACATGACCTACCAAGCATGAAGCAAAAACCACTGGTGGACACATGAGTGTCATAACAACCAACCCAATCACTATCAGAAAAAGCATGCAAATCTGGCGATAGTGATCCCCCCTTGGGATAAAACAATCCAAGTAGCCGGGTACCACTCAAGTAGTGAAAGATGTGCTTAACCGCCTACCAATGCTTGACACCTGGGCAATGCATGAAACTGCTCATCTGTGAGACAGCAAATTGAATATTTGGTCGAGTAATGCATAAGTAAACCAAGCATCCAACGGCATGCTAATAGAGAACAGCATCTCCAGCATCATGAAGACTCAATCGTAAACCTGTCTTCATAGGAGTGGCAATAGGCTTACAGTCTTCAAGTCCAAAACATTGCAATAATGTGTCAATATATTTTGTTTGACACAACGCCATTCCATCATCAACTTGCATAAACTGAATGCCCAAATAGTGATGCAAATGCCCCAAATCAGACATCTCAAATGAGGCATGCAAATCAGCCTTAAATTCAACAATATGCATGTCATGAGGACTAGTGAGTAGCGTGTCATCAACATATACCACAATGATCAGAAGCACATCATTAACACACTTAACATACAAGGTGCTTGCAGTTGGACTGTTCTCAAAACCATGTGCAATCAGATAGGCATGTATCTTTTCATACCAAGCGCGTGGTGCTTGCTTTAAACCATATAATGCCTTCTTTAACCTGCACACCTAGTTTTCATGTCCTTTCTGCACAAAGCCATGGGGCTCAAAAACATACACTTCTTCATGCAAGCCACCATTGAGAAATGCTATTTTAATGTCCAAGTGATGTGCATTCCAACCATGATGAGCTGGAAGTGCACAGATACTACGAATAGTAGTCATTCATCAAGTACGGGCAAAGGTTTCATCAAAATCAATACCTTTCTTGCGCATAACCCTTTGCAACAAGCATAGCCTCATACCTGTCAGTTGTTCCATCAGGTTTACACTTCAGCTTGTACACCCACATTGTGCCAATGGCCTTCTTGTTGGGAGGCAAGTCACATAAAGGCCACGTACCATTCTTCATTATAGCATCATATTCGGATTGCATAGTAGCCATCCAAGTTTCTGAGTTTTGTGCTTCTTCAAATGAAATAGGCTCATTCTCATCACAGAGACTAGACGGAGCCATAGCATAGCAATCTGATGCAAAAATGGCACTATGAGAGCCTAACTGAGTACGATATGATAGAGGTGCATCTAATTTTCTATCATGCAAGGTCTGCACCAGCCATTTTGGCATAGTTTTTTCCTACTCAATATCAGCTCTCTCATCAAGTGCATCATATAAATCTGCATCAAAAAGGGAATGATCTGCATTATCACATGAAACTTGCAAAGGCTGAGAAGCTACTTCATTAGGACTAGCACTAGATTGTCCATCTGTAAAAAGAGGTAGCAAAGTATCATACATATCTTTGGCGCTAATAGATGTCTCCTTAGTACATGAAAGAAATGGTTGAATAGCATCTTCCACAAAAACAACATCATGGCTAACCAAAATGTGTTTAGTCTGTGGATGATACAGAGGATAGCCTTACTTTCAAAATTGTACCCAACAAAAATACATTTTACTACTTTATCATTCAATTTTCTACGATGTTGTTCAGGCACCAGTGCATATGCCAAACAGCCAAAAACACGCAAATGAGCAACAGATGGCTTGCGACCAGGCCAAGCCTCATATGGAGTGATAGACTGCAGTGCTTTAGTGGGACACCTGTTAAGTACATATGCTACACAAATGACAGCCTCAAGCCACAAACTATGTGGTAAAGACTCACTCTTGACTATACACCTCGCCATCTCCATGAATGACTTGTTCTTTCATTCAGCAACTCCATTGTGTTGAGGTGTATATGGCACTCTACACTGATGTTTTATCCCACGTTCAGCCAGAAATGAATTAAACTCAGAAGACATATATTCCCCCCCTCGATTAGAATGGAGGGTGCCCATTTTACATGCTGACAGATTTTCAACCAAAACCAAAAACTATTTAAAGCACATAAACACTTCGAACTTTGCCTTCAATGGATATACCCATGCATGCCTAGAAAAATCATCGATGAAAGTAAAGAAGTAAAGGTAGTTCCCAAAAGAAGGTGCCTGCATAGGACCACAGACATCACTATGTACAAGCTGTAATTTTTGAGTAGCCCGAACTGAACCATCTTTTGGAAAGGAAGAATGTTGCATTTGGCCCAAAATACAGCCTTCACAAACATGTTTTCCAGGTGCCTCAAGTTTGGGCAAAGAGGACGCCATTTAGATTCCTGGAGGCATAGCAAACTAGCAAAATTCAAATGACCAAAGCGTGCATGCCAAAGCTTTGCATCTTACATAACTTGAGAATCATGTATTGCACATGCCAAATCATTTATAGATCTTTCATAGTCTATGAGCTTATATAGCCCATGACATAAAATGCCAGAAGCAATATTGACGTTGCCATTTGACAGATCGTGAATTGTACATCTATCATCAACAAATTTCATAACCAAGTCAATCTTGGCTAATGCAAAAACTAATAAGAGATTTTTCTTGATCCCTAGCACAAACAAAGCATCTGACAAAATGAAAGAACTACCATCAGCAATAGTCATAATGATCTTACCAACTCCCATAATTGGATAGGAGGAGTTTTTGGCACATGTAACAGTATTGCCTGTAGGGGCAGGCTCGAGTGAAGAGAAAAAACTACGCTATGAGGTAATATGTTTGGTTGCCCCACTATCAAAGTACCAAACATTTGATTCTACCACAGACATGCACTGCTCATGAGAAGATGGGTCAAAATAGCAAACAGTAGTAAACACCCATTCTTCTTCCTATGCAAGATTAGCAGACTCTGTTTTTGGTGTACAGGCCTCTGCAACAATCATTCCGGCCTCTTTCTTCTTTTCCTCTTTAGCAGCAAGTTTTGGACTGCTCTTGATGACATGATGATTTGCTTTACAGTATTTGCAAAACAAATTCTTCTTTTTTGATTTCTTCTCATCCTTGTCTTCCTTCTTCGAATGTGCAGGATTTGCAGATTTCTGCTTACTAATAGAAGAGCTCCATTTACCTTTGCCCTTCTAACTAGCCAAGAAAGCTTGATCTGCAACATGCATAATATACTTGTTCTGCCTAGATCAGTCTTCCTGCAACAAAACAGAGACTAGCTCCTCAAATGACAAGGCATTTGCATTGCCTTTCATCATCAAACGAAGAGTAGAAGCAAAACTCTTATATGATTCAGGAAGGCCATTCAAAATGGTCTGCACAAGTGAGCTAGCTGGTATAACTTCATCAACAAAAATCAATTGTTCTTTCAAGTCCTTGATCTTTGTGAGAAAAATGTCCATAGAATCACCTTCATTCATGTGCTCACTCTCCAATTGTTTTCGGAGGTAAGCAACACGAGCCTCATTCCTAGCCTGGTACAATGCGGCAAGTGTATCCCAAGCATCCTCAGCTATTCTGCAAGAGTGAATGTGAGGAATAATAGCTCGTTTGATAAACAAAGCTACCAATGCACATGCCTGAGCATCTTTGCCATCCCAACAAATTTGCTCTACAGTAGGTGCAACAGAAATAGTAGCACGAACAGGAATCTATAGAATATCATCATCTTTGACATCATCTCCATCAGCTCCAGCACCTGTATTTACAGTACCTATATTCCCAGGTGTAATAGGACGTCTTTCAACACCTTGCATAATATTCCACAATCCTTTTGCAACCAATACATGACGCATCATATAAGCCCACAATGGGTAGTTGGTACCATCCAACTTATCCTCAATAGCCAACATACAGAATACATCACTACTTTCAGCCATGGTTGGTGACTAAAATACCTTGATGCAAAAAATTGACTGTATCTCAAAAAGTCAAAATTGTCGAGACGAAGTCTGCTAAACCTGTAGCAGACTTTGAGACGCTTATATTGGCGAATTGAAACTGGTATATTCCTTTGGCACAAAAAAGATAAAATAGCCTACACAAGCGCTGCGATAGTGCGTTCGGAGGCTACAACCAGAGAGGTGTAGACAACGCCCTAGATGAAGCAGTGACCTGTTATGATACCAATTGTTGGAGTTAGACATCTGTGGAAGCACGCGAACAGCGCAAGGAAGAAGAAGAAGCTCAGAGCACAACACACAATATTGAATGTATTACCACTAGAATGTACAAAGATAAGTAGCCCACTAGGGCAATAGGCCTATATACAAGACTGGGAAAAAAACCTCCTAAAGAGGGAAAAAAGTGGCCCGGTGGTCCTAGAGTGTTCACACACATCCCTACCTAAATATATCAACAAAAACATCAAAAAAGGTGGAGTATAGCTCCCAAACAACTAGTTTGAAGTCAAGCTATGTGGAGGCCTGCAACAGCAAGGTATGACTAACTATCTGAATTGAAAATTGATGTACAACAATAGGAAAACTCAAGGATCTATGAAAATCTTGATATAGATAGAACATATGAGAGCTAAGAAAACTCCTCCAAGTTAAATCACTCAAAAAGACCTCATAACAACTGAGATATGAAAGTTTTTAGAGAGGTATGTCTCTGATGAGACACAGGATAGACACAAGAAATAAGATCTGCAAAAACGCCTACTTTCACAGGGTTTTCGCATTGAATTTTGTACAAAAGCTGATCTATATATATATAGTACAAGTAAGCTTCGCAAGGCAACAAGAATCACTCAATTTGGCCAGCTACACTAAGAGAACGACTCTTTTTATTGAGAGGCTATCAACAAAAGTGCCTTCCTTGTCTAAAAATACACACCTCTCCTTTCCTTCTTACTTTTATCTACTTTTATCTAATTTTACTCTAAATTTAGAGATGTGCATGCCTCCACATGTTATTTATCATAAATAATACATTCCACAATCCTAAAAGCAATACTTTAGAGCTTGTTCTTATGTAACATTGCCCCCCTTAAGCTCTAAATCCAAAGCTTTGACGCCAAGTAGAACCTTGATTCGCTTGAGCTTCTAAGCATCCACTGCTTTTGTGAGTATATTTGCTAATTGATCTTTAGTTCCAACATGTTGAATATCAATATCTTCATTCACCACCTTCTCTCGGATGTAGTGATAGTGTACTTCAATGTGTTTGGTTCTTGCATGGTACACTGGATTAGAGGCGAGTTGTAATGAACTTACATTATCTCCAAAGAATAGTTGACGTGTTGTAGATAGATTCATATATTCATAAAGCTTCAAATACCACATAATCTCACATGTTGCATTTGTAAGACTTCTATATTCAGCTTTTGTGCTTGAAAGTGCTATTGTAGGCTATTTTTTAGAACTCCATGAAACCAAATTATTACTTGCAAATATCAGATATCCATCTATACTCCTTCTATCATCCTTATTTCCAACCCAATCTGCATCACTGTATGCTTTCAAATCCATACATTCATGATATTTATAACCCAAACCTTCATTTAATGTACCCTTTAAATATCTCTAGCCCCTTTTAGATGCTTGCATATGTACATCTGTGGGTTTGTTCATGAATTGAGACAATGTACTTACACTAAATGTAATATCCGGCCTTGTTAAAGTTACATATATAAGAGAACCATACTCTTGCAATGCTCCATGCCATATTTATTTAACAAATCTGAAATATACTTCCTTTGTAGAAGATATATGCCATCTTCCTTCTTCACAACTTCGATTCCAAGAATATACGTCAATTCTCCTAAATCTGAAATTTTAAATTCAGATCCAAGTTCTGTTTTGATTCTGGCTATCTCACCTTCATCGTTTCCTATTATTATCAAGTCATCCACATAAATTGAGATATAAACAATCAATGATCCTTCAACCTTAACATACAAAGAAGTATCTGCATTTGAACACTTGTATCCCTACTTTTCAAGAAACTTTACCAATCTAAAATTCCAAGATCTTGCATCCTATTTAAAATCATACAATGCTTTTAAGAGTTTACATACATGTGTAGGATTCTTGGGATCTTCCTAACCTGCGAGTTGCTCCATGTACACATCTTCTTTTAAATCACCATTGAGAAATGCATTTTTTATATCTAATTGATAAAGATTCCATACCTTGCTTGCAGCAACACTTATTAATGTCCTTATTGTTGATATCTTGGCAATAGGAGAAAATGTCTCCTCATAATCGATGCCATAACTCTATGCAAAATTTTTACAAACAAGCCATGCTTTATATCTACTTACTGAACCATCACTATTTCTCTTTATCCTGTACACCCATTTGTTACCAATTACCTTCATGTTAGGTTGCCTTTGAACCAAACTCCATGTAGTGTTCTCATACAAAGTTGTCATTTCTTCATCCATTACTTGAACCCATTTCTTTACCTTTGGTGCTTCTTTAAAAGTTGTTGGTTCCTGCTCCTCAAGAAGTTTTGCCATATAAGCTTCATGAGAAAATCTTTGTGGTTGCCTTCTTTCTCTTAACGGATACCTTGATTGACTTCTTGTCCTACCATGCTTTTCTTGCCTTCGAGTTTGAGTTCTTCTTGATGTAGATCTTTCACTTTCTTCTTCTTGTGACTCAATTTCCTTTGAAATTAAATCTAGAATTTTCTTCAACTCTGATTGGGGGAGTTACCTCTTCATGTGTAATTTGACTCTCTAGTGAGCTCGAAGAACTTGTATCTTCTTCATGACTTCTTGTAGTTTCTTCTTCATCTACCTGCACTTCATGCTTATACAAAGATTTATCTTCATGAAAAATAACATCTCTCAAAACAATTACCTCTCCCGTATCTGGGTTCACACATCTATATCTCGGTTGCCCTTCTACCATACCAATGAAAATCATTTTTGATGACCTTATATCCAACTTTGATCTTAACTGTTGTGGAACATGAACAAAACATATGCTTCCAAAAATTCTACAATTAGAAATATCTCTTTTTGATCCATAAAACAATTCATAAGGTGCTTTTTGTACATGACTTTGAGTAGGTGGTACATGACTTTGAGTAGCCAGCTCCTTGTTCATCGCATCACTCCCAAGGGGGATTTGTTGATTTATTTAGATAGTGATGTGTGTGAACACTCTAGGACTGTCAGGGCGCTTTTTTCCCTCTTTAGGAGGTTTTTTTCCCTTGGCTTGTATATACACCTATTGCCCTAACGGGCTACTTATCTTTGTACATTCTAGTGGTAATACATTCAGTATTGTGTGTTGTGCTCCAAGCTTCTTCTTCTTCCTTGTGTTGTTCGTGTGCTTCCGCAGACGTCTAACTCCAACAAAGCCCCCCTTTGCACTCTCTCCATTAAGGTTGTATGGGGAAACTACACAATACCACAAGGCCTTTATTTTTACCTTGAATGGCAACTCAATGGCCCAAACATCTATGCCCTACCAAACCTCATGTCTAGGCTCATAAAAATTATTTATTACCATTGATCACACATATGCTCATCTAACTTGGAAGTTAGGGTTCCACAAATGTTTGGGCTCTCAAAATGTCTTCTCCTCATACTATGGGCATTACAAATTAGAGCATCATTGATCAATTGTGCTTACTTAAGTGTGGAGTATTATGTCTAACACCCCCTCTCAATACATCTTAGGGAGAAAATAGCACAATGGAATAGATCAATAGACAGAGATGACCAAGGTATGCAATGGGAGACTACAGCCCTTGCCTTGAATGGATGAGAACACTTGCGTATATTCAACAATTGGGAGACTACTCATTGAGTGACCCCCACTAGGCCACAACATCATGTGGTTCTAGTCATGCTAAGGGCCACAAAAGAGTAGCATGATGATAGATAACACAATGAGAAGCAAAGCACAAGCATCACAAGCACAAGGACAAACAAAAATCACAATGGAAAAAAAAGAGACTTCAATCATGTCTACGAATTTTGCAAGAACAAGAAGCTCAATTTTCACACTAGCAAAAATTCTTCTAAAAGTGATGAGATGGGCCTTTTTATAGTGGTCCCCTCATGTACCACTTTACATTTCCTTTGGAATTTCATAGAAGACTAGAAAATCGAAAATTCCTACTTACTTCCCCTCTTACACTATTTTTTCAAGAAGACTCTTCTCTCTAATAGAAAAATATATACAAATGCTTCAACACTATAAATTTGAAAGCTCCAGATTACAAGATTGCAAAAAAACTCAAATATTTTGATGGCCGACATTTTACTGCATTAGACTTCCAACATCCTCCACCAAATGATATAATGTTCTTTGTCTATCATCAAAATGATGTATCATGTATCTCATCATTGGTATCAAGTCTATACCCATTAATTCATTCCTCAATCTAGCCATGTATCTCATGAATCCATCTTCATAGGTAGATACTTCCAAGCATCACAAGGTAAGACATTCGATAATCAGACAATCATTTAGTGAGGGAATTTCTAGGGGTTGCAATCATGAGTAAGACAACTCCCCTTGGGGCAATCATCATTGAGGCAACCATCTAAGGAGAAATAATTGCTAGGGGGAGACAAAGCCTTGAGGAAATCACAATTTCACAAGGAAAGTGTGATTGAGGTAATCACCAACAAGTCAATTGTGTCCCTAAAGCATTGTATGTGAGACAATTGTAAGTGAGGGATTCATAAATGAGACTATTTTGAGTGGGACAATTAGATAAGGAGGCACTTGGGGAAAGAAGACAATCATCTATTAGGTAATCACATGTTGAGGTGATTGTTTGGCAAGGCAATGATCAATGGGGCAATTGCCTAGGGTAGTTTTTGGGGTTTTTGATAGGTTGATTTTTGGGGCTTTGGACAAGTATAGAGGGATTGATTGAGAGATTGAGACTTCCTTACTTGTTTCACTATTATTGACCACACAAAGCTTGTTTCGACATAACTTTTAGCTCATGTCAATTTTTTTGAGCAATTGAGCTCAGCTTGAAGCTTTCCACAATCAAAGTTGTTTCCTTAAAAAGCTTTTGAGGTCTTTACGATATAACTTGTGATTAGGAAGGCTTGAGTAAATTGAGGTCAAGACAAATTTACCAAGATTTTGGATGCATCTGAGATCAAGAGAGATCTTAGTGTCCAAAACAAACTCTAGAGCACCAAAAGAACCAAACTCACCCTATTACACTCTCTAGTCAAAGGAGTGGTCAACTAGGGCTAGTAACATAGACATGATGGAAGGAGGAAGGATCCTTGTGGGAGCATGAAGCTTAGGAAAAGGTCAAGAGGACTCTACAATTGCCATGTGTGGCACACATCCATCGCCACTCATAGCAAAAATGGATTTGATGGGTCTAGCAATCACCAATTGCCCCAAAATGCAATCTTGATCCCCTCATCAATTATGCAATCATCAAGTGTCTCAATAGGGCTATCATGATTGGCTCATAGCACCCTCGTGATTGCCTCATAGGACCCTTGTACTTTCCCTATAGGAAGCAATTGTGATTGCTCCAAAATCTTGGCAAAAACCAAGGACTTTCCTGCTTTTAAGGAGCCATCTAGATCTATAACTTTATGATTATCTACTTTTCCGTTCAAACCAAAAATGGAATAAAAAACTCACCTACGCCCTCCCAAAGGGAATCACAACTGCAATCACCTAGATTTGATATTTAAGCGAAATAGAATTTTTTTTAAGGAAACAAAAGTTGGGGTAGTAGTAGAGACCTACCACAAGTTATGTATCAAATTTTGTGTCAAATCCACCTCTGAAAACCTTGAAACCATTGCAAGTATCTCTGCATGCTCTCCTTGGGTACATTCAAAACAATCAAATGATTGAAGTTTAACCTTTGTTGTATATGTAGGTTTGTCACCTTAGTGATCTTGATGCAAATAAGTAAGAGGAGGTGAAACCAGCTACCCATCTGTCAACAAACACCTAAAACTGCACCAAAAGCAACTTGCAAGTCAAAAAATTAAGTTGAAGCCAACAAGCTTCCAATGATAACAACCTCAAAAGCAAGTTCTTAAACTTTGTTTTCTTTGTTCAATGTTCTTTTCAAACCAAAGCTTCATATGTCATATCAACACTCGTAGCTGAGGCTCTCCCCAAAAATGCTAAAGAGGGATGTATGCTCCCCCCCTATCACATCAAATCATCAAATCATGGAAGGACTATGTTAGACGCATGGAAACCTATGCCAAACAAAATTACTCACTGAGGCAAGCATACAATATTCCATCACCTTCTACATAGGAAAAACATGTCACATTTACCTAGAGCTACCTATCTTTCTAACTATAGCATGATATCGAGTGATTCATGTGCTTAAAGCAAGTGTTGCATTGAGGCCCATGTGCTTATGTATATTCCGATTCAAAGCAATTACAACACCTACTTGTTCATAGACTTCTATTCCCCTAACAACCAAGCACATACATGCAAGAAACAAGCTTGGGATGGATAGAGAATAACTTGAAACGCCTAACCCAAGCCTGTAAAAATTCGAGCAAAAACTACACAAAAAAAAAGTTTTGAGAGTGCAATTTACAAAATAACCAAAACTCTTTTACAAAATATTGGAAAAGTTCTTTAAATGCAAAAAACAAGCTTGGGGTGGATAGAGAACGTTTTGAAATGCCTAGTGCAAGCAGGTAAACACCATGAAAACTAGACAAGAAAAAAAATCAAAAAAAGAAGTTATGAGATCGCAAGTAGAAGAAGCGTGCTCTCAAAGCTCTATTCGTAAAATAATCAGAAATCCTTTACAAAAGCAATTAAAACAATATTTGTATTCAGTTATTAAATTTGGCCTTGTTTATACGAGGTTAAACACCATACCATTCCTAGTTCCTAGATTAGAGTCTATATACATCAATTCATGGTAGAGAAATTACAACTGGTTGGAAAGGACTCCTCTAAGGCCTCTTGCAATGGTTAGCCAAAGTTAAATCACATGGCTATTTTGGGGATTATTTGTTCAGAATTACAAGACTTTACAGACTCCCAAATGGACATGGACTAATGATTGTGGACATGGACTAATGATTGTGGACATGGACTAATGATTGTGGACATGGACTAATGATCATATCAATCAGCAAAGTTAAATCACATGGCTATTTTGGGGATTATTTGTTCAGAATTACAAGACTTTACACACTCCCAAATGGACATGGACTAATGATTATGGCATAGGAGTTTCCACCAATTCAAGTTTCGAGAGCCTAATACGAATGGGTGCATTTTTTAAGACTTAAATGCACTAGCTACAATGCATGCACCTCTACTATAGGCATCATGTTTATTAACTATATTACATGGTCACAACTTCAGTCCACATATTCCCATGACTTCAGAGTCATCAAATGGGCTAAAGAGCTCATATATGATAGAGAATCTGAATTGCACTCGAGTCCTAAACACTCGAGGTATGATGACAAAAGAGTGTGATCCATTCAGTCCTTATTGTGGTTGATATCGAATAATATGAGCTCATAGGACCCACTACAAAACCAATATGATACATCCACCCTCTTTCTCGAAATTTGCACATCAAGTTGGCTTGTACTCCTCTGTCTACCAAGGACTCCTTTTGTCTCCTATGATATTGATGTATCTTCGTCAAATTCACACTTTTCTCTCCATTCTTAATTTATGTCCATCTATGCTCTTATTTTCGCTAAATTCAGCCCCTGATTACTTTCAAAATATTGTGAAAACATGCATTCTTTGGTTTAACATTCATTTCTCAACTGTTTGATGCGGGTTAGATAACCTTTGAAACATGATACTTGCGGATATAATGATAAACTTTAAGTGGCACATAATACATTTACCAACATTTCCAAAAGTAGATTGTGTGTGTGTGTGTGTGTGTGTGTGTGTGTGTGTGTGTGTGTGTGTGTGTGTGGGTGTGGGGGGGGGGGGGGGGTGTGTGGGGGGGGGGACGGGGGTGTATGTGCATGTGCATGTAAAAGCATACATTCCTTCCTGAGTGCATGCCTGAGCATGCACGTGCAAAAGTGAACCCATGTAGAGACTTGACATTGTTAGAGCCCTGTTATTTGTTCTGAGAGTTTTTATACTGAGAACTGCTATTATTTGATTTGCCTAAGAAAGTAAAGAATAAACCAATAGCTGAAGCAAACTTTCCCAACAACTCGCTTCTCTCTACGACAGCTCACAAATTGGCAAGGTATAAGCATTTGGACTACTTTGAATAACCTGCTATGTGAGGCACAGAAACTAACAGCCAACATATGCGGGGACAGCAGGGCAAATCAACTATCGGCATAGCGATGACAGCCTAGGCCTTTAGCCATATGATACACTCCTTGTTGGAAGTATGCTGTGATGATTACAATTTTGTAGCCATTATATTCGATTAATATATCTTTCCTCTCAGTGAAACAACAATAAGAGGAAAATTCTGCAGAGAAGCTGAAATCCCAACAGTCGATCCAGTGTCAACAACAAGCAGGAGCACTGCACGAAGGCCTTGAATATCTGCTTAATATCTCAGGTTGAACTGAATAACATCATTTGTAGTATATTGCTTCCAATGAGCTGACAGCTTTCTTCACTTGCTATCTGGTAAAAGAACTTGAGCTCCTTTCCAAGATTCTCCCTTGTCTAATATGATGGGGGAAAGAACAGTGCTGAAGTTAACTGACAGGTAAGGGTTTTCTCCATCTTCACTAGGACTAGATACCTCAAGATTTCTAAATCCATGACTTTCAAAGATGATAGACCTTCGAAACCCCTGCAAAGTTAAGGATGGTTTAAACAAGTATTCTGTTCTTCAATAAATATAAATATAGAAACTACCATAAGACAGATATGACCTGCGTAAATATATACCTTCATAAGTTCAGAATTATCTGAACCTATGAAGTCAAGATAATGCACATAGACATGAAAACATAAGAAAATACAACACTCAAAGCATCTCTCTCTCTCTCTCTCTCTCTCTCTCTCTCTCTCTCTCTCTCTCTCTCTCTCTCTCTCTCTCTCTCTCTCTCTCTCTCTCTCTCTCTCTCTCTCTCTCTCTCTCTCTCTCTCTCTCTCTAGGACGCCTCGAGGAGGTAATGGAGGGCAGAGACAAGATCTTCTTGACAGAGACACATGAGAGCCCGGGGAGGAGCCTACCGAGGATCGAGGGCTATATGTGGGAGTCAGCTCACCGCCGACAGATGAGACAGCACACCACACGAGGATCAAGAGGAGTGGCCGTGCTCTACATACAGTCGCTACAGCACATGGTACAGGTGGTAGCCAGAGACCCAGAGGCACATTTCATGTGGATACGCCTCCAGCTATCAGAGGAGAGAGCAGCGTATTTTGCCGTCTGCTATATTGCACCCATCGGCTCGCGCTTCACACATTCCCGCGAGCAGCCCTCAGGGGGGGAGGGACCAGACATCACATCGCCATATGACTGCCTCAGTGACACGATTATGGAGTATACCGGGATAGGCGAAGTCTTCCTTGTAGGGGACCTCAATGCCCGCACTCAGAGCCACCAGTGTGATATCTACGACTTTGACGACCCTGAGATTCTTCGTACCATAGAGGATATGTCTACACTCAGAGCCTCAGCCGACACCGCCACACCCACCTCATATGGCCGACACCTACTCCGGATGGGAGCAGCACACCGTCTCATTATATATAATGGGATGGCGACCTAGCCCACCTCGGGTGGTCTCACCTGCATTCCACCCACGACACCAAGGGGGGGCAGTGTGGTAGACTATGTTATCGGATCCCCAAAGGCGACACATCTCATCACCTCATTCACTATCCCACCCATACCGATTGGAGCCGATCACGCATATCTTGCCCTATCCATACACGGATCACCATGCATATCCCATCCCGTCACCATAAGCCACATGCCCATACCACCATTCACTTTAGACATGAGCTAGCACATATCTATAGCTCCCATGTTCCAGAGCGCATCTACTCCCTTGATCCCTCTGCCTCATTGGACACCCTCACCGCCGACTTCTCCTCGATCCTCCACACATCCGCTACTCTCAGCTTCCCATACACCACCCACAGCACCGCACATTCGACACGGCTGGGGCATACACCCCAGAATAGATGGTACGATGAGGAGTGTAGGCGACTATACCGACATCTCAGAGCATAGAGTATCTTGGGATCCATCACAGAGAGGGAGGCACGACGACAGATGCGAGCCCTCACACGCCGGAAGCAGCGAGCTTTTGAGGAGCGACAGGAGGAAGAGTTGTTCGACCTTCTCATGAGTAGGGATTGTGCCACTGTGTGGAAAGGGCCCTACATGAGCAATGCCAATCTACACCCATAGCAGATCCTCAGACTTGGCACACCTACGCCCAGAGGTTATATGACTTCCCAGGACAGCCACCATTGCCGATCCCTCCCACACCACGTCATGTGACATCCACCCTATTCACGGCAGGCATGGTACGACAAGCCATCCATAGGCTATAGCATGGCCGTTCAACGGACCACACGGGGCTACAAGGCAAGCACTTTATATACCCAGCAGATGTAGTTTCCCACCTGATCGCCCATCTCTTCAACCGTGCTTTGGTTGAGGGATTACCTGACTCGTGGACTATGCATACCATTACGCCTATCCATAAGTCCGGCGATATGATGGACCCAGGGAACTACAGGACTATTATGATAGGCCATATCCTAGCCAAGATCTACGGGGCAGTATTAGAGGCACAGCTCAGTACACACGCTGAGGCAACTGAGAGCACCCTGCCATGCAAGCTTCCGCCGCACTTTCTCCACCATCGACCACATCTTCGTGCTCCGTTGCTTGATTGAGAGCACGAAGGCGAGGAAGCAGAGACTATACTGTTGCTTTGTGGATTTCCACAAAGCCTTGACATGGTCCCTCAAGAGAGACTACTATGGAGGCTCCAGGAGTTACAATTACCGTCAGACATGCTATGGGCCATCCATGCTTTGTATGCACAAGTCACAGGCAGGGTACGCTGCCCCGGTGGCCTATCAGACAGCCTTGTCAGCACCATTGGTGTGAAACAATGGTTTCCCTCTCTCACCCACTCTCTTCGGTCTCTACATCGACGAGATCACGGAGTATATACAGCGAGCAGGAGGGCTAGGAGGAGACCTCGGAGGTACGCAAGTACACATCCTATTATATGTCGATGACATTGTCTTGCTTTCAGAGACACAGGAGGGGTTGCAATCACATTTACAGGCGCTCGATACCTTCTGCATGGAGAGAGGACTCACAGTGAACCTTGGCAAGACCAAGGTCATGATCTTCCATACCTCAACGACAGTATGCCATCGCGCCTCTTTCACTGCAGCTGGAGGACAGATAGAGGTAGTGGACTCCTACGTCTATCTAGGTGTCACCTTCTCGGGCAGCACAAGGGTATTCTCCATGGCAGAGGCAGTGAGAGATAGATTGACGCGAGGCTATGCGGCACTTGCAGGATTGACACATTGATGTACGCTGCAGCAGATGGGCACCAGGGATCACGGAGGTGATGTGGACGTGGATTGAGAGGCCGCAGGTCACCATGATCTCACGCTTGCTGCGAAGCAAGCCCTCCGTTCCACATGACATTATACGCGCTGAGCTTGGCACACCACCGATGCTAGTGGAGGCCCTCTTCCAGTTGGTGACCTTTATTCTAAGAGTCAGAGAGCTCCCCACCAACCGACTCACCACGCTTGCATTTGAGAGCTCTAGACATTTGGCAGAGACAGGGCATGAGAGAGTATGGTATGCACAGACCTACCGATGGTTAGCAGACCATGAGCATTACCGATCTCCCCCCTTTTCAATATGACCTCTCTTCCCCCCACATTACCCTCTCTCGTTCGGAGAGGAATAGGATCATCCGTCAGGACCTACTAAAGACACGTGTCAGGGAGACATGGATAGCACCACGGGAGCCTCTTCCCACAAAGAGGCAACACTACAGAGAGCACTTCCTAACTATGACAGCGGATGGTTTCATTCAAGACCACGATATATGGATAAATACATGGCACCAGCTGAGAGAGTGGCCATTGGGCAGCTCAGAGTATCATCACACCAGCTCGAGATTGAGGTTGGGCGAGCGACACATACCCCGAGGGACGAGAGATTATGCAGGATATGCCGAGAGGAGGTGGAGGACGAGGAGCACTAAACATGTAGATGCCAGGCATATGAGGACATCAGAGACCGCTACCCACAGCTCTTCAGGGGGCCCAGAGAGATCAGGGCTTTATTGGGGACACAGGACCAGCGCCCTCTAGGTCGTTTCCTAGTAGAGCTCCAGCACCGCCGTGCATCACTCCTCCAGCAGCAGATGGAGATACACCTCCCCCCCCTCAGACTTATATTACAGATTTTTTCAGACCCACAGCCACTCGAGGACCCTGCTCCATGCGGGGTGTCACATTACACAGAGCAGAGGAGCTTAGACGACAGCGTCGACGATCGAGACCCCCACTCCGGAGAGCCCATCCACACCAGAGAGAGATTCAGGCGATTCATGCACGCCATGACATGGAGATACGGATACGTCAGCACCGCACCCCTGTCGATTTGGACGTTCACAGCATTTTGAGGATTGCCATGATGCCTTGCCCACCGATGCATTATATCCTACGCCCACTCCAAGCATTTAGAGGGTTGTGATACCATCGAGCCTCCCCTCCCTATGCATCTCATATTTGTATCTCACCCATTGAGCATATAGAGTGCATAACCATAGCACCCCACACCCTTGATGCCAGTTATTATCCACTCCCTTTTATACCCGTTTTTTGTACTCACACTTTATTTTCCTTTTGGGATGACAGTGGATTGGATCATACTGATGTATATGTTTTGTCTCATAGGCCGATTTTGGCCTCTAATAGACGTTAAGAAGTCTCTCTCTCTCTCTCTCTCTCTCTCTCTCTCTCTCTCTCTCTCTCTCTCTCTCTCTCTCTCTCTCTCTCTCTCTCTCTCTCTCTCTCTCTCTCTCTCTCTCTCTCTCTCTCTCTCTATCTCTCTCTCTATCTATCTCTCTATCTATCTATCTATCTATCTATCTATCTATCTATCTATCTATCTATCTATCTATCTATCTATCTATCTATCTATCTATCTATCTATCTATCTATCTATCTATCTATCTATCTATCTATCTATCTATCTATCTATCTATCTATCTATCTATCTATCTATCTATCTATCTATCTATCTATCTATCTATCTATCTATCTATCTATCTATCTATCTATCTATCTATCTATCTATCTATATATATATATATATATATCTATCTATCTATCTATCTATCTATCTATCTATCTATCTATCTATCTATCTATCTATCTATCTATCTATCTATCTATCTATCTATCTATCTATCTATCTATATATATATATATATATATATATATATATATATATATATATATATATATATATATATATATATATATATATATAGCAGAATGGGTGTTAAGCAAGGCTGCCCACTCTGTCCCACTCTATTCGGGCACTACATCGACGAGATTGAGGACTACATTCTCCGAGCTGGAGGAGAGGGTGCAGACCTCGCAGGTACACAAGTCCACATTTTATTATGTGCCGATGACATTGTATTGATTTCAGAGTCACCTGAGGGAATACAACACCACCTGGATGCCCTCGATGAGTTTTGTACAGAAGGGGGCTTGACAGTAAACCTTGGCAAGACCAAGGTCATGATCTTCCACACCTCCCCCATGGTGAGGAATGGAGCAGGATTCATAGCAGGTAGTGGACAGATTGAGGTGGTCACTTTCTATGTCTACCTCGGAGTCACATTCACAAGCTTGCTTGGCCCCTTCAGCATGAGACATGCAACCACCAATAGACGCACGCGAGGATATGCAGCCTTAGCCATGTTAGAGCAGAGATGTTACCAGGAACACTTCCAGGAGCCCCGCACGAAGGGGTGGCTATTTGACACACTAGTCAGACCAGCTATGATGTATGCTTCGACAATTTGGGCCCCAGGCCTCACAGTCACCTAGTGGAGTGCAATCGAGAGGCCACAAGTTCGCATGATTTCGTGACTATTTCCTGGGAAACAATCAATGCCACATGACATCATCAGGGCAGAGCTAGCTGCACCACCCATGGTAGTAGATGCACTATTCCAGACTATCTACTTTATTCAGAGGCGAGGGAGCTCTCCTCAGAAAGACTCACACACAAAGCTTTTGAGGCATCTATACAGATATCAGAGTCAAGATATGAGAGAGCTTGGTACACTCAGGTTAGAGCCTAGTTTGATAGTCATGGACTTGATATGGACAGACTGCCGCCTTTTTAGTACGACCCAGACTCACCTCACATCCACCTCTCCCATCGTGAGAGGAATGTTGTGCTCAGACAGAATCTCTAGCAGCTCTACATTAGTCAAACATGGCACACACCACACATGGGATTGAGACTATCGCACTACTGAGACCGGTTCTTAGACATACTAGCACAGAGCTTTTGAGGCATCTATACAGATATCAGAGTCAAGATATGAGAGAGCTTGGTACACTCAGGTTAGAGCTAGTTCGATAGTCATGGACTTGATATGGACAGATTGTCGCCTTTTCAGTATGACCCCGACTCACCTCACATCCACAACAAAACAAAAGTCAACTAGATTTAAGCATAACTATGACTTTGGGACGGAAATGTAACATTTATATGTTACAATTATTCACAACCATCCAATGCCCCTAGGAATTACTTCAAATATCTCTCGATTACACTACTTTGAAACTAGATGGATCACAATAAATGAAATGAAAGCTTGATTACTTTGGACTCGGGAGGTCCCAGCCCATGCCATCGCGACAGCCTAAACCATGGTGACAGTCCAAGCCACAACCCAAGCCATCGTAAAAGCCCGACCATTGCGACAGCCCATGCCATCATGATAGCCCATGCCTTTTTTGAAAAATATTGCATGCACACATTGCATACAAGGAACATCCCTTCGTCTATTATGTAGCATTCTCTTGTTAATGAATGTAGTCTACACATCATGAAAAATATCAGAATATGAGAATATATTTAGTGCTTAGGATAACCACATTACTTATCACCAAAAATTTGATCAATTAACAGCTTCAAGTTCAGCTCATTGCAGCTAATACTAGAAATTTCAAATAAGCACATTTCCTGTAGTTTTCCATGTAAACCATGAAACTTTTCATATCATCATCATCCTGGCTAGTGAAAATATGGTAATCCTTATTCCTACATTCCAAACCAGTATCTGAAAAATCCTGTTTATTCCTCATTCCAAGTGTACTTTTGGAAAAACTATGAAAGCAAAATTGTATGAGTGTACATATATAACTATATAAATTCTCGCAACTTGAAAGTTAGAAAAGTGTTGAAATGGGTTCTCATGCTTGAGTCAAATTATTAACTTTCAAAGGTGTTTGTCAACCCAGCATGCTTGATGTTTTAATCTTCCTAGTGTAAGACACTCGAGAATTGTCATGTCACTAATTGTGATATGAATAACACAATTTAGTGAATCTGAGAGGTTTCAAATGTATGATTATTTCTTATTATCTGCTAATACAAGCATTTTTGGTTGAGATGCAATATCACAGTCACAGAGTTTCAGATGTACATCAGCTAACTTTGCAACAGAATTTGACCTGTATGACCTGACAGAAAGAATGTGAGAGCTAATTGGATATAAATCTAAATCCACCAAACATTATAGCAGAAGAAAACCTCGAAAAATCTATTTCTTACCTCATCCGTTACTCGGACTGAAGTGGGAGGATTGGAATAGATTTTATGTATTCCATTGATAGGATAAACAAAACTTTCCGGTTTTTCTGTGAACCAATGATTTTCGGCATCTGAATTTCCTTGACTGCTGTTCTCAACCTCATCAGAAATCTTTGTGCACTCAGTGAGGACGTTCTGATTTGATTTATTCTGCTGGAAGGGCAGCACAAATTTCTTGAGCTTTCCAAAAAGAGATTTTTCATGCATACTGGCTTTAGCAACCTTTGCAGCAGTCTCACTTGGACTAAAATAACTACAGCCATCCAAGCCAGCACAACTGATTGCTTCAGTGGCCCTGACTGCCAGGTGAGTTGAAACAGACCCAGTAAAGATCAAGGGTTCCCTACCCTTGTTTATAAGCATGACAGCTGATGCAAGAAGATCATCTGTAAGAGTGATGATGTTTTCGAGTATGAAATGGCCACTAGCTTGATTTTCATTGACAAACCTTAGCGTCACCTGTGTGGCTCCAACCATGTACCTTTAGTCAACAAATATCCAAGGAGAAAAAGACATCATCTCACAGCAGATCATTAAATCATTAAAAAAACAGAAGCAAATATGTGCAATGCTCTTTATAAGATTTACATGATGAACTTAATGCTAATTCTAAGTGTTGTGTTCGAAATTATTTAGTGAAACTGTCAAAAGAAAAAATTTGTAGTTCATGTCTCGACTCTTAACCAATTATGTAGTGGAAAAGATTATCAACTTTTTCCATATAAAAGTATACAACACATAAAGAACACAATGTTACATTTAGAAATGAAAAAGTAGTGAAGAAATAAATAGTGCAGCATTGTCAAAATTCATGAAATAACCTTAAATTTTAACCAAAATAAAATTTTTCTCGTTTTTCTAGGATTCCAAATAGAAAAAAATAAATAAATAATTGCTATATTTGGAAATGATACCTCATAAAATGTGTATTATGCTATGTGCCATGAAAGAAGGGAGAGGAAAAAGTATGTAAATGCTAAAAATAAAGAAATGGGGGCAAAATCTTCAACCCCACAAACCCTCCTTAAACAACATCAAGTTCTAGGGGGAAAGGTCAGGTCTGTATGAAGTTCAAGCGCAATCAACTATATAATTTTTCAAGGTTCAAACTAATACACATTTGATTTTAAGTGTTCTGTACTGGGATCTCTTTCCAAACAAACATTCTGTTATGCATGTTTTTGAATTGCTTAATCTCATCAAAATGAGCTATTTAACTCACAATTACAATATTAACTCATCTCAAAAGAGGATTTCAGCAGGTGCAATTTTTCGAATTTGGCATGTTTCACCCTAGATCTACTTTTATGCATACAGCAATCAAACTTTAGATGATCTGCATGTTTTACATGCTTGAGATTTTTTCAAGAAGTCATGAATAATGAGGTCCATAAGCTCCTCCTTATATGCTAATCCATCTCACACAAAAAGCAACCCCAAAAAGCCCAAAAAAATGCTATCCTGGAAATCAAGGCAGATTTTTTGGGATTGGTGTTTTTTTGTGATTTTTTTTTATTTTTACCATGTTTTATATTTGCTTTTGGTGAAATATGATCTAGGCCATAGATTAGATGCTTTTTCTGAGGTCAAATCTTAGCTATTGATGAGTTATAAGCTGAAAAGCTATTTTGACCATAAATTAGGGTTTGACATTTGGTTGACTTTCTTGATGCCAGACGGTGAAGTGTTATAATCATTAGAAAGCTCTCCATAAGTACTTTCTTACAATGCCATAAAAATTTTTTACCATCTTTGACCAAATTTTGACTAAGTCCAAAATTAGGGTTGCTAGAATTTTTGGCAAATTTGAACATTCTAACATTGTTTTCGAACAATCCCCCTTCTTCATGTCATAATGGTATAAGGTTCGAATGTCTACATAGCTTCAGATGTCTGTCTCTTGATAATACTTTGGTAAATATGTCTGCTACACTTATAGGTACATAAGTTAACTCAATGTGGCTTTTTTTAGATATTTGTTCCCAAATGTAATGATAATGAACTTCAATATGCTTTGTTCTAGCATGATGAACAAGATTCTTTGCAATAGCAAAAGCACTTAAGATTTTCTGAAAATATCTGCATATGTAGATGAATATGAACATCAAGATAACTCAGAACCTTTTGTAGCCAAAGAGCTCAAAGTGTCATTATAAATGCAGATCTATATACAGCTTCACTTGATGAAGCCTCTACTCTTGGTTGTTTCTTGGATAGCCATGAGATAAGGCAATCTCCAATATAAACAATAACCACTTGTGCTCCTTCTGTTTTTATTACTTGCCCAATCAAAATCTACAAAACCTTTTGGTAGAAAATGAAGCGACTTCAAAAATACCATAGCAGAATTCAAAGTTCCCTTCAAGTATTTAAAAATCTTTTTAATTTCTTTCCAATGGATCTTGAGTGGTTTGTGCATGAACCTTCATGCTTGAGAAACTGCAAACTAAATGTCAAGATGTGTATTACAGACATAGATCAAGCATCCAACTTCTTGACTATAAGGTAGCATCAAAAGGTTATGAATCTCCTTCTTCCTGTAATGATACATTAACATCCATAAGTGTTTACACTATCATTTCAAACCTTTCTAAAAGTTTCTCAATGTACTTTTGTTGTGTCATATAGATACAATCATTACTGAATTTGATTTCAATGTCTAAGTAGTAATGTAGAATCCGAAGGTCATTAACATCAAATGTATGCTTAAGTTATGACTTAAAGAACTGAAGATTTGAATCCTTGGACCTGTCATAATCGTGTCATCAACATATGAAATTGAAAGTTGGAGAGAGTCTTGCACTGGTTATTTTTGTGTAGTCATATATTGTAATCATACCACCTTGTGTATACATACATAGTGCACACACACATTCTTATATGTATATAGATGTGTATGTATATGTGTATATATAATCTTTATATGTATATAAAAACCCTAACGTATCTTACAAACCTTACCTTGGAGGTAAGATTCAATTCACATACCTTACCTGAACCGAACCTAACCAGCTTGGTGCTTTGATAAGTTACGATACTAAGTGCTCTTTGGCTCTTCAAAACCTTTTGGTTGCTGAAAGTAGACATCTTCATGAAGATCACCACCTTGAAACCAATTGCTTTCTCACCTTTTGCCGACCCACAAATCTTCCAAGTTTGATTCTCATGTATGAATCAATCTCCTCTTGCATTGCTTTCTTCCAAACAGGACTTTGTAATGCATCTTTGACATTAGTAAGTTCATCTTCAACTGAAATTAGTGCAAGAATATTATTGGTTTCAAAAAGTTTTGCATAATTTACTTGATCCGTATGATCTTTCTAACTTTTAGTTCTTTCTTTAAATGACATAAATTCCACTATCTATAAAGTTTTCACATACCACCCGAAAGTTTTTGAAAGACTTGTGAAAGCTCTTGTTCATCTGCAACTCTTTCTTCAAGTTCTCTTGAGGTTTCTCCAACTTCATATGTTGGTACATCAAGAGGTGGCGAAGGAATAGGTGAAGTTGGAGATGTAGATAGCGGTCGTGTAGGAGCAACAACTTTGTCTTTATCTTTATAAGCTGAAATCTTTGGAGTTTGAGGAGGTTGATCATCCCCCCCTGCAAAGTTGAATGTAAGCATCCATATTTGACTTGAAAAATGCATAATCATATGCTTTTATGAATTCTAGAATATCTCCATGTTTATCATAGATTTGACTTTTTGCAACATAAGCATTGCAAGAGTAGGATATTGTTGGGGTAAAGGCCCTAAATGACCCCTCATATTTGTATACATTTGTATAGGCCGTTATAAGGCTCATCATGTTCATTATTTATTCTTTTTGGCCAAGTTCAATTGAACTTGGCCAGGTCCTATAAATAATAACTTAAACTAAAGTTAGGGTTACTTCCTCATTTAGGGAACCCACCAAAATAGTTGCGCCTAATTTTCTTTCGCTCTCTCTCTCTCTCTCCTCTCTTGCCCCATCAGCTGGACACTCACCTGGACACTAACGTGCACACTCTACTCAGCTATCAGAGCTTCCATTGCAGCTTCCCCTTCAGCTGAGGGTCCTCTTCAGCTTCAACAACTGGTATCAGAGCTTGGTGAAGACTTCAAAGGAGCTGCGCCACATGTTTAGAGGTGTGCTCTTCAGATTTGGCAAAATCTTCAGATTTTGTCGCGCAAAAAGTGTCCTACAGCAACACATACTTCAGTTTTGCAAGACCTTTTGAGTTTCATCGCGAAGAAAAGACTTAAAATTGCTGCGCCACACTTTTGGAGCAGCAAATATTCGATTTCTTGCAACATTTTCAAACTTTTTCGTGAAGAAAGTGTTCCTCTCTATCTTATTGCTCAAAACAGGCTGTTTTCAGGTGTTTTACAGGTCTACACAGCTGTTTCACAGCTCAAAACAGCAATATACAGGTTTAGTATGTCATGTATTGAGGTGTGACAAGAGAAATTTGCTTATATACAGCAAATTGTGGGATTTTCTCTGAGAATTTCAAAATTCTGAAGCAAAAGTTTGGGGCTTTTGCTCCTTTTTTATTCTAAAGGCTGCCTTACAGCCTTATGTATGCACATTGAGGTCAAAGGAAGTCAAATTTGTTGATTTGAAGCGCAAATTTTCTTGCTGGAATTTTCTGCAGGTAATTTCATAAAATTGCAGAATTTAATTTTGTGTTCCAACTGGCCTGTTTTTGCTCCATTTTGCTCCCACAACAATTTGAAGCCATCGTGCACCACTTTTAGAGATGGTACCCTAATTTTGATGCATCTTGCCCAAATTTCAGCACACAACCTCTTCATTGTGCAATTATGGCGTCATCTTCATCAGATGTGAAGAATCTATTTGAGATTCGACAATTTGAGGGAACAGGTTTCAACTTGCGGAAGGAGAGAATGCAAGGTATTCTCTTTCTGAAAGATTGCGACAGGGCATTGGAGGTGGAAAAACTAGAGGACATGTCACAAGATGCATGGCTGATCTTGAACAAGAAGGTTGTTACATATATCAAGATGGCTGTCTCTTATGAGATCTTGGTAGACCTCAAAGGTTTGACCTCTGCTTCAGAAATATGGGCAAAGCTGAAAGCAACTTATGAAAACGCTACGCCTGTTAACCAAGTGCATTTGATGCGGAAGCTTGTTGGCATGCAGCTAGATGAGTCCAAGAGTGCAGCTCAACACTTATCTCTCTTTACAGGTACTTTGTCAAAGTTGGAGGACTCAGGTATGGCTCCTTTTGATGACAAGCTTAAAGCCATTTTCTTTCTTATGACATTGCCTGACTCTTGGGAGACATTGGTCGTCTCATTGTCCAATAACCCCAACCTTACCTTTGATGGTGTTAGGGGTTCTATACTTAATGAAGAGGTCAGGAGAAAAGCAAGCGGTGAAGGTGGAAGCTTAGCCGACATGGTTAGAGGCAGGACAGATAAGAGGAGTAATGCACAAAGGAACAAGAGTAAGAGCAGGGAAAGGGGTAATAGCAGCAAGGGTAAAAGCAATGATGTGACATGCTATCAGTGTGGCAGGAAAGGCCACAAGAAACCTGATTTTCCCTATTACAAAGCACAGTTTGAAAGAAAGAAGAATGCGCTAGAGATAAGAAGAAGGAGAAGAAAGAAGACAAGAATGATGCACAGGACAGCCAAAAGGACAAGCAGAAGGCCAATGTGGCCTCTAATGTAGTCATAGAAGAGCTGTCAGATGTTGAGGATATTTTATGCATTACTTTATCAGCCAATGATACTTATGCATTTGATTCCTCTCTAAAATGTTCATTTACAGGACATGTCGATCACCAAAAGTGATCTTATTGATGCTTTGCCGACCAATTATGATGCATTGGCCCAGACATGGATTGTTGACTCTTGTGCTTCTTTTCATGACTCCTATCAAGGAGTGTTTTTCTACTTTTACTCCAAGCAGCCATGGCCATGTATACCTTAGAAACAATCATGCATGTTCCATTGAGGGTATTGGCACACTGCATTTCTCTACAAATGGCACTAATGAGCTGGTCTTGCATAATGTGCGTTATGTACCAAGGATCAAGAAAAGCTTTTTCTGGAAGTCAAATGGATATGCATGGTTATTGTCAGGGAAGCACTAGATTGTGCTCTCCGACTACAATAGACAAGATTTCGGAAATACACTTATGATTACAAGATCACCCACGAAGGGAAAATAATACAAGAATACGTGATTGATACAAGACGTCCCACAACCCGGACTGATAGGTATGGAAAACTCGACTAGAGATGATACAGGAGATCCCACAACCCGGAATCGTAAGTATGAAACAAGATAACTGGATTACAAGAATTCCCTTCAGGGATATGAACTAGATACAAGAAATACCTAGAAAGGATCTCGTACTACGAGATTACAATAGGACAAGAAAGGATGTCCACAATACAAGACTAGACAAGACTAGAGTAAGAAAAAAGACTAGAACTTGAACTGGAACTTGAAAGTACTTACTTGGAGGTCACGACTCCTTGAGCTCCCAAGACTGGCACTGGCAAGACTGATTATGAATGTGGCCAACCCCTCCTTTTATAGGTTTTCAAGGGCGGTTCATGAAAGGCGGTTACGAATTGATGATGTCATCGATGATGTCATCAATCCGAAACATGAGCTCCGGATATTCGAATCAGGCAAGTAGACAGTCCATCTTAGGGTTTTGGAATGCTCCGGACGCAATGGAAGCATTGGTTTCTCCTAATTCTGAACCAATCATGAGATATAGAGTTCACATGGAATCTAAGGTCAAGGGTTTCCTTTGTCCATGACATCAGCTCCCCCTCAAGCGACGAGTTCCACGAGGAGCGGTCATGTTATTTGGTCTCGGCAAGTACGATCATTGATGTCATACCCTTTCCAATGAATAAGGTATTCCAATCTTCCTTGAGAGATTCTTGAATCTAAGACATGATTAGCCTCGAATTCTTCATGATCCTTAATCTTGAAAGGTGGTGAAGGACTCGGTCTCCCTTGAGCTTCCTTAGCTTCATGACAAGATAGGTCCTTTGAGCTTTTAGTGGTGTGTTGTAGTGTTTCCAAGATATTTGATGGAGTGCCTTGAGTAAGCACACCTCCTTGATTGAACTTGAACTCCTCCTTGTCCTTTATCTTCTTGATATCTTCATAATTTGTATGCTTCATATCATTTGTAAGGACTTCTTCGCCTTCAAAGATTCTTGATTTAGATTTTTGAGGAATAGTGTCTTCATTATTCAAGACTTCTGACTCTTGGACTTGGCTTTCTTTTAGCAACTGATTCTCACACTGAATTGCTTGATTGATAGCTTCATCTAAAGTTTTTAACTGAGATGTAGAGGATAAACAAACCTTTATTTCATCTCTGAGACCACTTTGAAATCGATTAACTAGATAGTCTTCTTCATATGCGGATCCTTGAAATACAATGCGAATTCTCCAACTGAGCGATCACCTTGTTGCAACCTCCGTTCAAAGTCTCGAAGCTTTTTATATAGATCATCTAGAGTAGACTCGATATTTCTGAGTATGGATATGGTGTCCATCGTGTTTGGCATGGTCTTGATGTGAATAGTCTTGCCAAAATGTCAGGGGAGCACTAGATTGTGCTCTCCGACTACAGTAGACAAGATTTCGGAAATACACTTACGATTACAAGAACACCCACGAAGGGAAAATGATACAAGAATATACAATCGATACAAGACGTCCCACAACCCGGGACCGATAGGTATGGAAAACTCGACCAGAGATGATACAGGAGATCCCACAACCCGGGACCGTAGGTACGAGACAAGATATCTCGATTACAAGAATTCCCTTCCGGGATATGAACTGGATACAAGAAATAACTAGAAAGGATCTCGTACCACGAGATTACAATAGGACAAGAAAGGATGTCCACAATACAAGACTAGACAAGACTAGAGTAAGAAAGAAGACTAGAACTTGAACTGGAACTTGAAAGTACTTACTTGGAGGTCACGACTCCTTGAGCTCCCAAGATTGGCACTGGCAAGACTGATTATGAATGTGGCCAACCCCTCCTTTTATAGGTTTTCAAGGGCGGTTCATGAAAGGCGGTTACGAATTGATGATGTCATCGATGATGTCATCAATTCGAAACATGAGCTCTGGATATTCGAATCAGGCAAGTAGTCAGTCGATCTTAGGGTTTTGGCACGCTCCGGACGCAATGGAAGCATTGGTTTCTCCTAATTCTGAACCAATCATGAGATATAGAGTTCACATGGAATCTAAGGTCAGGGGTTTCCTTTGTCCATGACAGTTATAGCATTCTCTTTGAGAGAGGATCATGGAAAACGACAAAGGAGCCAAGGCTGATTGTGAAAGGCACAAAAAAGGGAACTCTCTATTGCTTGCATGGAAAAGCCTTATCAGAGAAGTTTATTGCTTTGGTTGAAGTTCACTCCCATATGGAGTTGTGGCATAAGAGACTTGGCCATATGAGCCAAAAGGGTCTCACTAGGCTTTGTAACTTAAAGAAGCTTGATGCTAAAGGCACAAAGCTTGATTTTTGTAATGAATGTCAATATGGAAAACAAGTGAAACGTTCCTTTTACTCTGGTGTGTCTCGTAAGTCTTGTGTACTTGATCTTGTTCATTCTGATGTATATAGCGTGCCTACCAAATCTATGGGGGGTGCTTTGTATTTCATTTCTTTTGTTGATGATTTCTCTAGAAAAATTTGGGTTCAATTGCTTAAGTCTAAGGATGAAGCATTTGCTGCGTTTAAGCGTTTTCATGCATTTGTGACCACCCAAACAGGTAAAAAGGCTGAAATGCCTACATACAGATAATGGGGGTGAGTACACAAGTGCTGAATTTAAGAAATTTTGTGAAAATCTGGGCATTCATATGGAGCTTACTGTTCCATACAGCCCCTCTTCTAATGATGTGGCTTAACGCTATAATAGGACACTTTGTGAGAGGGTGAGATGCATGTTATCCGCAGCTAATCTCCCTCATGGATTTTGGGGAGAGGCACTCAAAATTGCAGTACATATGTGCAATAGATCCCCTCACATGTCTTTGAAAGGTGACATCCCTGAAGAGTTTTGGTCTGGCAAACCTGCTTCATATGATCACTTACGTGTCTTTGGTTGCGAGGCTTTTGTGCATATAAGGCCTGAGTTGAGAAACAAACTTGATGCTAAGTCCATAAAAGGCCTCTTCATGGGATATGGTGAAGAAGGTGAGATGGGCTACAGAATTTGGATACCTCGGCTCAAGAAAGTCGTACGCAACCGGGATGTTGTTTTTAATGAGGCGAGGCTGCTTCAAAACAATTTTGCCTCAAGAGATGACCGTAAAAGGGTCAGATTTCAGCATGACCAACCACCTATTAGGCCCAATTTTGACCCTCAGGATGCACCACAAAGGACTGAAAATATTGATGATCCAATGGCTTTTGAGCCAGAAGATAATGGAAAGCAAGATGAGGCTCCTGAAGGGCATATGCAGCCAGATAATGATGCTGAAAATGGTGCTGGAAATAATGGACAGGAGCCTAATAATGATGATTTAGTCATACCACCTGATGTAAACCCTTTGCCAGACAATGTGGATCATTAGGTGAGACGATCTACTCGTCCCAGGAAGAATGTAAGTAGAAGGTTTGATCCTTCATTGCACCATATTATGTTGACAGATGAAGGTGAGCTTCTCACATATAAAGAGGCCAAGACATGTGAGCTTAGGCAAGTGGGAGCTTGCTATGCAGGAAGAGGTCAAAGCCTTACATGTTAATGATACTTGGGATTTGGTTGAATTACCCAAAGGTAGGAATGCCATTCCTAACAAATGGGTGTATAAAATCAAATAATTGATGGAAAGCCCAAGTACAAAGCAAGGTTGGTTGCAAAGGGATATGCCCAGACCAAAGGCATAGACTTTTAGGAAGTCTTTTCTCCAGTGGTGAAGATGACCACTTTGCGAGTGTTATTTGCTATAGTGGCTGCTCTTGATTTGGAATTGGACCAAATGGATGTACATACAGCTTTCTTGCATGGCGATGTTGATGAAGAGCTTTACATGAAACAGCCCGAGGGGTTTGTTATTCCTGGAAAGGAACATTTGGTAAGCTCAATAGAAGCTTGTATGGGCTGAAACAAGCTTCTAGGCAGTGTTACAAGAAGTTTGATGCTTTCATGCTCAAACAAGGATATAAAAGAAGCCATGCTGATCACTGTTTGTACACAAAAGCTGATGTAGATGGAAGCCCTATTATTCTTGTTTTATATGTTGATGTTATGCTGATTGCTCGTAAGAAAAGAGACACCATAGATGCTCTTAAACAGCAGCTGAAATCTGCTTTCTCAATGAAAGACCTTGGGGCAGCAGAGCATGTCCTTGCACTGAGGATTAGAAGACAAAGGGATCAGCACTTATTGTATTTGTCACAATAAAAATACATTGAAAAGGTGCTTGACAGATTTAACATGGCTGATGCAAAGCCTCTTGGAGTGCCATTACAACCATATGTTAAAGTTGCCAAGGAGGATTGCCCCAAAACACAAGAAGCAATCAATGACATGCAAAATGTGCCTTATGCTTCAGCTTGTGGCTCACTTATGTATGCTATGGTTGCTACTAGACCTTATATAGCCCATTCAGTGGGAGTAATGAGCCGGTTCATGGCTAATCCAGGCAAAGCTCATTGGGAAGCAGTGAAGTCCATTTTGAGGTACTTGAACGGAACCAAGAATAAATGTATCTGTTATGGCAAAGATCCATTAGAGCTAAAAGGCTTTTGTGACTCTGACATGGCTGGTGATGTGGATACTCGCAAATCCACAAGTGGATATATATTTACTCTTGCAGGAGGTGCTATTTCATGGTGTTCTAAGCTGCAAAAGATTGTTCTTTTGTCCACTACGGAGGCTGAATATATCTCAGCCACTGAGGCTTCGAAGGAAGCCATTTGGAAGGCACGTTTATGCAGTGAGTTTGGTTTGCCCAGCAAGGCACCTATGCTTGGATGTGACAGCCAAAGTGCTATATGTTTGGCAAAGAATGCAATGCTTCATGCACATACAAAGCACATTGATGTGCGGTATCACTTCATTCGAGAAGTGCTTGAAGATGGCCTTATCACATTGGTTAAGGTCCATACGTCCTAGAATCCTGTAGATGTCCTTACCAAGTGCTTGCCCAAAGCACAACATCAACTATGTATACAGATGGTGGGAGTCATGTAGCTTAAAGGCGTCATTTATGCGTTTAAGTGGGAGGTTGTTGGGGTAAAGGCCCTAAATGACCTCTCATATTTGTATACATTTGTATAGGCCCTTATAAGGCTCATCATGTTCATTATCTATTCTTTTTGGCCAAGTTCAATTGAACTTGACCAGGTCCTATAAATAATAACTTAAACTAAAGTTAGGGTTACTTCCTCATTTGGAGAACCCACCAAAATAGTTGTGCCTAATTCTCTCTCTCTCTCTCTCTCTCTCTCTCTCTCTCTCTCTCTCTCTCTCTCTCTCTCTCTCTCTCTCTCTCTCTCTCTCTCTCTCTCTCTCTCTCTCTCTCTCTCTCTCTCTCTCTCTCTCTCTCTCTCTCTCTCTCTCTCTCTCTCTCTCTCTCTCTCTCTCTCTCTCTCTCTCTCTCCATCAGTTGGACACTCACCTGGACACTAACCTGCACACTCTACTCAGCTATCAGAGCTTCCATTGGAGCTTCTCCTTCAGCTGAGGGTCCTCTTTGTTGGGGATAAAGGCCCCAAGGACTCTCCTTTTGTATATTTTGACCCTTCCATGTGAAAGCTCTCTTCGAGAGCTTTCCAGACATATTTTTGTTATATTTTTTGGACCCCGAATTGGGGAGTTATAGGCATTTACATTATTTTTATGACTTTTGGTCATTGGCCATGTGTGAACATGCCCAAATGACCTAAAAGTCACTTATTAATAAGACTTGGTCCCTAATCTCTCATAACTTGATTGGGACTTCTTTAACTTCAGCTTCTCCATCTTCTTCTCCAAATTTCTGCGCAGGCTTCTCTCTCTACTTTCTCTCTCCTCACGCAGGAGCCCACTCCCTTTGCGTTTGGAGCAACTGAGCACACCACGACGTAGCTCTCCGTGGCCTCTTTCAACTGGTATCAGAGCTTTGAGCTGTTCCATCGCGACAAAGTTGCTCGAAGTGTTTTTCTACTTCATCCTATGTTAAGTTGAAGGTGTTTTCTTGCATTTGGGAGAATTTCATCGCGAAAAACCTTCTTTTTTCGCGATAAAAGTGTTGTTTTTGGAGGATTACTTCAGCCCGGAGCAAAGCTGCAGCAAATTTTGTGCTTTTTAGAGAGTTTCATCACGAAGAATCTCTTCTATTCTTCCTTTTGTATCCCCACAGGTCATTTTCAACATCCACATTGCTGATTTTTTCATCTACAGGTCTTTTGTGGCAGAAATTCTCTCATTTTTCAAGTGGGAGGACATGCACAAAGATTGAGGAAGTGCATACTTGCTGGAAACTTATTACAGTAGGTCATTTCTCTGATTTTACAGGTCATATTGCTGCAAAAATTGTGGCTTTTGTGAAAACAAGCACCCATTGCCTTGGTTTTACATCTATGTATGCCTTTTGTGGTTGAAAAACAACAAATTTGTTGTTTTTGATGCAATTACAGCTTGCTAGAATTTTCTGAAATTTTCTGCATAAAATTTCAGAAATTGATTTTTGCAAGTTTTGAACAGTTTTTGGGCTTAATTTCTAAGCTATAGTCTCGTAAGGTAATTGCGCACAGGACAACAGGTGAATTTTACCTTTTTGGTGAAATTTTGAAGCTCTTAGTGTGCAAACATGGCCTGTACCTCCTCTGATGTCAAAAGCTTGTTTGAGATCAAGAGATTTGAAGGTAATGGTTTCGATTTGTGGAAAGAGAGAATGTTGGGCATCCTCTTTCTTAAAAATTGTGAAGGGGCTCTTGAGGAAGTCAAGCCTGAAGATATGACAGATGCAGCATGGATGAACCTAAACAAGAAGGCCATCACTTACATCAAGATGTCTGTATCGGATGAAATCTTAGTGGATTTGAAAGGCCTTACAACTGCTTTTGAGGTATGGGAGAAGCTGAAAGCCACTTATGAAAATACCACGCCTGTAAATCAAGTGCATCTTACGTGTAAGCTAGTGTGTTTGCAGCTTGATGAGTCAAAAAGTGCGGCTGAGCACTTATCTTCGTTTACAGGTACTCTTTCACAATTGAAGGACTCTGGATTACCTCCATTTGATGATAAGCTTAAGGCCATCTTCTTGTTGATGACCTTACCTGATTCATGGGAAACATTGGTTGTTTCAGTTTCTAATAACCCCAGTCTTACCTTTGATGGTGTAAGGGGTTCTATTTTGAATGAGGAAATCAAGTGGAGAGGGCAGTGGTTCACCCAATGTGGCTAGAGGAAGAACAGAAAAGAAAAGTGGAAATGTACAGAGGAACAGGAGCAAAAGCAAAGGCAAGGCTGAAGTGACTTGTTATCAATGTGGTAGGAAAGGTCACAAGAAGCGTGATTGCAGATTTTATAAAGCTGAACTAGAAAGAAAGAAGAACACAGGTGACAAGAAGAAAAAGGACACCAAGAATGAAGCACATGATACCTCTAAGGACAAAGACAAAGAGAAGGCCAATGTGGCCTCTAGTGTCATCATTGAGGACCTATCAGATGCAGAAGATATACTTTGTGCTACTATGGCAGCAGAGCATGCTGAAGTTATTGATGCTTCTATTAATATTCATGCACAAGATATGCAGATCACAAAGAGGGATTTGATTGATGCCTTGCTTACTATGAATGATGCTTTGTCACAAACATGGATTGTAGATTCAGGTGCATCGTTTCATGTAACTCCTATTAAGGAGTGTTTCACTACCTTTCATGCAGGCAGCCATGGACATGTATATCTTGGAAATAACCATGCTTGTTCTATTGAAGGTATTGGCACAGTGCATCTCACAGTGGATGGTACCAATGAGCTTGTTTTGCATGATGTAAGGTATGTACCAAGCATCAAGAAAAGCTTATTGTCTGTTGGGCAAATGGATATGCATGGATATAGTACCCTCTTTGAGAAGGGGTCATGGAAGCTTATCAAAGGCTCTAGGCTGATTGTTAAAGGTACAAAGAAAGGGACTCTTTATTGCTTGCATGGTAAAGCCTTGTTGGGCAAGTTTATTGCTTTGGCTGAAATCCATTCACATATGGAATTATGGCATAAAAGGCTTGGCCACATGAGCCAAAAAGGCCTTGATAAACTATGTAATTTGGACAAGTTTGATGCTAAAGGCTCAAAACTTGATTTTTGTAATGAATGCCAATATGGTAAGCAAGTAAAGAATTCCTACTACTCTGGTGTCTCTCGTAAGTCTAATGTGCTTGATCTTGTTCATTATGATGTCTGTAGCATGCCCACAAAATCTATGGGGGGTGCTCTTTACTTTGTTTCTTTTGTTGATGATTACTCTAGGAAGCTTTGGGTATATTTGTTAAAATCTAAAGATGAAGCCTTTGCTGCATTTAAGAAATTTCATGCATTTGTGACCACTCAAACAGGTAGAAAGTTGAAATGCTTACGTACAGATAATGGGGGTGAGTTTACAAGTCCTGAATTCAATAGATTTTGTGAAAATCTTGGTATTAAGAGGGAGCTAACAGTCCCATACAGCCCCTCTTCCAACGGTGTGGCTGAAAGGTACAATAGGACTTTATGTGAGAGGGTGAGATGCATGCTGTCCACAGCTAATCTCCCTCATGGATTTTGGGGAGAGGCTTTGAAAACTGCAGTTCATGTTTGCAATCGATCCCCTCATATGTCCTTAAAAGGTGGCATTCCAGAAGAGGTTTGGCCTTGCAAACCAGCTTCATATGACAACCTACGCATCTTTGGTTGTGATGCTTTTGTGCATATAAGGCCTGAGTTGAGAAGCAAGTTAGATGCAAAGTCCATGAAAGGAATCTTCATGGGTTATGGAGATGAAGGTGAAATGGGCTACAGGATTTGGCTACCTCAACTCAAGAAGGTAATACGCAGCCGAGATGTTGTATTTAATGAGGCAAGGCTGCTCAAAAATAATTGTGCCTCTAAAGATGACCATAAAAGAGTCAAATTTCAGCATGTACATCCACCAATTAAATCTGATATGAACCCTCGGGATGCACCACATATGGCTGAAATGAGAATGAGCCCGTGGTTATTGAGCTAGATGATGCTGGACAGCAAAAAGATGATCCTGAAGGGCATATGCAGCCACCTATTCATGCTGAAAACAGGGCTGGAAATGATGTACAGCAGCCTGTTAACAATGAAGAAGTTAATGTACCTCCTGATGTAGATCCATTGCCTGGTAATGTGGATCATTGGCTAAGAAGATCTATACGTCCTAGGAGGCCAGTGACTAGATATGATCCCTCTATACATTATATTATGTTATCAGATGAGGGTGAGCCTCTTACTTATAAAGAGGCAAAGCTATGTGAGCACAAGAAGAAGTGGGAGTTAGCCATGCAGGAAGAGATAAAGGCCTTGCATGCAAATGATACTTGGGATTTGGTTGAGTTACCCAAAGGAAGGAAAGCCATTCCCAACAAGTGGGTGTACAAAATCAAAACTGTTGATGGCAAACCCAAGTATAAGGCAAGGCTGGTTGCTAAGGGATATGCCCAAAAAGAGGGCATTGATTTCCAAGAAGTGTTCTCTCCAGTGGTGAAAATGACCACTTTACGTGTGTTGTTTGCTCTCACAGCTGCCTTGGATTTGGAATTATTCCAAATGGATGTTAAAACATCTTTTTTGCATGGTGATTTAGATGAAGAGCTGTACATGAAACAGCCAGAAGGATATGCCATTCCTGGAAAAGAGCATCTGGTATGCAAACTGAAAAGGAGCTTATATGGGCTGAAACAGGCCCCAGACAATGGTATAAGAAGTTTGATGCATTTATGCTCAAACATGGGTTTAAAAGAAGCCATGCAGATCACTGTTTGTACACCAAAAAGGATGAAGATGTCAGCCCAATTATTCTTGTACTGTATGTAGATGATATGCTGCTGGCTGGGAAGAAAAAGAGCACTCTAAATGCTCTAAAACAGCAGCTGAACTCTGCATTCTCAATGAAAGACCTTGGGGAAGCTGAGCATATTCTTGGTATGCGTATAAAAAGGGATAGGCAGCAGCATACTTTGCAGGTATCCCAAGAAAAGTACATTGAAAAAGTGCTGGACAGATTTAATGTGGCTGATGCTAAGCCTCTTGGAGTGCCATTGCAGCCACATGTTAAGCTTTCCAAGGATGACTGTCCCAAAAATGATGATGCAACCAATTACATGAAGAGTGTTCCATATGCATCAGCTTGTGGTTCACTTATGTATGCTATGGTTGCCACTCGGCCAGACATTGCTCATGCAGTGGGAGTTGTTAGCAGGTTCATGGCTAATCCTGGTAGAGCTCATTGGGAGGCAGTCAAATCTATCTTGAGATATTTGAAAGGGACCAAAAGTAAATGCTTATGTTATGGAAAGGGTCCATTGGAGTTAAAAGGATTTTGTGATTCAGACATGGAAGGTGATGTGGACACACGCAAGTCCACAAGTGGCTATGTATACATCCTTGCAGGTGGAGCTGTTTCATGGTGCTCTAGACTTCAGAGGATAGTTCCACTATCTACTACAGAGGCTGAATATATTTCAGCCACAGAGGCTTCCAAAGAAGCCATTTGGTTAGCTCGCCTCTGCAGTGAGTTTGGGATGCCTGAAAAGGCACCTGTTCTTGGATGCGATAGCCAGAGTGCCATATGTTTGGCAAAGAATGCCATGTTTCATGCTCGCACAAAGCATATTGATGTGAGATATCACTTCATCAGAGAGGTGTATGGCCTGATCACTTTGATCAAGGTCAATACTTCACAGAATCCTGCAGATGCTCTCACGAAGTGTCTACCCAAGGCACAACATCAGCTATGTATACAGATGGTGGGAGTTACTTAGCTTAAAGGATCCTCCTTGGTCCTTTAAGTGGGAGGTTGTTGGGGATAAAGGCCCCAAGGACTCTCCTTTTGTATATTTTGACCCTTCCATGTGAAGGCTCTCTTCGAGAGCTTTCCAGACATATTTTTGTTATATTTTTTGGACCCCGGATTGGGGAGTTATAGGCATTTACATTATTTTTATGACTTTTGGTCATTGGCCATGTGTGAACATGCCCAAATGACCTAAAAGTCACTTATCAATAAGACTTGGTCCCAAATCTCTCATAACTTGATTGGGACTTCTTCAACTTCAGCTTCTCCATCTTCTTCTCCAAATTTCTGCGCATGCTTCTCTCTCTACTTTCTCTCTCCTCACGCAGCAGCCCACTCCCTTTGCGTTTGGAGCAACTGAGCACACCACGACGTAGCTCTCCGCAGCCTCTTTCACTCTTCAGCTTCAACAGGATATCACATGTTTCTCTACGATCCTTCTTCTCAATGTGAGCATAAACTAAAGATCCAAAAACTTTGAAGTAACTCACATTGGACTTCTTACCATAATAAGCTTCATAAGGAGTGATTACCTTTAAAGCTTTTATGAAAGACCTATTAAGAATGTGGTTGGTGGTATGTATTGCATCAAACCAAAACTAAGGTGAAAGTTCTTTTGAGAACATCATACTAAGCATCATTTCAACAAGTGTTCTATTCTTCCTCTCTACAACACCATTCTCTTCTCGAGTATAAGCAATAGTGAGTTGATGAGAGATTACTTCATCTTCTAAGAAAGACTTGAAATGTTTTAATAAATACTCTCCTCCTCTATCACTTCTCAAAATCTAGATCCTAAATTGATTTCATTTTCGACCATAGATAAGAATTTCTTGAATGTAAAAGAAACTTTTGATTTTGCTTTCAAACCAAAAACCCTTGAATATCTTGGAAAAACATCAATAAATGTAACAAAATACTTGAAACTTTGAATAGAATCTACTCTTGTAGGTCCATTAACATCTAAATGCTTAGTTGTTTCCTGACGTGTCAGCTACATGTAGCTGACGTCAGGAATTTTTTAACTAACTTCCACGTTAGTAACCTGTAGCTGACGTGTCTGTTGCAAAGATTTTTTTCCCGACATTTTTTCATGTTTCCAGAGCTGGACGTTATTTGTTTTGCCACTGTTTTGAACGCCTTGGTTTTTGTGTCTGCTAGACATCACAAAAGGGGACTACCGCCTCACGATTACCGATTGCAACATGCTTTGGGAGTCCTAATCACTTGGGAAGCTTCTCCAAGGGCTCCTCCAGCAGAAGACAAAGGTAACTACTATGGAAGCAAGGCTTACACATGAGAATCTGATCTCTTCCCCTCTTGAAACTTGGTGACTGTGGCACTGCATACAAGTGAGAGGCTGTGAATATGGAAAGTAAGGCTTACACATGAGAATCTGATCTCTTCCCCTCTTGAAACTTGGTGACTGTGGCACTGCATACAAGTGAGAGACTGTGGCACTGCATACAAGTGAGAGGCTGTGAGAGTCCTAATCACTTGGGAAGCTTCTCCAAGGGCTCCTCCAGCAGAAGACAAAGGTAACTACTATGGAAGCAAGGCTTACACATGAGAATCTGATCTCTTCCCCTCTTGAAACTTGGTGACTGTGGCACTGCATACAAGTGAGAGGAACACTCTTTGTTTGGTGAAGCCTGCACGAAAATCTCTGTATTGGAGATATTTAGCCATTTGTCTTAAGTTGATTATTGAATATTGAACCATTTTTCACCTGGATGGGAATAGTCGAGTTTGGAATAGATAATTAATTTATTATTAATATGAAAAACAATATCCCATATTGGGAAGAGCATATCAGATGCACTTGAAGGCTGAAGCTTGGAAGTTGGAACACTGGATTTATGTTTTATTTGATTTTTGATTCTGGAAACATAATACATCTTGCATTTGACTCTAGTAGATTGCACCTATGTGTTGACTCTCATACTCTTGAGTCTTAGCCTTTAGGTGATGCTAGATAGTACGAATGTGGATGAATCATGATAATTGAACCCTTTCTTTCATGTTATAATTAAAAGTATGAAATGTGACCTTGTTTGTGTTGATTTTTTATGGACTCCTAAATTTGTAGATGTAGGCCACAATGCACATCATGTGACATGACCAATCGTAAATTGAACCAAAGGGATATAATAAATTGAACCTTCTTTGTTAGTAGATTATAGCCTACAGGCTATAGCCTATGGGCTATAAATGAAATTTGAAAATTACATTCATCATAATATCATACGAATCATGGTATCGTACTTATCTCGTGATTCGTAATGTGTATCAACCATTCTAGTATGGTCACAACGGCACTCCATCAATGTATGATTGTGATTCGTGAAATTTGATTAATATAATGTTTTTTCATCATCTAATGTTATGAACATAATGCTATTGCTACCATGTTGTCTCTTCTCTTATTTTTTTTATTTTTTATGGGAAAAAATTAGGCGGCGTCAGCGTCGGATAACGTCAGAAAGGTTTTACCTTACCCGTCATACGTCGGCTAAACATTAGAAGTCAGAAGTCAAAAACCCGTCAGAAACAACTATGTCTAAATGTATGATCTACAATTTTCTGGTAGCTGTGATATATACATGCTTCTTGAATGGTAGCTTGTGCAGCTTTCCTTCAAGACATCCTTCATATGCTTCCGTCTCATTTGGTAAAGCAAAAGTAAGAAGACTCCACCATACCTTGATCTTTGATGTGCTTGAGAGTTGTGCAACTCATACAGCCAAATCTAGCATGCCATAACTTAATGTTCTCCTCACGTGTAAAAGACCTAGCAATATTAACATGACTAATTTTGGACAGAACAAACATTCCACTTCTATTTTCACCTTGCAAAAGACACTCCTCATTCGGAGGGAGGATCTGGTATGAATCTTTCTTCAAGATGACTTTGTAACAGTCTGATAAGAAAGTAGAAATGGACAACAAATTCCTCTTCATTTCTGGTACACATAGAACATTGGAAATAGTGAAATTTTCTATCTTCCCTTGACTTCAAGTTTACTTCAACACATACAACATCCTAATTATGACCATGTGATATGCTCACCCTTCTTCCTATAGAGTTAGTAAGGGAAGAAAATACCTTTTTGCAACCTGTCATATGCTTAGTAGAACCTGAATCAAAAATCCAAGGATTTTTTTGAGAATGCATTTAATGTTACATGATCAAAAGCTATTTTTTCAATATTTTCACATGTATATGATTCTTCATTTGAAGACTTAGGTTTTGCACCTTCTTTGGCATTATTACTCAATGATCTTTTCTTCTCGTTAAAAATCCTCTTTCTGCATTCTACTATATAATGCACAGGTTTCTTGCAATAGTGGCATATACCTTTCTTTGAAGTGGATATAGTGGAAGTAGACTTCTCTCTAAGAATGGTAGATGTACTAGTACTAGATGTTGTAGAAGAAGTGGATGAAGATTTTGAAGTAGACTTACTTTCCCGTTGTTGACTCTTCTTCTTCTTCTCTGTTGTCTTCTTTTCTTCTTTCCTTTGACCATAGCTTCATCATTCTCTTCCATACTCGTCTGCGGGTCTTCATCTTGAAGTAACAAGAACTACAACTCTTCAAATGATATTTCTCTATCTCTTGTAGAGAGAGAAATTGAAGTAACAAATGAACGATAAGTAGATGAAGTGAATTTACGAGGATATTCACATCTCATCATCATGTAATTGTGACTCCAACATTAAGTAACTGATCACGTAAGTCTTTAAGCTTCAAAATATGTTGATTGAACTCACTCACCAACTTTCATCCTTGTGTTGGCTAATTATCCCCTGAGATGAGCTTTCCTAGTACAGTTCTTGCTTTGAAAGAAATTCTCTAATTCCAACCAAGCCTTACGAGAGGTTCTGCATGACCCGATATGTGGAATGATATGCCTCTTGACTCTCATAGCAATAAATGAGGGTGCTTGTACATCTCTAGAATCCCATCTAGACTGTCCTTCTGGAGGCTGAATTTGTATCTGTCTCCCTCTACCCGTGATTGAAGATGAAATCTCCTCTCCTTCCTCTTCAATCTGCCGAGGGGAAATTGGGGTAATCTGCATTTGTGCCCCTCTGTCTACTCTTAAAGATATAATCTCCTCTTCTTCCTATTCAATTTGCTTCGCAACCCTCTTGGATGAAGAAGCTACATCTTCCTTTGCTTGTCTTGGTTTGGGGTACTTTCCATTGACAATGTTCCAGAAGTCTTTCGAAACTAGCAAATTCATCATCATAAAACTCCGCATTGGATACTTAGACATTCCATCAAGTTTGTCTTCTAGTTCAACTCTATCTCTATAGTCACTCATCTTGAGTTACGGGTGTATATCAATTATGCTCTAATACCAAATGTTGAAAGTGTGGTAGTTTCCACACATAACACACCTTAACTTGGTCAAGGGAGATAAACGACAATATAGAGAGATGGGAAGACAATTATAAAAGTGCTACAGATACTACACACTAATAAATGCAAAATGTCAATATACAATGAGTGGATGATCCAAAAATTGAATGTAAGGCCAAATTAAAGAGTTCTACTTACAAAAAGTAGTGAGTGAGTGTCTAAGAGATATTATGTGAGTGAATGGTTGCAAAAATAAGGAAATGGACTATTTAAAAGGTCAATACCGCAAACCCTAATCTGAATTTAGGCATTCTTTGATGTAGAGCCGTAGCAATGGTCACTTCTGGTGATGAAGTAATAGGCAAACACCCGATACAGCATAAGCACGTGACGAAACTCTAAAGTAGGTACTACACTCGAAAATCAGCATGCACACTATGAAGTGTGAAGAAGGACAAAGGGAAGCTTCCATAAACTCCTCCAAATCTGCATATATTCCTCCTAGAGTCCTCCTAGCTCTTCACCCTAGAGCTTTGCTTGAGATTGCTTCAAGAATTGATGAATAATGAAGTCCATAAGTTCCTCTTTCAATAATACTACATTTGGAAGGTTTTTCGGGATTGGTGTTTTTTATGATTTTTTTTATTCTTTTTATATATATTTGCTTTGGGTGAGAGGAGATACAAAATAGTCGGTAAAATATATAGACCTGATCTAACTTAGAAGTTAGGGTTCCACAAATGTTCCCGCTCTCACAATGGCTTCTCCTCATAATGTTGAAGGTGGAGTATTCAGCATATCTAACACCCCCCCTCAATGTCCACCTTGCAGTGAACTACCTCCTTGGTCAAATCCCAAGCTCCATAAGATCCTCCTCAACCATAGTACTTCACATGCTGCAACACATGCAGCTTTGTACTCAGCTTCAGTAGAAGATAATGCTGCAGTCGGTTACTTCTTACTAATCCAAGAAAAAATCCCTGATCCTAAAGAAAAGCAATATCCAGAAACTGATTTTTTGGTATCATATCTCTTGCCCAGTCTGAGTCACAGTATCCGACCAGAGATGATCCTTCTTCATAAAGAATACCATATTATGTGGTTCCTTTCACATACATGAGTATATGCATGCTTGCATTCCAATGAGTTTGGCAAGGCTTATTAGAGAACCTGCGTACTACTCCAACAACATAAGAGATATATGGTATGCTATTGCACAAATAGATGAGACTTCCAACTAATAACCTATGTCTTCCAATGTCCACCGGAGGTGAAGTACCTTCAATAGATAATTTTGTGTTGACCTCCATAGGTGTAGAAATTTCCTTTCAATCCTCCATGTTGAATGCCTCCAATATCTGTCTTGCATACTTTTCTTGAGAGATAAAAATCTTCCCTAGTTCCTTCCAAACTTCAAGGCCTAAGCAATAATGCATTAAGCCCAAGTCTGTCATTTCAAATTCTTAACTCAAGCCATCTTTCGTTTGTTGAAGAAGAGCATCATCATTTCCTGTATTCACAAGGTCATCTACATAGAGTACAATCACAATTGTCTTCCCTCCTCTCTTTAGAACATACAAGTTAGCATCAGAAGCACATCTTTTAAAACCTAGATCCAAGAGATAGTTATCCATACACTGGTGCCATGCTCTAGGGGCTTGTTTCAGCCCATATAATGCCTTCTTCAACTACATACCTTGTTCTCTGAATGGGGAGCCTCACACCCTGGAGGCTAAGACACATATACCCCCTCCTTCACGTCTCCATTCAGGAACATTGATTTGACATCTATGTGATAGATTGGCCAACGCTTATGTGCAGCCATAGCTAGTACTACTCAGATAGTAGTCATCCTTGCAGTCAGGGCAAATGATTCACAAAAGTCAATGCCTTCAACATGTGAGTAGCCCTGTGCAACAAGTCTTGCTTTTTACTTCTCTAGAGTACCATCACCTTTGTACTTTAGCTTCCATACCATTTGGTGTCAATAACTTTACGGTTAAGGGGTTGATCCACTAGCTCCCAAGTTCCATTCTTCATGATATTGTTGTATTCTGTTTGCATGGCGGCCCGCCAATTCGGATCCTGCAGTGCCTCTTCCACATTGGTTGGTTCCTTCGCTTGTTCTTGAATGAGATCAACCACCAAGCCTGAGTTTACAATGTGGGCGCTTGCACGTCTCTCTGTCCTCTATTCTCTATGATCACCTCGGTCCATCTGCAACTTGTTCTAGTGATTGTGGGATGGGTTTCGCAAAATCATAGATCTTCCTCACCCAACATGACAATGTCTTTTCCACTTGGGTGACGGTAGGTTGGGGACTTTCAGACTCACCATATGAAGATGCTTCCTTCTCTTGTGTAGAAGGGATAGTGTAATAAAGTGATAACTAGGAGAGGATTGAACCACACCCTTGACAGATAGGATATGGTTGAACTACACCCTACCAATGTAAGGAATTGAACTCACAACCTCTTGGTTAGGAATGTGATGGGCTAACCACTTGCCCCAAAAGCCATGGTTGAGGATTACTTCCTAATCCTCTCTCTTAGAGCGTAGTACAACCATCTCCTACTAGGATTATGTTACAGATAGCTCTTCGGCCAAGTTCATAGTGGATTGCCCCTTCGCCTGATGATAAAGTGGAAGCTCTCCTTTTCTCCTCCACTGCATGTGACTTCTCCTCTTTAAACACCACATCGTCACTCGCCATGATCTTCATCGCTTCAAGTTCATAAAGCTTATAAGCCTTCTTATCTTCGTTCTACCCTAGGAAGATATATCTCATGCTTTTTGGTTGAAGCTTGTTTCTCTCCCTATCCAGAACATGTACATAACATTCACTTCCAAATACTTTGAAATGGGAAACAGAAGGCTTTTTACCAGTGTAGGCTTCATGTGGAGTCTTTCCATCAAGTGCCTTGGTGTAGCTTCAATTCAAGACATAGACAACAACGTTGACAGCCTCTTCCCAATATTGATTAGGCAAACCCTTTCCCTTCAACATGCACCTTCCCATCTCCATGATAGTTCGATTCGGACGTTCTATAACACCATTCTATTGAGAGCTACGTGCTACTATGAATTTATGCTTGATTCCTTTACTCTTGCAAAAATCTTCAAACTCTGTTGATGTGAACTCACCACCGCCGTCTATCCTTAATTTCTTCATCTTCTTTCTTGTTTCAGTTTCAACAATCTGAAGCCATTCTTTTAACTTACCAAAAGCTTGAGCCTTATCACGTGGGAAGTACACCCATATCTTCCTTCTATAGTCATCGACAAGTAACATGAAGTAAGAAGAGCCACCAAAGGCCTGTGTAGGCATTTTTCCACACAAGTCAACATTCACAAACTCTAGAGGATAGCTTGCCCTGATCTTGCTTTCTTGTGGAAACATCTTCGTCTGTTGCTTGCCCATCATGCAAGCTTCACATGGTTCCTTCATTTCCACAATTGATGGTAGGTGTACAAGGTATCCGATGTGGCCGAATCTCTCATGCCATAGCTTACTTGTGCCCACAACTCACACAGTTTGTTCCTCCTTCTTCCAGTCCCAACAATGTTGTTGTTAGTGTCCATACTCTTCGCTCTTTTCTTATTGAAAGATACTTGATGACCTTGATCAGTTATAGAAGCTACTCAAAGTAGATTCCGTTCAATTTGTGGAACATACAACACATTTGAAAGCTTTTTGACATCCCCATTAGAATTAATGAAACAAACCATACCTTCTCCCTCTGCACGATATCTTGCATTGTTGCCTACCTTTACTGTGATGGGTTCCTTAGAGGCTTTAAGGAACTATAAAGGTCTTTTCTTCTCGTCATGTGACGAGATGCACCACTATCCAACACCCATGAGTCATCTATTCCTGAATCTTCAGCCAACGAGCATACCTCCTCTATCGTAATAAATAACTTAAGTTCTGTTTCTATTGTGCACACTCCTTGCCCTTGCCACCTTTTGAAGAGCCATTCTTCTCTTCTGCCCTCTTGATGCGACAATCTTGGATTATGTGTCGTAACTATAAAGGTCTTTTCTTCTTGTCATGTGACGAGATGCACCACTGTCCAACACCCATGAGTCATCTGTTCCTGAATCTTCAACCGACGAGCATACCTCCTCTAGAGTCTATCGTAATAAATAACTCAAGCTCTGTTACTGTGCACACTCCTTGCCATTGCCACCTTTTGAAGAGCCATCTCTGCCTTCTTGATGCGACAATCTTGGATTATGTGTCCTTTCTTCTTGCAGTGGAAACACTCTCCCTTGAACTTCTTTTTGTCGTTCTTTTTGTCTCCATCTTTTGAAGAGTCCACTTTGCCTCCTTTGGCATTTGTTGTGAATGCAACATGTCCTTTGCTGACACCACTCCTTGCCTTGAGGGGAAGCTCCTCTTCCATGAGTAAGGCTCTGAATTCTTCAAAAGTTAGTGATTGAGGTCTGATTTGAGTATTAAGAGCAATTACCAAACCATCAAACTTAGGTGGATAGATTCGAAGAGAACGCCGAGCTAGCTCCTCACTTGACTTTTGTACCCTTGCTCTCGCCATTTGATCTCATAGATTCTTTATGCAAGTGATAAACACCTCTGCAATCTCCCCATCAACAAACCTTACCTTTCTGCTGCTAGCTGATTCTCCAAGTTCTAAATCCGTGTTTGTTTACGAGTTTCGTATTGATTTCTCAATATGTTCCATGCTTCACATGCCTTGGTAGTATGTTGAATGAGAGTCAAAACACTATCAATAGTACTTGTACTTGTAACTAGAGCATCTTCATTTCTACGTTTCTAAGCATGTAGAAGATAAGCATCGAGAGGAATCATTCCACCAAGATTATTTGGATCAGGTGTTTCTTGGGGCTCATGATTAGTCCCAAGTAGAGTCTACAAAAGCTCATATGAATCAAGGATAGAAGTGATTTTAAACTTCCACTAGGTGTAGTTCATACCATCAAGTTTACCTTTCGTGAAGGCTGGTGGTCGTATCCCCGACGTTGGGATGACCAACATCATTACTTCTCCTACATGTGCTCCACCTACTCTTGTTGACAAACCACCTTGATTCCGAGTTGTAGATGATGATGTACCCCTTCACATCATCTCTCTTTTGTCGTTGAAACCTCTTTGTTTTTGCTTCTGCACCACTCAGAGCCTCGTGAGCTCTAATACCATATAAGAAACAAATTGAAGCACAACGGAATAGACCAATAGACATAGTTGAGAGAAAAACGAAGACAAAGATAGACGTAGACCGAGAGATATAGAACTCAAATTCTCAGATTGCCAAGCGTAATGCAATTACAATGATGGTGTTGTCCACCCATGCACTCCCAATGTGGAGCTTAGATGGCAATCTATACAGACTCTAGATGAAGGGGTTACTAGTGTGCAATGCTATGTAAAGCTCAACCTCGGCCATGCTTATATAGCTTTTACAAGGGGAGTCTGTATAGATAAATGTAATCGAGAAGTACAAAATAGTCGGCAAAATATACAATCCGACAATATCTCCACAACTAGAAGTCCTACCGTCTCGGCCCTACGAGAACTCTGCAACACTACAGGGCAAGTTCCATATCGAACATAACAAATGCTTTTCTCAAGCCTTTCTTGAATTTGTCTTACTATATTCATTGTAACCTAAAAGCAAAATATCATCAACATAGATAATAATAATGATGATAAAAGCTAATGGATTGTTCAAGAATTCTTCTTGAATTAAGCAAATATGGATCTTTTCATGCCATGCCCTAGAGGTGCCTATTTCAAACGATAAAGTTTCCTTTTTAATTTGCATATCAAATGTCTCATACTTCTAATTTCTCATCCCAAATGCTTATTTACATAGACCTCTTCATGAAGGTCGTTATTTGATAATGAAGTTTTGATGACTAACATAATGTATCATCCAACCAAAATAGAAAGTCATACCAACAACATATCTAACAATAGTCTAACAGTATACTAACAACTATATGCTTTCGTCACACAATCACATTCCCTTTGTAAACTATCATCAAGGAAAATATTTTATCTTTTTTTACTTATTGTCTCCTTGTGCCTCACCTATCCCAGGCCACATAGATTCTATGAGCAAAACCATGTAATACAGAACTAAAGTGTTGCGAACATACAGAATCTATGTAAAATAAGCTCTTTGCTATGAGAATTTCCTCATATAAATCGATGAAGATAATTTCTTTCACAATTTTACAAGCACCTGAAACATAAAATACAACATTTCACCTGAATAACTTCATCCGGCTTGATTTCCACAGCTTGTACAAACCAGTTGCTATCGACAAGGCTCCGACTAGGCGGAAGAGAATAATTAAACGAAGGAACCAAGCCACCGATTACAGTGAACTGGTTTAAACTATCAGTGGTATTCAAATGGCTAGTAACATCGACCTCCGAAACGTCAGTGTAAAGAAATTCCTCCAAACTTCCATGCCAGAGGCGGCATTTGTACGATGTCACGCGCGCATCTTGAACTAATATCCGCGCAGTCGCGCCTTTGTTCATAACGAGCTGTGCAACAACCTTGCCTCCCACATCCATGAATTGCAGACTCTCGCACCCGAACTTTTCCTGCAACTGTTGAGCTTGAAGCTGTTTCGGGTCTTTGACGTGGCGGGCCGTGCATTCTACTTGCAAAAGCTTGTTGGATTGCCGTTTTAGTGGCAGAAAACAGAAGGACCGGAAAGCTAGCGACTTCGCTAAACCAATGCGATGGCAGGATTCTCTGCTTGATAAAGCTTGTGCAGATTTGCTAGTGGCGCAAAGAGGCAGCTTGAGTGACGATGCCATTATCCGAATATCAACCTGCACCAGCAATCTAATTGTCACCAAGCATTGCGAACGCGGGATGCTTCATCTGCTTCACGTTTGTAACCATGGCATCCTCCATTCAAATAACATATCAACCAATATAAGTTTTTTTTCCCCTTTTTTTTTTTGATAGTACAGGAAATGTGAAGTGTCGAGTGAGTGGATCTTGAACTACACACCCTCCCCACTCTGCTTCACGTTTGTAATCATGGCATACTCCATTCAAAGAACATATCAACCAATATTTGTTTTTTTTTTTTTTTTTTTTTTTTTTTTTTTTTTTTTTTGGGGGGGATAGTCCAGGAAATGTGAAGTGTCGAGTGAGCGGGTCTTGAACGCAGACACCCTCCCCCACGACGTTCAAGGCATTCCACTACACCACTCATCTAAACTCTATAAGTTTTTACAACGACAGACCTAGTGGATATTTTAAACCAATAGATCGAGCATTTTGTGGTTAACGAGGTCAAGAGAATTGAAAATTTGTTATTCCTGAGTATGTTTAGAGAACAATTCAATACAAAAGCTACCAATTCATACACAAAAGCTCTAAATGGTTACCTCAATGACTTACACATGGGCTTAAATAAGACGATCATGAATTTGTGGACCATTGCGATATGGTGTGGGAACTATCAATTCATATATGATAGCTTTCTGCAATCACTTGGATGGTTTTCCTATGAGCTTCATGCAAATCCACCTTCAAGCTAAAATATAAGGACCATAAAGTTGTATAGAGTCAAGGTGCAATGTGAGAGTTATTAATCCATATACAATAGCTTTTGGCATTTACTTTGGTTGGAAAACATTAGCATTATCTTGATTTTGATGAAACATTCTAAGAGAGTATTCTTGGAAAATGCTTAGTTGATCTTTGGATCAAATGTCTTCCAATAGTTGTATGTCCCATGGTCATTCACCTACACAACTCTTCTTTCAAGTTAGTTCAATCTTAAAATGAGTGGATTGTGAGGTCAAACTCCTTTCAAACAAAAGAAAAGAAAAAAGAAAAAGCAAGGATAGTGATAGAGAACCCACCAAAACCCTTGGAATTACTACAGTTTCCTTTCCTTGATACCATGTCATGTATGAGATTATGATACCAAGCTATCTTCCTTTGGTTTCTTCTTGGATCTTTTTTTTAATGTGCTCCAATATGTTATCTACTTTCCATTGCATACATCTGTTGTCACTTGTGGAATTATTTGACTTTATCTGATTGTGTTTGTCATGTAATAGTAACTTATCACATGTGTAAAAGCATGTGACATTGGCTACATTATGCATGGTAGATATTGAGATTCAATGTGGCTTTTTGTTTGATTAGCAAGTTAATAATCATGCGGCATGAATAACCTTTAAACAAAAAAGAAATCATGTATTTTGCAACTTTTGTAGGAGAACCTTCGTTTTTTAAGGATTGATTATTTGTCCATGAATTTATAGTTATTCTCTTCGAAAAAATTAGAGGCAAATGCACATTTCTCTATAGATAGGCATGCCAACCACCATTTATTACAAGTTTATAAAAGAAATTATATGCTTTTATTAAAGGAATCTTCTTTATTTCAACTACGCATTTGGGTTAATAAAAAGCACTCTTAAATACACACATTTTCAGACTTGTCATATGAAGTGTGCAGGGAAAATTGAATCCAATCTTATGTATTATTCTTTCTCTTTGTCTCCACATTCTATCATTGTTATTGTACCTTCTTTGGTTCCTTTTTTTTATGGTTGCATGTGCACGTAAACATGATCCTACATGTGTGGTAATAGAGCTTTCATGTAATCACCAAACACATTAAATCATTTTTATGCTCATAAGCAAGCCTAGGAAAAGATAGGTTGAATCTTGGAGGAACTAACCAAACCATTTGCACCTGCACATCCACTTCTCATAAATCGCTCGACATTCCTCACTTACAACCTGATATACTAGGCATGCTCTCTATCCTTTTTTTTGCATTGTTGTTGTATGTTCTTTGTTTCCTTTTTTCTTTTCTTGGAATAATGGTATCAATTTTTACATACAAAAGGCATGTCAAAAATCATCCACATGCTCATAAACAAATCCATAAAAAGGAATATGAAGCTCAAAGAAACATATCTAACTACTTGTAGTTGCACGCTTCCTCTTGGTCAACACTAGACACTCTTTGACTTACAATCCAGACACATACATTGGCATTACATTGGTCATCTTTGACTTCTTTGGCATTATAGATTTCATTGGGTGGTGTTGGTAGTAAGCAAAGAGGCCCAAGCAACTTGATGAGACAAGGGAGTGTGAGACAGACAAGTCAAAGGGAGTTAGATAGAGCAAAGGCAAAGCAGGGTTTTGACAAGGTAGTCAACCAAAATCTGACAATTAGGCTTATTAAATTTCAAAGTCCTAATCCTTGTAAAATTGTAATCTTGATCACTACACATCATTGAAAATTCTACTTTTGATAATTCCGACTCTATTTTGTTCAATTCAAGGAGTCCTCGAGATTGTAGAGTACTAGAAGTATCTATGTATCGAATTTCGTATTTTTCTGACCTCATTTGAACCTCCAAATAGGCATAGGAACTTATTTTATAACTAGGTCAGATACTAGGTCTAGATAGGGCCAAAGCTAGTGAAAAACTATAAAAAGAGATAGAGAGCTCATTTTTTAGGTTAAAACTTTGGGAATTGAAGTGAACAAAAGACATTGTAATCATATTTTTTGGCTAATCAAACATTCCATTGCTCCATCTCTTTGTCTTGCCATGTGTATGTGTGTATGTTTGCGTATGTGTGTGCATGTTGGTGTGCTTCTCGCTCACACACTTGTAGTCTCACTAGCTCATGATCATCATACCACCATCATGTCTTTCTGGATTGACAATTATGAGGTGGATCTCCTCACATTGATGCTTATCGTTGTGCTAAAGTGACACCAAATTGGGCACCGTTGCTGGGGAACGAGCTTCGAGGACAAGCGTGTGATGGTAAGATGTAGAGATTTGACATTGGAATGGTAAGTAATTAGGTAATTTCTTTACTTTTCTTAGTTCTTACATCATCATCACCTTCCTCACCATTTCCCACCTCCATCTCCTAATTCGCTAAAATTTTCAGTTTTTGATCATATTCCCACCTCACCGTCCCTCATTTCATTTGTGAGAGTGAGAGTGAGAGAGAGAGAGAGAGAGCAAATTTATGTGCATTTTTTTGCATGTTTCTTGAGCTTCCTTGCAGGTACCAGCATCCACAGTAGCTGCAGAAGCTCCAACAGGTACATAAATTCTCTACACAAACCCTGAAGCGTAGCTCTCTGTCAATCACGATATCTTTTTGTAAAACTAAGTGTAGCATTGTAGTGTAGGCACCATGCACATCACATAGCTATATTTTTTTTTTTTTAAAGATGTTTTTTCTATCAATCATGATAGACATCTTTGTCCATCACGACAAAAGGTGTCCATCACACAACAACACAATGGATAGAAGATGATAGACAAGATGTCCATCATGATGGAAAGTTTATCCATCATGATAGACAACCTCACATGATTGATAGACTCTTATGAGTAAGTATGTCCATCACGATAGACATGCCTCGTGATAGATAGAGTCCATCATAGCATTGGTCCATCGTGATTGATACATTTCATGATTGATAGTGTTCATCACCATTTTAGTCAATTGTGATTGATAGCAGTCCATCACGTGATAAACGAAAGACAGACCCCGACAGATCTATCCATCACGATTGATAGGCCATGATGAAGAGTTATGTCCATCATGATTGGTAGCCTCCTCGATCACGATAGATAGCCATTATCAGCTAAAAATTAGGGTTTTTTTTTTATATATTTTGAGCTAAATTTTGGTGAATTTGTCAGGCTCTTAGAGTAGTTTGGAGTTCCTTGACAAGGCAAAGGCTTGTTGGCAAAAAATCACACTTTGGAAGCTTACTTCTTGGGCATTGGAGCACTCATCAAAGCAAGGGACTCAAGATTGGAAGAACACTAAACCCCTTAGTCAATTTTTTAGTTGAGGCTAAGTATGACTGGTGGTAATGATTAATTAGGGTTACGTTAGGCATGATACAAGTACAAGAAACCCTAATTACTCAAGTTCAAGTGTAAGTTAGAATATTATTGCACCAAACTCTAAAGGAGAAAGTACTTAAGTGGATTGAGTACATCTCAAAGTGCAACAAAACTCAAGTATTCCTAATGACAACATTGGTCAGACAATATTACACTAGAAAATTTTATAAAAGAACAAGTGATTGTCACGAAAGAACGTCCCAACATGGTTGTACTTGGGAAAATTGGGATTCATAGACATATCTTATGAACCTTAGATCAACTAGACACCTATTTCGGGATAGACAAAGGATCAAATCCTCTAAGGCTAGTTTCAATCACACAGCTAGGTCATGGGCCCAACCACTCAGTGATTATCCTTACATGCTAAGTTTGGAAACGAGTGATTCGGAAATGTCCTATAGCATGGAGAGACCCACAAGTAGTTTAGACATTGCTTATTTATAGACACTAGAAGGTACCTCCTATAAGACACAGTTGGAATATATTAGGACCAACCAATTAGGTGCTTGCATATATGAGGATGGCCTGCAAAGATCAATCAATCCAAATTAGAAACTCGCATCAGCCCTTTGGACTTGAACACACCCAATTGTCAAATTTGAAGAGGAACCATACATTGATAAGCAGCGAACCATGTATGTGGCCATCAACTTACCAGATAGGATAGATGAGTTTGGAAATGTTATCCCAGAAAATGAGATAGGAGACCTAGAGTAAGGAGACCAAGGATGAGAACCCAAGACTCCACGAGGCAAATTTATCTTGACTAGAGTGATTACCCTAGAGTGGATTCCCCAAGACAACAAAAGTTTAGAGTTATTCTTAAATAGAGAAATAGATGAAGGCTTTTGGAGATTCAAACCAGATCAACTTAGTGAGGTAGGCAGAGTTACCATGTACAAGCTCAAAGATCCTAAGATACTAGGTAAAGTTTTCAAACTGGATAACACATCAAAAAGGATGTTCTTGGTAATGGAGCATGGTAGGCATGCCTACACCTAGAAGGGCAAACTAGTTTTCCCCCCACATAAATTGAATGTATCTTATGGCTAACAAGAAGCAGGATCATCTCACACCCATGGTACCCATAAAGAATGAACCAAAGAAAGATTGGAGGTGAGCTTTGCAAACCCAATAGGAAGAGAACAATCAAGAATGGAGACAGAAAGAACAGATCAAGAGAGACACAAAAACCCAAGACATCAAAGAGGCATGGATGAGTTTCCCTTGCCCAGGCCTAGAGAACACCCTAGGATTTTGAGGCCTACCCAACTGTTTAAATCCATGAAGAATTACTTTGATGGTACTGGAGACCCATATGATCATGTAGCAGAGTTTAGACAAGTATTGAGAGTGGAACATGTTGATGGCTTATTCACTCAATACAATGCTTTTGGTATAACTCTAAAAAACACAGCCTTGGCATGGTTTCAACCACTACATCAAGGACAATTTAGGAACATTGATCAACTGCTAGAAGCCTTTATCCAGTTCTCCAAAAGTGGCATCAAGTAGAAAACCTCATCCCTGATCCACAACTTCAAACAAACACCCCAGGAGACAGTTAGACTAGTGGGAAGAAGGTTTAGACAGTACCTAGAGAGATGTCAGATTCCAAAACTACCCACACCAGCCAAACAAGTGGCATTGTTCTTGGATGGGTGCTAAGTGCCAAATTGAGATCTTATGTGTATCGAAAATAACCTAGGACCATAGAGAAGTGTGCTTGTATGTGCATTGATGTTGAGGATAATCTAGAGGGAGAGTTAGAGCTTTCCAAGAATTATAAAGATTCAGCTAGAGCTACTAGTTTCACTTCTAGACCATCCACTTCAATAGAGGAGTTTGCACAGAAATCAGCACAAAAATTAGGTGTCTTGGGTAAACATGCCCCTAGAATGATCTTTGTGAAATGGTGTTACAATTGTGGAGAAGACCAATGGCTAATGTTTGTCTTACATCTCAACCTCAAGGAAACCCTAATAGTCAATATTGCACCATCGAGAGAAAATACACGAATCACACTGCACAAGACTACCCTTATAACAAGCAAGTGGTTAGGCAATCTTATCCACATATATATCAACAAAGGGGAAGATATCCAAATGAGTATCAACTTCAACAATACTTAAGGCCACAACAACCTTACTAGCCACAATACCTAGCTCAACACAGACATCAACCAATGTTGGGTCAACAACCGCCTCCCCCAGCAAATGTGTCCCAATCAAGGATACATTAGCAGAAGAAAACTTGAGTAGAGCCTTAGTGCCAACACCTACCTTGTTGAGATATCAAGCTCAACATGTGATGATCTAGGATGACACTTATCACTTTTTCATTTCTCTGACATGTATAGTGGGCATGCTAGTATATGTCAAAGATACTCCATTGAGCTTTACTAAATTTATCTATCAAAAGTGATGGAAAATTTGTTTCTTGCCATCGCACTCATTCGTGCACTTTAGGATTTCCCTTATGTACTATTCTTTATATATTGCACTTGTATTGTTTTTTTGGGTCATTCTTGTACATTCCTATATGTAATAGAAGAAGAAAAAGAAGAAGAAGAAGAAGAAGAAGAAGAAGAAGAAGAAGATCATTCTTCCTTGAACTCAATCTGTGTGTGTGCTCCTCTTTGATTGTGAGAGTCTATGTGTGAGCTCTCTTACTTATCTCCTTCCTTATGACATGGTATCAGAGCCAGTGTGGCCGTAGAGAGCTTGTGGAGAAGGCTGATGGTGAAGAGTGTGTGAGAAGGCATGGAGAAAGCGTGATTCACAAACGACCTCACATTGCTACAAAAATTGGCATGAAGGTAGAAGGTGTCAAAATATTTTCGTGAGTTATCCTTTAGGATCACTCATTTTTTATAGATTTCTATTTTGGAGCCATCTCAACCTCCATTTCGAGCCTGCAAGGTGGGTCCCACAGAAAAACCAAGTTAGTTTGCAAAACTATAACTTGCATCTTGTTTGGAAACACTCATATAATCCATATCCAAAATTTCAAGTGATTTCATGTACTATTGATAAATAAAAACTATGTTTTTTTTAGATCAAACTATCATGTCATAATGCGACAGCGTTCAAGCAGAATTACTGCTTGTAGTGTTTTTGTACTGTTGTGAATTGTTATAAAAATGGCAAACACAAATGGAATGAGTCGGCTTATGAGCGATAAGCTGGACAAGAATAACTTCCATGCTTGGAGATTCAGAATGATAAATTTCCTGATTGGAAAAGGCTACTGGAAGTACATTGAAGGAGAGAACAAAAATGTTCCGTAGTTACAAAAGAGGAATCGAATTGCAGACCAATTAAGAGCATATGAGGAATGGAATCAAGGAGCATGAAAGCTAATGTATTGGCTATTTTTTAGCATACAAGATAACATGATTGGGTACATATAGGATGTCATGACTTCGAAAGAGGCTTGGAACAGTTTGGTCACATTATATGAGACCAATACAAAGGCACAGAAATTGCAACTCAAGAACGAGCTGCACCTGGAGAAAAAGGGCATGTTGGTAAGTGACTACACCCTGAAAATCAAAAGCATATGTGAGTCACTTGCATCTATTGGCGTGAATGTAGATGATGATGATAAGGTGGAAGTGTGCTTTCATGGTTTAGGAGTTGCATATAAGCAGTTTAGAACTTCTATACAGACCAGGGAAAATATTCTAAATTATGTTGATTTGGTTTCCATGTTGATTATTGAAGAAAAGAATCTTGGTGAGGACTCAAACTCCCAAGGAAAACCTAGTTTTGAGTAGGTATTCTACTTTGGCAGAGGAAGAGGTAGAGGCAGAGGCAGAAATTTTTGAAGTGGAAGAGGAAATAGTAACCAAGATCAAGGTCAACATCAGAATCATGCAAGAGGTAGAGGATAGTTTTCGAGGCAAGGGGAGCCAAAAAGGCCACAAAAATTTTGAAAGAAATGATTCAAGTAATGCTATAAAGGATGATGGAATTGTGGTAAACCTGGACACTTTGAATGTGATTATAGGTTGAAGAATCAAAGTAACAGAAGGTAGTAAAACAATTATGCATTTATGAGAAGTTGTTCATGGTTCAACATCATATGATGAATATGATGTTTGCTTATGTTTCGAAATCAAATGGTAATGTCTGGCATGTTGATTAAGGTGCTTCAAATCACATGACCAATCATGTGGAATAGTTTACTAGTTTGCAAAAATTGCAAGTTCCTGGATATGTTGAACCAGGTGGTGACACATCACACCCTATCAAGCATACAGGAAACATAGCATTGTGTATGGAGGATGGAAAGGTAAAACATCTTGTTGATGTGCTCCATGTTCCAAATATAACAAAGAATCTGGTTTCTGTTGGACAAATGGTTGACCAAGGATTACAAGTCAGGTTACAACATGTCAATTTGGCAAACAATTAAGAGCATCATTTCCACACGACAAGCATGTTAGTGAGAATGTGCTAGAAATAGTACATACAGATGTTTGGGGTCCTGCAAAGACCACATCTATGGGCAATGTAGGTGTTATATTACTTTCATTGATGACCATACACGAAAAGTATGGGTGTATTTCATGAAAGAGAAGAGTGAGGTGTTCACTCACCTCTAGAATTTTAAAGCTATGGTGGAAAAGCAGATAGGGAAGTATATTCAAACATTAAGATCTGATGGAGGATGTGAATATATGTCAAATGAGTTTAGCAACTTTCTAAAAAGTCATGGAATTCGATGCCAGTCTTCTAAATAGCGAGGTAGTTGAGCCTATTTTTTTCCAATCTATTCCACATGAGCCTGAGAGCATACTACACACTTGAGAGAAACAGATGAGAAGTCACTTATATAAAGAGTGTCTAGTAAAGTGGAAAGATAGTTTAGAAGATAGTGCCACATGGGAGTGGGTTAGCACCCTCTAGAGACAGTTTCCCAGTTTTAGATTACCTTCCCAAGAGTCTTGTTAAGAGGAAGGATACGGGGAGACAACATGGAGATATGACCACGTACTTGAAGTACATGGGGATATAGTGGGAGTGATGCTTCTATATATTTTTTTCTCTCTCATAGACCTTCTTGTTTTGAAGATGCAACTAGAAATGCGGAAAAAAAGCTATGGATTGAGTCTTCATGATGCTAGAGATGCATTTGATGTTTTTCCACATTGGCAGTTGCGAGGAACCGTGTGTTCCATGCTTGCACTAAGCACATTGAGGTGCACTATAGAGAGGTTCTCTACTTGAGAGATCAATTTGGCACATATGCCCACACAGGAGAACATTGCAGAGCTTTTCACAAAGGCTCTACCTAGGGAGAAGTTTGAAGCTTTCCGCAAAGCTTTGGGCTTACTTCTTTTTGTGGGTTGATTGCACATAGCTTGGCACTTCCTTATGCATGAGTGTCAACTCCTCGTTCACCGCATCACTCCTGCAAGAGAACGATAGTTACGACCACCACGTGCTAGAGAGATGACTATCCTCGCAACCAAATGCCTCTATATATAGCTCTCTCCAAGGGACTGCCTTCTTGGGCAAGTGGTTACTAACCATCCAAGTGCCAGCCATGTAACTATATGTGCGCCAAGTGTTCTAGCTAACCAGAATTAGCTTAAGTGGATGCTTCTAGAAGGTTCTAGAGCTCTTTGGGCAAAACACTCTCCGCATGCTCCCCATGGGGGTTGAACCTAAGACCTCCGCCTTCACATCCTTGAGTCTTAACCACTAGGCTAAGTGGATCACTTGGTTCCAAGAGTAAATGACCTTGTAGTAAGTCTAGACTCGAGATCTTTGGTCATACATACAAGCGACCAAATGGTGTCTGAACTAATCGGACCCTTAGATCTTACATTCTTCCGCCTTGGAAAAATATTTTTGTCCAAAAAAATAGAGCTATATATCTACTGTAGGCAACCCCCAAGCATCATGTTCTAAAACTGGAAGAACATGGTCATGTTCTAAAACTGGAAGAACATGTTCATGTTCTAAAACTAGAAGAACATGTCTCATCTTTGTGGTGGCATCCCTGCCCAAATGATTCATAACATTACTATTTTGCTTTGCACTTTGATAAACTGGTCAAAGTACAAAGTAGTGAATGAATAATAAGGATGGATCTAAAAACATCCGTGATCAATTCATAGTTTTTTACTAGGTGCGATCTTGACACAAACATGTGAAGTAGGTGGATTCAAATTACTAGTCCATTTCTAGGCATGACTGGTGCAGGGACTTAGTAACGAAGGCATGATTCTTATTTCTTGCAAGACTTTGAGAACTCCTGATTCACTTGAATTTGATTTGGAGCACTTAAAGTTTGGTGGTCCCAAACATCTAACTTGAATGTTTATACAATGGTATATTGTTAACCAATATTCACGTGATTTTTGCACCCGACTAGAGGACTACCTGATCCAAATAGGTGGAAAAATCTTATGTAAATTTGGAGGGGAAAGTGTAAGTGCACCATTGACACATGATCAACCATACTTTATATTTGACCAATTCAAATTCAAAATGAAAATTGTCCAATTTAGGACACTTTTCTCAAAGACGAGCTAGAAGTTCTTTGGGATTTGTCAATCTGATGAGCAATTCCTAATTTCTCTATTTTAAAGTATACTGGACTCTAGGAAATCATTTATGCTATAACTTGAAGCAAACTCAAATGAATAAGTCAATCTTTGAAGATTGAAAAGGTTCTTGTTCATAACATCTATCTAGGATGTTTAATTTAGTGACTTGGTCCTAACCGGCTAACCCTCGTCTTTTGTGAAAAGAATCAAATATCATATCTGAGCCAAAAGATTCAGAAAGCAGAAAGAGAGAACTAAAACTGTACAACCAATTCAAACTTCAAAACATACATAAACTTGCTATGAGTCAAAGCCTAGATGACTCAGAACTTTAACTTCTCAAATATTTGTTTCAACAGGGTATTGAAGCATTTTTCGTATCTCTAAGAATTGTCAGGGCAACACTAGATTGTGCTCTCTGACTATAGTAGAAAAGATTTCAGAAATACACTTTTGATTACAAGAACACCCACGAAGGGAAAACGATACAAGAATACGTGACTAATACAAGATAGCCCACAACCCAGGACTGATAAGTATGAATAACTCGACTAGAGATGATATAGGAGATCCCACAACCCGGGATCGTAAGTATGAAACAAGATATCTGGATTGCAAGAACTCCCTTCTGGGAGATGAACTAGATATAAGAAAGAACTCGACAGGATCTCGTACTATGAGATTACAAGAGGGCAGGACAGGATGTCCAAGAACTAGACTAGACAAGACTAGAACAAGGAACAAGACAAGAACTGGAACTAGAACTTGGAGAGTACTTGCTTGGCGGACATGACTCCTTGAGCTCCCAAGACTGGTATTGGCAAGACTGAGAATGAATCTGACCAAAACTTCCTTATATAGGGTTTTCAAGGGCGGTTACGAATTGATGATATCATTGATTAAGTCATCAATTCGAAGCATGGTCTTTGGATGTCAGAATCAAGCAAGAAGACAATTGATCTTAGGGTTTTGGCACGTTCTAGATGCAATGGGAGCATTGGTTTCCTAATTTTGAACCAGTCATGAGATATAGGATTCACGTGGAATTTCAGGTTCAAGATGGTTTCCTTTCTCCATGACATCACCTCCCCCTCAAGCGATGAGTTCCACAAGGAGCGGTCATGTTCTCTGGTCTCGACTTCATTGGATTTCTCTTATGGAATTCTTGAACCTTGATTGGTGCTCTCTGAAGGTTTTCTGTAGGTTCCCAAGTATGATCACTGATATCATACCCTTTCCAATGAACAAGGTACTCCAATCTTTATCGGGATATTCTCGAATCTAGGACATGCTCGACTTTGAATTCTTCATGATCGTCAATCTCGATAGGTGGTGAAGGACCTGGTCTCTCCCCCCTCAATGGTGAAATCTGATATGGTTCCAACATGGACACATGGGAAACTAGATGTATTCTCATGGTACTTGGTAAATGGATCTTGAAGGTGATTGGATTAATCTTGGCCAAGATGGTGAATGGACCAAATCTCTGATGATCTAGCTTTGCACAAGGTCTTTAAGTCTGCAAATTATTCCTGAGTAACCACACTTTATCTCCGATTTGATAGGATGGATTTTGAACACGATGCTGATCTGCATATTATTGTATTGCTCGTGAGCTTTATGGATCTCTTCCTTGATTTCTTTGTGAATGTCCATGAGGTACTAGGCCTTATCTCTCATAGCTAGGCTCTTGACATGATTTGAGAGTCGTATATCCATCCTTGGATGTTGTCCATAATTTGCAAAGAAGGGAGTGTGCTTGGTAGATGTATGAATGCTATTATTATAGGCAAACTTTGAAAAGGGTAAAAGCTTGAACCAATCATTTTGATGATAATTTATGGTGCATCGGAGATACTGTTCTAGGACTTGATTCACCCGTTTTGTTTCTCCATCAGTCTGTGGATGATTAGCTGTAGATACTTTAACTTGAACACCAAGGAGCTTGCATAGACTGTTCCAGAAGCTGGATATGAACTATGGACCTCGATCACTGACAATATCATCAGGCAATCCATGAAGCCTAAAGTTATATATGAGAAAAAGTCTAGTAGTGGCTGCACCTGTGATTACCTTGGTAGTTGGAATGAAGTGTGGCATCTTTGTAAATCTATCCACAATAACAAGAATGGCATCATACTTTTCTGACTTTGGTAGATCTGTGATGAAATCCATAGATAGTGAAGCCCATGGCCTCTCTAGAATGGGTAAAGGTTACAAGAGGCCATGAGGTTTATGTCAGGGTACCTTAGATCTATTGCAGGTGTCATAGGTTTGGATATATTCTTTGACTTCCTTCCACATTTGAGGCCACAAAAAATCCCTTGATATGAGTTCTATTGTTTTATTCACTCGAAAATGTCATGTTGCAAGGTTGTCATGACATTGTTGAAGTACTTGGATCCTGGACTTTCTTGGAGGGACATACAATAGATTCTTATAGAGTAGTAATCCATCCTTTTCCTAAAATTCATTTATTTCTTGGACTTTTCCTTCTTGAACTTTTTGCTTAATGTTACAAAACAATTCATCCTGTGGTAGATTCTCATGGATCAAATGATTCAAGGCTGAGTCTTCATGATGGCTTGAAGAGATAGCTGCTAATTGGAGATGCTCACGCTTGAGTAATACAATGTCTTATTGATCAAAGGCCTCTTCACCCTTCTTTGGTGCAAGGTAAGATCTTCTAGAAAGGGCATCTGGTTGACATTGTTGACGTCCTGGAGGATATGTGATGACAAAGTCGAATTTGGATAGAAAGTTACTCCATTGAGATTGCCTTCTATTGAGGATGCGGGTGGTCATAAAATACTATAGGTTCTTGTGATCTATATACACAGTAGCTTTATGAGCTGCTCCTTTTAGATGGTGATGCCAGGTATCAAACACGTCCACTATGGCAAGAAGTTTTTTTATCATGGATTTCATAATTAATTTATGGAGGGGAAAATTTCCTTGAATGATATGCAACAAGATGTAGGTGTCCAATGTCCATCATCTCCATATTGGGAAAGAATGGCCCCTCGGGCAAAGTCTGATGCATTTGTTTCTAGGAAGAAGGGCTTACTAGAATCAGGATGAACTAGAATTGGAGTAGTAGTGAATGCTGATTTCAAGGTCTAAAAGGCTTTTTTTGCTTCTTCAGTCCATGAGAATTTGGAGTTCCATATAAGCTTGGTAAGAGGTGTCACTATCTTGGAGTAATCTTTGATGAATGTCCTATAGAAGTTGGCAAACCCTAGAAAACATTGTACATCTCGAACACATGAAGGTGGTTGCCAATCAATGATTGTCTCAATTTTCTTAGAGTCCATAAAAATTCCTTTATCTGATACAATGTACCCTAAAAATTCCACTTCTATCTTATGGAAAGAGCACTTCTCCAATTTTGCATATAATCCTTTTTCTCTTAGTTTCTCTAGGACTATCTTTACATGACATTCATGATCCTCTAGATTTTTGGAGAATATCAAGATATCATCAAGGTATATTACAACAAAATCATCTAAAAGTTCTCGAAAGATATCATTCATCATATATTGGAAGACACCTGGAGCATCTGTAAGACCGAATGGCATAACCACAATGGCCATACCTTGTTCGAAATGTTGTCTTCCATTCGTCTCCTTCTTTAATTCTGACAAGGTTGTAATCTCCTCAAAGATCAATCTTCGTGAAGAATTTTGCTTTTCCAAGGTGTTCCAAGATCTCTGATATGAGTGGTAGAGGTTATCTATTCTTTATAGTGGCTTTATTCAATCCACGATAATCTACACACATCCGGAGAGTCCCATCCTTCTTCTTTACAAATAAGATAGGAGCTCCTCTTGGAGACTTCGAGTGTTTGATAAACCCCTTTGCTAGATTCTCATCAATGTTCTTGCATAGTGATGTAAGTTCCTCTGAGGATAGTTTGTAGATTGTTCCAAAGGGTGGTTGTGCTCCCTCTTGAAGATCTATGGGACAATCATAAGGTATATGCTATGGGAGGATATCTGCATTCTTCTTTTCAAAAACATCTTCAAAGCCTTTGTACTAATTGGGTAGCTGCATTGGATCATCTTTCTTGGATTCTTGAGCTGGTATGACATAGATCATATATGTCAGTTCCTTCCTTAGTACATGTATGAAGGCCTTGGCTCTAACAAATGTTGGGTTCTTTTGGATATCTCGACGAGTGATTTTATTCTTTTCCTAATTGATGTCTGGATTATGCTTCTTTAACTAGGACATTCCAGTGATAACTAGATGTATTGGGCTTGATATTACATTGAAACATATGTGGGATTCATATTCACCAAGGTGTACTCTTAATGGTGTGGCTTCCATGGTTATATTCCCAAATGCTTGAGATCGTCCATCTACTACTTCAACTACTCCTGGTTTGTTCTTTCGAAGTACAAGAATTCCATGTTTTTTAACCAATCCTTCATCGATGAAACATGAGGATGCTCTTGAATCTACTAGGGTTGTAAGGGAAAGGGTCTTCTTGGGCATGATTAAATTGACAGGTGCAAGACATGTTTCTATACGTGTAGCTGGAATTATGAGACCCTTTTTTATATCATGGTCCGACTATACGGTCTCTTTTACAACTGGACTTCCTCGTTTCCCTACTCTACAAGGGTGGTTGCGACTCTGGAGTTTGTTCTCTTGTTGGGATAATTAATTGCAATATGTCCAGGGTTCCCATAATAGAGACATAACTTGTTATCTCTCCTTCTCTGTTTATCAACTGATTGTGGTACCCATTTCTTGATTGAGGTCATTGAATACTTATTACAAGAATTCATGGTCATTCATAAGAAGTCAGCACCATACCAACCACAAACAAACAAACAAGCCAAAAGCACAAATAAGATCTTATGTACTATGCTAATGAAGTTGGTGAATAATAGATGTCCTGATTGGGACAAATAGTTACATCATGTTATTTGGACATATAGAGTGGCCTATAAAACGGTACTGTAAGCCACACCCTTTTAGATGGTGTTTGGTAAAAATGCAATGTTGCCACTAGATTTTTAATACCTATGTTAAAAATGGTACAAGAGCATCAATGGATTGGCCACGAGCTCTTATCTAGATTTTTTGACTTAGAACTACTAGAAGAAACTAGATTAAGAGAAGCTGATGAGATTTACACAACCAAGAAAAGACAAAAGGCCTACTTTGATGCACATGAAAAAGATAAGGGATTAAAGGCAGGAGATTTGTTCTTGGTATATACACTAAAACAACATGCGAGGAAATTGGATTAGCGTGGCTATGAACCCATGCTAATAAACAAAATCTTGACTAGTGGAGTTGTCCATTTAGCCACTCTAGAAGGTGATATACTACCTAGCTACGTCAGTGGATGCAGAGTCAAATTATATCAAGAACCTGTCATGGAGGAAATGCTAAATCGTCTCAACATAGCCAAGAAATGCAAAGAAGAAGAAAAATGAATTAGAGAAGAGGCTGAGGCAGAAGCCTTGGAATGCATCTGATGAATGAAGTTAAGAAGACAAGGTAGAGATCAACCTATGAAAAATGCTTATGAGGCATCAATATACCACATGGCTATGTGACAAAGGATGGGTGGAATCCATGACAAAATCATAGATAGACATCCTTTTTTAACCATAGAAATAGGACAAGGAAAGAGTGCAAGGACTGTAAAAACTTTGATTGACTTAGGTGCAACCACTACTACAATTAGATTTTCCTACTGTCAAAACCTACTCTTGAACATCCATCCTAATGAAGCTTATCTCATAGGATTGGGAGGAGTTGAAACCCCCCTTGGTGAAGTGGAGCTTCCCATCTTCATTCAAGAGGTTCATATGATAGTTAAAGTACTAGTGTGTCAAGATGAGGACCTTATGGAACCCTCTTGTCTTGGGTCAAGATTGGATCTATGACCATGCGGTGAACTTAAACCTAAGAAGTGGACTTCTTCAAGTTTGGGTGAACCAGCAGAAGATCATAGTTGAATTAGTGAATCAACCACTCAAGCAATTGGGAAAGGCACCAACTCATGGTCCTTCCAGGACCCACTTGAAGATAACTATGATCTTCTTGTCCAAAGCTCTGTGATGCAAAAGAAAGAAACTTGTGAAGGAGTAGTAGGAGTAAACATGGAACTCCCTTCTCTACCAAAGATGATTGAGGCCCAACAAGTAAGGAAACCTAAGAAGTAGATGGTGAAGACCACTAAACCTTATGCACAAAAGCCAGTTTGACACAAGTGATAGCTCAAGGGAAGCAAATCTAGATACACGAGAGTGAGCAATCCTGAGACCCCTCAGCACAACCACAAGTACATACCAGACGAATGATGCACTCATGAAACACCAAAGCTAAAGGCTATAGAAGTCAATCTAAATGACTCATTATCCATTTGTGGACAATAGTTGTCAGATATACTTTGATCTTAGTGATTACTCAAAGTTTCAATCAGTCTAATCAATGATCTATTGTACCTAAAGGATGCAAAAGGATCATACAAAGATTCTTACATAATTTGAAGGATTAATATCCATGTTATTTGCAGGTAATGAAGCAGAATCTTGAAGCAGACTATTTGAAGAAGAACAAATATTCAAAATTGAAGAAGGAAGTACATTTCATCTCTAAATTTGGAAAGTTTTTGAAGTATTGATATAAATTCTTGTCTATACTTGACATAGAGGTGTTCTTAAGCCAAGGTAGACTTGACATTGGAGAATTAAAGGTCTCATCAGTGGTATCAGAGCTAGAGAATCAAATCAAGTCACAAGACTGAAGAGAAAAGTCCTGACTACTGTAGTTTTCCAAATTGGAGTTGAAGAAAGGATTGGAAGGCTAAAGTTTTGCAAAAGAACTTTAGAATGATAGAAATGGTCAAATATTTGATGGGATACATCATGAGAGAAGAAAAAAAGCCAAAATTTAAGGATCTTAGTCTTCGAACTAGGGAAGAACTTGCAGATTTGAAGAATTGGATGAAGAAAGATGCTCAAGAAAGAAGCATTATCTACATGGCGATCATTGACTATCTCTTACCACATATCAGAGGACTAGAGAGTGCAATTGATATATGGAATGCTTTGGAGGAACATTTCCAAAATACAATTAAGTCAACAAAGGCCTCACTATGGGTAGATTTTACAACCGATCCTTACAGGATTAAGAGGAGATGAAAGGTGAATGCCTTTCATATTGTCAACATAAAATCAAGTAGCAATTGCTATTAAAGATCAACACAGAATCACTTTTGCTATAAAATGGAGAGTGTATGCATTTAGGGTTATGCCTTTTGACTTAACTGATGGCCCAACAACTTTCCAAAGATTAATGTGTCACATTTTCAAAAAATTTCTCCAAAAAAGCATGGAAGTCTATGTCGATGACTTATATACCTATTCCTCTCAATGTCTACCTCACATACCATAACTAAGAAGAATATTTGACAAATGCAGACAATATTGAGTATGTTAGAATCTAGAGAAATGTGTCTTCATGGTGAGACAAGGAAAAAAATTGAGACATAGTGTGTCTAAGAATGATATTTGAATAGATGAAGATAAGATCAAAGTGATACTTGAATTGCCTAGACCCAAGAATGTGAAAGATGTACAAGAATTTATGGGATGTTGTGGATATTATCATAGATTTATTCACATGTACACAATAATTGCAAAACCTCTCTACTGACATTCAACTCAGTTCACTTGGGCATATGAATGCGAACATGCATTTAATGAGTTAAACAAAGATTGAGCTCAACACCAATTCTGAAAGTGCTTGGTTGGAACAAACCATTCCATATACATGTTGATCCATTTAATTTTGCCATCCAAATGCATCTAATTTCACCCTATAGCTTATGCTAGTAGACAGCTAAACCAAGACGAACAAAGTTACACCACTACTGAATGAGAAGGATCAAGGATGGTCTACATAGAGAATAAGTTTAGACATTACCTATTACACAATAAGTTTAACCAATCTCTATTGTATTTGGTCAATAAACCTTGTAATACGAGAAGGTTAGTGAGATGATTTCTATTACTTATGGAATTTGATTTGAAGTAGTGGTCAAGAAGGCTAATATGTATGTTAGGGCAAACTACTTGTCTAGAATGAGTCACACAAAACCACCAATAGGAGTAGCAGACGAGCTACCAAACACCTACCTATTCAATCTAGAAGTATGTCCTAGATGGGCGGAAGGGTTAGCACCTATACTTACACATGGACCTTATCATAAGATCAATGCTATTTGAGAGAAGGAGCTTGGAAAATAAGAGTCCTCCATATCATAGTAGGCAACATATATTTCAATGATTCCAATGCAGTACTCTGAAAATGTGTCGAAGATGAAGAATGAAGCAATCTAATTAAACAAGCTTACGAGAACAAATGGAATACACATAAAGTTCATACATAGGATTACCAACAACAAATTGCTAAGGAATTTTTTTCATGAATTCCTTTTCCCCATCTGATTTGGGACAATCATCCTTGCTCAATTTCACATATGTAGGTAAAGTTGTACTCAATGCCTTGCCACCTTAGATATTGACCCTGTGAAGTAATTTGGATATGCATTCACTTTGAGACAAGTATATGCATCTTTTACTCCTATCATGCACATGCCAAGAATACATTTTCCATCCCCTAAATCCTTCATATCAAAAGTCTCATTCAATTTCTTTTTGAGCAATCAAAAGTCACCAAAGGACTTGCCAACAACATATCATTGGCATAAAGTATCAAGCATATCAAGCTGCAATATGAGCATATCTTTGTGTAGAGACAATGATCCTCATTGCTTCGAGAATAGCCTTGAGACTTAATAAAAGCATCAAATTTTTGGTACCATTGTGTAGGGGAATGTTTGTTTTCTGGGAACTACATAATCCTCTAGTTCTTTGATATAGTTCCCATATGTAAGATCTCCATGCATGAAAGTAGTCTTCACATCCATTTGGACTAGCTTCAATTCATCCATTGCAACAAATCCAAGAAACATGTGCAATGTAGTCATCTTGGCTACTAGAGAGAAGATTTCTTTGAAATCAACACCATGTTGTTACTTAAAACCCTTTGCAACCAATCATGCTTTATACTTTCGAGAAGCACTATTTGATGTGAATTTCAACTTATGTAGCCATTTACATGGTAAATCTTTCCTATGATTTGGCAAAGATACTAAATCCCAAGTTCCATTCTTGTGAATAGAATCACTCTTAATGGCATGCTCCCACTTGACAAGATCCTTGCTCTGCATAGCCTCTTTGTAGCAAGAAGCCTCACCGACATATGTTAGCATAACAAAATCCAAAGCTAGAACATATCAATTAGGTGGATGTGAGACAGGTGCAGAACATCTCATGGTTCCTAAATAGGAACATTTGCAAACTAATATGACTAGACATTCTCTTGAACCTCCCTATGTGTAGCATTCTTATGCATGCTAATTGGAGGACTAGTATCCTCAAACACTACTCTTCTCACTTCAACCTCCTTAATGGGTTGTTTATGCATCTTAAACTCATTGAAAATGACATCATTAATTCTGATCATTGAGCGTGTTTTAAGATCCCATAACCAATATCCAAATTGACCTTCTCAACATATCAAAAAAAAGCATTTCTTTGACTTAGGTTATAGCTTTTGTCTAAGATTATTGGGTATATGAACGTACTCTTCACAACCAAAAACTCGAAGATGATCATAATATGGTGGCTTCCTTGTCCATAACTCTTGTGCCACTTTTAGAACTTTGGTAGTACTAGGTGAAAGTTTAATTACATGAATTGCAATCAATACTCCTTCTGCCCAAAATCCTTGTGAAATGTTTGCATGATGCAACATAGAACTTAATCTATCCTGAATAATTCTATTCATCCTCTCAGCTATATCATTCTATACTGGGTTATAAAGAGTTTTGAACTCACTAAAAATTCCACTAGACTAGTAGAGAAGGTTGAATTCATGTGAGCTATACTCACTTCCATTATCTAAACATAAAGCCTTGAGCTTAATTCTTTTTTTGTCTCAACCGAAGCAAGAAATTTTCTAAAAGTAGGGAATACCCCATCCTTTAATTTGATAGGATATACCCAAACTTTTCTAGTAGCATCATATATGAAATTGCCAAAGTAAAGAGAACCACCTAATGACCTTGTGGCCATAGGACCACACACACATATAGGGGTGAAATTTAAAGGTTGAATTCAAGATTCAATGTGTGCCTTATATACATACCTAGTTTGCTTTCCATACTGACAATGCTCACAAAATGAAAAATCTAAGAAAAATAACACAAGTAGCCAAAACAAGAAAGATTTTCCATTCCACTATGAGATTTGTTTGGCCAAACACCCATTCCAAATACAAGCCATAGGTTGTTCAGTAACACCTAACAAGGGTTCTTTCTGTGATAGAAATAAAGGATAAATTGAGCCAACTTTGCTTACTTTTACAATGACCATATTGCCTTTGTTTACATTTGCAATAACCATAATTCCCTTTGATATGCTAAAGGACTGAGCATAGAAAACCACTTGTAACCAAGGTCATTAAGTTGATCAGTTGACATCAAACTCCATGGTAATTGAGGTACATGACATACATTATGCAATTTTGAACCATCAATGAACTAAACAACTGCATCTCCAATCTAGACAATGTCACATAGTAAGAGTCACCAAGTCTCATGGTACCAAGAGACTTTGTTGCATAATTAGAGAACCATTCTCTATGTGGTGTCACATGGAAAGGAGCACCAAAATCTAGCGGCCATGTGCAAGAAAGAGAATCATCCATAAGAGCCTCACTAGGCATATTACTATCAAGTGTCCACACATCAACATCATCAGAAATAGCATTAATTTCTTCTATCTTCACTATTGAAGTAGATGGTGCAAGTAACTATTTAACATGCCTATCATGTGTCCTTTGTTATGAAAATAATGGCACTTGATATCCCTCTTCCTTGATTCTACTCTTATTTTGTTGACCATTTTTTTCCTTGCTCTTGCTCCAACCACCTTGTTGATTCTTTCCTTGGTAATAATCACGAACTTTATATGCATCTCTACTCCGAGTGCCAACCATAGAATTTCTACAGATCTCCTCACTCAAGAGTGCTCTTCATATGTTAACATAGAACAATTTACCATCAGGTGGACTATTGCTAATAGATGTGCAAAATGTATCCCATGATGATGGCAAGGTTCATAACAACAAGACTGCTTTCATTTCATTATCCTTTTCCATTTTTTTTACCTATAATTGAGAGAATACAACATTAAACTCATTTAGATCAAGAAAATGAACAAGCATCAATATTTGGGAGAATTTTGGTAGGTTCTCCCTTGAAAAATGGATCAATGAACAACAATGATCAACCAAAGGGATTATGTGAGAATGTATGTGCTCACACCAATAAGTGTGTCAAGGAGTAAACTCAACCATTGTATACTTGAAAATCTAAAATTGGCAGAAATTTTGCCACAGTCTCCTCTATAAAATCAACATATGATCAATGTAGAAAACTCATAAAACTATGAGTACGGACATGTAAACCTGCATAGTGAATCATCGACTCCACTCATATAGCCACTTAACCAAAAGAAGCCAACTAGGCTTATCGAGCACCTATGAACATCTAGCATACATCTCCTATGACGAGATTGGGTAAGTCTTCAACCTGCATCACCAAAGATACCCAACATTTGGGTGTCTCCCAATTAAGAAAACCTCACCATGACCCTCTTTATCAATGTCAAAGGCTTTATGTAAAAAAACATAACTGATATATCAATGACCACATGGATGTACATAAGTGGTATATATAGAAGCATACATAGTGTGTATTTCCTTAGTATATGTAGTAAAATGGTATTGAAAGCATGAATTTACATCCCAAACACTCGCCAACAACACTTTCAAGTGTTTGTCAACTCCGTTCTTTAGGCCCAAAAAACCTCCATAAACTTGTGGTGGTTGCTCCCACCACAACTGAAAGCCTTCCAAGAAATCTATAAGGAAAATCAAGAGCTAAAACTTCAATGATAAAGCTGAATGTACATTGCCAAGGAGACACAATAGTGCCTCTAGCTCTTACTATGATCTTTGGGCCAATCTTTCCACCTGTGTAGTTGAAATTGTCCCTAAACTACAAAATCAACTTCTAATTTTTCTCAAATTTGCACCCAAATAAAATTCCAAAAAATTGATGCAAATATCCCAAAAAGATCTTAAATATCTTGAATACTAGAATCACTAAGAAAATAGGGCTTAGTGGTAGGAAAACCTATTGTTAAGAGAGCCTTGGTGGGAACACTGTTGGAATGGGTGACCTCTTGAGAAGTACTAGTATTTTGTCTTCCTTGTTGGTTTAAAGTCCTTCCTTGCATGCAATCAATGGTGACTTCGATGACTCCGATGAAAAGGTATGTCAAGGTCTATGCCTTGGTCACCATCTTAGTTGTAAGCCATGGAGAAATCTATAGGTGGGTGCTCGCTCTGCTCACACATTAGCAATAACCTTTTGCTTCGAAATAGCTATAATATCAGTGAAGTTGTGTAATGATGATGCACCACGGTGGATTCTCCTTTACAAGAGCTCCACAATGATGCCCTCATAGTAGGAAATGGAGCTCCAAAAGCTCGACATAAACCTATAGAAAATGTAGACCTACACAATACACAAAAGAGCACTAACTCATATTTTCTAGGGTGGATTCTTCTCTGCAAGACCTTCACAATGATGACCTCATAGGAGGAAACTGAGCTATAAAAGATCTACACAAACCTATAGAATATGTAGACCTACATAGTACATAGATGAGAACTAGCTCATATTTTCTAGGTTTTACAAATGCAGTCAAACCTTGAGTCTGTGGCTGATCAGGCCACTATACATTTTATTAAAGAACATATACAAAAGTGTTTGGCAGACATTTGGCATTTCACATGGACACTAATGGTAATAGAAGTAGGGTGGCTAGCATAGACACATCACCTACTATGACCATCTGATTCCCATTGCCTCATGTATTTTCCTAAGAAAACAAATTACTGATCAAATACAATACATCGAGATAGGACTATGGAAAAATGCCAATCTATTCACATATATGCTAATAGGTACAAGAGCTACTTTCAAAACTATTAGAACATCATGCATCCTAGCAAGTTCTTGAAACTACTAGAGGCCCATGTGATAGGCATGGATGGGTGGAAGTATCAACGCATAGGTGAAATATTGGCTACTATCCATGTAAGAAAGTCTAGCAAGAATGTGGACTTCTTGGTGTATAAAGAATAAGATCTATTAGAAGATTCTATCCTAGGACAAGAGTGGTTATATGGGCATTCAACAACATTGGACCTATCCTCAAGAATTATCAGAGTACATGTGTTAGACGGCCGGTTAAATATTATTTGTAGATTTTCATATTTTTGGTGAAGCGCCGCAGTTGGTCAACCAGTGTAATTTGTTCATGAATTAATAGAAGGAAGACTCGCATCTATGTGAGCTTGGCACAGCGAGTCTGTAGGACCCATTCTTAGCAGGAGGATCACAATGTTGACGAGCTTCCCTTAATTACTTTGTTTGGTATCATTGTGTTGACTATCTATTAGTTAATCATTAAGTCTTAAGTTTGATAAGTTGTGATAAAGATTAATTGCACAAGTTAGTTTGATGAAGTACTGTAGATTATTTGTGAAATGTTATACTGACTATTAAGGTATATGCACAATCATTTGTAAGTGAATGCGATGACAAAGTTATATCATTGAACTGTGAAATGAAGCGATAAGAGTTTAGGTGATAATCTATAAGTATCGTGAAATAGTGACGTACGATGAAGTATAGAATCAATATTGAATAACATTCAGGGAAAGTTACTATAGAGAGAGGATACTAGCAGCAATACTATATTTCAATAAATTGGTTTAATAGATTACCTTAGCACTAGGAGTGGGAAAATACCAGGGATCCTATATACAAGATTCTGCCATGGCAAGAACCGTGAGAACCTATCCTATCCACTTAGTCTTACTGGACAAGGTTGGATAAGGAGCGGAGGTTAACATTGGTGACATCTATGGGAAGTGGATTTCACTTTTTGAGAGAAGCCCAGAGTACATTTTCTGAGTGGAGATTGTTTTCTACATGCCAATAACATGTTTCGACGAGACTTACCCCAAGTATCGAAGTAATAAGCAGTACGTGCAAGTGAATAGTGCACTAGGAATGCCACCATGGAGTAGTACTAATGGTGTTACGTCTAAAGGAAAGGGTGTAGCGAGCAGTAGTGGTTCAACATTCTAGCATTTTCTTGTTTCCGGTTAGCATAATATACCGGAATCTAACCTGGTACCCTCTCACACTGGTTCAGTGTCTAATGTCAACACAAAACTCGGTGGTAATCCAGTACCACCGAAACAATAGAAGAAGCTATTGTGGATATTAACAAGCTTATTGGACCTGTTCTAAAGGCAATAGGTCACAAATCAGGGTGGAGTACCCCTATTGAATGCCATAGTGAAAGTTTTTGAGTGACCGAAAGATTTTCTTATTTGAAGAGTGGAACTCAACTCAGAAATTAAACATCCAACTTCTTGAAAACCTGTTTCTTGACCACAAACCAGAGTGAGAAAATACCTTTGATTATGAGAAACGAGTAGAAGCACATGCAAAAACAATGGCAAATGTACAAAATGATCAATAGGAACAACAACAAGGCTGAAGACAACCGACTGTGGTAGGGAGTTATGCAAAATTTGGGGGATTCCCAGGTGATGACCTGGATGCACATGTTCACACTTTTGAAATCAATTACATGGTATTAAATAACCTAGAAGATCCAGAATACAAGGCCATTGTATTCCAATCTACATTAGTCAATGAAGCAACAAGATGGCTCACTAATTTGACCCAAATCATTTTTGGTGATATGAGGATGTTAAGAATGCATTTTTGTAGCGCTTTTGATTAAAGAAGAAAGCTGCCAAAATTTTGACTTTTTGCAAACCAATAGGCAAAAGGTGAACTAGAGTGTGCAAGACTATGCCACCCTCTTTTGCATGCATCTACGGAGTTGCCCCAAGGAAACACAAATTCACCTAAGGATGTCATCACTGAGTGGTTCATCAATGGCCTCAATCCACAATTACGATAATTCATGATTATTCGTTGCATTGGTGGCATCACCTTAGATGCTATCATTGCAATGGCACTACAATTAGAACATAAAGTAGGTGGTCTTATAGAGAGCCTCAAATGGTTGAAATCTAGCAAAAATAGAAGTGACAATCCATTGAATCAGATATACTACACTAATTGCAAAAATCCCTATCATGTGGCAACCAATTGCACAACCAATCAAATCCATTATGCCATTTGCGACACAGCAAGTCATTCCACAAAGTCTTGCCCATGTAATGCCAAAACACAAAATTGATTGGCCATCAATGCAGTTTCAGGAACAAGGTGAACTAGTCATAAGCTATGTACCTCCTCACCTATGAAACACATCATACCCCAATGATACCAATTATCAAGCACCACAAACAGGGAACTACAACCAATCTCAGTGGAACCAGGGTCAAGCTCGTAATAGTACCATAGTACCTCAACCATGTTGTCATTTTTGTGGAGGAGTGGGACACATTCATCAACACTATAAGGATGCTCGGGAATATGACAAACGTAAAAAGGATAGGCAAAACCCCATGGCTAATATGGTTTACATTACAGAAGCAAATACTCGGACAACAACCATCTAGACACAATTCGACAAAACACTCCAACCAGCTATAGAAGTATTCAAACCAACTTTTAAGGAGCAACAATGTACATTTGCCAAAACATCAAAGTGGGCTTAGGTGGAATGTCCTGTCTTTCCAGACCCTATACCAGTTACCCGACAACATGTTGAGCAGCCGGTGAAGCCTATACCAGAATCGATGGCATCAAAGCCAATGGCCTCACTAGACATCACACCGGAATTGACCAACCCCAGCATGGCATGGGACATTTTGGCAAAGGCACCAATCACTATTCCATTAGGATAGTTACTGACTTTGGTCCCTGTTATTTGTCAATAATTTTAGCAGCAAGTCGAGCCAAGTCTAATCCAATCACCAACTATCACCACTATCAATCCTAAATTTAATTCTACAATCAACCATGCAGTTCCACTAACTACAGTATGGTTTGAAAATCATAAAATAAAATAATTCCTCATTGATGGTGGTTCTGGTGTCAACATTGCTACTGTGGCAATATGTAAAAAGTTAGGATGGAAACACATTGAACCAGTTAATTTCTTTGTATGAATGGATGATCAATCCAGGGTTCAAATCTGGTGGGTTTGGTATGCGATATTCCTATTACACTACAAGGAGCGGTGTTTAATATGACCTTTGTAGTCATGGATCAACCTGAATCTAGTCTTCATTATAATCTTTTTTTTGGTCGACCTTGGCTCAAGTAGGCCAAAGTCCTCAAAGATTGGTCATCCCATCATTTTTAAATGAAATCATCATAAATGTTGTCCCATTGGATGACATTAAACCATGTGAGATTCATGCATGTCCCTATGTAGTTGAGCCCATCCACAGGTTGGATGGCCTGTCAGATGATGAAGAAGAAGCTTTTCTGACCACTAACCGTGACTTACTTTCCCTTGGGACTGTAGATTTACAACAAGTGCTAGACCAATAGTCTCTAGCAACTTGTACGGTACAAACCCTTGCAGGTGAGTTGATAAACAGAGCTAAGGAACTAGTAGACCCTATGGATTTTAAGCAACCCTTTTAGGATGAGAGTGACCCCACAAATGCACAATAATTTTATGTACCAAAAGATCAATTAGTGACTTGTCATCTTGGAGACGAAACCAACCCATGTCCTGTCAAAATAGAAGCCAGCCTAGATACTACCTTTTATTGTGACCTTTTGACCCTTTTGAAGTAGTTTACAAATGTTCTTGCATGGGACTATAGAGATATGAAAGGCTTAGACCCCAGGATTTATCATCACTGGGTTGTACTGAAAGCAAATGCTCGTTCAATGAAGTAGCAAAGCTATAGTATGAATCCCAATTATGCTCAACAAGTAAAGGAAGAGTTAGATAGATTACTTCGTGCTGGGTTCACTATTGCAATAGAACATGTCGAGTAGGTTTCACCAATTGTTATTGTACCCAAAAAGGATAAACAACTCCATATCTATGTAGACTATTGGAAGCTAAATGAAGCAACTATTCTTGATCCATTCCCATTACCATTCCTAGATAATATGTTAGATGATGTTGCTGGAAGAGAAATGTATTCATTCCTAGATGGATATAGTGGCTATAATCAAGTTCGGCTGGCCAAGGCGGACATATCCAAGACTGTATATCACCAATTGGGGGGTTTACCCATGCAATGTTATGTGATTCGATGTGCATAATGCACTCAATACCTTTCAATGATGCATGCAAGAAATTTCCCCCCTTACCTGACTAGTTTTATGCGAGTCTACCTCGATGATTTTTCCTTGTTCGATGACACTAATGCTCACTTACAACACCTGCGCTGTTGTTTTCTTGTGTAGGGAGTGTCACTTATGTCTGAATCCCAATAAATCTATCTTTGTTATTGCATGCGATAAACTCCTGGGACATATCATTTCCAAACAAGGTATACAGGTTGACCCTGATAAAGTGTAGGTCATTTGAATGTGCCACCACCAAAAACCCCTGAAGAAGTTATGCAATTTTTGGGCCAGATGCTTCTGATAATGCCATTAGCAGTGTCTTAATACAACAAAATTTACTCAGTCATCGAGCGGGAATGTTTATGGTTGATTTATTCCATTAAAAAGTCTCGACATTACCTATTGGGTCATAAGTTTACTTTCCATGTGGACCATTCAACTTTAGTATATTTAGTCTAGAAGCAGAATTTGGGAGGCCACTTGGTTTGTTGGGTCTTACTTTTACAAGAGTTTGATTATGATGTTCTTCACCGGCTTGGCTCATCACATGCTATTGCAGATTTCCTATCCCATTTAGCCTCCGGTGAAGCTTAGATAGTCATTGATTATTCTTCACATGCCATCTATAGGACTACAACTCCTAGTTCTTCATCATTCCCCTTGCACATTGCTGATTCATATTATGAAACGCTAATGATCTTCCTCACCATTGGTTGTCCACTTGATTCTGTCTCGATTACAGCGTGACAAAAGTTATCTCTCTATAATCAACATTTTTGCATCATTGTTGGCCAGCTCTATTATGCGGACACTTCGGGTGTCTGGCTTTGGTGTATCCTTACACATGAAATTCTATCTGTGATTGTCATGGCTCACTCCACTTCTTGTGGTGGTCATTTCTCTGTAGATCTGACCTATAGAAAGATTTTACTGAGTGGATTATGGTGGCCCACTATGCAAAGAGATATACATGCTTATATCAAACAGTGTGATGCTTCCCAACACACCGGACAACCATTGCATTGGCACTACTCTCCTCTATAGCCCATATTACCACTGGAACCCTTTCAAAAGTGGGGGTTAGACTTCATGGGGCCTATCACTCCACCCGCAATTTTGACTGCTAATCGTTATATATTAACATGTATCAACTATGCCACCAGATGGGTTGAGGCCTGGGCTATTCGTTCTGCTACAATCTAGGTCATCGCCAAATGCCTTGCCGATGATGTCTTTCCTTAGTTCCGGCTATCATTGGAAATTATTTTTTACCATGGCACGCATTTTGCCACTTCCTTAATTCAAGCTCTGACACATTCTTTCCATATCATTCATAAATTTAGTACTCCATACTATCCTCATGCCAATGGTCTTGTCGAGAGTATGAACTAAGCTATGTTCACTATGCTTAAGAAATTGATCACGAATTGTCCTAAACAATGGGATCAATTGCTCCCCTTTGGGCCTATCATATGACATATGAAGTCTCTACTAATTATACTCCTTTTAAGCTAGCTTATGGATTAGAAGCGATTGCCCCTATGGAACTGGTCTTCGAGTAGCCATTGATAATAAATTCTTGCCTTTTGAATCCAGTTAGAGACCCTCACCAGAGGGTTGATTACCAATCCACTGAATGGATCCAAGTTGCACCCTTTTTGTCCACCTCCCACGTAATATGGGTCTACAGTTAATATTGTTCATAATTTCAGTACATTTTAATATTTTGTAGTATTTTAATTGGGACCATCTAATGCGGCTTGGAAAGTCGGCCAATTCTCATCCTGTTGGTCCGAGCCTTATTGTATTTTGGCATTAATTGCTCCAGCCACATTTCGGTTGAATAGTTGATTGTATAACCTTTTTCATTGCTCTTTTCATGGATTTAATTTCATACATTTTTGCACTCCCTTTAAGGTATCCTGATACTAGAGGCTCTTTAATGACACCCACCCTCCACATAACATGTTCGTTTTCCCCTCCATGCATAGTTTGGGTCGATGACAGCCAAATATTCTCTATGTTTATTACCATTATGATTGCTTACATGTTCATAATCATCATTTTTGCCATGTCTATTTAATCTTTGAAGTTTCTTTTCTTGCCTTTATTGAGTGTCCAGTGTGTGTGACTTGTGATTGCTATGTCTTTCTGCGTGTTTGCATCTTTGTGTGTAGTTGTACCTAGCAACTATGGAAGCACTATCGCATCTCGTTGGGTTCGATGATGGCATGTCCCCGAGCTCACTAAGTACGTCCATGTATGTGGCTTGCTCCCTTTTTCCGAGTTGTCATGGCACACAATGCTGGCACAGCCCCTCTCCATGACCCTTGCCCACACTATAGCTAATTGTTCTACCTCTATTGTGTCATGGCTTGTTGTGTAGTCGTACTTTATGACTTGCATCACGATCGACACTATTGTATCTCATCTCCATTTGCCTAACAAAAGCCAGACCTACATCACCCAATTACCCTTGGAGATCATGAATCAGCTATTTCTCCGCAAATCCTCCACCTCCAATGAATACGCCATAATGTGCCACCCACCTCCGGAGTGCCATGCTCTCCAATTTCTTGTTGTCACCATTAACCTCCAAAAGTAGAATTATGGCATTTAGCACTCGATGTACTCTGTTATTGACATGGTTGCCCACGAACAAGTGAATTGGGCAATGCTTTACTTCCAGTACACTCACAAAGAATGCTAGGTGGTTGTAAAACAGTTAGCAAAAGGTGATTCCCCATGAACCCGTCTACCACATTTTGTTTTACTACTCTTCTTGATGCACCGTCTATAGTACTGGCCTCCATCGTTCTTACCCTTCTTCATATGTCTGCTCTCTCATCTCATATGGAACAAGATGATGAGGAGGAAGCAGATTCCATGCTTATGTGTTTTCCTTGAAAGCAATGTCGTGTTGCGGAGGCCTCTACTCCTGCTTCTAGCTCCTCGTCTGCCCATGCTAACATCAAGAGTAAATGTACTGGAGCAACTATGTGCCAAAATTAATGCTAAAGTTGTCCAATGGAAATGGAGCTAGAAGTTACAAAGGAAGGGTTATTCCAAAAAGCGCAAGCCTTGATTGATGAAATCAGCGTTATGATCAAGTTGAAGAAGAAATTATAAGCCACTCAGAAGGAGAGACAAGCTTACTTCAAGACCACATAATTTTAGGGTCAACAACTACAATGTATGGAAAACATCCCAGTAATCAGACTAACAAGCTAAAGAAGGTGGAAGCTGAAGTAGAAGATAATTGAATTTGATGCTGCATAGTGTTGAAAAATGAATTCTATTTACAGGAATCTTTTTTGGTTGAGCAGAGTCAACCTATAATAGATAAAGCTACTGCAACAAGTTCTTGAAGCCCGGATGCTCAAGTGCTTGATGTGGAGCATGTATAAAAGTTACTCAAATCTTTAGGGGAGAAGATTAAACAAAGTTTTGAAGAAGTCTGCAACCTGTACATACAAGTCCTTGTAGATGATGATTTCTTCACTTAGGGTTCGAGTCCATAGTGCATGCCAGTGCTAGGCCACCGGTTAAATATTCTTTGTAAATTTTCATATTTTTGGCGAAGCACCGTAGTTGGCCAAGCATTCTTATTTGTTCATGAATTAATACAAAGAAGAGTCGCATCAATGTGAGCCCAGAATGACGAGTCCATAGGACCCGTTCATGGCAAGAGGATCACAATGTTGACGAGTTTCCTTTAATTACTCTATTTGGTATCGTTGTGTTGATTCTCTATTATTTCATCATAAAGTCTTAAATGTGGTGATTAAGTTAATTTTTGATAAAGATTAATCACAAAAGTTAGTTTGGTGAAGTACTGTAGATTATTTGTGAAATATTAAACTAACTATTAAGTTATATGCACGATCATCTATATGAGAATATAGTGATGAGGTTATATCATTGAACTATGAAATGGAGCGATAAGAGTTTAGGCGATAATCTATAAGTATCATGAAGTAGTGACATATGGTGAAGTATAGAATCAATATTGAACAACATTTAGGGAAAGTTACTATAGAGAGAGGATACTGGCAACAATACTATATTTCTATATTTGGTTTAACACATTAGCTTAGTAGTAGGATTGGGAAATACTAGGGATCCTATCTATAGGATGCTACGATCCCAAGAACCCTGACAACCTATCTTATCCCCTTAGTCTTACTAGACAAGGTCAGATAAGGAGTGGAGGTTAACACATGGAATTGGTTGAAATACTGGATTTGGAATATTTGAGAGATGTCAAATAGAATGTGAGTTAGAAATTTGCAAATTGACCTGGTTTTCGTGGGCCTGACCTTGCGAGCTCGAAATGGAGGTCGAGATGGCTCCACCTTCTACCTTCACACCTAATTTCATAGCAATATGGATCTTTTGTGAAGCACACATTCTCCATGCCTTCTCACGTACCCTTCACTATCGGTCTTCTCACGTACTCTTCACTATCGGTCTTCTCATGTACTCTTCACTATTGGTATTCTCACATACTCTTCACTATCGGTCTTCTTCACTATAGCCACACTATCTCTGATACCATGCCAAGAGAAAGGAGATAAGTAAGTGAGCTCTCACACACTTTCACATACAAAGAGAGGGGCATACATAGATTGAGGCAAGGAAGAATGATCTTCTTCTTCTTCTTCTTCTTCTACTACTACTACTACATAAAGAGAATATACAAGAATGATTGTATACAACAATGCAACAAGTACAATATATAAAGAACAATACATAAGGAAAAACCTAATGTCCAAAACAAATGTTCCATTACTCTGGGTAGATTAACCACTATACATGTCAAAGAAATGAAAGTGATACGTGTCATCCTCGATCATCATCAAGAAAAAATAAAGAGTATTAATAATGAAACTACAATAAAGGTTGTGAATGGTTAGATTTTTTGTTCTTTGTCAATTATACAAGTTGAACTTAAATTGGGAAATGAGAAAAACATAGTAGAATGTGAAGAATAGCTTGAAGAATTGATAATTGAAAGTCTAACTTTAGTTCAAGATTGGATGACAAAAAATAAAGTCTCTTTGGATTTTGAAAATAAAATGTTAAGATTAAAAGTAAAAGGAAAATCTATGAGAGATTTTCTTTTGTAAGTAATATTGTGCAAGAACTTGATCGAGACATAAAAGATGCAAAAATGGATATTTTTAAATTTCCTATTGAATGAAATCATGAAGAATAATACAGAATAGATCTGAACCAAAATAAAAAAACATGACAATAGGATCAATTATGTTGATAGACATCAAATATTTATAACAAAAAAAGATCACTTTGTAAGTAATATGAAATAGATTTTGCTACCCAAGATAGTTGTTTAGAAAGAGATCAAGAAACAAGTTCATCATACAAACAAAAAGGGAAAGACATATAAACAGATATGGAAGCCCTAACCAAATGTGAAAGAAGTGTTGCACCAACATTTAAATGCAAAAATACAAACAAACTCAGAAAAACAAATAAGAAATGAGTACCTCATCATGAAACACAAAAAACAATACTCAAAGAATACAAAGTCACAGTTTATACAATAGAAATATAGATATATGTATAAAGTCTCAAAATCAAAGAACCATTTAAGCAAAATGCTTAAGACCTTTTTGATGCACAGTTTAGATCATTGCATTTCCAAAGTGTGTATAAATAGGGCTTCATTACAAGGTCATCCATACACTGGGCAAATTTTTTTTTAAAACCTAGGCACTACATATAGCTCTTTCAATGATGTGACAAGAGCTAGGAGGGGAAGAAAGTAATAAAACCTTCCTAAAATAATAATAATAATTATTAATTATTAAAAAAGAGATAAAAATAGAAAAATATATGTGGTGATTATTGTGCACAAGGCAAGGTGTAGGATGGGTGTTTGGGTATAGTGCGATTTTCATTTCTTTACAATATTTTTTTAATTGGAAGACATTCATTCATATTTCCAACCGCATGTAGGAAAAAAATATTTCTTACAGGAAAATGACTCAAGGATTTCCAATTGCAAAGCTAGAAGTGGATGCAGTGTCCCTATCTAGGGGGCATTGGTTCCTAGACAATGATGAAACAAAAGAGGTAGTAGAACTAGAGTCATAGGTGGAACATACTTTGACAAAAAAAGAGAAGATAGAGAAATAACCCAAAGAGTTTCCCAAAATAATAAGCAAGCATATATTTATAATAAACAAGGGAGATCCAAATATATAAGGCTACCTCAAGATTCTTTTCATAGATCCAAGGTGATATTCAAAAGGTGGAGACAAGTGGGTCTACATAGATGTTTGGAGGAACCTATTTACTTCATAGATTTTGATAGATGTGAGCAAGTAATGAGCACTCTATACGAAGTGAAAAGAATAAATTTTGAACCTTATTTCATATGTGCCATCAAGAATTGGGATGATGAGGAGATAGAGGTCATCATCATACTAGAGAGGATCAAGGTTGCATTACAATTCTTTCCAATGGGTATCAAAGTAGATGTCATTTTACTAAAGAAAAATGCCTCTTCATATGTTGGGTACACAAAGTTTTTTGATTTCAAAGAAAATCCAAATGAAGGATTAGCAGCAAGAATGTTTCTACAATTATTGTGCTTACCAAGATTACCTAGGTATACTATGCCACATAAAATAGTGACTCTATTAATGATGAATAAAATGGTTTAAGAGCAATCCTTTTGGACTTGTTGATATGTATATATATATCCATGAGCAATCAAAGGAAGCATCAAAACATTGGGATTCCAAGAAGTTTATGAATGTAGCTCAGCTACTGACCAAGATTATATATCATATTTTGGGTGTAGATGATAAGCTACAATTAGCACCTTCTTGCACAAGCATTCATAGAAGGATTAGCATGGATAAAGATTCCACCAAGGAAGAAACTAGTCAAGTAAGACTCAAAGAAAGCAAATTGAAATTCAACCACCATTGAAGAAAAGGAAATTAGATCCAAGAAAAATCATTCTAGAAGAAGAAGAGGTAAGAAAAGAGCATCTTAAACAAGAACAAAAAAAGGGTTGAAGTAGACAAGGAGCTTCATGCTCCTCAAACATCAAAGAAGAAATAGAGGGATTTTATGAAGCTCAATATCAAAAGATGTTTAGAAGATTTTTCTATAAAGTTTTTGAGTGGACACAAGTACAAATGGAACACTATGAGAATCTACATGACCAAATGGATAGAATGGTTCTTCATTCAAAAGGAAGTAGATCTATTGGAATATTTCAAAGAATTGCAACATCCTAAGGAGAAGAGAACTATAGTTGTGGTTGTAGTTAAACGAAAGAAGAAGGAGCCAAAATTGAAGTAGACGATAAAGCAACCAAAAACAGAAGGAAAGAAAGATCAATCCTATGAGGTAAACATTTCAAAATCAAATTTATAAAAGCTGATTCAAAAAGTGGAAAAATAAGGCAAGAATAGGATGTTATGAGGACTCCAAATAGCGAGGATGGGCTAAAGAGTGAAGATAGTGATGTAGAGTCCTTCCTTTTTGAAGAGTTTGAATTTTTCATAACTTAATACTTCTAGTTAGCTTGTGAGTCAACAAACAAAAGAACCTAATACTTTTAGTAAACTTGGGAGTCAACAAACAAAAGAAGCAATAAAATAATTTCAACCTATTGAAGAAGAAGTGGATGTTTAGGAAGAGAACGAGATGACTCATTTGCATCATGAAGAATCAACTCTCAAGGATCAAGCAACAATAAATGAAGTTACCCATGATATTCAGAATCAAAGTGGTAATGAAGATGAAGATATGATGGATGTGATAGAGGAAGAAGTGCTTAATGGTGACTTAAAAGATGACAGTGAAGTTTTGGAGCATAATGAAGATGAACATAAAGAGGAATAGATAGTTGAAAAAGGAGCAGATATAATTAAGTAATGGTTAAATGATGAGGAAGAAAAAGTGGATATGATTTAGATATAGTACGAAGACAGGAAAAAATGGAATTGAAGAAGATCCCAAAAGATATCAAAATTCTCTGTGAATATTTGATAAATCATGTAGAGCACTTGAGACTTGCTAGCAAGAACATGATATTAGTTGGCATAACATCAGAGCTAGAGTTCCTAAAGAAAGACAAAGTTATAGAAGATTATAACAAATATTAGAAGAAAACCAAAGCAAAAATTAGAGAACAAAGAAAATCAACAGAGATATGGCAAGATAAGGCCATGAGATTGGAATCCATTATCATTCAGCACAAAAATGGAGATGAATTCATGGAAAACAAATGTGAAAGGTAGTTGGTCATTATAAAGAAGCTGGAGGGAGAATTAAAGCAATTAGAATAAAAAAAATGGGGTACTACAAACCTCTTATCAAGTATTCAAGAAGCCAAATGATGAGATAAATCAAATGTTATTAGATGAAGCTAACTATAGGAGAGAAGATAGTAAACCAAACGCAACAAGCAAGCAGATCAAAGGGATAGAAGATGCATTAGAGAATTTGAAGGAATATATTAAAGATGCAAAGGAGTTGGAGCAACAAGCCAATAGGCATGCAACAATAGCCATGAGGGGCTTCACTAACCTCAATGAACAAATAGAAAAGGAAAGGAGGGACTAGAAAGGAGAAATAATAGAATCAATGAAGGAAATCATGGAAAACTAAGACTATTCAAAGCCTAGAAAAGATAGCCAAACCAATATCAAAAAATCTTCCAATAGAAGAAGAAAAAATACCTTCACCCATCAATGATACTAGGACTGATGAAGAGAATCAAGAAGGAAATTATCAAGAATTATATGATTTTATACAAAGATTGCTAATTTATTGGAAGATCAGAATGGCATACATCATAAAGGTCCACAATCAATATGAGGATAGGATAGTGCAATTTGTACTAGAAAATGGTGTTAGTCATGTACGCCACCATTGGGTAGAAGGTGGATTAGGAGTTCCATTTTGCATGGTTATGGAAAGTATATAAAACTATCAAGCTTCAAAGGTTGGAGTTAGCCCTATTCAATATTTGGAATATGATTGTTAAAAAATAAAGAAGCAAGGTCATATATATTTTTTCAAAAAGGATTTTCTTCAAATGTAAGGAAAATAAAAAAATGAAAAATGGAATCATTTACTTCAGCAAGTAGTGGAGGTCAAAAGAGAACCAATCAAAAGAGAATCAAATCCAAAAAAGCCGAACTATAAGAGGAGTGGCTACTCAAAGTAGTGGAAGAGTTATGGAGAAGAGCTCTCAAACTCATCATGAGAGTTTTTGGTCACTTGGCTAAAAAAGAGGCAAGGGAGGACACTCAAGAATAGAGGAAGAAGGCATGGAAGTCCCCTTGTAGGTATTTCATTTGGTTTGAGTCATTTCGTTCTCTTCACTCTCATAGACTATGTCTAGCCGCATACCAATTTTTGGGTAGCTTGATTGTGAGGGCCATGTCTCTCAATATATGTATCCATTTTTAGAGTTTAAACATTCCTTGGAAAGCTTATCTCAAGTTTCCTCTCTCTTGAAGATTTTTATCAAATACATTATGTTCTGTGAGTTATTCAGGTTTTAGTAAAGTCCAATTTTCAGCCTAATTGAGTGGATAGGCATCCTATTTTGAGGCAAAGGGTTGCCAAACCAAAACTACTCCAAATTGAGTGTTTCATAGCTCATTTGAAAGCTAAAGTCTCTAGTTTGAGTGAGCAAAGTTTCAAGTTCATTGCATTTTTCAATTGATACCAGTTTTCATTTGAAGGTTCAGCTGTTGGTAAAAGTCTTGATCTTGAGAAGGTCTTCTACACTTTCCGCTATGAATAGGAGAGGAATTCTCCAACAATTGGTATCAGACCATTGGATCTTGAAGAGGCGAAGTATTGGAGCTGAAGTAAAGCAAAGGAGAAGTTACAAATCAAGGGGGAGCTTCGTAAAGTCAAGAAAGAGTGCGACAACATATTTGAGGTAAACTTCAATATTGAAAGTTTTCAATGGCTGATTTAGGATAGCAAGTTGAAAAGTCAAAAAGAAAGAATTTTCAGTCTTGGAGGTATAGAATGACAAATTACCTTAAAGCTAAAGGTTTATGGACTCTAGTTACTGGAGATGATCCAACCAATGGACCTTCAAGATCCGAACATTACTCGAGCACAAAGGAGACAATTTGTTGATTGGGAAGAGAGGAATCGAAGGGTGATGTTCCTCATTTCACAAGTTATTTCTAACACTATGATTGGTCATGTGCAAAGCTTAGAGACAACCAAGGAAGTTTGGGAAGCATTGGAGAAGGCGTATGCTACCTCAACAAGGTCTTAGAGGATGCAACTCAAGAATGAGCTCAAAACATGAAGAAAAGCTCAAACCAAAACATTAGTGAGTATAAATTGAATATCAAAGAGCTTTGAGATAAGATAGCATCAATTGGATGCAAGATAGAAGAGGAATACATAGTCAAATAGCCCTCAATGGATTGAGGAGTGAAGAGAAGTGGAAGTCCCTCATCACAAACATTCTTTATAGAGACAATCTACCAACATTCGACGAGATTATACCAAATCTTGTGGCTAAAGAGGTTGCTCAACAAGGAGAAGGCAACAAAGGTAAGGACAGTCATAGTCAAATAGTGCACCTCTATGTGTTTGGTTCTTGCATGGAAAATAGGGTTTGCCACTAGATGCATGGAACTTACATTATCTTCAAATATGTGAGGTTTGGAACTCACAAGTCCCAAATCTGTATACAATGCCTTTAACCATACTACCTCTTGAGTTGCTATGGTCAAGCCTCTGTACTCTGCTTCGATCGGGGATAAAGCAACTATTGGTTGCTGCTTGGAACTCCATGACACTAGCTTTGAACTTGCAAATTTCAAATAACTAGACGTACTTTTTCTACCATCCTTAGCTCCTTCCCAATCTGCATTTGAATGGATTTTGATATCCAAATATGAAGAACTCTCTTAGCTGCGTCCATGTGTGCTCTTCTCGGTGAGTGCATGAACTGACTAAGCACTCCCACACTATATGAGATGTCTGCCCTTCTATGAGTGGCAGCTTTGATACTCTTTAATGTCTTCAATTTTCTCACCTTCATAAACACTATGTTTATGATTCATCTCCAAAGCTGTACCTGTAGGTTTAATGTTCTCCATTTTGAACTTGAGAATTAGATCGTGAATGTATCTTCTCTGAGTCAGATACATTCATTCATCTATGTATATCACCTGCATACCTAGGAAATATGTGAGCTCACTTAGGTCACTGATTTTGAACTCCTCTTGCATGTGTCTCTTGATCCTTTGAATGCCATTTAGATCATCACCTGTCACAACAATATCATCTACATATGCACATAGATAGATAACCTCATCGTGATCCCTTTTGATGAATAGAGAAGGATATGAGCTGCTAGCTTTGAACCCTTGATCTTGAAGGTATGTAACCAACCTGTAATTCCAAGCTCTAGGAGCTTGTTTCAATCCATACAATGCTTTCTTAAGTCTGCAAACATAAGACGCATGATTAGGGTTTTCAAAACCTGGTGGTTGTGACATGTATACCTCTTCACTTATCTAACCATTTAAGAATGCATTTTTCACATCAAGTTGGAGGAGTTTCCAATTCCTTGTTGCAGCTACACTTATCAATGTCCTGATTGTAGTCATCTTTGCAACTTGTGAGAATGCTTCCTCATAGTCTATACCATGAGTTTGTGGGCATCCTTTGGCAACTAATCTTGCCTTGTGACTGTAAACTGATCCATCTGAATTTCTTTTAACTTTATACACCCATCTGCAACCAATTACCTTTTGCGTTGGTGACATTGGAACCAAATCCAAAGTGTCCATCTCCTTCAATGCATCTATCTCTTCTTTCATGGCCTTTTCCCAATTAGGGTTTCCCTTTGCCTCTTCATAGGTTGAGGGTTCCTCTGAAATAGAGTCTTTTGCCAAGTATATTGGATGCTTCGTAACAAATGTGGAATCATATACATACCTTTTTGGTTGTTTCTTCTCTCTTTCTGATATTCTAGGTGCTTGTTTGGAGCATTCTCCAACCTCTTGCATCTTTGCTTTGCCTCTTGACTTCCATAGCTTGTAATCCTTTTCCCTTTCATCTTGGTCATCGTCTATATCACTTCTTGGATCTTGGACCTGTGTAGCATGCTTGCTTCCTAATTGATGAGAATCAGAATCAAGATCATATGGTAGAGTTACCTTTTGTTTGTCTTCATCATACTAAGACCTGTGTTTTTCAAACACAACATCTCTACTTTGTAGTGAATTGCTTGGTTGAAGGATTATAGAACCTGTAACCCATCCGAGTTGAATCATATCCAATAAACACTACCTTTGTTGCCCTTTCATCTAGCTTACCTCTTATTTGTGATGGTACATGAACATAAGCTAAACAACCAAACACTTTGCAATGTCCAAGACTAGGTTTTCTCCCATGCCATGCTTCATAAGGAGTCATACCTTGAAGTGATTTGGATGGTAGTCTATTGACAAGGTACACAACATTTGAAATAGCTTTTGCCCATAGATAATGTGGCAACTTCTTCTCTTCAAGCATTGTTTGGGCTGATCCAACCAATGTCTTGGTTCTCCTCTCTGCAATTCCATTTAGTTGAGGAGATTACATGGTAGTCACTTCCCTTTTGATACCTTTGTCCTGCAAGAACTCATCAAACTCTTTGGAGAAGTATTCTCCCCCTCCATCAGATCTGAGCTTCTTTAGTGATCTACCTCTATGATTCTCCACATGTGCTAGATACTTTTTGAAGCAATCAAACACTTCATTCTTATTCTTGATAAAGTATAGAACAGTCCATCTACTATGCTCATCAATAAATGAGACATAATACCTTGATTCTACCACTGAAGGTTCTTGACTTGGTCCCCATACATCTGTATGTACTAAGTCCAGTAAGTTGTTGTGGATGTAGCCTTTGTGGTTAAATGGTTGTCTTTGTGCCTTCCCAATCTGACATGCGTCACACCTATTGATCATGTGTTGCTTTGATATGTTCAACAATCCTAGAACACTTTGATCCCTGCAAATATCCTTCAAGGTTCTTTCATTCACATGAGGAAGTCTCTTATGCCACACTTCAAGCTCACTTAGGGTTTGAGACCCAAAGTTGAATAGAGCTATGTTCCTGGTTTCTCCTACTTCAAAAGTAAGATCCTACCATGCTTGTCATCTCTAGCTATCTTCTTGAAGCCTTGACATGGATCTTCCACAAAAGCTCCATGTTGGGTGAACCTCACTTGCAAGCCTTCTTCAACTATTTGCCCTACACTTATTAGGGTTTTAGTGATAACGGGTACATAGAGAACCTTACTCAGAATGTTTGTCCTGCGATTGGAAGCTTTGACATTACCAATCTTCTCCACATTGTGCTTTGTGTCATCCCCTATTTGCACTTCATGTCTATGATTTGGACTTTCCAAATCAGATAGAAGAGCAATGTTGCCTGCAACATGATTCGAACATCCTGAATCTATGTAGAACAAATGATCATCTTCTTTACCTTCTTTGTGGCTTAGATTCATGAGAAGCAATGAGTCTTCATGTGGTTGATCTTTTGAATAATTGTTCTAGTCCCTTCTATTATAGCCTCTATTGTTATTGTTGAAGTTGTGTCCACCTCTGCCTCTATTGCTTCCATATCCACCTCTTCCACTTCCTTTCTAGGTCTTCCCATTGAACCAACAATTCTGAGTGGTGTGGTTGGTCTTATCGCAGATGGCACAAGGTTGAACATTTTGACCTTTGGCTTTGTCTTGCTTTGGTCCTTTCTTCTTCCTTTTCCACTTGCTTTTGCTTGTGAAGTTGGCTTAGGAAGTCTCTTCGTGATCTTCTTCCTTCTTCTTGCCTTTTTGCTTCTTATCCTTCTTATCTACATATAGAGCACTGGTTGAATTACCATGAGAAAGATTTCCATTGCTTATCACTTCGTATCCCATTGAGAATTTGCCTCATGATAGCCTCTTCTTCAATTAGCTCTCTAGTGGATGCTAACTGATCTGCAACCTCCTTGACCTTGGTAACAAACTCTGTGATGGTTTGTTTAGGTGTCTTCTTCATTTGGTTGAACTCGTTCCAAAGACGATTCTTTCTTGCTTTGGTACTAGCAGAAAAGAAAGTCTCGAGGGCATCCCAAGTCTCTTGAGATGTCTTGCATCCTCTAATATGTGGTAATAGAAAGTCAGAGATAGAGTTTAGTATGTACGACCTTGCTTGAGCATCCCTTGTGCACCAAAGTGTGAGCTTATCTATCTCCTCTTGTGTAGGTCCTCCTTTGGAACTTGGAATAGGCATAGCTTCATCACCTGCTACAATCCCATAAAAAATTCTACCTTGCAAATAGGCCTCCATTCTGATTTGCCAAGCCCCATAGTTGTGTCGATCAAGCTTCTCGATCATTGAGGAAAAGCCATCACCCATCTTGATCTAGCTCTGATACCACTAAAAGAACTTGGAGAAGCTTGTAGGAGGTAGAAAAGTGAGTTTCGAAGCAACGAAGTTTGGTCCAGCCAACTGGCACAAAGACCAGCCCTTGAGCTTATGGATACTCAAAAAGACCTTATAGGCATGCGATAAGTTCAAAGAAATGTACTATGCACTTTTGAGCAACAAGGAGAAAGAGTCTATACAAAACAGATAGGTTCGCACATCGAGTAGCTCAAAAAACTTACTATCTATGGAAGAGACAATGAACTTCAAATGCCCATAGCAACTAGCATGATTACAATTAGAAAAAATCCTTTTATGGGAGTGATACACATAGGGTTGAGTGTATATAATGCACAAAAGTACAAGGAATAAGCAAAATACTCTATAGGAATGAATCAGACACTCAACGGTGGTACCTCCTATTTTTCAAGAATATGCAGAGATTGACCCTGAGACATAAAAATTGAGATTTCTCTCAATCTACTAAATAAAATGTTATGAACATCTATAGACATAAATTAATACCTTTCCAAGGAGCCATCTTGCACTCAATTTGGAGCTCTGTAGAGAGAGAAGCACCCTTTGCAAGATTACTATTGGCAAAGAAGATGTTGCAGAAAATTGAAGGAGCAAGACAATGATGGTTACAAGTGTATGTATATTGTTTCCATGTACTGTACAAGTGATTTCAAGTCTTTATATAGACTCTAGAAGTGCTCCACAACTTCCACAAGTGGTTTTGAATTCAAATGAAGGTGGGAATGGTTGTTGGAGGGAATCATCTCACTTTCCTACAATCTAAGAAAAGTGAAGATATAGTTTGATCTACTTTTAGGTGATTGATTGCTTGATTGAATGAAACTCAACCACCACAAATTCGTGGGATTCGGGCTCTATCTTTCTACTTTTACATATGTAAAGCTCAAGGCTTTTATAATGGTAAAAGATCCATGAAAAATCTTTTTAAAGAAATACAATAACTGAGCATAAGAAAAAGAACTCTCCAACGGATATTCTTTTGACATGATAGCCTTTGATGTAGATCAAATCCACCTCAAGCATAGTGTAATCTTGATGTTCCAACAATTTTCAATGAGTCTAAGATGCATAAACAACCCATTAAGGAGGTTGAAGTGAGAAGAGTGGTGTTTGAGGACAGAAGTCCTCCATTTAGCATGCATAAAAATGCTGCACATAGGGACATTCAAGAGAATGTCCGATCAGATGAGTCTGCACATATTCCTATTTAGCAACCATTGAGACGCTCTGCACATGTCTCACATCCACTTGATAGGTATGTTCCAGGTTTAGATTTTGTTATGCTAACAGATGCCGGTGAGCCTTCTTGCTACAAAGAGGCTATGCAGATAGAGGATTATGTCAAGTGGCAGCATGCCATGAAGAGTGAGTTGGATTCTATTCACAAGAATGATACTTTGGATTTAGTACCTTTGCCAAAAGGTAGGAATGCTTTACCATGTAAATGGGTATATTAGCTGAAATTCACATAAGATAGTGCTTCTCCAAAGCATAAAGCATGAATTGTTGCAAAGGGTTTTAAGCAACAACATGGTGTTGATTTCGAGTAAACCTTCTCTCTAGTGGTCAAGATGACTACCTTGCGCATGTTGCTTGGATTCGTTGCAATAGAGGACTTACAACTAGTACAAATGGATGTGAAAATTGCTTTCTTGCATGGAGATCTTACATATGAGATCTATATGGAACAACCAGAGGGTTATGTAGTTCCTGGCAAGTAGAGTCTAGTTTGTAAGCTCAAGAAGAGCTTGCATGGACTTAAGCAGTTCCCTAGACAATGGTACCAAAAGTTTGATGCTTTTATGAACTCTCAAGGCTATTCTCGAAGCAATGAGGATCATTGTCTCTACACAAAGAGATGCTCAGATGGCAGCTTGATATGCTTGATATGCTTGATACTTTATGTTGATGATATGTTGATTGCTGGGAAGTCCTCTTATGACTTGTCAACTCTCAAAAAGAAGTTGGATCAGACATTTGATATGAAGGATTTGGGGGATGCCAAACATATTCTTGGCATGCGCAGTTCTCCTGATAGGAGTAAAAATGCATATACTTGTCTCAAAGTGAGTACATATCCAAAGTACTTCACAGGTTCAATATGTAGGGTGGAAAGGCATTGAGTACATCTTTACCCACATATGTGAAATTGAGCAAGGATGATTGCCCCAAATCAAATGAGGAAAAGGAATTCATGACCAAAATTTCCTATCAGTCTGCTATTGGTAGTCTCATGTATGCTATGGTAGCTATGAGACCAGACATTGCATTTGTAGTGGGAGTTGTGAGGAGATATATGTTTAATCCTGGTAAGAAACATTGGGTGATATCTGAGTGGCACTAAGGACAAGTGTGTATGCTTAGGTAGAGGGAAAGCATCCATTATTGGTTACACAGATTCTGACTATGCTGGTTGTGTAGACAATCGTAAGCCTACATCAGGATACATTTTTCATTTTGTTGGAGGTGCTATCTCTTGGAGATCTTATCTTCAAGAATGTAGAGTTGTTTCGACCACAAAAGCAGAGTATGTTGCAGCAAGTGAGGCATGTAAGGAAGCATTGTGGCTTTCTCATCTTGCTTGTGATATGGGTTTACCTAAGCATGTACCTGGTTTGCTCAATGATAGTCAGAGTGCCATTGCTTTGGCTAAGAATCCGGTCTATCATGCAAAGACCAAGCACATTGAGGTGAGGTATCACTTCGTTAGAGATTGCTTAACTACTGAGTGCATTATTTTTGAGAAGGTTTGCACTCAAGATAATGCTGCAGATGCTAAAGCTCTACCACAGGATAACTTTCGACACGATTGTCAGTTGACGGGGGTTACTTGATTCATGATGTTACACAATCACTTGTATACTATGTAACATGCCCATTAAGTGGGAGGTATAGTTTGTATACTTACACTCAGGTATTCTCTATCATTCTTTATTTTTCTCCCATAGTTATTTTGGCTATATTGGCCTTTAGTGGGAGATTGTTATCGTTAGTGTCCATGTGAAAGGCCAAAGGCGACTGAATTTCGTCGCTATAAAATTGCAACTTGCGTCATAATTAGCGTCGGGCGCGGACCGTCGATTAGACGACGCAAAAAACGACGGTATTTGCGACTTGGATTGCGACGCTCCCACAATGTCGCTTAAATGACGCTACTTAAAGGCGTCGCTTAAGCGATGCTTTTTTGCGTCGCATAAGCGACGCTGCAAACCGTCGCATAAGCGACGCTAAAAAAATGTCGCTTATACGACGACGAATAGCATCGCTTACACGACGATCTGTTGACGGACAAAAATTAAAATGTTGGAGGCTCTGCAATCGGCATTTCCACGCATCCGATCGAAGAGCTCTCCAACGTTCGCAATTGCACTGCGCTTACGAGCTGAAGCAAGTATATGCAGATTTGTTGTTTTGCCTAAGCTCTCTGTTATTGTCTCCCTCTGTCTTTGTTTCTCTCTTTCTACATCTTTCTCTCTTTGAATTCTCTCTCTCTCTCTCTAGATCTCTCTCTCTCTCTCTCTCTCTCTCTCTCTCTCTTTTCTTTCTCTCTTTATTGCAGGTTATTCAAGAAGCTAACCAAGCAAAAACTATGGCTAACAATTGTAAGTACAATTTCTATTATTTGTAGATCATTTGAATTGTGTTATTTTCATTACATACCATACTCACACTTATTGATATGCACTCATACACTTATACATGATGAAGATGCACACACACATGCATATACCTACATATACACATATACATGCACATACACACACATACACATAGAGTTATACATATACACACACATACACAAGAACATGCACATATTGATACATACATATACACTTATACATGCACATGCATATACATACATATACGCACACATACACATGCACATACATACATATACACACACGTACATATACACTTAGGTACACACATATGAATGAATTATATAATTAAAGTATTAAAACACATATACACATGCACACACACATGCACATACCTACATATACACATATACATGCACATACACACACATACACATAGAGTTATACATATACATGCATATACATATACACACACATACACATGCACATGCACATACTCATACACACATATACACTTATACATGCACATGCACATACATACATATACACACACATACACATGCACATACATACATATACACACAAATACATATACACTTAGGTACACACATATGAATGAATTATATAATTAAAGTATTAAAACACATATGCACATGCACACACACATGCACATACCTACATATACACATATACATGCACATACACACACATACACATAGATTTATACATATACATGCATATACATATACACACGCATACACATGCACATGCACATACTCATACACACATATATACTTATACATGCATGTGCACATACATACATATACACACACATACACATGCACATACATACATATACACACACATACATATACACTTAGGTACACACATATGAATGAATTATATAATTAAAGTATTAAAACACATATACACATGCACACACACATGCACATACCTACATATACACATATACATGCACATACACACACATACACATAGAGTTATACATATGCATGCATATACATATACACACACATACACATGCACATGCACATACTCATACACACATATACACTTATACATGCACATGCACATACATACATATACACACACATACACATGCACATACATACATATACACACACATACATATACACTTAGGTACACACATATGAATGAATTATATAATTAAAGTATTAAAACACATATACACATGCACACACACATGCACATACCTACATATACACATATACATGCACATACACACACATACACATAGAGTTATACATATACATGCATATACATATACACACACATACACATGCACATGCACATACTCATACACACATATACACTTATACATGCACATGCACATACATACATATACACACACATACACATGCACATACATACATATACACACACATACATATACACTTAGGTACACACATATGAATGAATTATATAATTAAAGTATTAAAACACATGCTTAATATAAACAATAATAACAATCAATAGAACAAAACTCTTCATTACTTAATACCATACACACAATTCAAAACATAACTGAAATGAAAAATATATAGATAAAATATATATATATATATATATCAATGTAAATACATATAATCCAATGTCATAATCAACTAAAATCCTAATCATCATCATCATCATGATCATCATCATCAGCAATATCATGATCATCCTGATCTTCCTCATCCTCATCGTCATGATCACCCTGTGACGATCGAGATCGTCCCTCCTGTGTTTGTCTCTCCACCTCATCCATATTTGTCTCCCCATAATACTCCTGTATTACATATAACAAACATAAATCAATAAAATAATTAAAACATTCATAACAACAAAATAATTATATAAAATTTAAAAATACTCACAAAGGCATCAGGATGATCTTGTATATACTCGCCCAAATGCCGATATCCAAAATGTATCGCATACTCGATCTCGTGTTTCGTAGGATATCGGCCATAATCCTTTCGCTGCAATGAAACAAATAAAAAACATTAGTTGCTTGCATTTTAACTAAAATAAAAAATATACTCACAATAACACATATACTTACAAACGTAGCTACAAAACCATTATGGCCCATTTGGCCTAAGTGCGATGTGTGGCCCGACTCCACTCCCTTCTTTGCAACAGCCTGTTTATTCAAGAAAAAAAATACATAAATTAAATGTAAAAAATTACTAAAATATATAAAAATTATAAATATAAACTATTAATTTGTGTACCTTCTGCTGAGGAAATGACTCCTGAAGATGTAGCTGTCTATGAAAAAACTGCCACGACTCAGGTGGTATGTTAGCTCGCCTCTTATTTTTTTCGACCATACAATATCTCCTGTTAATTTAATCTCAAACAGAAAAAAAAGTCAGAATACATACACATATATACACACACATACACATACCCACATACACATATACATGCAAACATATACGCATGCATATATGTATATATATACACATATACATACATATAACATAAACACACATATACATATCCACATATATATGTACACACACATGCATGCATATACACTCGTTCATACAAAACACATGCATTTATCCCACAATAATATGTAGTTGTGTATATGTGAATATGTGTGTATGTGTAAATGTGTATATGTGAATATGTGTGTATGTGTAAATATGTATATGTGAATTTTTTATTTATGTAGATAGTCAAATTATTAATATCAAATTCCATTATTTGTAGATTCTGATCAATCAGATGGAACTCCACCACCGTCTCCTCATTGTGCAACGACTTTATACTGTAAGTATATGAAATATTTAATTTTAAGTATATTTGATGGATACATAACTTATATTTTTTTTAATGATACTTATGATGTGCAGATTCTGATCAATCAGAGGGTACTCCACCACCTCCTACCCATGCAACGACTTCACATGTGTCCTCCGATAGGAATCATGATGAATTTTACTATCAAAAGCATATTATATGTTGGTGTAACTCTTGTTATGGCACGTATCGAAGACCACGATTGGAATGTATTCAACATGAGGCAGAGTATGGTACTTTTGAGTGTGCACCATCACCTAGTCAACGTGATAATGCTTGGGTATGTATTTTCTATATATATTAATGTCATTATTTTATTTAAAAACCATGTATAAAATCAAATTATTATTGATATATAGGAATACTTGCTCGATGATGATGATTTTTCTCATAATGTTAATATACCTCGTACACGTCATGGACTTGCTGTTCATCAATTACAAGCAGAGGTTTCTAGAAATCCTCTACCTCCCGGTTTAGAGAATGAAACGGCTGGAGATTATCCATTGCCAGCTCGTGATCGTTCTTTAGTACAAACATATGATAGAAGAAGATATGGAGGATGGAATAGAGGACCACTTCCTTTAGATGGAGAGGTTTTCAACTTTTGGGGTAATCACTATATGATTGCTCCATCCACTATTACTAATGCTGGTCGTGGTCTCTTTATTGTAGAGGATTTGTATGTGCCTCCGAACTCTGAAGTCACTCTTATGTCATTTTGTGGTCCTATATATGGATGGAGAGATTGGCATCAACTTTCACGTTATGTTCAAAGCATGAGTACTTATGGAATATGCTTGAACGCAGCATCCCTTACTAGTAGAAGGATTTTACATGCAGAAAATGAAAGATTATATATTGATGGAAGACCTTACACACATGGAAATATAGCAGGTTTAATAAATAGTAGTCGAGGGTTACATAATAGTTCAAGGACTAATTGCACATTTGAGGAGCGTGAAAATAGTCATGAATCACCATACATGAGTAGAGATGTATCAAGATACATAGTTGTCAATGCTATTACTACATTACATGTTGGTGATGAACTATTAGTGAATTATGGATGGCGTAGACCTCCAAGAGCACCTTTTAGCTAGAGAGAATAAAAATTTTCTATCCATATTTAATAAGTTATATACTTAATTTTATATTTGAAGTTTAATTTTTATTCATTTATGGAATACTAATGAGTTTTATTTATATGTGTAGATTCCAACGTATGATGTTGATGATATTCGTCCACAGCATTCACAATTACCAGTAAGACCTCATTTATCAGAAGCTTCCATGAGGAGGCTACGCAAAACTAATCCTGTGCAATATGCAAAGTTGAAAGATCTATATTCAAAAGATGATAAAGTACAAGATTTGTGTGACAATGATGAAGATGATGGCATGGCAGATTTTATTGAGGATTGGTATCAAAATGATAGTGAGAGCATGGATATTTCTAAAAATGAGAAATATCTTCGAGAGGAATGTCTAAAGCATGTATATGAAGGAAGTCGTTTGACACGACTAAATGCGAGCTTACTTATTCTCAACCTTCAAAATCGTTTTGGATGGAGTAATGTATCTGTTTCGACACTATTAAGGTATAAATTTCAATTTTCTATCTATATATATATATATATATATATATGCATAAATATATATATATATATATATATGCATAAATATATATATATATATATATATATATATATATATATATATATATATATATATATATATATATATATATATATATATATATATATATATATATATATATATAAATACATGCAGGTTTTTATTCTTACTTTAGATAAGGTAAGAACAAGAACTTGAATTGAATGGAAACTTTTTGTCCGCGCATCTTTTAAAACTATTAATGCATCTTTCCAAATATTTGCAATGGTGACCTGGATGAGTCACATGCACAGATGTTACTCAAGAGACAACAATCTAATTATAATGGAGTAGTCCACTTTGTATCCTAAAGTTCAGATGCTCATCATTGACATGCAAGAGGTTTACTGCATACCTGAGAAATCCTACTCTATCTTGAGTAACCTCTGTGCATGCGATTCATCCAGGTCACCATTATATGAACATATGTATGAATTGACAGGATACGATTGTTTGAATGGAAGGATACAATTGTTTGGATGGCGGGATACAATTGTTTGTTTTGGAGGATATGAATGATTTGTCAATTCACACATATGTTCAGTTTGAAAGTGTGAATCGACAAATCATTCAATGAAGGTACATACTTCATATCATCCAAAACAAACAATCGTATCCTGCCATCCAAATTTTACGTAAATATTTTGAAAGATGCATTAATAGTTTTAAAAGATGCGCAGACAAAAAGTATCTATTTAATTCAAGTTCTTGTTCTTACCTTATCTAAAGTAAGAATAAAAACCTGCATGTATATATGTATATATATTTATTTACCTTTTTTAATATATCTTTTTTTGATAAACTTAGAGGTTATTATCTGAAAAGTTTTTACCAAGTCAGAATATTCTTCCTACCTCACATGATGAAATGAAGAAGATAATCAACAATCTTGGTATAGATTATCAGTGTATATATGCATGTCCTAACGATTGTATTTTATATAGAGGTGAATATGCAGACTCTTTGACATGTCCCAAATGTCAATCTCTCGATATAAGGGTGAAGAAGGTAAAATCCCGAAAAAGGTATTGAGACATTTTCCATTGGCTCCATGGATTAGACATATGTTTCAAAGCCCCGAATTATCAAAGCTTTTGACTTGGGGACATGATCACAAAAGTATTGATCGAATAATCAGAATTCCTCATGATAGTGTTGCTTTTCAGCATATTGATTCTACATGGCCTGAATTTGCACAAAATCCACAGAATCTAAAGTTAGGAGTTGCATTAGATGGGGTTAATCCATTCTCCATGAAATCCAGTAAATGGTCAACATGGCCAGTGGTAGTCATAAACTACAATCTTCCGCCATATCTTAGCATTAAAAAGGAACATTTAATGCTTTCACTTTTAATCCAAGGCAAAAGACAAGTTAAAGATATGAATGTATATCTTGCTCCTCTCATTGATGATCTTCAAGAGTTATGGAGAGGTATTAATGTTATTGATGTATCGAAAAGCATCAATGAAATACATATTACGATTCGTGGTATTGTGGCTTGGACTATTCACGATTTTCCTGGATATGGCGTTTGTTCAGGTATTGATGTAATTTTTTTATTCAATATGCATGTAAATAAATATGATTTAATCTAATTATATTTTTATCATTTTCCATGATGCAGGAATATCTACTAAGGGTTATAAAGCTTGTCCATATTGTGGTGATTGGTTGAGATCAATCTATAGTAAGAATCTCAACAAAAATATTTATCTTCGACATCGACGAATCTTGCCTGATGATCATCCATTAAGATCTAAAAGAGAAGCGATACATTTTAAACACTGAGTCACAACAAAGGAGAACAAAGACATGTTCTCTTTTCCTTTTTACCTAAAGACCATTATATCAAGCAATAAAGTGAGCATTTTACAATATCTAGAAAGCATCACTTGTTCTTGCTTGTAAATATTGTCACTAGAACCTTGATCTCATATCCCAAGTAGTCAAGATAGATATAATAAAATTCTTGTTGCCATGAAAACTAGTTGTTCAGCCGATCAAGAATCCCACATCATGATCTTTGACAATAGATTAGTGTTTAAGGTACAAGTAAGAGTTCGGGAAGCTCCTTCCTTACATCCATAACCTCAACAAGCACAGATTATAGCTGATTAAAAGTTACTCGAAAATTAGAGTACATGTGTTGCAAAAATCGGAACATTTTAACAAGGCAATTAAGATCATCCCCTTTGTATGGTTAAGATCCTCATTGAATGCATGGCCATATTCACAGAATATGAAATACATTTCACAAAAGCATTCCCAAGAGAAGATAATAATCAACAAAATTATACTAAGAAACATTCACACATGATCAGAGAAATGCTCAAGATAAATCAAGTTGAACACAAAGTGAAAGCAGAACTCGACATTATATTTATATTAAAATGATGTTTTACATTTCCTGTGCAAGTACAAGAGAAATATGAATCTACAATAGAAGCTGATCATAGCTTTCCTCAGGCTCAAGGATATTGGGATCCTCTGGAACATTAGAACACATATCTTGCCTCTCTTGCTCCAAGATTGGCTCTTCAAGGTCAGCCATGTCCCCCCGGTTCATCTGCAAGTGGGGGAACAGGCTCCCTTGAAGCCGGTTGGAATCTCTCCGTGTCTGCAATGTGCTTCCTTCCAACCTCTTGGTCTTCATCTGGGCATTCATTCAGCCCATTGATTCTCATTCTAATAAAGCTCACTTGAGCATCATCCTTCTCCACAGCTATGCAGTGCCTGAGCATCTTTAAGGAGCAAGCCAGAGTCGTTCCTGAAACAGCAGAAAACCACTTAGAGGTGTCAATCAACCATGACTAATGAAAATTGTGAAAATTGAAATTACCTGTGCCCGAAAAAAGGTCTAGGACCCAGTCATCATCATTGGAGAATAGCTGAAGCAATCTCATTATGAGTTTTTGTGGCTTCTGATAGGGGTTAACCAATGTCATGTCCCCAGCTACATGACGAAGTTTCTTGGTAACGGCTGGGAACATGAGCACATTTGAGATCCCATTCTCATTGCAATGCTCCCTGACTCTCCTTTTGCTTACTTCATCATAATAGCCAACTGTAATGCATTCAGTGGAGCTCACAAACCTATGCAAAGGAGTGTGATTTACGTTTGTCTTCACCCTGCAAACAAGAACTATGAGTCACAGAGAGCATCATTAAAGCCACGGAGATAGAAAGAAGATTACTTACCACGTGAGGCACTCCACAGCATGACATCTTGCCTTCAGAGCAGTTGAAACAGAGAAGGACTGGTCTCTGCTATGGAAAATTACTATCCTCCAAAGAGGAGACATAGTCAACTCTGCAAAATCAGTGACCATCTTCCGAATCTGAGGGTGTTTGAAGGGTTCATCATCATTAACTGATCCCAACATCCTAAATCCATAGGGTATGTCCGCTATGAGAAGGGAGAAATGTTTTCTAGGCACAACAGAACAAATATTATTTACATCACTACAGAATACATTGTAATATACAGGCCTAAGGGGGTCTAGGGGATTGGAGAAACATTTCAGATCAGGTTCATCATCAAAATCCATCTCCTTGGCTTTCAGCCTAGATTTCTCATGCCTTGCTCTTTGAATGTGAGCCAGGAATGCAGGGGGGCAATCATCTAGTAGCTCCGCAGACTTACCTTTCTTTGGTTTCTGCAGAAAAAAGTGGAAAGACAACTAAATGAGCTCTTCAATACAGCAAGCAGAACATAAGGAAGCGATGAATGGCATCGGTTTCATGTGGGGGTAGATGCCAGGCATCGACTTTCTACTGAAAGTCGATGCCTGGCATCGACTTTCTACTGAAAGTCGATGCCTGGCATCGACTTTGGGACATAAGTCGATGCCTGGCATCGACATATGCCACGAGGTCGATGCCAGGCATCGACTTATGCTGCAGGTCGATGCCGGGCATCGACTTATGCCCCCAAGTCGATGCCAGACATCGACTTTTGGCTGCAGGTCGATGCCAGGCATCGACTTTAGCCGTAAGTCGATGCCAGGCATCGAATTCGTACTAAAAGCCTGGCATTAAATTGGTTTGGTGAATCAAGGCATCTAACCTAATGGCAAACCAGGCACAACCTCAGAAAGAGAACCTACCCAATCACGGAAAAGGATGAAATATTCTGATAAAGCTTTGTAGGATGATGTGGTTGGATAGTCTCTTTGGACCTCTGTCCAAGAAAAGCAACCCAGCCTCTTCATCATGACCTCCTGAATCTTCATGTAAACTTTATGACTACAGTCACAGAAATTAAAAAGAGACTAGGTTAGACCAGAAACATGGGAGGAGGGAAAAAGGATCTGAGAATAACATACATACTTATTGAGCTCAGTCACCATCTCCTCCAGGCTTAAGTCCTTGGAGATTACCCTTGACAAAGTTGATATGATCAATGTATCATCCTTGATTCCTTGAAGGGCCCTCCATGGTGTCAGCTTCATGTCCTCGGGAGCCTCTTCAATTGAGAGGTCAGCTTTCCTTCCCTTTCCCTTCAGATCAACCTGTGGGTCTGGCCTCGACTTTCGTTGCTTCTGGCCCTTGACCTCCTTGTTCTCCCACATTGTGAAAATTTTATCCTGTAGATCCCAGATCTCACCTGATCTGAATGCCAGTTGAAACCATGGATCATATTTCCTCAAGGCATCAGACTTTCTATTCTCATCCAGTGCAATTCCAACCTCAATAAGGCATTGCTTTCGTAGATTGGGATGTATTCTTCCAGCTTCCTTAACAAGACAATCTTCATATTCATGGTGGAAGAACCGAATTCTCTCTATGGAGGACATTTTTTGCCTGTAGTCATTGTCATTGTTGTGATCCCAAGCAAGAAGCTTGGCTTCCTCAGTTGTAAGACCAGCATATATCTTACACTCTGCATACCTAAAGAAAAAAGTGGTAGGGTGCTCCTTCACTAGCTGTCTACGGGCCTCTGCAGAGTGTGAACCTCCAATCACATAATAAGTATACTCCTCAAATAAACCCTCATTGAACTCTTCCACAGAGCTGCACTCATTCGGATCCACCATGACAAGGAATGGCACAACAGTAGCATGAGGATTTATTCTCATTTTCTTCTTAAGATTCTACACATGCAAATTGTGTGGCTCCCTGATCTCAAGGGGCCTCCTCCCTGTGACTGGATCTATTGGTGGCCTGTGGATGATATTGATTGGCAGGTGGAACAACTGCCCCTTCTTCACAATTTTTCTTTTAGTTATATCCTCCCTCATCTTGTTCTGCTCAGTACCAAGAACACCCGAGGCAAGCTCTCCACCAGGTGCAACAATTATATCCTCAGAGCTAGAGCTTGAGTCAGAAGACTCCTCTTCTGAAATTCTCTTCTTTTTCTTTTGAAGCTTTTTCTGCACGCTCTGCTTACCCCTTGCCTTTACAGGGGTTGTCATCTTCTGTTGTGTTGGCATGATGTTGCCCTGGATCCATGGCATCAAGTCCTTGATAAGATTGACTGAGTCCCTGCATATCTCAGCTAGACGATCTGGAACACAGCACTCTGGGCACAAGAAATCCATCTTGCATATAACATTTCTCAAACCTTTCGATGTCTCTACCAAGAAAAGGAGGTTGTCAGAATCCTCATCTTCATAATCCAGTTTGTACACAAGGCCATACTGAAAACCTTGTGTTGTCGTGATCTTTCCTCTCCCATATGCCCCTGCGAACACAAGAAGGACTGCATTCTTCTCTTCAACATACTGAAGGCACCACTCCAGATTTGTCATGTCCCGCAGTGGACGATCTGTCCTTAAAACCTCAGCGTCCCTCGACCTATCCTTCATAGTTGGATCATCCTCAGGAATTTTGATGCTACTCTGTCCACCTGAGGATATTCCTAGCGGGTTGCTGGCCTTCTCAGAGGATAAGGATACAATAAGTTTCTTTGGTTTCGCTTGGTGACCAATGCCTTTGTCACGTTGCTGATCACCAGAGCCCATGGTGACTTTCAGTTTCTTGAAGGGCCTCTCACTCTTGGACTCCGCATCCCTGAAGGCGTTTGGAATAATCAGCTCATACGTAAATGTGGTTTTCAAAGGCCCAAGTCGATGCCAGGCATCGACTTTTAGGTTCAAGTCGATGCCAGGCATCGACTTTTAAGTGCAAGTCGATGCCAGGCATCGACTTTGTGTGCAAGTCGATGCCGGGCATCGACTTGCACTTAAAAGTCGATGCCTGGCATCGACTTGAACCTAAAAGTCGATGCTTAGCATCGACTTCCACCCAAAAGTCGATGCCTGGCATCGACTTTGCACCCTAAAGTCGATGCCTGGCATCGACTTTAAGGCAAACTTCGATGCCTTGCATCGACATGAGGCTGCAAGTCGATGCCTGGCATCGACTTGCAGCCTCAAGTCGATGCCTGGCATCGACTTACACCTAAAAGTCGATGCCAGGCATCGAGCTGTACCCTCATTGGATCTGTATTTTTAGAGCTAAGAAAAATAAAAACCTAGAAAGCAGACTCTTTACACAAACATACAAAGGGAATCTTTTAGGAATCTTTTTTTATGGTATGATTTTGCCTACCTCTTGGTACTCTTGCCAACATTCTTCTTCTCCATCATAGTTGCCTTGCTTGTATGCTGAGCTCTGTGCTCCATAGCTGTCTGTGCTTTGTTGCTCTCTGTTGCTCGTGGATTTTGAAAATGAGAATGATCTCCTCCTCTGCTATTTATAGGCAATTGGGTAACTTGAACCAGAGACTAACTGGATCTAACTGAATGAGTCCAGTTGCTAACTATATCTGTCAACCAATCTAACCAGGGAATACCACTCACACAAATAGGCTGTTTCAGAGCCACTTTAATGAAATATTCATAGAACATTGCAACTATTTATATACATTTGCATGGAAATTACACTTCAATGGCAAGAGTATGGTATGTACATGAGGATGTCTAATCTCATGTAGAAATTTTTTCTTAGAATCTCTTGCTTGGGAGAAAATCAAGTCTAAGTTGTGTTGAATATGGGAGATTAATGACATCTTTATAGTGTTATCCTCTTCACTTTAGTTCATATTCACATTTATCTTGTAACACATTGTTGAAATGGAAAATCAATGTATGAATAAACATTCAAGTAAAGAACCTTGCAACTATTTATGTACATTTGCATGGAAATTACACTTCAAGTCTAAGTTGTGTTGAATATGGGAGATTAATGACATCTTTATAGTGCTATCCTCCTCACTTTAATTCATATTCACATTTATCTTGTAACACATTGCTGAAATGGAAAATCAATGTATGAATAAACATTTCAAGTACCTCTTTTACACATAATTCTTTTTTAATATACTTTCATCTACCTCTTTGAGATCTAGCCAAGACTACAATGAAACCTAATCCTTGAAATCTTATTTAGTACCAAAGGTAAAATTTCTTCTTGTATAGTCTTCAATGGCACTACTACAAAAAATTTTAATATATAATCCAGTTGGAACTCAACTTGGATATATTTTGATTCACTCACAATGCTAAGACTCAATGACTCATATCTAGTTAGAAATCAATTGTGTTTCTCATTTCAAAAGTGAATCAAATCCCTTATTAGTGTATATTTGAGTAATTAAGTTATTTGATGTAATTTGATGTTTAATGTTATTAAATGTACTTTAATAAACTTTTGATTTCATATCTTCTTGATGTGACATTTGATGTGACATCTTCACTTGATCTCGGATTTCTAATTATTTAAAAAGGTCATTCATCTTCAGTCTTCTGTGAACTCAGTGAAGATGAGCTCAATCTTTTCAGTGGATGCTTGGGCATCAGCTTCTTCTGCTCACATTGATACAGTTTCAGATTCATTGTTCTCAGTTGATCCTTTCCACAGAAGTGATGATCCCTATGATTTAGGACCTACTGATGGTTCCATGTTTTCTGTTGAGTCATTTAAGTTAACCAATTCACAGTGCAATGCTGCTCAACCAAATGCACCTCTTGATCTCCCATCTGATCCAACCATTGATCTCCCTTCTGACTCAAGTGCATGTGGAGCAACGAAAAAGCAAAGCAAGCTCAATCTACAATTTAAAAGAAGGCCTCGTGAAATAAGTCAAAAAAGATTTAAATTTCTTACTTCAGATAGACAGATTGCATTGGATATTGTGAAGCATTGTTGTGGTTTGAAATGTTTGTACAATTTAGGAATGAAGAAACTAAAGCACCTAAGAGAAAAATTCCTCCATTTAGATAGTGAAAGGCAGGATATATACCTTGTTTCTCGCATGCAAATGATTGAGGATAACATGTCAGTAACACGTGTTGGTTTTGAATATTTCTTTAGTCAAGGGATGCGATGTTGTAGGGCTGCATTTAAAATTGCAATGGGTGTGGGAAATTTTAGAATACATAGGGTTCAACAAGGGCTTTTGAATGGGGATCTCATTTTGGATACGTTCCATGTTGGGACCAAAGGATCTGTTGGACGTCATGCAATGAATTGGATGATGAACTATTTTAGCTTGCATTGTGAGGTTATGCCTACAACTGGAAGGTTGCACTTGTCAGATAACTTTACTCGTCGAAAGGTATTTCAAATATATAGAGAAGACATGGAAAATAGAAATGAGAAGTATGTGTTGTATCGTCACTTTACTCGATTATGGAAGGAAGAGTTTAACAATGTTTCTATTCCTCGTAAAGTTAGAATGGGTGAATGTTCAGTTTGCGCCACTTTGAAAAACATGGCAAAAGGGGCTACAACACCACAGGAAAAGAATAATTTTAAAAACCTTCTTAACAACCATCGTGAGAGTCAAGCTTTAGAGAGAAAGAAAGCAATTCATCATCGAAGTAAAGCACTCAGAAATCCGGAGCGTTATATGTGTTTGTTGATCGATGGTATGGATAAAAAAAAAACTTGTTTGCCACATTTTTATCACATCCCTAAGGACATTGGAGATGAAGTCCTTGTGCAAATGCATTTGGTTGGTGCTTTGGTATACAATGGAACTGTAATGTCCAAGGCTTTCTTCACATATCCGAATGTGCATAATGATCCAAACCTTACAGTTACTGTCATTCATCGTGTTTTGCAATCATGGAAGGGTCTTTTGCCACCAACTCTATATTTGCAACTAGATAATACTGTAAGAGAGAATAAAAATTCTACAGTCTTTGGATATTTAAGCATGCTTGTTGAAAAACAGGTATTTCAGAAGGTTAAGGTAAATTTCCTTCTGGTTGGCCACACTCATGATCACATTGATCAAATGTTCAGTACTTTCTCTAAGAAGTTGGCACGTAACAATGCTTTTACTCTTCCGATTTTATCTGAGTTGATTTCAGAAGCATATACTCCAAAACCAGAAGTTCAACACCTCACACAGATTTATGACTTTAAGCACTTTTGCTCAATGGGCCTTGATAACAGTGCTAAGGTTTTGGCTCCATTGCACAATATTAGTTTCAACCATGTATTCTTGATGAGGAGGGTTGATGAAATAACCCTTTTATTTGCAAAGCAGTATTCATCTTCTCTTGGGTGGGAGCCTAAAGAGGGATGCAGATTCTTATTGCAGGTGCCTAATTTGTCTACTGTGATAGTGTATGGTGCAGAACAATCACCATATGAAGATAAAAACAATACAGAAAGATGTGGAAATGTGGTTGATCAAAGTAAAAGCTGGATGCATGCACTCATTGAAAAGAAGAGACATATTGAGCGTGCAAAAAAATATGCTGGAGATCAAGATGTATCTTGGTGGGAGGACTTTTTCAATCATCAAGAAGAGATTATACAGTATACAATTGGAGGTCACTGGCCAGTTGATGTTCCATTCACATGGGATTTTTGTACACAAAGATCCGTGAATGTGGCCCAAGCATGTAATGCAGATGCACTTCAAAGTTTTATACATCCACCAGAAAGAAATATTTATGTAGGCCCAAGGATGACAAAACAGGCAGAAGCAAGATGGCAAGGAAATTTAATAGAGATAAATGTTGGAACACTTATTGCAGTTCTTGCTGATGGTGATGAGGCTACCAGACCATTTTGGATTGCAAAGGTTTTAGAGATAACTAAAGATATTGATCAGAGAAGAATAGAGGCTTTGATGGTGCATTGGTATTACACTAAAAGTAGTAATGCATTCACAGGTAAATATAACTTAGAAATGGTGTGTGATACTAAACGAACAGGTTCAAAAAAGAAAAAGAATATTCGAAACACATCCACTCTTAAAATGGATGATGTAGATATTCTTGTTTATGATTTTTCCTTGACAAAAACAAGTCACTTGAGGAAAGCAACCATCAACATGATAAAACAAAAGCTTCCAGATGTATGTCGTACAGGAAATCATAGGCAAACAAGAAGAGTTGTGCATGATCCTGCAGAATTTGGTATGTACGTGGATGAAGACAGAGCTCTTGTGGATATAGAAGAAGAAGAAGAGAGCTCTCAACAGTATGAAGACAGAGCTCTTGTGGATATAGAAGAAGAAGAAGAGAGCTCTCAACAGTGCATCAGATGATGAGGGTGTAGACATAGATCGACAAAGTTGTGAGATGCATTGAAGCTCTCAGACATTTTTAGTGCTTTTGTAAATGCCTCGAAGTAGTTTGGTTAATGAAACCATGTTTTGTAGCAATTTTGACTAACAATTAGATATCCACCCATTAAAAATATGTCTAAAATGTTATTTTTGTATAAGAACTATTCAGTTCTACATTCTTTATATAGATTTTAGACATGTCAATGTCCTATCATTTAGATTTTGGACATGTCAATGTCTTATCATATACATTTTGGGACATGTCAATGCCTTATATAGTGAAATTTTGACTACATTTTGAGCTCTTTTTTTATGAGAAAATGACAAAAAATGTCAAAAATCACATGTTTTCACCTCATTTTTGTAATATATGTATACTGGTATAAAGGAATCTCAAACATAAGCTGCCATTTGCTTGATTTTTGACGAGAGTGTTCTCTTTTTACGACATAGTTCTCGTTTGTTACGACTCGCTGTTTTTAATGGAAAGCTTGAAACAGGCCAGTATCCAAAACCTATGACGCCTATGGATTGGTATAAAAAATGGACAGATGGACCTCTGATAGATCCAGAAGCAGAAATCTTCAGTGATGATTCAGATAATGAGTATGTGAACAGAGGTAAAGGGAAATTGGCACTCGCAGAGAACATATCAATATGGTATTCTTTGGAGTATTGGAAAGAGTTAAAAGTATGTCATCTTCTTGATCCTATGCATATATTCAAAAATATTGGTTATTCACTATGGTAGCATCTTCTTGGACTAAAAGATACCACAGCATCAAGGAATGATTTGAAAGATCAAAAATCCAAACCAAAGTTATGGCCAGTTTTTGATAGACATCGACAAGAAACGAATTATGCATCTGCTCCTTGGATACTTACAACAAAAGAGATACAAACTATCAACAATAGAATTCAATTGATCAAGACTCCTACAGGATATGGAGCATCGTTTCAAAACATGTTTACTATGGATGATAAGAGCTTATCTGGGTTAAAGACCTATGACTGGCATAACTTTTTGAAACATATTTTACCTTTGGTTATCGATGGATGTACAACGAAAGGAGTACGAGATGTGATCTATCGTCTTGGATGACTTATAAGGTAATTATGATACTTTTATATTTAATATGTATGAATATTGGATATCTTTTATTTTTTAATTAACTTCTTTACAATTGTTTTTATGATTTGTATAGGTGGATTACATCCAAAGAGATCGATAAAAATTCGATCCCACAAAAAAAACGTGAATGCAAAGAGCTACTATGTTTGATGGAAAAAGAACTTCCTACTTCATTTTTTGATATTCAAGTTCATTTACTAGTCCATCTTATAGATGAGATAGAGATTGCTGGTGTTGTCAACACTCGATGGATGTTTTGGGTCGAGCGATTTATGGGAATACTAAAAGGTTATGTGCGACAAAGAGCAAAACTAGAAGGATCCATGGCAAAGGGTTGGATGCTTGAAGAGTGCATGTATTACGTTAGTGAGTACCTTGAAAGAGTTCATGAAGAAGCTCCACGTGCATGGACCAACGAGTCTTCTTCAAAAATAACAGATGATGTATTATCAGGTAAGGGGGTTCCATTCTTATTTACATTTCAAGAAAAAAATGATGTTTCTACTTTTGTAGCATATAATAGCGAATGCATGCAAGCATTCCTTAGCGAGTACGAGGAACTTCAAAGTCTCCAAAGTAAAAGGCGAAAAAACAAAAGATCTAGACGTAATCTCGATAATAACGAGATTACAGATATACCTTCTTTCACGGATTGGCTATATAGTCGTTTGCAACGCGCCAATGCAAATAATGAAGAAATCTCAGATGAGCAAAGAGAGTTAATGATAGGTTGTGAACAAAAGGTAATTTTATTAAAATATATATTTTATTTTTTTCATATATGTATGTTAGTTTCTATTTACTAATTGAATTTATTTTGCAGGCTCGAATGTTCACTAATATGTGGGCTTTTGGACAACATATTAGAATCAAAGCCATTGATTCTTTACGTAAAACAGAGGATTCTAGTATTGTTGCTTGTTTCAAGCAACTATCACGTGCTAGCTCAAAAGACACGAACCTTATAGATAGCAAACTTGGTTACGTAGGAACTATTGTTGGTATCTACGAAATTTCATTTCGTACATTCAAACAGGTAGAAAAAAGTTTATATATATTTTTTAGTTAGTTATTTTTTTAAGCACCTAATAATGGGACGTTTTTGTTGTTATATATTTTGATAGGTCATTTTGAAGGTTGATTGGTATCGAGCGGAGTATAAAGGTAGTAATTCTACAATAAGAAAGGAATTATCTGGATTTTGGGCAATTGATTCTTCCAAGGTAATGCGATCTACTAAAGAACCATATATTCTTCCTAGGCATATTGAACAAGCATTTTTTTATAAAAACCCAGATGCTCATCCTTGGTGGCAAGTCATTCATGTGCAACCTAGAGGTAGGTCATTGTTTGAACAATTTATTGTTAGAGAGATTGAAGAAAGTCCTCTTGATGATTCAGCATCAGATCCTGATACATCAACATCTGGAATAGAAATTAGACTCATTATACGTGATAATGATACTAATCTTTTTGATGAAGAGGATAATTCTCTACATGCTGATTCTACCGATGAGGAAGAGGAATTACCAAAAATAGATATTAATCCACCAATAGATGATGTGATTCATGAGAACATAGATTTAACAATAGAAGAAATAAATGAAATCAATAAGGATAATGAAGATGAGACTATATTGATGTCTTACCAAAATGATGGCAATAATGAAAACATATGAGCAGATTAGATAGTAACTTGAAGCTTCTGAATGGATATTAGATAATAGGTTTTTTTTATTAACTTGAATAACGATGAATCCTACTAGAGAGATGAAATCATGTTCTTCTAAGTTAGAACATGAAGCTCGAGGGTATGCCTAATTATTTTATATATAGCTTTATCTTCGAGGAGTAAATTTTTATCATGTATGTATGCATATGTGTGTGTATTCATGTGTATTATATGTATACATATGTTAGTATGCATATATATGTATTTCATGTATATGTATGTGTTTGCATGTGTGTGATATATGTATACATGTGTTAAATATGCATATGTGTATATATGCATATGCATTTATGTAAAATATTCATGTATTCATGTACGTAATATATGCAAGTGGTTATAATTGTGTACATGTATATATGTATATGTGTCTATGTGTAAATATGTACATGTAAATATGTATGCATGTATATATATGTTTATGTGTGCATGTAGGCATGTACATGTATGTGTAAATATGTACATGTAAATATGTTAGTATGTATATATATATTTATGTGTGCATTTAGGCATGTATGTGTGATGCATAATATATCTACTCCATTTTATATTTATGTATCCTATCTACATGATGTGTATATATCTTTACATATATTATGATCCTCGTTGATTCGAGTAGCTATATATAGAGGCATAAGGTTGGGAGGAGAGACATCTCTCTAGTAGGACATCGGAGGTGTACATATACTTCAAACATATGGCTAAAAGAGTTTTTAAATTAGGGATTTCAAAACCCTAATATCGAGATTAGTGTTCTCTCTCTCTCATATACATACATATCGTGCATTGTCGCGACGATGAGCCATAAGTGTCCGCATCTCTTTTAAACACCATTTAAGAGACCACCCTGTCTCAAACTCCGTCTCAAGTGAACTGAGCACGTACTTTTCTATGTGTGTTTGTGTGTGTGTATATGTGTGTGTGTGTGTCTATGTGTATGTGTGTGTGTCTATGAGTGTGTATGTGTTTATGTGTATGTATGTATCTATGTGTGTGTATGTGTCTATGTGTGTATGTGTATGCATGTATGTATGCATATATGTGTGTATGCATGTGTATGTGTGTGTATGCATCATTATGTGTGTATGTGTCTATGTGTGTATGTGTATATGTATATGTGTGTGTTGTCTATGTGTATGTGTGTGTGTCTATGAGTGTGTATGTGTTTATGTATATGTATGTATCTATGTGTGTGTATGTGTCTATGTGTGTATGTGTATGCATGTATGTATGCATATGTGTGTGTATGCATATGTATGTGTGTGTATGCATCATTATGTGTGTCTATGTATGCATGTGTATGTGTGTATGCATCATTGCGTGTGCATGTGTCTATGTGTGTGTATATGTGTGTGTGTCTATGTGTATGTGTTTATGAGTGTGTATGTGTTTATGTGTATGTATGTATCTATGTGTGTGTATGTGTCTATGTGTGTATGTGTATCCATGTATGTATGCATATGTGTGTGTATGCATATGTATGTGTGTGTATGCATCATTATGTGTGTCTATGTATGCATGTGTATGCATCATTACGTGTGTATGTGTGTATGTGTGTATGTGTGTGTGTATATGTGTTTGTATGTGTGTATGCATGTGTATGTGTGTGTATGTATCTATGTGTGTGTATGTGTCTATGTGTGTATGTGTATGCATGTATGTATGCATATGTGTGTGTATGCATGTGTATGTGTGTGTATGCATCATTATGTGTGTATGTGTCTATGTGTGTATGTGTGTAGGTATATGTGTGTGTTGTCTATGTGTATGTGTGTGTGTCTATGAGTGTGTATGTGTTTATGTATATGTATGTATCTATGTGTGTGTATGTATCTATGTGTGTATGTGTATGCATGTATGTATGCATATGTGTGTGTATGCATCATTATGTGTGTCTATGTATGCATGTGTATGTGTGTATGCATCATTACGTGTGCATGTGTCTATGTGTGTATGTGTGTGTGTCTATGTGTATGTGTGTGTGTTTATGAGTGTGTATGTGTTTATGTGTATGTATGTATCTCTGTGTGTGTATGTGTCTATGTGTGTATGTGTATGCATGTATGTATGCATATGTGTGTGTATGCATATGTATGTGTGTGTATGCATCATTATGTGTGTCTATGTATGCATGTGTATGTGTGTATGCATCATTACGTGTATGTGTCTATGTGTGTGTATGTGTGTGTGTCTATGTGTATGTGTGTGTGTCTATGAGTGTGTATGTATGTATCTATGTGTGTGTATGTGTATGCATGTATGTATGCATATGTGTGTGTATGCATATGTATGTGTGTGTATGCATAATTATGTGTGTATGTGTGTGTGTATACATTATGACAGTGTATGTAAGCATGTGCATTATGTATGCATATAAGTATGTATGTATGCATATGCATACGCATTATGTATGCATATGCATATGCATTATGTATGCATATGTGTGTGTGTGTATGCATATGCATGTAAGTATGTATGTATGCATATGTGTGTGTATGCATATGCATGTAAGTATGTGTGTGTACATGTGTCTGTATGTGTGTATGCATGTGTATGTGTGTGTGAATGTGTGTGTGTATGTGTGTGTATGTCTCTCTATGTGTGTGTGTGTATGCATATATGTGTGTGTGTATATGTGTGTCTATGTGTGTATGCATGTGTATGTGTGTGGATGCATCATTATGTGTGTATGTGTCTGTGTGTGTATATGTGTGTGTATGTGTGTGCACGTCTATGTGTATGTGTGTGTGTGTCTATGAGTGTGTATGTTTGGATGTGTGTGTGTATCAATGTGTGTCTATGAGTGTGTATGTTTGGATGTGTAAGTGTATATGTGTGTCTATGTGTGTATGCATGTGTATGTGTGTGCATGTATATGTGTGTGCATGTGTGTGCATGTGTATGCATTATGTGTGCATGTGTGTATGTGTATGCATTATGCATTGTGTATGTGTGTATATGTGTGTGTATTTGTGTGTATGTGTGTGTGTGTCTATGCGTATGTGTGTGTGTCTATGCGTGTATATGTGTGTGTAAGTGTGTGTGTGTGCGCATACCTGCCAATGGTCTCGCTCTCTCTATCTCTCTCTCTCTCTCTCTCTCTCCCTCTCGCGCGCGCTCTTTCTCTCTCTCTCTCTCGGTCTCTCTGTTCTTGCTCGCGTCCAAGTCCCGGCACAAATGTGCCGGGAGAAATGAAAATTTTTTTGTTACATTCCAGAGCGTCGCATATGCGACGCTCTGCAGTTTGCCAACGTCGTTAAATTCGTCGCTAATCAGCGACGGTAATAGCGACGCTTTTTAAGTAGCGTCGCTTATGCGACGAGGGTCGGGCAAAAAAAAATCCGAAATTCCTACCGTGGCTTATGCGACGACTTCGTCGCATAAGCGACGGCTCTCGTTTTTTTCCCGATTCGGGGGCGTCGCTACGCCCCCCTTTTTCTTGTAGTGGGAGATGGCTCTTTTAGAAAGCACAAGAAAACAAACCAATTAAAAGAAAACAATGTGAGGTTGGTACACGAAAAAGATAGTGCGGCTCAATTGATGGTAAACCCGGAACAATTGACCTTTACAAATATGCAATGAAATCTCTCCATGTGGCAACAAATATGCAATGAAATCTCTCCATGTGGCAACACAAAGTGTATCCACCCTAATATATGCCGAATGGTGACTTCATCACAAGAGGAAGAAGAATGGCGTTTCTATCTCCAGTCGCATTATGCATAGCTCATGACCGTTTTCTGCTCCCTGTTCACCATCTTTTCAAAAGCTCAAAAGCCAAATCAGCGCTCCTTTTTCGAAATTCGAAGACTGTGTTTGAATTCTTACCGTGGTGTCCGTGTTACCTCATAGTTCCGCTTCACGCATGCAGGCTCCTGTCTTACACAGTAATCGAGTAATCCAGATACCTAGTTCTCATTCTGTCTCTCTGTTTCCGTTAGCCAAGAAGCACCGAAGCGTGTTGCATTCTGCAAGAGTCCTTTTCTTACATTCTTGTGTCGCTTCGGTGAGGAGGGGGTAAAAACGCCTCTATTCAGCAGAAAGTCAAGCTACGGTCGGTTGCTCAGAATCATTCCCTCCCTCAACCCTCGTTCTCCTGAGAAAAACAGAGAAAAGTTTCTTCACAGTAAGGTAGGTCAAAGCAGAGGGGGCATATCGAACAGCGGAAGTTCCTTGTAACAGTCAGTTCTGGTTGTGGATAATTCCTGGCATTTTTATTCCTGAAGCAGTATCGAACTGTCACCTTCACGGAGATTATTGTTGAACCAGAAGAGGAATCAAGCTACCCGAAACCTTCACTTATGATCCACATGTGAACGTGGATGCGTTTACCTCTTCCCACCCGCTTCTATGAAGAGAGTCCCTTTGACTGAGGTCCAAGCATCACAATTGAACTCAAATAGTGCATGAATTTGACTAGAAAGGAATTTCGGCCTATTAATTGCGTTTTCCTTTGAGCTTTCTGAAGCATTCATGGCCACTGACTCAGATATTTCACCTGATACGACGTGTGGGTCGCTTCTGCGAGAGTTGCAGGTGGGTGGAGCTCTTCTAGATTGCTGTTCACATGTACCGTCTGCCTTACATCTTTTAATGTCTGATAAACACTTGGATTCAGAGGATTTGGGACGAGGTAGGGGAAAGCGACAGCGAGAGGGACAAGATGCTTCTGCAGCTCGAACAAGAGTGTCTTGAAGTTTACAAAAGGAAAGTAGATCAGGCCAGCCTTGGCAGGGCTCGTCTGTATCAGGCTATTGTAGATGCTGAAGCGGAAATTGCGTCGCTGATTTCAGCTCTGGGAGACCATTCGTCTCTGAAGGTGGGGATCTTGATCAAATTTCTGAGCTCCTATGCGATTTTTTTTTAATGCATGTACTGGGATTATCTATTGAACTTGCGTTCACTTCAGCGTGCGTGCGGGGAACCAGTAGGATAGCTATGCCTATGATTTTAATGGCCATCTGTAGGTAGAACTAGAAACGCCAGACTCGTAATACAACAGTTACAGCATTGCAAGTGATTATCATTCTAGACAATGTTTAATTCTTATGCTGCTTTATGATCCATTACGATAACGTTTCCATTACGTTGATCTGCTGATTGCACAGTTCAATGTCCTTGTTAAGAGAAAACGTACGTGCGCTTTCCTCCTCTGGCGCATCCATATGGCACGATACCTATATCTACTTATTCATTTTCTATGAACTCCGATTGTTTAAAGCTTAATAGGGATGGATCGAATAGATTGATTATGTCTTTTCTTGCATTTCTTTTCTTCGAATGTCACATGGGTCGTCTGGAGCCAAATTAATAGCCGTCAGTTTCCAAGCACAGTGAGTGCTGTGTTCATACGAAAGTGAGCAGAAACATACAGCTAAATGTAAGACATTAAATTTTGAGGCATCGGTACACATCTTGCATAACCTGTCAATATCATTGAGCTCTACTGATGGAAGTGAAATTTATCTTTACAAACTCGATCATAGATTTCCATAGTTCTACAGTGATATATGTTGAATACGGAGATTTGAGTGTATCTCTTGATTGAGAGGCCCTGGAACAAATATTAAACTTTCAAGGTACATGCATACGTGTTTTGCTTGGTGTTTTCTGTTTTCCATTTCGATTGGTTCTCTGTTGGTTGTTATTGAATCAAGTTCTTCTTATGCTAGACTATCACTTTAGTATATTCTTTGAACAGATTAAGTGATTCAGATTGATAAGTAAACCGGTTTTACTTGACGTACAAGGATGAATTTTCTGTCATGTTTATTCTGATCTTATGATTAAGTAAAGCGTGAGCCTCTTATATTCTTGCACTTAATAGGAAATTTCTTCCCTGACATTGATAGTTGAGTTGACGTTCTCATTGAATAAACTGAGTGAAGCATATAATTTCTTTTTGTTAAGTTAAAAAACATAGTTTTTTCCCCTCTTTTTCTCATGAGTCATTGGTTTTTAAAACCGAAAATTATGGGTGCATGCCAGATTGATTTTTCGTAATTAAAACGCTGATGTACTAAAAAATTCCAACAATCTTAAGAAATAAGAAATCCTGGACTTAAGACTTCTAGTGAATTTTGAGGGGTTGATTATAAGCCTATACGGAGAGCAATTCAATAGTTGCAGATGCATTTTTGAAAAGCTTACACTAAGTTAGATCAGTACTTTGATTTGATAATGGTTTATTTTATGCATGTGAAAATGCAGTAAGTTGAATTAGAACAGAATGTCACCACAATATAGGCTCTATTGTTGATGAAATCTGTACTTTCCGTTGGTTAATACTAATGCATGGTTGTAGAACGAGAAGCAAAGTGCTTCCACATTGAAGGAGCAACTCTTAGTTGTGCATCCTCAGTTGGAACAACTTCGGAAAAAGAGAGATGAGCGTCTCCAGCAATTTGCAGACGTGAAAGGCCAAATTCAACAGATTCTGGTTGAAATTGCTGGCTCGGAACAAATTGGGGAGGCAACTGCATTCACCTCAGCTGTGGAACAAGACTTGTCTGTTGAAAGGCTAGAAGAATATCATACTCACTTGCAGGCTCTCCTAAATGAGAAGGTTCTCTAATGATAAATGTTTTCAACAACACTGATTGTCGAATGTGTTGCTTAGTCATTTTTGTCATGCTGACCCATAGGCAGAGAGGCTAGAGAGGGTCAACAGTTATCTCAGGACTATCCATGATCTTTGTTCAATCCTAAGCATGGACGCTTTCAAGATGATTTCTGATGTCCACCCAAGCTTGGTCAAACCTACGGAGAACTTGCCTAAAAGCATCAGTGATGAAACCCTTGATGGCCTGAAGTTGCCTGTTCAGTCCTTACAGCATGAGAGAAAAAAGCGTCTTAGCATGGTATGGCAGAGTTATCAAAATTGAAGCGAGGGAGAAATGCTTTTAGCTCACTTGGAAAGTAGTATAAGGTAATTCTTGTGCATGCAGATTCAAGATTTGGGCACATCTTTATTTGAGCTTTGGAATCTGATGGACACACCACATGATGAACGCCGTCCATTCAGAATGATTACAAATATTGTTGGAGCGAAGGATGATGAAGTGTCTGGGTCTGGGGTCCTTTCACTTGACAAGATACAGCAGGTATATCTAAGGAACATTTTCAAGAATGCAATGTTGTATGCAATAGCTTCCTCCCATGTATTCGGTGTTGTTTTCAGGCTGAAGAGGAGGTGCAAAGGCTTGATCAACTTAAAGCAAGTAAGATGAAGGAACTTGTCATGAAGAAGCAAGTTGAGTTAGATAATGTCTATGCTGACTCCCACATGGAGCCTGATCCAGATGCCACTCAGGAGAAAATTTTGACGATCATTGAATCTGGTATATAATCTGTTTTATCATCTGGTATTGTTGTTCCTTAGAGCATACTCATTTGAGGTCTCCACTTCTGAATCGTGATCTTTCTATATGCATGCAGGGTTGTTTGATGCCTCCACTATACTAGCAACCATGGAGGAGAAGATAAACATCGCGAAACAGAAGGCTGAAAGCAGAAAAGAAATCTTGGACAAGGTAGAAAAATGGATATCAGCTTGTGAAGAAGAAAGCTGGCTGGAGGATTACAACAGGGTAAGGAAGATTTTACAAACAAGTAGATTGATCCTATCTGCAACTTGGAGAAAAACTTTTATTGTTCTGGTACTTGACGATTGTAGGATGAGAACCGATACAATGGCAGCCGTGGTGCCCATATTAACTTGAAACGAGCAGAGAAAGCTCGAGTAACCATACAGAAGCTACCAGGCAAATGGCGATCTCTGTGACTCATCTGTTCGACAAGCTAAATGTGTTTGTCTAACTCCAATTCTTACATTTTGCAGCTTTAGTTGATGCCTTGATCGCCAAAACTACAGCGTGGGAGGAAGAGAGTGGAGCACCTTTTCTCTATGACGGGGTAAGATGATGAAACTGAGTAAAAGCCAACTTTTCAGATTTAGCATGGAATCATCATTAAGCTACTCCTCTGTACTGTAGATGCGTTTGCTTGACGTGCTGGAGGAGCACAACTTGCTTCGAGAGGAGAAAGAGCAGGAGAGGAGACGTCTTAGGGTGACTTTTTTGAGTCATGAAAATTTTAATGTGATCTTGTGGTACGCAGGGGTCTGAGGCTTCTAATTGAATTTCACAGGATCAGAAAAGATTGCAAGATCAACTAGCTACCGAGCAGGAGACCCTTTTTGGATCAAGGCCAAGCCCTCATAAGGCACTGAGTGCCAAAAAAGGCCTCAGCACACGGCCCAATGGAAACACACCTAACCGACGCCTTTCCTTGGGTGGGGCATTTCTTCAAACTGAGGTCTCAAGGAAGAATGGTGGTATTTCAGTTCGTGCAGGGAAAGATAAATCGAGGCCAAGTGCCCCTGTAAACTATGTTGCATTCGCGAAAGATGATGCAGTATCATTAGCATGAGGTAGGTAATCCTCTTTGGAACTGTGTTTGTAAGAGGTCATCATCTTCATCGGTGGTGATGGTCTCCCCATTGATGTTCTGCACAGAGACCTGGCGGCATCTCAGGGCAAGCTAAACTTTAGTAACTGCCGTATCTTCTCGATACAACCCAGCAGGCCAGTGTTTCACTTTAGTGAAATGCAAAGCTTTCATTGACATTTCAGATTGTGGCAGACCTTACATGGCTCCTCATTGCAGAGTCTATATTCTTTAGTGATAGTTGAATCGATCAGCAATTAGTCTCTTGCGTGCTCTGATCGAGATTTCGGTAACCTACTGACGCAGTTGCCTTGTATGTTTACCGTTCGAGACTGCATGCATCAATCGGGTTTTACAGTCTTTTTTCTTTCCATTTTTTATTTTCTTGAGGATGATGGTACGGTACATCTCCTCAGTGAGCTAACCAGACTGTCAATTTTCTTTGTCCTTTTTTATCCTTGGGGGATGATGGTACATTTCCTCAATGATCTGACTACACTGTCCATTTGACCTCACCAGCTTTTTTCTCTTTTTAAGTATTAATCCTACACCAGCTTTTTTTTCTTTTTAAAAGGAAGTGCGATGCGATCTACGCTTCTCGATAGCTGGAAATTAATTAATTCACCAAAGACTACTAACAATGAACAGAGGCCAAAGACCCACAAAGGGAATGCCCTAAGGTCAGATAAGCAGACTGGGTTAAACTGAAGTAGACATTGCCACAATTATCACAACATGTTGCAAGATAGCTCACCTTCCCGACTTCCATACTCGAAGCCGGGGGTAGATACAATGGACATAACAACCTTAGTTGATGATTTGAGTAGATGAGTGTATTCTTCCATGTTACACCAGTCCAGATGACCGACAATCAGGTTACTGGACCGCATCATGCATTTGTTCTTATGACTCACTCGTTGGCCCAACATTATAAGTCGAAAAAAGCATTTTTGAAATACATATGCGCATAATTTAGCTAAAGCATTTTTGCTATACATATGCGTATAATTAGGTAACTACACGTGCAGATGATACACTTTCTACGTCATACTACCTCTACATCATGTGCATGAAGCGAGAAACAAAAAACGGGAATGAATGAGGAATGAGTCAGGAATGAGAAACCCTAAGTGATGGGTGGGCTTCAGCGGAACCTCCATTAAGGAAAAAAAAAAAAGTTCTTATGTAGATTTCTATCTGATTTCTACCGAAGTCCGGGGGAGTGGGCTTCGGCCGAACCTCCATTAAAAAAAAAAAAAAGAGTTCTTATGTAGATTTCTATCTGATTTCTACCGCAGTGACTGAAAACCTGAAAATCTCAGGGACCATCATCTTTTATATAGGAGCCAGCCGTCCAAGCAGATGGCGAAGCTCATCACTGTAGGTTGTCCACCGCCCTCCCTGTCACGCTATCATGAGGAGGTAGGGTATAAGATTTCGTTAGGGGCTCATGAGGCTTTCCGGGGAGTTAAATCATGTTGTGTGATGGAGAGGAAAAAAAAGAGTCGGCATGTGCGTACAGAGTGAATTATCCGGCGCTCAGAGTAGATGGCAGCATAGATAGTGGGCACGTGCACAGAGTAAATATCGAAAATGATTTCTGGCGCCCGCCTGTCCCCTATCTTCTGTGATCTGAGGATTGCAATGGGCGTAAATGAACGCCCATTCATGCGGGGAAGTTTGTCAGGATTTCGAGTGGAGAGTCGAGACGCGACGGAGAAAGCAACGATGTAACATGCGGGAGATGACGGTGAGTTTATCAGGAGCTTGGGGTGAGTTTCTCAGGAGCAGCCGCTCTTGCTTTTCGACTTCGACTGGAGACGTGACGGACAAAACAACGATGCAATGTAACATGCAGGAGAGTGAATCACTGGAGGTGATCACGGACAAAGCAGCGATGACGGAGTGGGGGAGCTACCGAGACTAATAGTAGGGGAATACTGTACAGAATACACGATCCACGCGGGGAACATAATGGGAGGAGCGAGAATCCAGCTTTTGTCACGCAGGCATCGCCAGGATGCGAGTTATTTATGTGGCAGTCGCGGATCAAAGATTCTCCATTGAAGAAAGGCAATAAAAAATTAAAGGAAATAACAAAGTAAAGTCTTCCGAAATAGATTTCAGAGTTGGTTCACTAGGATTTTGGGTTCTACTTTAGATACCCTCCTTGTGTGAAGACTACTCATTCTCCCATCGATTATATCCTCTTGCATTCAAGATACCAATGCTCTATTGTGAACATGTGGCTCTATTGTGAACATGTGGCCATCATGCACAATCATTCCTAATTACCCCTTTGGTACTTTAGGCTATCCCTTGTGGTAGGGAACCTAGGATATCTCTCAAGCTAGCGACTTTGGGGAACCTTAGGATATCCCTTGTGGTAGGGAACCTAGGATATCTCTCAAGCTAATAATGACCTTGGGGAACCTTAGGATATCCCTTGTGGTAGGGAACCTAGGATATCTCTCAAGCTAGTGACCTTGGGGAACCTTAGGATATCCCTTGTGCTAGGGAACCTAGGATATCTCTCAAGCTAGTGACCTTGGGGAATCTTAGGATATCCCTTGTGGTAGGGAACCTAGGATATCTCTCAAGCTAGTGACCTTGGGGAACCTTAGGATATCCCTTGTGGTAAGGAACCTAGGATATCTCTCAAGCTAGTGACCTTGGGGAACCTTAGGATATCCCTTGTGGTAAGGAACCTAGGATATCTCTCAAGCTAGTGACCTTGGGGACCCTTAGCCCTTGTCCCATACAAACATGTAGTGGCCTCTATAGACGGATGTTTGACACTTTCCCCCTATTTTAAAGATCATTGCCCTCAATGATCAATGAGGGAAAGTACTTGTGAAACAAAGGTTCTAATTCCCAAGTAGAATATGTGAGCAATAATCCTCCAGGCCAATAGATACTCTTGGATGACATGCTTTCTCAACTGATTGTCTCTTATCTCTTTGGATGTGACTTGATTGACCCCTCTCGACTTGACGATTTGTATGTGGATGGTCACCCCTACTCATTTTCAATGATACTCCAGCTTGTCAAAGACCAACTTCTAGAAGTGTCATGAATCTAATATCCCTATTTGAAACTATGGATGTTAGTAACCCATGCAATATAGTCATGCTAGATAAATAGCAGCTTTGCTACTTGTGGAGCTTCTATCATCTCTTGCATGGGTATAAAATGATCCATCTTGCATGGGTATAAAATGATCCATCTTTCTCCATTTATCTACCACTTATAGGATGTGACTTGATTTATTTACAAAGATATGAAATCCATCAGGGTTATAGGTGTATATACAAGTTGGGGGAAAAGAAACTCCCAAAGAGGGAAAAAAGTTCCCATACGGTCCCAAGTGTGTTCATACATATCACTACTGAAATATATAAAGAGATCTCCCTTAGGAGTGATGCAGGGAACAAGAAGTTGGCACTCATGTTTAAGGAAGTGCCAAGCTATGTGAAAAAATATCAATTCAAAAAAGGAAGTAAGCCCAAAGCTTTGCGGAAAGCTTCAAACTTCTCTCAAGGCCGAGCCTTTGTGAAAAGATTTGCAATGTTATCTTGTGTAGGCAGCTATGCCAAACTAATCTCTCCAACAAAGAACCTCTCCTTGACATAATGATAATGCATCTCAATGTGCTCTCTGTCTCTGCGAGCATGAATAGGGTTCCTCGCAATTGCCAATGCACTCTGGTCACAATAGGTTGGTTCTTGCTTAACCAATGAGATACCAAGCATGAAGCAAAAACCATAAGTAGTGGACACATGAGTGTCATATCAACCAACCCAATAAGAGTAAAAAAAAGAATGTAAATCTGGCGATAGTGACTCCCCCTTGGAATAAAACAATACAAGTAGCCAAGAACCACTCAAGTAGCGAAAGATGCGTGTAATTGCCTATTAATGCTAATTAATTATCCAAAGGAGTTATGCATAAGTAAATTAACCATCCAAGAGCCTAGTGATAGAGAACATCAAATCCATGGTCAACATCGTGAAGGCTCAATCATAAACTTGTCTCCATAGGAGTAGCAATAGAATTGCAGTCTTCAAGGCCAAAATATCGCAATAATCTAATATCGCAATAATCTGTCTATATTTTGTTTGACACAAAGCTATTCCACCATCAACTTCCATAAATTGAATGTCCAAATAATGATGCAAATGCCCCCAATCTAACATCTCAAATGAGGCATGCAAATCTATGTTAAAATCAACAATATGCTTTTCATTAGGACTAGTGAGCAGCATGTCATCAACATATAGAACAATGATATGAAGCATATCATTTGTAGGCTTAACATATACGGTGCTCTTAGTTGGACTATTCTCAAAACCATGTGCAATCAAGTATGCATGTATCTTTTCATACCAATCACGTGCTTGTATCAAACCATATAATACACTTCTTCATGTAAATCACCATTCAAAAATGCGATTTCAATGTCCAACTGATGTACATTCCAACCACCATGAGCTACAAGTACACAAATAGTACACAAATGCTATGAATAATATTCATTTGGCACGTGGGTGCAAAGGTCTCATCAAAATCAATACCTCTTTCTTGAGCATAACCTTTTGCAACAAACCTATCCTTATATATGTCATTTATTCAATCAAGCTTACATTTTAGCTTATATACCCATTTATTGCAAATAGCCTTTTTACCAAGAGGCAAATCACATAAAGACCATATACCATTGTTCATAATAGCATCATTTTTTGATTTCATAATAGCCATCCAATTTTCTAAATTTTGTGCTTTATCAAAATAAATAGGCTCATTCTCATCACAAAGACTAGAGGCAACTATTGCATAGAAATTTGATGCAAAAGAAGCACTATGAGAGCTTACACGAGTACGATGTAACAAAGGTGCATCTAATTTGCTATCCCGCGAAGTCTATACAAACCACTTAGGCATAGTTTTTACCTCCTCTATATCAGTCTCTCATCAATAAGTGCGTCATGAAGATCTGTATCAGAAATGGAATGATTTGCATCATCATGTGGAACCTATAAAGAAAGAGAAATTGCTCCATTCGGAATAGTACTTGAGTGTTCACCTGTATAAGGAGGGAGCAAAGTATCATACACATCTTTGGAGGCGAATTGATGTCTCCTTAGTGCGTGAAAGTAATGGCTAAATTGCATGTTCCATAGAAACATCACGATTAACAAAAATATGTTTAAGTTGTGGATGATACAGATGATACCCTTTGCTTTCAAAACTCTATCCAACAAAAATACATTTCATTGCTTTAGCCTTTGCTTTCAAAACTCTGCCAAGAAAAATAAATTTCACTGCTTTATCATCCAATTTCCTTCTTTGTTGTTCAAGCACTAATGCATATGGCAAACAACCATGGATAGTAGATGAGCAACAGATAGCTTGTGACCATGCCAAGCCTCATATGGAGTGATAGACTGCAATGCTTTAGTGGGATGCCTATAGAGTACATATGCTACACACATAAGAGTCTCAAGCTAGAAGCTATGTGGTAAAGCTTGATATTTGACCATACACTTCAATATTTCCATGAGTGATCTGTTCTTTCTTTCAACAAATCCATTTTGTTGAGGTGTATATGGCATTGTACATTGATGTTTTATCTCACGTTCAGTTAGAAATGCATTAAAATTAGAAATGTATTTTGCTCCTCGATCAAAATGGAGGATGCCCATTTTGCATGTTGACATATTTTTAGCCAAAACTAGAAATTATTTGAAGAATGTAAATACTTCAGACTTTGTTTTTGATGGATACATCCATGCATGCCAGGAAAAATCATCAATGTTCGCACAAGACCACAGGCAACATTGTGAACAAGCTGCAAATTTTTGAGTAGCTTGAACCAAACTATTTTTAAGGAAGAAGAAATGTTGCATTTTGCACAAAATACAACCTTCACAAGCATGTTTACAAGATGTCTCATGTTTGGATAGAGAGAAGACCATTTTTAGATTCTTATAGGTGTAGCAAACAAGTAAAATTGAGATGATCGAAATGTGCATGCCAAAGCTTTGCATTGACATAGCCTAAGAGTTTTGAATTGCACATGCTAAATCATTCATAAATTTTGCATAATCTATGAGCTTATATAGCCCATGATATAAAATGGCAGAAGCAATAATGATATCTTCTTTTGATAGATCATGAACTATACATTTGTCATCAATAAATTTCATAACCAAGTTGATCTTGGCTAATGTTGAAATTGATAATTAATTTTTCTTGATCCCTCGCACAAACATAGCATCTGACAATGTGAAAGAACTGATAAATTTCACAACCAAGTTGATCTTGGCTCATGTTGAAATTGATAATAGATTTTTCTTGATCCCTGACATAAACATATCATCTGATAATGTGAAAGAACTACCATCATCAGTAGTCGGAATGATCTTACTATGAGCTTATATAGCCTATGATATAAAATGGCAAAAGCAATAATGATATCTCCTTTTGATAGATAATGAACTGTACATAATCTATGAGCTTATATAGCCCATGATATAAAATGGGCTATAATCTATGAGCTTATATAGCCCTATGAGCTTATTTTTGCATAATCTATGAGCTTATATAGCCCATGATATAAGATGGCAAAAGCAATAATGATATCTCCTTTTGATAGATCATGAGTTGTACATTTGTCATCAATAAATTTCACAACCAAGTTGATCTTGGCTAATGTTGAAATTGATAATAAATTTTTCTTGATCCCTGGCACAAACATAGCATCTGACAATGTGAAAGAACTGATAAATTTCACAACCAAGTTGATCTTGGCTAGTGTTGAAATTGATAATAGATTTTTCTTGATCCTTGGCATAAACATAGCATTTGATAATGTGAAAGAACTACCATCAACAGTAGTCAGAATGATCTTACTAACTTCCATTACAAGATAAGAGGATTTATTAGCACATGTGAGTATTCTTTGTAGGCGGAGGCTTAAGTGAACTAAAGAAATTGCATTGCAAGGTAATCTGTTTGGTTGCCCAATGGTCAAAGTACTAAACATCTGAGTCTAATGCAATGTTTGGGGCTGTTTAGAGTTAAATGCATACATCACACTTCCAAAGACCAAGGTATGAGAACGGGGATTATGTATGCTATACTGCAAACATAAGATGCGCTTATGCTCTTATATTATTACCACACACTTTATTAGATTTTATATCATCAACATTACACAGAGATTTAGATTACTTCAGAATGATTAGTGACTTCAATGTCATGGACTTTGGAACATTAGGCAGTAATATTATGCATAGACTTTGCTTTACAGTGTTTTCCCTTTGTATCGCATTATAGACACTTTCACACTCTTATAGTTTTGTAATACAGAGTTTCATCCTTCCGACTCTTTGGACTACACTGTTCCACATAAACAGATTATCTCTACACCGTTCTCTTTCTTCTCGCCCCCTAGTCGCTGCCCATAGTCAGTTGATTTTTGCATTCATGTCTTCTTTCTTCGCTACCCATTCTTCTTTATGTTGAATTAAAAGAATATATTTCTTTTGTAAATCCTCCATTTGGACTGCACTCTAGTGAATTCCCCTTGCCAAATCGCCTAAGTATACTCTTGTCTAGTTGGCTCATTCGGGAATATCCACGGATAAATATAATCATTGCATCCTACTGGTGGCACCTTCATTCTTCCATTTGATTGCTTCCATTTATCATGTAAATTACATAATGTGAAGGTAGGTAGGGGTAGAACCTTCTGGGCATTCTCGGCATTTTGGTCAGCTTGCTCCCTTTGTTTTCGAAGCTTCTTCGCTTCTGCCTTCCTTTTGTTTTCTTCTTTCTATTCATTTCCTAGCTTCCTCTTCTTCTTTTATCTTCTTCCTTTCTTCTTCTTCTTCTTCTTCCGATTATCTCTTCCTTGCGGTTTCTTCCTTTGCCGCTTTTCGGTCCTCTTCTTGCTTCTCTTGATTTTCCTCCACTTGTTGCCTCCGGGTTTCCGCCTCGTCTCATTCACCTGTTCCATGATCATGTGAAGTATCCATAACTGGTTTTCTCTCCATAGATCTTTTCTTCAACGTTTGCAAAAAAACTTCAATGGTCACGATTTTAGATTCCCAAGGTAAAAAGGGAGGGTTGTCGAGAAGAAGTAGAGTAAATAAAACTCCGACTTTGGAGTCTAGTGTAGCATTGATCGCCCTCCTAGTCCTTCCATACAATCTTCATACTTCCTTTTTCATTTTTTCGAATATTAATTTTTCTCAATTCAGTAGCGTTTTGGAATCTTCCTTCATCAATGCATACAATTGTTGAGAGTCTATGTAGTGCTTCGCTTGTACATTAATTATCATGGTCATCAATAAAAGTTTGAGCTTAAGCGGGTTATCATCTAGAAGTTGGGAGAATTTATACTCCCTTGAACACAAGTTGTACAAGAGATTGATAATCTCGATAGAGTCCACTGTTTTTGTTACCCTTGTAATATCTATATTGGTGACATGTAGTCGCTCTGCAATTACTTCCAAGGATATCTAGAATGTGTCCCCTTGGCCAATCCTCACACAGATATATGGTGTGTTAAGGTGATTGCCATACTCCTTTGCTACGTCCTTTGAGAGGGGATGAGTCCAGATGCTTCTTCAATCGAGGAGTGCACACTTCAGCAACCTGCGACACTTAACTAGTCGGCTTCTACTTGAGAAAGGCAGTCAAGTATGTTAAGCAGGTGGGCATCAGAGAATGTGACTGTCATCGTTACTTTGCTTGTTTTGCTGCAGGTTGCGCGAGAATACGTGATAGCTGAGTGCTTTGTGCGCTCGTTCAATAAATAAGCCGGATTAGGGATCGTCCTCAACCTTTTATTACTTGCCTTTTTGATTTGAAAGCATCGAGTTTGCATCATGATTGCCCTAGATAATATCTTCACTTCATCGATTTTACATTTATAATACACCTCAAAATGAGAATTAGAGTATCAGATATGAATGTGCCAACCATCGCCATCATTGATTACTTGTACGATTGCATGTCGATTAGTTACTCCACCATTTTTGCACGTTGGGGATTTTCTTGAATTATTTATTCTTAAGAAAAAAAGGAAAAAAAGAGAAAAAAAAAATATATATATATACCTTGGGCATTTTCTTGATATTTTTTTCAAAGGACTGATAGGGCCGTAACTTGGACCCATTAATGACTGTCAATAATAACTCTTCCAACAATGTAGCAAGCAAGAAAGAACCTGGTCTGCATGACACATGGATCCGGAACGGGCCTGTACATCGCAATTTGAGTTTTCCAATCTTGCGCTTCATCTTGGAATGAAAATAGAGCACTAAATCCTTGGTTGAAAAATTCTTGTCCGTAGATTTCGGTCATGCCATTCCTTTTGTCTACTCTACACTTCCGGTAGTAATAAGAAACTTGTGTACCTATATTTGTCCAACTGATGCAGCTTATCCATCTTGTAAACAAAAGAGTCTTTTGATAATAACCATTGTTGGACCGCAATCCAGAGACTAGGAACATCACATTCAAATGAAAGGATAGCTTCTTGGCTGTACAAAAGTTTAAACGGAGGATTTCTCACCGAAACTTTATACGAAGTGCAATACACCTAGAGTACCATAGGTAGTATGATTTTCCATTGGTCTATAGAATCGAGAAACATTTTTTGCAACATGTGTAGAAGAACTTTGGTACTCTCTGCTAGCCCATTGGCTTGTGGGTAGCACAATGAACGGGATTTATGCTTAATTTGGTATTCTGCAGTGATCTTCAAAATCAATTGATTTTGCGTGCTCCGATCGAACTAGTTCGAGTGGTAAACCAAACTACAAAAAAATTTCATTTTGAAGCTTTTTAGCTACTGTCTATGCCGTAGCATTTTTGGTAGCCCAGACTTCAGTCCATTTGGTAGAGTAATCGGTACATGTCAAATATAGAGGGCTTCGATTCTGACTGTAGGTGGTTTAATAGGACCGATAAAGTCGAGGCGCCACTTTTGAAATGGTTTGAGCTTGAGTATCTGTTGCAACGAGAAGTGGTGGCTATCCCATGGTTCTTTGGTATGCTGACAGGGATCACGATTTCGTATTGCAATTTGTACATCTGCAAACATCGTCGGCCACCAAAGTCTTGCCCGTTGGATTTTTCACACTGTAATCGAATGGTTAAAATGTCCACCCGCATCACCGGCATGTGCTTCTTGAATTACCGCAATCACTGTGTTGAGGCACACAACACATCCATACACCTCTTGAATCCTTATGAGAGAGTTGTCCCATTATAATTGTGAACTAACGACTCCAGAGTCCAAGCTTTTTTTGCATTGTTGACCGCAAGTGTGAAGGTGCTACTCCATTTTCCAGAAAGCTAAGCATTTCTTCATATCATGTCGAAAAGGTCTGTTGAGCCTCCTCAGGTTTCGTGATTGCGAAAACATCCACATCCAGAAGATTACCGTCAACTCCCATCGGTGGTTCACCATGGTCTATGCGCAACAAAAAGTCAGAATTGCATGACTTGCTCTAGGCCGGTGCACAATATTGTAGTCAAATTGAAAAGTGAAAGATTTACCTAGTAAATAGTGATGAAATTTCTTAATTGAGTAAATTACTCCTAGACACTCTCGTTCTGTAGTCGAATAGTTATGCTCCATGGAAGCTAATCATCGATTGGTATAGTAGGTAGGTCCAAATCAATTACGCCCTTCTTTTTGCTTAAGTATGCTTCCAATTGCTTTGTTGAAAGCATCCACAAATACATGGAATGGTTCTTTCCAATTTCTGGCATGCAAATTTCATCTTTATATTCTTTTAACAATGCAATTAAGGCCTTTCAAGCAAATCCTCTTTGACGCATATCTTCTTGAGCTCCATTGGATCTTTAATCATCGGGTCTGCATCTGGATCTACTTTAAGGTCCAATTGCTCTGTACAAATTGATGCTACCACGCTGTTATAGATGGAGCTAACCACTGGTTCAACATCTACTACTCCAAATGACAGTCAGTCACAGTTAGCCTCTAAAAATTCCTATTCCTCATCCTCCTCGAGTCCTTCCAGCATATGAGGTGGCTCTGCTAGTACTGGTTTATTTTTTGGAGGACAAAACTACTCATCCTCCAGTTGGACTAAAAATTTGGAGTTCGCCTTCTTGAAGATGATAGTTTTGGCAGGCTAATTTTGTTATACTTTGGCATTTCGCAACTAGGGTCTACCCAAGAATAGATTATAATCCAAGTTCTTCCCTTTGATTTAGAGCATGACAAAGGTAATGGGAAAAACGATGTGAGAAATTACTATTGGAATATCCTTGATAAGACCAATTGGCTGCACTCTGGATTGGTCGGCCATATGCACAAAAAATGGGGCTGGTTTTATGGTAGTCCAACCCATTTGCTTACAAGTAGTCGTAGAAGCAATGTTCATGCTAGATCCATCGTCAATCAATACTTTTGGTATAGCCTTGTTTTTATACCATACTTTGATAGTAGGGACCGCATAGTCCACCACTTTATCCGGTACTTCCTTAACCACTCCAACAATTACTTTTGAAAATTGGTATGGAGAATGTTCCTTTTGTAAATGTTTAAGTAACCTATCTTTGAATGCCAGAACTAACTCTAGCAAGGCACCAAGGGGTAATTGAATGTGTTACTTGCTTAATAAATGCTAAGAATTTCCTTCATTTGACATTACTTGTTCCGGAACACTTTGGTTCTGTGATTTGTCCGAATTCTAGTCTTGCATTCCTGTATTGGGGTTCTAAAAATTTGAACTCATTTTCTGCAATTCCGAATTTGTAGGTCCGTTTGAGTGTCCAGAGATGTCACTTTCCTCTATTGCAACACTATCCCTGTGAGTCTGCACTCTTTACAAACTTCTTTTACTTGTTGCTTTTTCTGTTCGACCTTTACTATTGCCAACTCCAATGACTGGTTTTGGATCGACATAGTATGGTGAATACTCCTTGGCCCATTGGATTGCTTTAGTTGAATTTTTTAAATTTTTCTTTTGCTTCACTGGCGAGTAGTGCTGAGATTGATGTGTAGTCTCATATTCTTGCCATAATCTCATAATAACGACCATTGAAGGTTCTAAGTATTCCAGGGTCTCCACATTAGCCATGGGAGCCTTCAACTTAGCTTCTTTTTTTCTTTGGTCATATTTCTTTGCTTCCTCATATTCAAATTATCGGTGTTCATACTGCAAACAAAACTGACATTGAATTGGTTGATTCCCAAAGTTTTTGGGTCTTGCTTGCCAAAAATTATGGCCTCGTTTGAAATCCTAAAAATCAGGCTGGTAAAACCTCCACTGATCCTAAAATACTGGGATCCAAAAAACTGAGTCCACCTGAACAATCTCGCATTTAGACTGTCTGTCCACGGTCTGGATTGGATTGGAGGGTAATAACCTGCAAAATTGCCCTTCCATGAAGGGGTTTCAACTTGTGTCATTGCCACTAGCGTATTTATTCCATTGAACATGCGCTCTTCCAAATTGTGATTATTTTTATTGCAAATGGGGTAGTATACCTCATTGAGTGCATAGTCTACAGTAATTGGCTTTCATTTTGACATCGCAAACAATACAATTTTTGGATCGGATTAACATTTTTTCGTGACTAAACTTGTTTTTTTGGAACCCAAATTAACCAGTTGTATTTTTTTATCCACTCTTTTTGCTAGTTCGAGCTTGTTCTAATGTGTACATGTATATTTTCTCCTTTATTGCTTGTAGCAATCCATCCACAAAAAATTCTTACAACAATTCTTTTGAAGGACAACCATCATCTAGAAATTGTGTCATTGTAGATTTAAAATCCGAAGCATACTACTCCATCGTACCTTTTTGGATCATATACTATAAGGTGGTGTATAATTCCGAAATGCTTTTCATAATCAAAATCTTTCTAGGAATGCCTCTTTTAAGCCGTCATACTTTGGAAAATGATCTGGAGGATGCTCAATTAACCATTTGACCAGATCCCTTGCTAAAGTGGCTTGGAATACCTATAGTTTGTGATCATCATCTTGCAGTAGTCTATGATTGCAAGTATACTAATTTTTGAAGGTCCACACATGTACGTCAGGATCCTCTTTTGGGCACCCATAGAAGTGTGTGTAATTCAACCCTGGAAATGGATTTTTGTGCAACATCTTTTCTTCAGACTCTTCTTCACTGGTGATGGAAACATCACGCATAAAATCTTTCCAAAGGCTGGGTCGAGTGAAAGGTACCATTGCTAAAGCAAAATCTGGTTGGGATTCGCTGCCACCGCTTTGGTCTATGTCCACACGCCACTCTTCTTCCTGCTGTTGGCTCTAATGGTTGGCTTTGCTGAATTCCCCTTGCCATGAAGCTTTAGCTAATTTTTTGTTGCTCCACTAAAATATCCAATCCTCCACAATAACCTATGGTAAAACTCCATTCTCCACCCATCCCAATAATTCTTCTAGGATATTTGTGGCTGCTGCAATTGAAATATCTTTAAGATGTAAGGTTTCTAAGGTTTGCTGGATGAATTAATCTAGCTACTCGTGATGTTGATCACTTTGCAGGTACTCTTTATCACTCTGCAATAACATCAATTTAAGTGGAACAACATCTCAAAACAGACCCCATCCCATCGTGGTCGCCAAATTGTTTGGGGTTGTTTATTGTTAAAAAATACAACACACCTCCAAAAGCTAAGGTACGAGAATGGGGATTATGTCTGCTATACCACAAACATAACATGCATTTTTGCTCCTTATATTATTACCACACACTTTTTTAGATTTTAGATTATCAACAATACATCGAGAGATTTAGTGACTTTAGTATCATAGACTTCGAAAGACTGGACAATAACATTACGTATAGACTCTGCTTTACAATCTTTAGTCTTCATATCACATTATAGAGACTTTTGCACTCTTACATTTCTGTAACACAGAGTTTTGTCCTTCTGACTCTCCAAACTACACCGTTCTACATAGATAGACTATTTTCACACTGTTCTCTTTCTCGTCTACTCTTCCCCTATATCATACCATTCCAAACTTCAAGATTAAGAGAATCACTAGACTTCGAAAACTCTTCATATCTCTAAAAATAAACCCTTCTTCCTATTACAAGTTATATAATATTACGAGATTGTTGGTCAGTCTATTCCGGCAGCTAACAACATTGTTCATGAGAAGATGGGTCATAATTGTAAACAATAATAAGCACCCATCCTCTATCCCACAGAAGATTAGCAGACTTTGTTTTAAGTGTAGAGGGCTCTACAACAACCATTTTGGCCTCTTTTTTCTTTGAATCTTTTGCAGCCAGTTTTGGATAACTCTTTATGATATGATCATTTTCTTTACACTACTCGTAAAAAAAATTAATGCTTTTCTATTTTCTTCTCATCTTTGTCATCTTTCTTTGATTGTGTAGAATCAACATATTCGTGCTTACTAGTAGATGAGCTCCATTTACCTTTGCCCTTCTGACTAGCTAGGAAAGCTTGATTTGTAACATGCATAATGGACTTGTTCTACCTCGACTGATCTTCCTACAACAAAACAGAGACTTCTCAAATGTTAAGGAATTTGAATTGCCTTTCTTCATTAATCAAAGAGTAGAAGCAAAACTCTGATACTAGTATGAAAGAACATTTAGAATAGTCTGCACAAGTGAATTGTCTAGCAAGACTTCATCAGTAAAAATCAATTGTTCCTTCAAATCTTTTATCTTTGTCATTTGTCCATGGAATCTCCTTCATTCATGTGCTCACTCTCCAACTGTTTTCGGAGGTAAGCAACATGAGCCTCATTTCTTGCCTCGTATAAAGTGGTAAGTGTATCCTAAGCATTCTTAGCTATTTTACAAGAGTGAATGTTTGGGCATTCTATGCATGTGTTTGAGCATGTCTACAATCCCAACAAAGTTGCTATGCAATAGGTGTAGTAGGAACTACAAGATGAACAAGAATTTGAAAATCGTCATCTTCAACGCCATTTGCATCAACTTTGATAATTGTATTTGGAGGTGTAGTAGGTCATTTTTCAACACTTGCACAATGTTCGAGTCTTTTTATGACTAATACATGATGCATCATATATGCCCATAATGGGTAATTGGTACCATCCAACTTATCCTCAATAGCCAACATACGGAATACATCATTGCTTTTAGCCATGGTCACTAACTAAAATACTTTGATGAAAAAAAATGTCTATATCTCAAAAAGATGAACATAAATACCCTGTTCAGTTCTTCTAAACATGTAGCCGACTTTGAGCCACTTGTATTGGCAAACCGAAATAGTTATATATGTTTGGCGAAAAAAGACAAAATTGCTTGTAGAGGCACTGTGATAGTGCATTTGGAGGCCAAAACAAGCTCATATCATGATTTCAAGACTACATAGTGAAACTATTTCGAACTCCTACTTGCCTTAAGTATGCTTGCCAATTTTCGTGTGATTTTGAGACTGTGATTGGAGGGGTGTTGACGACGCCCTAGATGAAGCGACAACTTGCTTTGGTATTAAAGATTGGAGTTTGAGGTCTATGGAAGCACGGGAACAACAGAAGGAAACTTAATAGGAACATTGGTAGTAAGAAACTAACTAGTCACTAAGCCTTTGCAAGAAATAACATTAAAACAAAAAGAAAACATGCATTAGTATGCTTTCTACTTATGCATCAAACAATCATGCATAGAAATTGTGAAAATTTTGATAGAATTTCGATAATAAAATCATAATCTAAACCAAAAATCTAAAGTGCTCTAATATATGGAAGTGTGGGTTCTTCCTTTTCTTATGTAAAAGAAAATGGTTTTATGTTTTTTAAAGTTTATATATGTATGTAAAACTTATATGAATAGTGGTAGTAAGAAACTAACTAGTCACTGCCCTTTGCAAGAAAGAAATAAGATCATGCTACTGAACTATTTCACAATTTAAGAAAAAGTGTAGAGGTTTATAAGCATATACACAAGCATACATGCATGAATGGAGGCTAAATGCTTATTCTAAATGATAATAAATGCATAAAAAAGGCTTAAAATGCAATTATTGACATAAAAACATATCTTGGGAATGAGGAAATCCACTTGGAGAGGTGGTACATAGGTTGGAAGTTATCATAAACCACACTTCATATGTTCTCAAGTTGGAACCGATTACCCTCATGCCGCAAATGGCCTTGCATGATGCTCCTAATGTATGAACAATCAAGTTTGAAGCTTTGTACGATCAACTTGTAGAAGCCAAAGTGTGTTCCATGTATTCATTTGATATTTCCCAAAGCAAGGATTCTAGAGCACTTTAAGGAAGATATGCTCATTTTAGTGGAAGGGGCTGCTATATGTTAGCTCTATACATAGGGGAATGTAAGAAATTGAGTTTCCTTGAGTCTTCCATGCCTAATTCTAGCCACGAATAATCCTCATGCTTGAGAGGATTATCCTATAGGTGAGTAAAAATGGTTCACTTTTGGGTATATAAGCAAATCCTTATCTTATGCCTTCACAACTTAAAGTGGAGGTGGAGATGAAGCTTCTTCTCACCTTGTCCACTTGGTCGAATGCATGTGAGCACTGTTGGACCCATTGTGGGCTGTGGATGGAGGCCTTGAGGCTTCATATATGTTGAGATCGCCATTGTGCGTGCATGGGGCTCCTTGGGGAGCTCATTGGGCTCTTTGAGGGATCTCTTGTAACTCTTTTTCAGATGAAAACAACTGCGACAACCTCCTTCACACTTGGAAGACTTCCAAAACATAACTCTTAACCTCCTTTGAACACCAAATGTGAAGAATAGTCACTCTCCAACTTAAATCTCTCAAAAAGGTCACTCAAGGTGAAGACTCAAGATGATTGTGTGTGCAATTCACCTCCCATTCCTCATATCCTCTTGCACCCAAGATAGTAATGCTTTGGAATGCTTTAGTGTGGACATGTGGCCATCATGCACACTTATTCCCATTACCGCTTAGGTACCTTAGGATATCCCTCCATCTAGGGACCTTGGGCAACCTTAGCCCATGTCCGACACACACACATGTAGTGGTCTCTATAGATTGACGTGTGAGACCTTACCACATGTGGATTGCCAGTAGCTTATCTTTGAAGGTATCATCTCTATTAAAGAAGTGACAATAGATGCAAGGATGTCTTAAGAAGCTTAAGAAATATTGCGGAGAATCAACCACTCTCAGCAATCTTGATTTGTGTGGAAAACTTAGATAAAGAGGGAACTTAGAGTCGGAACTCTTTCTGTGAGTTGTCATTCAAAGTTATCATCATTGGGGACTTTGACATGCTGAAAGTGCTCCCAGATTGATGGAAGTATAAAGGGCAATCAATTGATGGGTTGGATGTCAATTGGGACTAATTGGTTTTTGTGGTTCAACCTATGTATTGGCTCTGAGCTTTGTGAAGCTCGTCTTGTGATGCATAGATATTGTCTTATTGGACCACTCCTCCATTGCGATGTCATTCCATTCCGTTACAGACAATAGGGCCCTTGCTTCCATGTAGGCTCAAATGTATTTGTGTTGCCCTCAATTCATTTGGAAATTGATTGCAAGCATTATGATGCATTCAAACGATATTATTCCTTAGCCTATCATTGGGTCAATGCATTTTAGTTGATGCAATAGATGTTGAGAAGAACTCAAAGAGTGATCCAAAGGATTAGAAAGGAAAGAAGAGAAACTCTTTATAAGACTCTTGACTTGAAACAAAAGTGAACAAAAGGTAAGGTGGAGCTCCGATTGTATAAAGTCCAAAGTAGAAGATTGTAAATTTTCTTTAGAGAGTAGTGGGCTATCAAAATAGACAAAACTTCTACAAAAAATACAAAGTCTTAGAAAATAGATAGATGAAAGAGTTTATCCCAACATGATCAATGAGATAGGAGTTGAATGTACGCTAGTAGAAGAGAAATACAATATTGTAGCTAGATACTTTGAAGGTAATTTAGGGGTCCCTTCTCTATGATGATCAACATGAATGCATGGCCTACATTTGAAGTCCAGAACAAGGATTGTCCTTGCAAATCAAGCAAGATGGCCAGAAGGATTATTTTCTAGGAGTGAGCTTATGTAAGCTATTGAATCTCTATGGACTAAGAAAAGTCTGAATCTCGACGGAGTCACCAATACATTTCTCTAAGCATATAGAGGATCTATTGTGGGACCATTGGCCTTGATTTGGTGGGAAACAATTAGATTTGATGTTCTATCAAGATGTCTCAACAAAGGAATTATGAAGCTTATTCACAAGAAAGAAAATAAAAACATCACCGAAGATTGGTTTCCAATAACCATTCTCCAAACATGATACAAGTCATTGGAAAAGCTATCACATACAATGCATTATCAAAAGTGGATATGAAAAGACCAAAATGGTTTCATAAAGGGGAGATCGATTCTTTAAGTCATCATAGATGTTTGGGAAGGTTTAAAGTATGCTAAAGAAAATTCAATGTTGAACCTTTTTGAAAATTGAGTTTGATAAAACATATGATAAATTGGAGTGGGATTTTATTTTGCAATCCCTTAAGGATCTCGTCCTCGACAAAAAGTTCACCAAAATGGTTTCAATGCTTTGGGGAAATGCCATTGTTAGGATTGACATGTATGGTATCCTCTCCATTAGGAAAGGATATCAACTTTCCCATCTCTTTTATCCGATTGCAACTATAGGCTTCCAAGCGGGTAGCATCTATGGCCTTTGCTTCTACAAGGCCATGACCAACTTGTGCTCAGTATGTTTGCATATGACTTCAACATTCTCCTCCATAGTAAGTTTGATTAGATGAATCAATTATAGAAATTTTTGGTAATCTTTTGAAGTGTCTCAAGATTTAAAAGTAATCATAACAAAATTGCCTTTAAAACCCTTAGTTAGCCCTTGTCAAAGTTCATTAAGGATTCCATAGGGCCATGAACAGTTTGTGCTTAGTATGTTTGCAGATGACACCAATGCTCTCCTCCATAATGAATTTGATTGAATGGACCAATCCTAGAAATGTATGGTAACCTTTTGCATTACCTCAATACTGAAGATTAACCATAGTAAAATTACCCGCAAGACCCTTAACCATTCCCCTTTGTAGTTCATTAAGGATCAAGGATGTTGTCAGCTTGCGATTGGTCGTATTTTTAGATTGTTGGGAATCCTCTTAGAATTCTAAGTATTGATGATTTAGAGATGGGAGTGGGTTTTTCACAAGCCCAAAACCTAGCTCCAATATCAAAACTAAGCCCGAATCTTGGAAAGGCATGAAATCGAATGTGGTGAGGAAAGGGGGGATGGTGATTAATACATTCTTGATTTCCTTGATCATTTGCTTTCTTGCTTGTTGGAGTCCATCCAATGAATATTTGAATAAGTTGGAGAGAGCTTGCAACAACTTTCTTAGCATGGGTGAAAAGATGCGTTCTCAATGTTGCAACCTTAGCTGACAAAATTTTAGCAAATTAAATAATGAAGGCATGGTGTAACAAATCTCTATCATGAGCGAAACTATATTAAATAAGTAGTCATGACCTATCCCTCGCGGGAGTCCCTTTATAAAGAAACCATGATCTCAATATACTCTTCTCTTCCCTTCCAATGGTCAAAGGTTTTTGTTTGGTTGCTTCGCTTTGGAAAGTGTAAAACAATTTGGAGCCCACTATAGACTTAATGACGAATGGAAATGGGTTTCATGGATAAGGCAAAATGATTCCATTTGGTTTTCAATGTCAACCATTAGGAAAATTGAGGGTGACTTGACTCAAAGAGCTAATAGAATCTGGACTAAGGGGTTTAGTTATTGGAAAGATCTTTGGAACAACTTCAAAAGAGAGTGGATTGGATAAGATAAAATAGATGCAAGTCTTAGACTTGACAACAAAGACTATCATTTGTTGGAAGATCACATCATATCTTGGAAGACACACGTCTCTTGCAATTACTAGTGATTCACACTAGAATGGTCTATGGTGGGACAATGGCAATAGAATTAAAGTCATTCCAAGGAAAATCACTTCTGTCCCTTTCCAACAAAATCTAAACAAAAAATAGTGCATCATGCGATATTGGATGAGGTAGAGCCTTTGTGAAAAGATCTCCAAAACTATCGTGTGTGGGCACACTTGCCAAATTGATCTCTCAATGATAATGCACTCAATGTGCTTTATGCGAGCATGAAACAAATGGTTCCTCACAATTTCCAATGCCCTGTGATTCTCAATGAAGATGGTGGCGGTAGAAGATTGACCAACAACCAAATCAGCCAAAAGGCATTTGAGCAAAACACACTCTCAATAGTCACTGTGAAAGTTGCCCTATACTGAGCCTCGCAACTAGGAGTGGCCATAGTAAGCTGCTTCTTACTCAACCAAGCTATACATGAGATGCCAAGCATGAAGCAAAAACCTATAGTGGGCACACAAGTGTCATAGCAACCAGTGGAGTTTGAGTCAGAAAAAACATGTAAATCTGGTGGTAGTGATCCCCCCTTGGGATAAAACAATCCAAGTAGTCAGGTGCCACTCAAGTAGTGAAAGATGCATGTAAACTGCCTACCAACGCTTAACACTTGGGCAATGCATAGACCTACTCATATGCATCATGTAAATCTGCATAAAAAATGGAATGATCTACATCATCATGTGGAACCTATAAACGTTGAGAAATTGCCTCATTTGGACCAACACTTGACTATCCGCCTATAAAAAGAGGTAGCAAAGTATTATACACATCTCTACAGCTAAGTAAACTCTCCTTGGTAAAAGAAAGTTATGGTTGAATTGCATCTTCCCCAAGAATGTGTTTAGTCTATGGATAATACAGGTGATAACATTTGCTCTTAGAACTGTACTCAACAAAAATACATTTCATTGTTTTATCATCCAATTTCTTGCATTGTTCTTCAGACAATAATGCATATCCTAGACAACCAAAGACACACAAATGGGATGGCTTGGGCCATGTTAAGCCTCATGTGGAGTGAGAGATTGCAATGGGACACCTGTTAACTACATATGTTGCATGCATACTAGCCTCAAGCTAGAAGCTATGTGGTAAAATATAACTTTTGACCATACACCTCGCCATCTCCATGACAAACAACTCTTTCTTTCAGTAACTCCATTTGATTGAGGTGTATATGGCACTATACATCCATGTTTTATCCCATGCTTAGCTAGAAATGCATTAAAATCAGAAGACATGTATCCCCCCCTCGATCAGAACTGAGAGTGCCCATGTTGCCATAACTAAAAATTGTTTCAAGCACATAAACACTTTGGACTTTTCTTTCAATGGATACAACTGTGGATGCTTGGAAAAATCATCAATAAAAGTCATGACATAAAGGTAGTTCGCAAAACAAGGTGTCTCCATAGGACCACATACATCACTATGAACAAGCTACAATTTATGAGTAGCTTGAGCTGAACCATCTTTAGGAGAGGAAGAATGTTGCATTTTTTCCAAAATATCATAACAAGATAAGAGGAGTTGATGGCACATGTGGCAATATTCCCTATAGGGGTAGGCTCAAGTGAAGTGAAGAAACTAAGATGTAAGGTAATATGTTTGGTTGCCACACTATCAAAGTACCAAACATCTGAGTCTACTACAAACATACATTGATCATGAGAAGATGGGGCATAGTTGCATACAGTAGTAAATTTCCATTGATAATTCTGAACACGATTAGAAGACTCTATATTACATGTAGACACCCTTGTAACAACCATTCTAGCCTCTTTCTTCTTTGCCTCTTTTGCAACCAGTCTTGGACAACTCTTTATGACATTATCATTTCCATTATAGTATTTGCATAACTGTTTTTGCTTTTCTATTTTCTTCTTATCTTTGTCTTCCCTCTTCAACTGTGCAACATTAGCATATTTTTTCTTACTAATAGATGAGCTCCATTTACCTTTTTCCTTCTGACTAGCTAAGAAAGCTTGATCTGCAACACACATATTAAACATGTTCTACCTAGATTTATATTCCCACAACAAAATGAACACTAAAACCTTGAAGGTTAAGGCATTTGGATTGCCTTTCATCATCATTCAAAGAGTAGAAGCAGAACTCTAATATGAATCTGGAAGACCATCTAGAATAGCCCACACAAGTGAACTATCTAAAAAGGCTTCATCAGCAGAAATCAATTGCTCCTTCAAATATCTGATCTTTGTCAAAAAACTATCCATGGAATCTCCTTCATTCATGTGCTTACTCTCCAACTATTTTGGAAGGTAAGCAATATGGGCCTCATTTCTTGTCTGCTATAAGGTTGTAAGAGAATCCTGAGCATCCTTTGCTATCTTACAAGAGAAAATGTGAGGGAAATGTTTAGGGGCATGTTTGACAAACAAAGCTATCAATGCATGTGCTTGAACATCTGTGGCATCCCAAAGACGTTGTTGTGTAGTAGGTTCAACAAAAACCGAAGCATGAATAGGAATCTAAAGATCATCATCTTCAACATCATCTGCATCACCTTCAATAATTGTATTCACAAGTGTAGTAGAATGTTTTTCAATACCTCGTACAATATCCATATCCCTTTTGCTACCAATACATGATGCATCATATGCCCATAACAAGTAGTTAGTGCCATCCAACTTGTCCTCAACAACCACGATTTCGACACCACACAATGAAGCTATTTTGATCTCTGAAACACCATGAGTATGCTTACCAAATTTCGTGCGATTTTGAGACTGCAAACAGAGAGGTGAAGACAAAGCCCTAGATGAAGCGGCGACCTGCTCTGATACCAATTGTTAGAGTTAGATGTCTACGGAAGCACGCGAACATGAAAGGAAGAAGAAGAAGCTTGGAGCACAACACATAATGCCGAATGTATTACCACTAAAATGTACAAAGATAAGTAGCCCATTAGGGCAATAGGTGTATATACCTCCTAAAAGAGGAAAAAAAGTGCCCCGATGGACCTAGAGTGTTCACACACATCATTACCTAAATATATCAACATACTTCCCTAACGAAGAATCCCCATTGAGTAGAAGGAGTATTGGAAATGTGGTCTTGATTTCCTCTTCTACAATGATGCTTTGGATGAAGTGGTGACCTCCTCTGATACTAGTTGTTGAAATTTGAGGTTTGCAAAAGCACACAAACAACACAAGGAAGAAGAAGAAGCTTGGAGCAGAACACAACACTGAATGAATTACCAAGTGAAATGTAGAAAGATACGTAACCCATTAGGGTTATAGGCATATATACAAGGAGGGGGAAAAAAACCTCCTAAAGAGGGAAAAAAGTGCCTCGATGGTCCTAAGTGTGTTAACACTGATCACTAGCAAAATATATCAGTATATGCCATCTACAAAGTCATTTCGAGAACCCTTGGACTTTAATGAGAAAGCCTTGAGAAAGTGTCTCTAAGAATATGGTTTGAACCCTTGAGCTATTTGGATGTATCTACTCCCAAATGAAGGGTTTTGAGCCTTAGGATTGATTTTTAGAATCCTTTTAGAATCCATGTGAGAGCCATGTGATTTATTATGAATTCCAAGGTTAGAAGGCCTTAGATTATAATCCATGTGGAGGGGACACTTGGCAAGCTCTCCTCATAATTCTCACCTTGGCTTAGAGATAAATATATATGGGTGGAGTTCTTTGGGTGGATATGTGCATCTCTCACCCATTGTGGGATTTGATGGTGGTTTTGATTAGGAAGGTCATGTTTCTAGGCTAGTTAATTCATTCCTTAGTTGATTAGAGTTATTTAACATACATTTTCCTACAATCAAGGGAACTATCTTTAACTCTAATAGAAAGATACTTTTCGGAGATGTTAATCTCAACCACTTAATGGTTTGGACTCAGTGATTCATGCTCGGCCTTTAGTGCTTCATATGTCACTAAATGATTTGAACCCATGGTCTTAGACTCTAAATCATAATTTGTAAAATATGTGGAAGCAATATGCATTTATATTGGGTCATCACTTTGTTCATTCTTCAATTTTTTGCATCATCTTCTTCAACTCTAGTAAGGCTAGTTCTCTCTCTCTACATATCTCCAAATTGAATGACGGCGTATTCATTCAAAATCTATTACTATCTACTTGATTTTTGTAATTCTTATAAACATTTCGTTTAGTGGATTGTTTAAAATCTCCATTTTAAGGTCTTGCGGTCTATCTCTCATAGCCTTGAAAAGTTAGGGATACCTCTATTCAATGTTAAGCTTATTATTGGGGCATACCTTGCTTATTTATTGTAACTTTGCATTTTAGCTACTCAACACTATTTACAACATTCCACCAAAAGGAATTTTTCCACTTGTAATCATGCTAGCTACTCTGAGCATTTGAAGATGAATGTTTCGTTCCGAAATAGCAAGTGAAAACTCATATGTTTTGGAACTATTTCTCATAGATGTTCAAAAGTACATACTGAGTTTTATTGCATTAATTTCAAGCTCATTTGAAACTCCAAGAGTGCAAGGGTTGATCTTGTGCTTGTTGGCTGATCCAATCTTCATCAGCTTGAAGCTTACTTTTCTACCTTCCTCAAGCTTCTCCAAGTTCTCTCATTCAAGACAAAGATTTATCTCATGGCCATGTTTATGTAGTCTCCCATGTATGAGTTGATCTCTCCAACACACAGAGAACAAGAGGGTAGCTTGCAGAAAGAAGAGCCATTGTTTCCTATACAAAGGTGGTAAACCAAGTTACTATCATTTGATAATCTAGAAACATGGAGCGTGGAAAAGTGAATTTAGGGTATCCAGAAAAGTTTCATAGCTAATTTCGATGATGTGTGGATCAGATGCTTTATGGATAAGTTGGGTTTTAGTCAAACTTCCCATATACACATTTCGAAGGTCATTCAATAAAGCTACAAGTTGAACTTCATTCCATATCTCACTATGAGGATGACACATAAGATCCTCAATATGATAGAGGTGTGCCTGAAAGTGTTCAAGAACCTACAAATGGCAGACATCAAGGCTATTGGATTCCATATTCACCTAGAATGCTTAGTATTTGATCTATCTATAGCTCCTAGTTTGCAATGCTTTGTTCATCTATTATTCAAGGTTGATGTTTCTACCATCATATTACATTCATAACTATAGCTTTTAAAAGCATTCACATATATTCACACCCTAACCAGTAGCATTTAACATAAGATTGGTTGCCTATCCTATGTAGATGGAGATCAAAAGGACACAAGTACTACAAGAGCACTACACGCACCATGATAGATTCAATAATTCTTAGGAGAACACGATACAAAAGATTGTAGAAATCTAGGGGTAGGCTCAAGCAGCTATGATCCATCTTCTCATGAGCAAATGTCCATTCTTCATTATAAAGAAGATTAGCATACTCTATTTTGGGCATAGAGGTCTCTGCAACAACCATTCTAGCCTCTTTCTTCTTTTCCTCTTTTGTAGTTATTTTTGGAAAAATCTTTATGACATGATCATTCCTCAAATTCATCTACTTTTATGTTTTCTTCTTATATTCATCTTCCTTCTTCGACTATAGCATTAGTAGATTTCTTCTTACTAGTAGATGAGCTTCATTTACCTTTGCCCTTGTAACTAGCTAGGGAAGCTTGATCTGCAACACACATAATAGAGCTATTCTGTCTCGACTTATCTTCATGCAACAAAACAGAGACTAACTCTTCAAACGATAAGAAATTAGGAATTTCTTTCATCATCAATTGAGGAGTAGAAGTAACACTTTGATATGAATCTAGAAGGCCATTAAGAACAGTCTGTGCAATTGGACTATCTAGCAAAACCTTTGATCATTGTCAAAAGACTTTCCATAAAATCTCCTTCATTCATATGCTCACTCTCTAAGTGTTTTTGGAGGTAAGTAACATGAGCCCCATTTCTTGCCTGGTATAAAATGGTAAGTATATCCCAAGCATCTTTTGTTATTTTGATGAATGTGAAGATTAATGGCATTTTTTACAAACAAAGCTATCAATGCTGCATGTGCATGACCATCTGTGCTATCCAAATGAAGTTGCTAAACAATAGGTGAAGCAAGAACCATAACATGAATAGGAATTTGAAGATCATAATCTTCAATGCCATTTACAATACCTTCAATAACTATATTTGCATGTGTAGTTTGCTTTTAGCCATGGCCATTGACTAAATACCATGATGGAAAAAAATGACTATATCTTGAAAAGTTGAATAGAAGCACCCTTTTGAGCTCTACTAAACCTGTAGCAGACTTTGAGGTGCTTATACTAGCAAACCCAAACTTGTATATATGTTTGGCACAAAAGGATGAAATTCCCTACAGAGACACTACAATAGTGCATTCGGCGTTCAGAATGCATTCCTACAAAAAAAATTTGTTTTCCCTTGTTTTGGTATAATTAATAAGCTCTGGCTTTGTGGGCTTATATGTGCTCTTCTTTTTTAGCCAATTTTTTCCTCTCTCCTCCTCTCTTCACCCAACATGTATGTATGCATAATAATACAAGGAAAAAAACAATATCAGATTATATATATATATATATATATATATATATATATATATATATATATATATATATATATATATATATATATATATATATATATATATATATATATATATATATACATATATATATATATATATATATATATATATATATATATATATATATACATACATACATACATACATACATACATACATACATACATACATACATACATACATACATGCATGCATGCATGCATACATACATACATACCTATATATATATATATATATATATATATATATATATATATATATATATATATATATATATATATATATATATATATTGATAACGTTCCGTACCATTCCATATCTCCATATTTGGTACCACACCACGTTCCATATGCGTGCCATACATGTCGTACCAAACGTTCTATACCACCTATTAGGGAAGCACTAGATTGTGCTCTCTGACTTCATTAGACAAGATTTCGGAAATATACTTTTTTATTACAAGAATACTCATGTAGGAAAAATAGTATAAGAATATATAGTTGATGCAAGAAGTCCCAAAATCGGGGACTGATAGGTATAGATAACTCAACTAGAGATGATACAGGAGATCCCACAACCCCGGATCATAGGTCTGGAGCAAGATCTTTGGATTACAAGAACTCCCTTCAAGATGAACTAGCTACAAGAAATAATGAAAAGGATCTCATACTATGAGATTACAATAGGACAAGAGAGGATGCCCAAGATACAAGACTAGACAATACTAGAGCAAGGATAAAGACAAGAACTGGAACTGGAACTTGGAAAGTACCTACTTGGTGATCACCACTCCTTGTGCTCCCAAGACTTGCATTGGCAAGACTGAGTATGTATGTGGCTAAGGCCTCCTTATATAGGATTTCTAGGGCAGTTCCCAAGGGCGGTAGCGAGCTGATCATGTCATCAATGATGTCAACAATCTTAACAAGACCTCTAGATGTCAGAATTTAGCAAGTAGACTTCATGGTCTGCATCTATCCTTGAGAGGGATATGGATATTTTGCCTGATTTCAAGGCCTTTATACGAGAGTTGCTTGGAGATACCAATTATTCACATGTTGCCAAAACAAAGCTAAGGAAGATACATCAAGGAAATAGGCATGCGTCTACCTATGCATCAGAATTCAGACAAATCATTTGTGATCTCATATGGCATGAGGATTATTTTATCAACCAATTTCGATGGGGCTTATGTGATGATGTCAAGGACTTCATGTTAACCATGCCCAAGGTAAATACTTTGAATGAATTCATTAATCAAGCAATTGAGTGTGACAAAAGGTTGTTTGAGAGAAAGCAAGAGAAGAAGATTTATGTTCATGATCGAGAATAGAAGTTTATCTCACTTCATCAACAACATATGTTGGAAGAATCTCAACCAGAACCCATGCAATTGGATAACATTAGGCTCATTCGACTTACACCAAAGGAAAGAAAACATTGAAAAGACAATGGGTTATGATTTTATTGTGGAGATCAGGATCATATGGTATTCAAATGTCCTATGAAGAAGAAGCAAGTTGAAATTAGGACTTCTACATTCAACATCCCACATCAGAAGGATCATCATCAGAATCAAAAGAGAAGTATTGCCCATCATGAGAATCAGGGCCTTGATTTTGCACCTAGATATCCTACAAACCCTTTCCAATTTCATCATGGATATCCATCATCATCATGATCCAATACCACATGTCAAGAACTCGACAAAGACCAAGAACTATGAACATTCAAGTGCTAGAAGATCTCATAGTCACATAACCGCTCTTTGTGTCGTTGCTTGAGGAGGAGGTGATGTAATTGACACAAAGGAAACAATCCTAAACCTTAGATTCCATACCACTTTCTACATCTCATGATTGGTTCAGAATTAGGAGAAACTAATGCTTTCATTGTGTCTGAAACGTTCCAAAACCCTAAGATCGACTGTCTTCTTGCTTGATTCTGACATCCAAAGACCATGCTTCAAATTGATGATATCAACGATGACATCATCAATTCGTAAGCACCCTTGAATCGCCCTTGGAAAAGCTATATAAGTAGGGGTTGGCCACATTCATTCTCATTCCTGCCAATACCAGTCTTGGGAGCTCAAGGAGTCATGATCGCCAAGTAAGTACTCTCCAAGTTCTAGTTCCAATTCTTGTCTTGTCCCTTGTTCCAGTCTTGTCTAGTCTAGTTCTTGGACATCCTCTCCTGTCCTCTTGTAATATCGAAGTATAAGATCTTGTCGAGTTCTTTCTTGTAGCTAGTTCATCTCCTAGAAGGGAGTTCTTGTAATCGAGATATCTTGTTTCATACTTATGATCCCGGGTTGCGGGATCTCCTATATCATCTCTAGTCGAGTTATTCATACCTATCGGTCTCGCGTTGTGGGATGTCTTGTATCAATCACATATTCTTGTATCATTTTCCCTATGTAGGTGTCCTTGTAATCAGAAGTATATTTCCGAAATCCTATCTAGTGTAGTCAGAGAGCACAATCTAGTGCTCCCCTGACAATAGGTTCTAATTGGAGATGCTCAGGCTTGAGTAATACACTCTCTTGTTGATCAAATGCCTCTTCACCCTTCTTTGGTGCAAGGTAAGATCTTCTTGACAAGGCTGAGCTTCTCCTTCTAAATGGTGATGCTCGGTATCAAACGCGTCCACTATGGCAAGAAGTTATTTATTATGGATTTAATAATTAGTCTCTGGAGGGGAAAATTTCCTTGAATGATATGCAACTAGATGTATGTGTCCATCATCTCCATATTGGGATAGAATGGCCCCTAAGGCAAAGTCTGATGCATCTGTCTCTAGGAAGAAGGGCTTGTTGGAATCAAGATAAACTAGACTTAGAGCAGTCATGAATGCTGATTTCAAGGTCTGAAAAGGATTTTTCTGCTTCTTTAGTCCATGAGAATTTTGAGTTTCCTGTAAGCTTGGTAAGAGGTTTCATTATCTTGGAGTAATCTTTGATGAATATCCTATAAAAACTGGCAAGTCCTAGAAAACATTGTACATCTCGAACACATGAAGGTGGTTTCGAATCAAGGATTGTCTCAATCTTTTTAGCATCCATAGAGATCCCTTCCTCTGATACAATGCACCCTAAAAAATCCACTTCTGTTTGATGGAAAGAGCACTTCTCCAATTTTTGATATAAACCTTTTTCTCTTAGTTTCTCTAGGACTATCTTTACATGATATTCATGATTGTCTAGATTCTTGGAGAATATCAAGATATCATTGGCATATATTACCAAAAAATCATCTAAATACTCTCTAAAGATATCATTCATCATATGTTGAAAGACAATTGGAGCATTTGTGAGACCAAATGGCATTACTACATATTCAAAGTGCCCATAACTTCTTCGGAATCCTGTGTTCCATTCGTCTCCTTCTTTAATCTTGACAAGATTGTAAGCTCCTCGAAGGTCAATCTTCAAGAGGAACTTTTCTTTTCTGAAGCATTCCAAGAGCTCTAATATAAGTGGTAGAGGATATTTGTTCTTTATTGTGACTTTACTCAACCCTCGATAGTCTACACACATTTGGAGAGTTCCGTCCTTCTTCTTTATAAATAGGATAGGGGCTCCTGCAGGAGACTCTGAGTGTTTGATAAACCCTTTGGCTAGATTCTCATCAATATTCTTACGTAATTCTATAAGTTCCTCTGGGGATAGTATATAGATTGGTTTGAAGGGTGGTTGTGCTCTCTGTTGAAGTTAAATGGCACAATCATAAGGTCTATGCTTTGGGAGGATATCTGCATTATTCTTTTCAAAAACATCTTCAAAACCTTGGTATTGGTCAGGTAGCTTCATTGAATCATCTTTCATAGGCTCTTCAGTTGGTATGTCATAGATCATATATGTCGGTTCCTTCCATACTGCATGTTTGAAGGCTTTGGATCCGACATATGTCGGGTTCTTTTGGATACCTTGATGGGTGATTTTATTCTTTTCCCAATTAATTTTTGGATTATGTTTCTTTAACTAGGGCATTTCAATGATAACCAGATTTAGTGGACTTGATATTACATTGAAACACATGGGGGAATCATGGTCACCAAGGTGTACTCTTAATGGTGTGGTTTCCATTGTTATATTCCCAAATGCTAGAGGTCGTCCATCTACTACTTCAGCTACTACTTATTTGGTGTTCCAAAGTACTGGAATTCCATGTTTCTTAACCAACCCCTCATCAATGAAACATGAGGAGGCTCCTGAATCTACTAGAGCTATAAGGGAAAGGGTCTTCTTAGGCATGATTACGTTGACAGGGGCAAGACATGTTTCTACGGGTGTGGTTGGAATTATAAGACCCTTTCTTATATCATGCTCCGGTTGTACGGTCTCTTTTAGAACTAGACTTCCTCATTTCCCTGCTCTACAAGGGTGGCTGCGACTTTGGAGTTCGTTCTCTTGTTGGGACAATTAACTGCAATATGGCCCGAGTTTCCATAATAAAATCATAACTTGTTATCCCTCCTTCTCTATTTCTCTTGTGGTATTAGAGGTTGGAACCTAGTTACATCTATCTGCATAGGTTCGGGCATTGACTCATCTCTAGGAGTGGGCTGGAAGTGTTTCCATTGATGAGGTCTTCCTTCTACTTGTTTTTCTGGTTTCCTTTCAAAAAGGCAGTTATCACATTGAATAGTTTCGTTGATGTATTCATTGAATGTCTTAACCTCTAGCATCTTGAGCAGAAGGTCCTTCACATCATCTCTTAAACCCCATCTAAATTGGCTTATGAAATTTTCTTCATGCCCAGTGAGGTCACGTATCAACTGTCTGAATTCTGATGCATAGGTAGGGGCAGGGAAGTTACCATGATGTAGCTTCCCAAGTTTTGTTTCTCCCACTCGACTCGTATCTACATCTCCAAATGCGACGGTGAGTTCTCGAAGAAACCCCTCATAGTCATGAAGAACTTCCATATCCTTCTCCAACATTGGGGCGAATCAAGATAATGCTTGAGCATAGAGCAAGGTTCCAATAAAACCGACCTTGGATGCATCATCAATTCATCTATCAGGTTGCATACGGATGTACAATTTGACTTGTTGCAAGAACCCTTGGAACTTCGTGTGATCACCATCGAACGTTTATGGCATGCAAATCTTGGGTTCCTTCATGAAAGATGAATTGGGAAGTTGGTTCAGTCGAATGCTTCCTTGATTTGGTCGAAGATTCCTGACACGTTCTTATAGTTCTTGGATGAGCATGCCTACATGTAGTGGATGTTCCATCTCGACTTGTGTCTATCTATGAGTTAGGTCCTTGATTTGTTGTTGAAGGCTCTGAAGTGATTCCATAAACAGTTCATAAGCATTCTCCATGATGTCTGGCCTTGGATAGAAGCTAGTCTTGCCAAAATGTCAAGGGAGCACTAGATTGTGCTCCCTGACTTCACTAGACAAGATTTCGTAAATGTACTTCTGATTACAAGAATACTCTCGTAGGAAAAATAGTACAAGAATACGTAGCGAATACAAGAAGTCCCGAAACCCGAGACTGATAGGTATAGATAACTCAGTTAGAGTTGATACAGAAGATCCCACAACTCGAGATCATAGATCTAGAGCAAGATCTCTCGATTACAAGAACCCCCTTCAGGGAGATGAACTAGCTACAAGAAATAACTCGAAAGGATTGCGTACTACGAGATTACAATAGGACAAGAGAGGATGTCCAAGATACAAGACTAGACAAGACTAGAGCAAGGATAAAGACAGGAACTGAAACTTGAACTTGGAAAGTATTTACTTGGCAATTAGGACTTCTTGAGCTCCCAAGGGCAAGACTGAGTATGTATGTGGCCAAGGCCTCCTTATATAGGATTTCAAGGTGGTTCTCAAGGGCACTTGCGGGCTGATGATGTCATCAATGATGTCAACAATCTGAACATGATCTCTAGATGTCAAAATTTAGCAAGTAGATAGTCGTTCTTGGGGTTTTGGCATGTTCCGGACACATTGGAAGCATTAGTTTCTCCTAATTCTAAACCAATCATGAGATATGGAAGTCACGTGGAATCTGAGGTTTAGGATGGTTTCCTTTATACATGACAACAATTTTTGCAACCAATACATGACGCATCATATAAGCCCATAGTGGGTAATTGGTACCATCCAACTTATCCTCAACATTCAACATACGAATACATCACTACTTTCAGCAATGGCCACTGACTAAAATACCCTAATGTGGAAAAATGATTGCCTCTCAAAAATTTGAACATAACTACACTATCAACTTCTACTAAACATGTAGTAGACTTCGAGATGCTTATACAGGCGAATTGAAACCTTTATATATCTTTGGCACAAAAAGATAAAATTGCCTATGCAAGTGCTACGATAGTGCGTTTGAAGGCCAAACCGAGCTCAAATTGCGATTTTGATACGACAAAGCAAAGCCATTTTGAACTTCTAATCACCTTGGGTATGCTCACCAATTTTCATGCGATTTTGAGACTGTGATGAGAGGATGTCGACAATGCCCTAGATGAATCGACAACATGCTCTGATACCAATTGTTGGAGTTTGAGGTCTGTGAAAGCACGTGAACAACATGAGGAAGAAGAAGAAGCTTGGACCAAAACACACAATACTGAATGTATTACTGTTAGAATGTACAATGATAAGTGACCCGTTAGGGTTATAGGCTTATATACAAGCTGGGGGGAAAGAAACCTCCTAACGAGGGAAAAAAGTGCCCCAATGATCCCAGTGTATTCATATAGATCACTATCTAAATATATCAACGATCCCAATGGCAATATGCATTGAGTATGTTGCAAAAGTATGATATGGCTAATTGAAAGCCAAATTTTATGCCAATAGATTAGAATTTGAAGTTGGATACTTTTGCCTCATCTAAAGCTACAGTATGGGAATTGAAAGTTAGTTTATGCAAGTTCCCAAGAAACTACATTTAGATGCTTTGAAACGCCCTCTACGCCATGTGAGTGCTACTTTGGATTATGCATTATTTTACGAAGCTGGTGTAGAATTGCATGTTCATGGATACATCGATGCAAATTGGGCTAGCAGTGTTCTAGATTAAAGATCTACTAATGGTTTTCTATTTTCACTTGGGAGTGTTGCTATTACAATCCATTGTTGCTTTGTCGAGTACAAAGGCTTAGTATAGAGGGGCTACAATGGAAGTATGTTGAGGTACATTATCACTTCATCAAAGAGGTATTAATAGATGACATTGATCTTGTTTATGTGAGGACAAATGAGGAGATTGTTGATATTTCACTAAAACTCCTTGTAGAGAATCTAAATAAGTTTTGAAAGATGCTTGGATTACAAGACATGATGTTGAGCTTGAGGGAATTTTGAGATATCAACATGTTATGATTGAGGATGACATGTATCGTTTCTCTGACATGTATAGTGATTACATTAATATATGTCAAGGACATTGTAAGTGAGCTTTACCAAATTTATGTACCGAAAGTGATGGCACATTTGTTTTTTGCCAACTCAGTTTTTTCATTTGTTTTTTTCCAATTAAGTTATTCACAAACATTAGGGTTTTCTTTATGTACTTCTCTTTATATCTTGTATTGGTTGTATTGCTCTATTAGATCATTCTTGTATATTCTCTTTATGTAATAGAAGAAAAATAATAAGATCATTCCTCCTTGCTTCAATCTATGTGTGATCCTCTCTTCGCGTGTGTGTGTGTGTGAGAGCTCTCTTCCTTATCTACTTTGTCTTGACAATAATATGGATCATCCTGCCAAAAAACTTTCTTACAGTTTTCTTCTATTGATGATATAAAGAATTAACATGTACCTCGTGACTTTGGTTATCCAAAATTCGATTGATTAGTCATGGTAGACTTGCTGATAATATATTTTTTTTAAGTTTTTGACCTATCGCTCTAGCTTGGATCATTGGTGTCATTGTGTATACAGTTATTAGTAGAGATACATCAAATCACTATGTATAATGCTATGATCACTTAACATTAATTGATCAAGTTTTTACTTATGATTATTTGCAATTAACTCTTCATTTTTGAGCACATGATTTCAACATCTATATCAACATTGTTTTTTGAAAAGTAATCTCTTTGAGCTTTTAAACAAATACATGTTCCTAACATGTTCGTGAAAGCTAACATTGGTGTTGGAGAATTGTCAATCAACAGAGCTCTGATGAAGACAAAACTAGGTTGGATGCTGCCCATGAAGTCTTCCCTTTCAAAATTGGTTATTTCTTTCTATTTTGAAAAGTTTACAAACTCCAAAACTTAATTTCCAAGCAATCCCATTTTTGCTAAGACATTATTATGGCTACATTCGTGATATTTGTAACTACCTCAAGACATGTTTCAACACCTTAGACAATGTTTCACAAGCCATTTACAATAATGAGTAGTTTGAAACATCCAACCTATCCTCAACACTTAAGGAAATACAAATATATGAAGTAAATATGACATCGAATGTAATCAAAACATGCGACAATATTCAAGAAGCATACATGTTGAAAAGTAGTATAATAATAAGTAAACAACTCTACACATGATGTTTTGCATATCTCACACAGTGTTAAAAGTCGACTCAATTCATTGTTCTAGAGTTTAACAACAATTAGTACACCCAACTAATAAATCCATTATATGCTTCAATAATTTGCCACTCATTCTTGCGCTCGTCAATTGCTTGCATCTTTCACTTGACATCATGCACAAACAAGCACAGTTTCATTGGTCTCATTGATTCTATCTTGATTTGTAATGCTCAATTAAAATTTCTTAGGTAAGCATTCTGCAAAGCTCAAGGAATACCTATCAACTCATGGACACATCTTGTAGCAATCAATCAAAAGAGCATAGCATTTGCATGTTGATAAGTGCTTACCAATCCTCATGGTAAACTGGCAACATAATGGTTATGCTAACAATGATCATCACAAATTAATGCAATAACCATCAAGGTGATGTGCTAAGGGTATCAATCAACTTTGAACCAGTGAGAATGGCTATTTATAACACCCATCAAGACACCATGCTTTATACAAAGTAGATATTAGAACAAGGAGTGATTGTTGGATTCTATTTTAGCATGGTAGGGCACAATAAACACGTGAAAGTGCATTTTCTTTTAGCATGATAAGGGCATCATGGACGAGTGAAAATGCAAATCAGCCTCTATACAAAATTCTCCAATAAAGAAATTGAATTTACATGTTATGGAGCACCTTCCAATCCATTTTAGTTGTCACATATTTACACACATCATCTCGATCTGTATTTGCTTTCACTTGACTCACATGCCCCTCTCGACATCCTCAGCTCACAAATTACTATTATCCTTCATGATTCAACCATACAAAAGCTTTCCCCATCGTACATATACATATCCATCATGCACCGGGTCTATGCCTCAAAACAATTGGTACAATGAGTGTCACAAGTTACACTCATGTCTCAAGATATTGAAGGCTCGAGGAGAGATTAATAGTTTGAAAAAATCATACTGTTTTTTTTTCTTTTTAGATCATAAAAATCTTCCATCACAATTTAAATCTACATGGAATGATTTTTACTCATAAAAAACGTTTTTTTTCCAAATCTTGTCTAGAACTTGTATTGTGCATTCTTCAAAAAATGACTTCTGGCTTATATGTGTTACGATTGTAAATATTCACATGATTTTGAAGTTTTAAGGAATACATACACACGAACATTGGTTGCACATCAAAGTATTTCTTGATTGTGTGCTAAAAGTATTGCTTTGCTTACAGATGATAAATGATCTTTCATAGCACTTTCGCTTCGTATGTGTCATCATATTTTGAGAAACTGAAGAGTGCTTTTATACTTTTGAAAAGTGATGGTTTCTAGCCACTCCTCTTTGTTGTAGACTCAAGATATGGATTTCATTCTCTCTTATGTTCATCTATCGCCCTAGCCATTGAATGTTACTTTCATGATAAAGAGTTGCCTTATGCTCTCCACGATCTACATAATGAAAAAACATCCGCTTATGGAGGAATGTAATCTCTTTTACTGGGAACCCCTTAAGTTTTGCTAATTGCTATTGCTAATGAGATCGAATTTTTTTTTTTGTTCATTTTTCTAAATCTCTATGATTTAAACATTTTAAATTCCAATTTAAATATACCATTTATATGTCTTCTTTGTACTATGGAGAGAGCACAAATAGATAAGCACACTTCAACATGCGATCTCTTACATGCCGTAAAAAGAAAGAATGGGAGGAGCAATAGTATTGAGACTTATACCACCTACTTATGAGTGGGGACTAAAGTTACATGGTGACACACATGCGAGGAGGATGCCCACCCCCATCCATGATCCAAAGATATGGAAGACATTCAGAGGGCCTTTGTCATATACTAGGCCAGCCACTGATTTCTACCCCACAAGGACGGTGTCCTACTACCTCCTCTTTCACACCAAGGATGTTTCGCATAGCTATTATACATATGCAACATCTCCGGATTCCTAGACTCAGCATATTATCATGCCCATCCACAAATCCAGAGATGTTATGGACCCAAACACCTATCAAACTATCATGATTGACCCCTAAGCTCTATGGGTCAATCTTAGAGAAGAGATCGCGTATGTTCATTGAGGTCTCCCAGCTCTAGGACAGGTAGGCATCAGACAATCCTTTCTCACCATTGATCACATCTTCATTGAGGTGCTTGATTGACATGATGCAGGTGAGGAAGAGGAGGCTACACTGCTGCTTTGTGGATTTCCACAAAGCTTTTAATACGATTCCTACATAGCAGCTCTTCAAGTGACTCTTAGAACTTGGGATGACAGAGGAGATGATTTGGGGTATTTATGCATTGTATGAGCGAGTGTCAAGCAGAGTCAGATGCCCAAGATCTTTGATCCTATTGTTAGCACCATTAGTATGAAACAAGGATGCCCCCTCTCTTTTTGAGATTTACATTGCTGAGATTGAGTTCATTCAACATCGAGGAGGTGAAGGAGCTCAGTTGGGTGAGACCACGGTTCATGTCTTACTATATGCACATGACATTGTATTGATCTCAGAGATCCTTGCACAGCTTTGGGTGATTTCAGCTTGCAAAAAGGGCTCTCAGAGAACCTTGATAAAACCAAGGTACTTATGTCCTACACATCAACACAAGTGCAGAGAGCTCTTTTAGGGTGGCTAGGGGAGTCATTGAGGTCATCGGCTCATAAGTATACCCAAGAGTGACTTTGATAGCTGCAGCTGAGTCCTTCTCTATGACCCAGGCAGCCCGTGATCGACTTATCAGAGCGTACACAGCATTAGCATTGCTAAAGAGGCAATGCCACCAGGCACACAAGGGCGTGGTTATTTGATACACTAGTCACACCTTCTCTACTGTACAGTGCTTCAATTTGGGAGCCAGGACTATCCGATTCAATATGATCACTACTCAAGAGACCCCAGATACTCATGATAACCAAGCTCATTTATAGTAAGCCCTCCGTGACATATGATAATGCCAAAGCAGAGGTAGCTATGCCACCAATACTAGTTGAGGCACTCTTCCAGATTGTTTGCTTGCTACATAGATTTCAGGATATGGACAGTGAGCACATAGTATTATAGCCTTTAAGGCATCATGGGATCTTGACACCTCAGCGCAGGCTCCCACATACTCACTCTCTAGACGAGAGAAACAGGATCATCCGACAGGAGATATGGCACACATATATGCAGAGGAGTTCAATCAGTCCAATTGAGCCACTTCCAACGAAAAAGTTCTACTATCGTGAGCTTTTCCTACAAATATGAGATCAGAAATTTATACTTAATCCACATTACATGAGGATTTATCTTCCCCATCTTCTCCGAGTAGCCATTGGATAGCTTCGAGTATCCACATTCAGATTCACATTTATCTTTAAAAAAAATTATTTCCCCTCCCAAAAATTATGGTACAATACCAGAGTCAACACACAACACGCTAACTAAGGTAAATCATATAATACATATTACTGTTCAATAAGCAATAATGGAGCCTCTCATCCTTAACAGTGCTAAAAATCATCGTTTGAGGTTACACTAAGCGATCAACAAAATCTCTTTTAAAATTCCTACTTCAAAGTTCATCAGAAGAATGCATTAAAAAATGTTCAAGTGATGAAGAACACAGTATCATCAAGAGCTTAATAAGCGACCTGGATACCTATCCCAAAAGCCAGATGCTTGAATGAAACAACATTTATAAAAATAGAATTGAGGTGTGAAACAATATTCTGCACTTATCTACCAAATGCACAAGTACATAGCTAGCCACATGTGATCTAAGTGAACAAAGTTTCAGATCATCCCATGTATAGTGATGTACTCATACAGAGAACATGTAAGTTCAAAACGTTGTATCAGATGATAATGAATAAGTGGACTGAAACATAGACTTGAATCTGACAATCCATAGGCTGTATTTTTATAGGCAAATCATTTTAGTGGATGCTGTATTCTATATTATGGACTGTGCTCCATACATAATGAATAGAAGTTCATTGGAACCATGACAAATAGATTAAGCTGAAGATTAAAGGAAAAAACAAGCAGACTTAACATGCATCTCAAAGCTTTGAAGTAACTGCACATTAGCAGTGTGTCCTTGCAGATAGCCAAACACAATGAGGCGAAAATCTCAACTAAATGAGAAGCACTAGATGTGCTGATTTTCATCATGCTTATGATCCCAGAATTCAGATGTTAGTTTTACACATGGAATAAAAAGAAAGAGAAATGGTCAAGAGAATTTCATATTACACAGCATCCTCCAAGATATCCCATTATGTTCCTAGGTTGAAAAACACTGGATGTAGCAATTTCTATGATGTTCATGACCCAAGAAGCGTTTACAATAAAATCATAAGAAAAAGAAATGGCCAAAAGAACTTCCTATGTGGAGCTTTCCCTGCGTTAAACAATTGCAGCAGCACCTCCAAGACTGAAGGAATTGTATGAGTGGGACCATGATAAAACCCCAGCATATCACTTGAATTCTTACTTCTCAGGTACATTGGCACCTGACTGAGAGCACGCCCATGGCTCAACTATGACCATGTAAAAATCAGCTCTGCCAAATATCATATAACCCCCAAAATCCATTTCTTAAACCATTTACTTCTGCTTCTTTTCTCCAATTGCGTACTTCTGCTTCTTTTTCCCCATTGCAGTATACTTCCTCATGTAGAAATTCGCAAAAAGCATCAGCAGTGACAGCATGTAATAGAAAAGAATCTGGAAACACCATCTCTCTCTCTCTCTCTCTCTCTCTCTCTCTCTCTCTCTCTCTCTCTCTCTCTCTCTAAAAGAATGTTTTCATGCACACAACACGTTTTCTTTTTGCTTGAAAAAGATAGTTAATGCTCAAGTTTATGAACGGTTATATCTTTTTAAAAAACTAGCAAGTAGAATGTTTGTGCATGGATGATTGGGAACATGCATTATCAAGCTCAAGAATTGCTTGATTTAAGTTTGGTGCACGAAAGGAGAATGCAAACACGTGCATGCACTCACATGCATTTGCATGCAAGAACAGGCATTTGCATATGCATGATTGTTTGTTAAGTAGTTGAATACTTATACTTTCGTTACCTTCTTTTTCAAACTTGACTTAGATAGCTAAGAAAAATAACAAACTAGCCAGTTGCAAGGCTCCTGGCTGCCATGTAACTCAAGTAGCTAGTTTGTTTTTCCCAAACGTGATACTTAGGTATCACTAATTAAGAGTCTTGATTAGGAAAAATAGGCCCTTCGAAAGTCAAGTGTTCAATTTTCTTGCTCATTGGACTCGTAAGAAAATAGGGTTGTCTGCTTGAAAATTCCCATGATGACTATGTTTAGAAGAAAACTTAGAGAATCCTAACGACAAGCCTAGATGTAGTCGTTAGCTTTCTATCCCAAGACGTGATAGCAATCAAATGAAATCCACTCGAACTTAAACTAATTGAACTCTTAAAGTTCCTGAGATGTTCCAAATTTATAAAAACCATGGAGTTTTTGAAGTTTTCACTTTGAATTCATCCTAAGGAGTGATGAAAATCAGAGAAGTGCTTACAACCTAGAGAAGTGCTTACAACCTAGCAGCAATTGAACTTTGACGTTCAATAAGTGGATGTTATGATCCATGATTGCATCTCTGGTAATGATGCAACTTACTAAGCAAGCATGAAAACTTGAAAGAACTCTTCCTTTTAAAAAGATTAGAGAGTTAATTTTTTGTTTCATTTAAGCTAATTGAAGCTTGAAGAGGAAACTTTATCAACCGATCTTTAGGAAATGAGCAAATTCCTAAAGAAATGAATCAAACTGTGAGCTTTTCATTTAGGAATATAAAGTTCAAGATATGAATCTCCAATCTATGAACTTTTCCTAAACAAGCTATAAAGTTCAAAATTATGTGTTCATAGTAGCATTATTATTGGATCAACCATCAAAACATGCTTGGACTTTGAACATAATTGTGATTGTCGAAATATGTTTAAAGAACTCTAGTAACATCTAAAGATTGACCAATAATAATAAATCTTGTATCAAACTCACAAACAGAAATCAATATCACATAAATGAAAGTTCAAGTCAAACTTTCATAGTGGAATGGAAAAACCTCTAGTTCGATACTCGGAAAATGAGCACAAATGAATCATAAAAGCTTCTGGATATTGTTTGAAAGTCTAGAATTTCTTTCAAATATTCAGCATTGCAAAAGGTTCCAAGATGAATCATTTGCTCAGGTTATTTGATTCCCTAGAATGAATCTCAAGTCCTTGAAGAATAACATTCACCCAAGTAGTGAGAACGAAATTCTTCAAACTCGTTAGACAACAAGTAGTTCCCCTGAAGTCCTAAACCACTAGAAGTGGTACTTAAAGTCCAATGGCTGATATCACCCAGAGGTGTATCAAAAATTCTTAGTTTTAGAATTTGAAAGGCATTAGTACATGTTTGGACTTGAGTAGGAGAAAGATCTCTAAAATCCCATGAACAAGCTAAGAAGCTTTCGATAGTTCAAGAGATCTTAAAGATAAAGAATAAGTCTTTATTTTTGTCGCAAGGTCAACAAGACTTGATCAAGCTTGGCAAGGTTTGTCCAAGAAATTATGATTGGAACTACTTTGAAATTTGCCGAAGTATTGGAAATCAAATTCCTTTTGGGAAATTTTCACTCAAGTTCCATTTATCCAATGGAAAAGTGTGAAAAGAGTAAAGTTAATCCAAGTTTGAACAGAGTAAACATTCCAAGTATGTAGTCTGAGACCGTGTTGACAGTAATTAAGTTCGTGGAAGGTACAACATAAAGTTTACCTATCCTTAAAGGGATTTTGGTACAATCCAAAATGCATGAGCGGATGCTTAGACTTAAGGAATAGAGAGATTCCTGTAAAGTCCTGGCAAGGGAAGCTACTTAAAGCTTCAATAAGAAAGGAATTTAAAGACAAGAAATAGATAGCTCTTGTTGCTACAAATTGGTCAAGTAAAACCAATTGGACTTGAATTTGTAAAATTCAAGTACTTGGAATTCTAACTGGGTTTCATTTGAAACCCGGAGCAAAGAAGAATAGATATTCTATCAAGAGGTTTTCCAGCTTCCACGGTAAAAGCACGAGATCGTGAAAGGATCGTGTGAAAAAAGGAATCAAAACCTAGAGTATCAAGTTAGAGATAATGCCTGAAACTTTAAAATTCTTTTAAAGAGTTGAAGTGAAAAGATACTCTATCAAGATATGTTTAGACTTTAGGATAAATATCACCCACACATCAATGTGAATATAAAATAGGGTAGTATGGGATACAAGAGATTGATGTAGGAAAGATGGTATGGAACTTCAGACCGTGGGATGATAATTATTTTTTAGTTCGAGAATGGATTTTGAAGTTAGATTTGATCTTCAAGGAAATTAAAACTTCCAAGAAGAAGTTTAAATTCAAGGAGGATAATATAATGCTCTCAAGATACTTCAAGGTCAAGGAAGAGAAGATATGAAGTTGGTAACTTCGAAGATCTTCTTTTTCAAATAAAGACTTGTTCTTATTTGAATCATGAAACATTTTAGGATAAAGTGTTGTTGATTCATAAATATTTCATAAATTTTTGAAGAAGTAGGACTTTGACATTTGATCCTTTCAATAGATTGACTAAGTCAAGCACCAAGTTCTGAGTGCAACTTGGTAAATTCAATCCTTTGACTCAAAGCAATGCTCAAGAATTGCATTCCTAGTACTCAGTCATAAAGATTGAATATAGGCATGAACTTAGTCTCAAGTGAAGCACTGTTTGAGTAAAAACTCATCAATAGAACCTCAATGGGTCAACACACTCATGTTGGATAGCACACTAGTATCTTGTGGTTGAATGATGTTTTAGATTTGCTCTGAATCTTTTTGAGAATCCAATTTCTTTCTCTTCAAGATAGAAAAACAAAATGCTTCAATACCTTGTTGAAACAGATCGTTAAGAAGTTACAGTCTTGGGTCATCAAGTATTTGACTCATAGAGAGTTTATATTTTAGGAGTTTGAATTAGTTATACAGAGTTTTAGTTATTTCCTTCCGCTTTCCAAATCTTTTGGAATTGACTCAGATATGGTATCTGATTCCTTTCGCTAAAGTCAAGGGTTAGCCGATTGAACTACATAACTAAATTAACCATCCCAAATAGATGTTCTGTATAAGAACTTATTCAATCTTCAAAAGATGAAAAGTCCAAGATTGACTTATTCATTTGGGTTTGCTTTTAGTTACTAGCATAACTTTTCTGACTTTCTAGAGTTCAGTATACTCTAGAACAGTGAAGTTAGGAATTGCTCATAAGATTGACAATTCCCAAGAACTTTCAGCTAAAGTCTTCGAGACAAGTGTCCTAAGTTGGACAATTTTCATTTTGAATTTGACTTGGTCAAGAACTTTCAGCTAAAGTCTTTGAGACAAGTGTCCTAAGTTGGACAATTTTCATTTTGAATTTGACTTGGTCAAGTTATAGTACGGTTGAACCAAGGTAAATGGTAAACCTTCTCCTACAATTTACATAGGATTTTCAAGCTCAATAGGACAATGTAGTCCTCTAGTCGCGTGAAAAAATCAAGTAAATGTTGGTTGAAAGTAAACCATAGTACAAACATCCAAGTTGGATGTTTGGGACAACCAAACTTCAAGTTATCCAAATCAAATGAACTGGTACTTGGAATCCATCTATTTCATATGTTTGTGCCTAGAACACACATCGAGAAACAATGAAGTGGCTAGATATGTTTTTAGATCCATCCTTATAATTCATTCACTACTTTTGGTTTGATCAGTTTATCAAAGTGCAAAGCAAGACAATGTTTTTAATCATTTAGGAAGGGATCCCATCACAGAGATGAGACATGTTCTTCTCGTTTTAGAACATGACCATGTTCTTCCAGTTTGAAGCTCGGGGGTTGTCTACGGTTATTATATATAACTTTATTTTCAAGGACGAAAATCTTTCCCAAGGGGGAAAGAATGTAATAAAGTAATTCTATGATCTAAGGGTCCAACCGGTTCAGACACATCTAAAATTGCACATCGTTTCGTCACTCATGTGCATGGCCAAAGATCTCGTGACTAGACTTAAGCATAAGTTCATCTGCTCTCTTAAACAAGTAAACCACTTACCCTACTGGTTAAGTCTCAAGGTTGTGAAGGAGGAGGTCTTGGGTTCAATCTCCATGGAAGCATGGGGAAAGAGTTTTGCCCAAAGAGCTCTAGAGCCTTCTAACTCATGCTAACGTGAGTTAACTTGAGACTAGCGAGACTTAACTCGAGTGGCGAGTATACCAACCACTAGTGGACTCTAGTGGAAGGTACTAAAGCAGCGGTCGAGATCACTCCAACTACTAGTAGACTCTACTAGTGGAAGATATTAAATGAGTGGAGGAGATTGCAAATGCACTTGTGGACTCTAGTTACATTTGTGGTCCTTGTTGATTCAAGTAGCTACATATACAAGCATAAGGTTGGGAGGAGAGTAATCTCTATAGCACGCCTGGTCGTAATTCTTAGTTTCTTGCAGAGAAGGCCCTCCCAAGGTCTTCCCAACCAAAGCTACGAGAACTTCTCTGATCTGATGCCACCTCAAAGAATTTGAAAAATGCAAAAAAGACCAATATATCAGGAAACAAACAAGTGAGGCACTCAATGCCCAAGATATAACCAAAAGGCTCTAATCAAACTTTCTTTTCAAATGAAGTCCTATAAAAAGAACAATGTGATGGTTTTATGGAGCATTCCATTGATAAGGCCTTTGCACAATCTAAGAACAATCTAGAACTGCTGCATGCCGATACCATGCAATAGAAGTCTCCCACAATGGTTAAGCTTTTGCAAAACACATCAACAAGTATCTTTTTATGATATACTGAACATGAGCCAAAGCTTTCGAAATGAGGTTACTGTCGCCATTAGTAACATGAGCACTACCTTCGCTATAAATAATAGGCAAGCACCTCTCTTTATCCATCATTGCTTACCTATGCCTTCTATGTACATCTCAAAACATGTCTACTTTGCACCTCTAATCGATTACAAAAGGCTTAGATTGACCATATCTGTTATGGACAAAGGAAACCATTCTCAACCTTAGATTCCATGTGAATCCTATATCTCATGATTGGTTTAGAATTAGGAGAAACTAATGCTTCCAATGCATCCAGAATGTGTCAAAACCCTAAGATCGACTATCTATTTGCTGAATTCTGACAATCAAAGGTCATGTTCGGTTTGCTGACATCATTGATGACATCATAAGTTCACAACCGCCCTTGAAATCCTATATAAGGAGGCTTGGTCCACATTCATTCTCAGTCTTGCCAATACCAATCTTGGGAGCTCAAGGAGTCCTGATCGCCAAGTAAGTACTCTCCAAGTTCCAGTTCCTGTTCTTGTCTTGTTCCTTGTTACAGTCTTGTCTAGTCTTGTATCCTGGACATCTAGTCTTGTCCTCTTGTAATCTCGAAGTACGAGATCTTGTCGAGTTCTTTCACGTATCTAGTTCATCTCCCAAAAGGGAGTTCTTGTAATCCAGAGATCTTGTTTCATACTTACAATTCCGGGTTGTGGGATCTCCTGTATCATCTCTAGCTGAGTTCTTTATACCTATGGTCCCGGGTTGTGGGACTTCTTGTATCAGCTACATATTCCTGTACTATTTTCCCTACGTGGGTATTCTTGTAATCAGAAGTATATTTCCGAAATCTTGTCTATTGTAGTCAAAGAGCACAATCTAGTGCTCCCCTGACAATATCCATCAAAGGCACTAGTCTAGCAAGAGTAATTGTAGATGGTGGATTAGGCATTAATCTCGTGCCAGATTATACCATGACCACGCTCAAACTCAAGCCCTCCAAACCCCGTCACTTCATTGTTACTTTGGAAGACCAAAGAACGGTCAATCCTCTAAGGATAGTAGAAAAAGTGTCAGTGGAGGTGCAAGGTCTAGTGTTTGTGCTCGATTTTGTGAAAATTGTTTTACCCTAAGTCAAGGGTGGGTTCCCTCTCCTCATAGGTAGACCTTGGCGAAGAGACACAACTCTAGAGGAGAGGAAGATGAGGCTTTGGGGACCCCACAAGTGATCACTCAATCCCTTCAAGAAAATCTCTCATGCGCGGAAGTCATCATCACCCAAGGACTGCAGCATGGTATGCAACTTGGGCAATTTCTTTCCCTCTAGGCCAAAGGGCACCTCAAAAACATCGGTAGGAGCATGGGTAACTACTTCAGAGGTGCCTCGGCCTTCCTCTTATTTGCATGGGAGACTTCCTTAGAACAAGGCAAAGGGGCATAGGTAACTCCTCTACCTCAGTGACTACTCAAGAGAGCATGATGGAGGAAGACATTGGCGACTTATTGAAGTGATTGGAAGACGTACAAGCCCTTCCTTGCTTCGTGGTAGAAACTCATGAGAAACTGTCTGGAGGGGCTATTGTAGAGTCAATTGTCCTTGGAGAACCAATCAAGGACCAAAGGAAAGGAGAGGGGCTATTGTATAGTGTCCTTGGAGAACCAATCAAGGACCAAAGGCAAGCAAAGGCACCACGTGCCAATGATCAACCCGAAGGCCATCCACCTGAAGGCCACAAGGCAGTAACTACCACTAAGTCCATATTCCCTATGGGAGAGATCTCTCTTGGTTGGCTACCAAAAAAAAAAAAAAGAATAGGTTATGAAATTAATGATACTCAAGCCTTCCATGAGCACATGTCGTTGGAAGGAAATGTAAGGAACTAGTTAATCCAAAAACATGTCAAAGAGAAAAATGTGGGAGATAAGGATAAATGCCTTCTTCTTGCCACATGGTTATGGAATTATTTATCAAAGAGATCAATGTGGGAGATGAGGATAGCCCCTAACAACTACTTCTTGCCACATGGTTATGGAACCATTCCCTTCTCCCAAAAGAGATAACCTCCTTTACATACACTTTCAGAGTTGTGTTTGTGTGGAGTTATAAAGATCTTACACGTATCCCTTGCGAGTTGGGAATCCATAATCCTCCCCTTGGTCAAAGATGCTCAACCCATTCAAGGTAAAATATACCAACTCAACCCCAAGTATACATAAGTATGAAGGAGATACAAAAGATGGAAGAAGCAAGAATAATTGTATCCCTAGAGCACTTGCAATGGCTATCCTCAATGGCCATCGCACCCAAGTAGAAGTCTAACAAGATAAGGGTATGTATGGATTTTCAAGCCCCTAATAAGGCAACTTTGCCGAATGGATTCTCAACCCCTTTTTCTAAACAAGTCATTGAGGATATAGCGGTCCATGCTTCATATAACTTCATGGATGGTTTGAGCGGCTATAATCAAATAGCCCTACATTAGGAGGACCAACTGAAGACGGCATTCATAATGCCTTGGGTACATACCTCTACACCAAAATCACTTTTGGATTGCACAATGCACTGGCCACTTTCAATAGAAGTGTGTACCTCATATTTGGTAATCTTCTTCTAAAATTTCCCTATATCTTCATGGATGACTTATAAGCATTTTCAAGTCATACCAAGAAGGGGCAATATTTATCTTATAGATCGAGTTGTCCGAGAAGTCATCGTCTACTCCCTTTGGTGCCTATGGCAGGTGTCTAACTCAAGAGAGGTGATATGCAATCACATGCTTTCTCTCACTTTTTTGCACAACATCGAAATCGAACACTTCTCCGAACTCTTCCACCACCCAAGGCTTGTTGAGCAAATATTTAAGTGTTTGATGATGTAACTACATATAGGAGTATTATAGGTTCATTGATCTATGCTACGATCACGAGACCAGATTTGTGTTACATCGTTGGAGTTCCTTCTCAATTTAATGCAAACTCCAACGAATGAACATTTAAATTCAGCCAAACGAGTGCTAAGATATGTGAAGCACACAGTCAATCATGCCTTGTTTTATAGATATGATGAAGAATTGGAAGTAAAGGGCTTCAATGATGCTGATTGGACTGGTTCAAAAGAAGATAGAAGATCCACTTCAGGTTATGTGTTCATGATAGGTAGCAAACCTATCACATGGAGCTCGAAGAAGCAACCTACTGTTGCACTATCATCTACATAAGCTTAATATAGAGGATTAACCTTTGCAACTTGTGAAGCTATGTGGATTAAGAAGCTCTTGGCTGATCTTGATGTGCAAGTAGAGACCATTCCAATTTATGGTTACAATGTGTCAAGCATTCACTTGACAAACAATCCAATGTTTCATGCACAAAGTAAACACATAGAAGTGCATTATCATTATGTTCAAGATAAAGTTTTGAGCAAAGATGTGGATATAAAGTTCATTAGAACTAATGACCAAGTTGCAGACATGTTTACAAAGTCCTTAGATGCTTCTAAGCTAAAGATGTTCAAAGATGAAATCAACTTGCATGATATGGCTGAAGGTGCAAGCTCACATGTGAACTTGAGGGGAAGTGTTAAAAAGATCATATATATTTTGCGATTACGATTTTCTTCAAATAGAAAGAAAATACAAAAAATGAAAATTGGAAGCATTTACTTCAGCAAGTAGTGGAGGCCAAAAGAGAATCAATCAAAAGAGAATCAAATCCAAAAACTGAACTGGAAGAGAAGAGTGGATGCTCAAAGTAGTGGAGGAGTTATGGAGAAGACATCTAAAACTTATCATGAGAGCTCGTGGTCATTTGGCTACAAAAGAGGCAAGGGAGGACACTCAAGAATAGAGGAAGAAGGCATTGAAGTCCCCTTGTAGGTAGTTCATTTGGTTTGAGTCATTTCGTTCTCTTCAGTCTCATAGACTATGTCAAGCCGCATACCAATTTCTGGGTAGCATGATTGTGAGAGTCATATCTCTCAATATATGTATCCATTTTTTGAGTTTAAATATTCTTATCTTGAGTACTTCCTCTTTCTAGAAAAGTTTTATCAAATTCATTATGGTTTGTGAGTTATTCAGTTTTTAGTGAAGTCCAGTTTTCAGCCTAACTGAGTGTTTGATAGCTCATTTGAAAGCTGTTAGTGTCTAGTTTGAGTGACCAAAGTCTCAAGTTCATTGTATTCTTTAGTTGATACCAGTTTTCATTTTAAGGTTCAGCTTTAGGTAAAAGTCTTGATCCTGAGAAGGTCTTCTACACTTTTCGTTGCGAATAGGCGAGGAATTCTCCAACATTCTATAGCGGATTTTATATGCTCATAAATGTATTCCCCTGTGATACGGATACCTAAAACACTACAATCCACTGCCTTCAGAAAATAAGTGCCTAAGCAAGAGGAAACCATTACATTGATAATGTGGCGTCATCTAAAATCGCTCCATCCATCAGATAGAATGGAGCAACCATAGGTCTGCCACACGCTTTTAATGGGTCCTAATGATTCTCAGGCTATGTCAAATGCAAAGCTTTGGCATGCATGCTTTGGTCATTTGAATTTTGCTAGTTTGATACTCCTACAGAAATCTGAAATATTGTCCTCTCTACCCAAACTTGAGGCCCCTGGTAAACATGTCTGTGAAAGCTGTATTTTGGGCAAAATGCAGCCCTAGTTCCCCAAACATGGTTTGGTTCGAGCTACTCAAAAATTGAAGCTTGTTCACAATGATGTCTCTGGTCCTATGCAAACACCCTCTTTTGGAAACTATCTCTACTTCATGACTTTCATTGATGATTTTTCCAGGCATACATGGGTATATCTATTGAAATCAAAGTCCAAAGTGTTTATGTGCTTCCAACAATTTCTAGTTTTGGCTGAAAATCTGTGAGCATGTAAAATGGGCACCCTCCGTTCTGATCAAGGGGGAAATATATATCTTCTGATTTTAATGCATTTATAGCTAAACGTGGGATAAAACATCAGTGTACAATGCCGTATATACCTCAACAAAATGGAGTTGTTGAAAGGAAGAACAGGCCACTCATGGCGATGGCGAGGTATATAGTCAAGAGTCAATTATGTGTGCAGGATATGTACTTAACAGGTATCCCACTAAAGCATTGTGGTCTATCACTCCATATGAGGCTTTGCATGGTCGTAAGCCATCTCTTGCTTACCTGCGTGTTTTTGGTTGTCACGCATATGCATTAGTGCTTGAACAACAACGTAGGAAATTGGATGATATAGCAGTGAAATGTATTTTTGTTGGATACAGTTCTGAAAGCAAAGGCTATCGTCTGTATCATCCACAGACCAAATGCATTTTGGTTAGCCGTGATGTTGTTTTTGTGGAAGATGCTATTCAACCATTACTTTCATGTACTAAGAAGACATTAGTTAGCTCCAAAGACATGTATGACACTTTGCTTCCTCTTTTTACACATGGACAAGATTTACATGATGCACTTGTTGATAAGAGAGATGATATTGAGGAGGAAAAAACTATGCCAAAATGGTTGGTGCAGACTTTGCCTGATAGCAAATTAGATGCACCTTTGTCATATCGTACTCGTTCTGGCTCTCATGGTGCTTCTTTTGCATCACATTGCTATGCTATGGCTGCCTCTAGTCTCTCTGATTAGAATGAGCCTGTTTCGTTTGATGAAAATTTGGATGACTGCTATGCAATCTGAATATAATGCTATAATGAAGAATGGTACCTAGTCTTTATGTGACTTGCCTCTTGGCACTAAGTGCGTATACAAGCTGAAGCATAAGACTGATGGAAAAGTTGACAAGTATAAGGCTAGGCTTGTTGCAAAGGGTTATGCTCAGGAAAGAGGCATTGATTTTGATGAGACCTTTGCTCCTACTTGCCGAATGACTAATGTTCGTAGCATTTGTGCACTTGAAGCTCGTCGTGGTTGGAATGTACATCAGTTGGATGGACATTAAAACCGCATTTTCGAATGGTGACTTGCATGAAGAAGTGTATTTTTTCAACCAAGTGGCTTTGTGCATGGCTTTGTGCAGAAAGGGCATGAAAACCAAGTGTGAAGGTTGAAAAAGGCCTTATATGGTTTGAAGCAAGCAACACGTGCTTGGTATGAAAAGATACATGCCTACCTCATTGCACATGGTTTTGAGAGGAGTCCAACTGAGAGCGCCTTATATGTCAAGCCTGCAAATGATGTGCTTCTGATCATTGTTGTGTATGTCGATGACATGCTGCTCACTAGTCCTCATGAGAAGCATATTTGCTGATTTTAAGGCTGATTTGCATGCCTCATTTGAGATGTTTGATTTGGGGCATTTGCATCATTATTTGGGCATTCAGTTTATGCAAGTTGATGGCAGAATAGCTTTGTGTCAAACAAAATATATTGACACATTATTGCAATGTTTTGGTCTTGAATACTGTAAACATATTGCCACTCCTATGGAGATAGGTTGATGATTGAGTCTTCATGATGCTATAGATGCATTTGATGTTGTTCTATACCATCAGGCTATTGGATGCTTGATTTATTTATGCATTACTCGGGCAAATATTCAGTTTGTTGTCTCACAGATTTATGCATTGCCCAAGTGTCAAGTATTGGAAGGAGGTTAAGCGCATCTTTCGCTACTTGAGTGGTACTCGGCTACTTGGATTGTTTTATCCCAAGAAGGGATCACTACTGCAAGATTTACATGCTTTTTCTAACTCTAACTCGGTTAGTTGCGATGATTATAGGGAAGCTTTCACAGCGGCTATTGAGTGTGAGTGGCTAATACGTCTTATGGCTGATTTGAGTGTTGGTCAATCTTTTGCCACCACCATCTTCACTGAGAGTCAGAGCACATTGGTAGTTGCGAGGAACCCTGTGTTCCATGTTCGCACTAAGCACATTGAGGTGCACTATTATTATGTCAGGGAGAGGTTCTCTACTGGAGAGCTCAGTTTGGCATATGCCCACTCAGGAGAACATTGAAGACCTTTTCACAAAGGATCTGCCTAGGGAGAAGTTTGAAGCTTTCCGCAAAGCTTTGGGCTTACTTCCTTTTGTGGATTGATTCCACAAAGCTTGGCACTTCCTTATACATGAGTGGAAGCTCCTCGTTCACCGCATCACTCCAAGGGGGGATTTGTTGATATATTTAAGTAATGATGTGTGTAAACACTCTAGGACTGCAGGGCACTTTTTCCCTCTTTCGGAGGCCCCCCCCCCCTTGTATATATGCCTATAACCCTAACGGGTCATATATCTTTGTACATTCTAGTGGTAATACATTGAATATTGTGTGTTGTGCTCCAAGCTTCTTCTTATTCCTTGTGTTGTTCGTGTGCTTCCGCAAACCGCAAACTCCAATGCCTGCCTACCTACCTACCTACCTACACACACATACATACATATATATATATACACATATATATATATATATATATATATATATATATATATATATATATATATATATATTTATATATATATATATATATATATATATATATATTATATATATATATATATATATATGTGTGTGTGTGTGTGTATATGCATGTATGTATGTATGTATATATGTATGTGTGTGTATACATATGTGTGTGTGTATATGTGTGTGTGTGTGTGTGTGTGTGTGTGTGTGTGTGTGTGTGTGGTATATACACACACACACACCACCTAGGCAACTATCATCTTACACTTCAGCATTTGGGTGAGATCTTGTGACATGCTTCTTCCTTTAACATCTATCAATTGGAATACCACCCTCGAGTAGACACCTTCAATTACCCTTCTCTACATCCTTATGCAAGTTGCAACCCATCCTATCTCTTCCCAATGGAAAAATCACTCCTACGCTGCTTGCTTCAAACCTCGGTACACAAAGCATTGGAGAGCCTTATGCCATTTCTCTAACGAAGGCACAAGCAACACTATACCCGAATTTTTTGTGATGTTCACCACAGAGTCGATTGGAAAAAAAAAAAAAAAAAAAAAAAAAAAAAAAAAAAACCCCTCAAAGCAAGACCTTGTTCAAGGCATGTTTACAATTGAAGAGAATGTCCATTTTACAAACATAAAGGTATGTGAGGCCTTGTACAGCTTTGTTCATGCTCTTCCTTTTTCCATATCTCACGCTTCTACAACATTCACTTGTCGTGCGAAAGAAGAGGCACATAAAACAAAAGAACAATAAGGCACATACATTTAGGTTATTTGGGGCTTCGATGATGCTTTGGGTGTGATCATTGATGGTTGTGCTTGAAACAACCGCAAAGACCATCGCATGAGTGCACTCTTGCTCACCTAACGAAAGATTCAACTATTGACATTACCTCCTTGCCACGCGATCGACAAGGGTATGAAACTCCCAAAAGGGCAAGAGAGATGCCATCTGCCTGTGCAGGTACCTCTACTCCACTTGATCCTTCATCTTCATACAAACTCGCTCCTCGACACATTACTACTCTACCTTCTCCCATCACCTCTCCCTCTCCTCATTACCTACATCCCACTCCTCGCCACCCCACACCTCCTTCCCCTCCACATTATTCTCCCTCTCATCCATCCTCATGTAGGCCCCTCTCACCTCCAACCTTAGGACCTATGCTTGTGTCCATTGCTCCCATGCCTCCACCTATCCAACCACCTCCTTTTCACTTCCCCAGTTTCATTCTCCCACACACGGCATCCATACCTAGCTCCTCCTATCTCATCTCCTCTGAGACACCCACACCTACCACCAACCATTCCCCATCCAACATCCTTGTCACCCCGTAGAGGTTTGACACGACACCCACTCCACTCCTAAAGATCAACCCAAGCATCCCCACAAGCTACACATAACGGGCTTCATCGATGGAAGCTACCTCCTCTCGCATCAACCATTCCTTGGCCAAAATCCTTTTCACCCCACTTGAAATCTACCCAGGCATCCCCATTGGTTCCACTTCACAGTCTTCATCAATGGAAGCTACCTCCTCCAATAACCCTCACCTTCTCGCAATGCAAGAAAGATGAGAACGAGGCATCTAGCCTCTTGTTCCGCAACACTTACAAGTGCCAACCTAAGATAGATGTTGCATCACAAGAGTTGCAAAAAGTTGTGGACCACATGAAAGACAATCAAAAAGCACTTATCAATCTTGATGCATGAGGCTTGAGCTCGCAAGCACATCAAAATATCACATCAGAATTCTTACGTTGTGCTTTGGTCTTTAAAGAATTGAAGCAAAAAGTTCACAAGCTATAGGTTAAAGACGTCGCCTTCTCCATGAGAGAACACGTGAAAGAACTTGAGGGTAGGCTTGATGCCACATGAGTAGAATTGGAGGAAGCACGAAGAAGGAGAGACTTAAACAAATCATAGTTCGATGACTTGATGAAGTCTCTTTTCATAAAGAATAGAGCATATGAAGAACCTCCTAGCCGCAAACCAAGCAAGGAGCCTATGCAAGAATAGAGCTTTTCTTTTCGCATAGTATTTTAGATGTTTCATTATGAATAGCTCACCTTTTTTTTTTGTACACATTGTTTTTAGCTCACCTTTAATTTCGTAACACCTTGTATATACATCTACTCTTCTTCCTTGGTACTCTTTGCAATGTCTACTTTCCTAATCTCTCTCTATCTCTCATGTATCATTGAATCTTTGATAACCACGAGTATTTCTCTTCTCTCTAGGATAGAAATACTATAGTGGAGGGCAATCTGTAGACAACAAAATCTTTTGCGATATGCCACAAGGATCTACAAACTGATGACTCTGGCCATACTTGCACAAGGTGTCAAGCAAGCACTTTGGTAGGCTATACAACAACTGGGCAACTACCTCTCCTACTGGGACTAATTATAGTGGGCTATCAGCAATTGGGCAACTAACTCTTCATAATGGGGGACTACCTCTCATCTTGGGCAACTGTTCCCCCCCCCTCTAGGGGACACCAAGCTTGCAAACCTTGAAGGTAGCAACATGGGCAAGAAAGGAAGCAAACCCTCAATGGGTCCCTCTAACCGCCATGAAGCCCTACCATGCACAATCGACCCAATGTAACTACCAATGTAACTACAATCAACCGTGAAGCCCTACCATGCACAACCGACCCAATGTAACTACCACTACTTGTAGTGCAAGTACCAATGTAACCCCTTGGACCCTTGGCCACTTCCTTCGAACTTCCTGAACCTAGGAGCTAAGGAAAGTTGGCTCTTCCCCCAAATATCTACGATACTTTTGTCTGAAAAAGGGGAATGCTCTAAGTCAAAAGCATGATCAATATCCTTGGAGAGACTCTTATATGGATAATTCCTACCCTTAGAGCAATACTGTCACTTGTACTCCTCATGTGTCAACTTAAGTCTTAGTCTTCCTAGCAAGGACTTCCCTACCAATAGGTGTCGACAAGAGGGTAGCCATGAACTTGGGTTAACCAAGTTGTACACCTAGGGTCTAAGTGTACATGCTCTAGAGTAATACATTGGAGCCTCCATTTATGCCTATCTAGTGCAATCCTCTACTGACATGTCTATCCCTTCGTATTGTCTCTAGTCTTATTGTGTTATTGAATACTAGTTATTGGCATCTTAATATGTACCTCAAACTAGGTTCTTAACCTTAAGGTATAGAGTATGTAGTCATTGCTCCGATAGTGCATTTTGCATTATCTATACCCACACTCTAATTCACCATCTACACAACTACTCATCTCTTCCATATGGAGAAAAAGAAAGACGATAACTAAAATCTCAAGAGTAAGGAAGAAACGAGTGCCTCCAAAGATGACCACCCAATTAAATTCCCCCATGATCGAGGCAAAACTTGAGAAAGCCACAGAATAACTAACAAGTGGGAGAGTCAAAGAACCAACAGCTCTTAGCTAAGCTTAACAAAAGCATTTGAACAAGTGGTTACCAATCTTTGAGAGTGGACATAGAAAGAAGAAGCCACATATTGGCCCCTAACTTAGAGCTCTAATGAAGATGCTCTTAGCTAAGCTTAACAAAAGCATTTGAAGAAGTGGTTACCAATCTTTGAGAGTGGACATAGAAAGAAGATGCCACATATTGGACCCTACCTTCGAGCTTTAATGAAGATGTAATGAAGTTGATCGCCATAAAGGAGCTAAAAACAAACGGGAACCAAAAATTTATCATGATGTTACAAACATGTTATAAAATCTTTGTGAAGGAAATCACTAGTTTATTGACTCAATGGATCAATAGGGAACCAAAGATATTTATTGAAGAGTAATCCATTAGAGATGTGTGAAAGGGCATTGAATATGTTTACAAATCAAAGCAAGATTTCTCCTTCCTTGAGATAGACATTGACAAGGACTATAATATGTTCGAATGCAACTATCTCCAAAGATGTGTGAAAGGCCATTGAATCAAAAATAGTGGTTCTAAATACAAAGATACATCAAGAATGCCCTTTTGCTCTACCGCATTTTGTAATCACATTCTATCTCAAATGGTTGATGGAAAATAAATGTACAATAGGGCACCATCACGAGAACTACTCTACCTAACGAAAAAGGACTAATCTATCCTTGACTATTTGAAAATGATAAAAATGATTTATTCAAGAATAAGTTGGACAATACCAAAGGTATCATAATTATGCTTATAATATTCATGTATTGCTTCAAGAACCAAAATAAACCATAAGAAATTTGGAAATAACAATGTAGATTATCTTTAATTCGCCCTTAAATATGAAAACAAAAATTTTGAGGATACAATTCAAACTATTAGAAGTACTTATAAGTTTCAAATTTTATATGGAACAAGGATGAGAACGAGTTTTACATGAAATGGATATTAGGTTCACAAGTGAAGGTTCCAATTGGACATGGCAAGTAAGGCCACATTATCAAGTCTGAAATATATTTATATATTTGAGGCCGATGCATAGTAATCAAGTTTCAACAAATTTATGGTTCCCACAAGTAGGACCACATTAATCAAGTATCAATACATTTATGATTCCCATTATTCTCTCTCTCTCTCTCTCTCTCTCTCTCTCTCTCTCTCTCTCTCTCTCTCTCTCTCTCTCTCTCTCTCTCTCTCTCTCTCTCTCTCTCTCTCTCTCTCTCTCTCTCTCCTCTGAAGATGCCCAAATAAAAGCCTTTATAACTCACAAACTACAAAAAACTTGTGGGTAGTGAGCCTTGACAATAAGGATTATTTGGAGTTTATTTGGGATATTTGTTGCTCTTCTAAAGGTGGAGGCATTGGCATCCAAAATATAGCTAGAACTGTTCACAAGTTCTCAACCAAATAGGTGATGGTAAAACATTGGTGGGAGCCTAAGGAATCATGGATGGAGTCAGGACTTATCAATAGGCACTTTAACCAATCCTCCTTCCAAGACTCTCTAAGGTGGAACAGGCACAACAGCCACTCCCTTTAAGTTCTCATCAATAAAGTTTATTGAGCTGATTGTAGATCATTGTCTCATTTCAAACTTGCAACAAACTTGAAGAACATCGCAATCTTCAAAACAAGGTTGCATCCGTTCACGTAACACAAATTCCAATACTATGATCTGGGTCAATTTGGTTCCATAATGAACCTTACACCCGATTCGTCCAATTTTTTTGTATAGTTCAAATGATATTTCTTTTATACTTGACCCAAACTGTTGCCAATTTACAATGTATATTCATACACCATGTATACATACATAGTGCACACACACATATATATGTATATAGATGTGTATATATAATTTTTATATGTATATAAAAACCCTGATACATACCTTTCGAACCTTACCTTGGAGGTAAGATCCGGTTCACGTACCTTGCCAGTAACGAACCTTATGAAGCTTACGAACCGAACCACCTTTTTTGAAAAGGAAACAAGAAGTTGAATCATACCAAAAGACTCTTTAAGAATCCCATCATTGAAATTAATCATATACCGAAAGAAAAGGTCACAAAAGTGAGGAAACTATTCAAACAAGAGGGTTCAAGGTGATATCAACATCTACAATGATTAGAAGTCTCTTTTGCAAAAAAATTTCAACTTGAGGTTACAATTCAAGAACTTTGACTCCACTAAGAAAAAAGGATGGCAAAATAGGGAGAAAGAGAGTTAAATCTTTTGCCTAGCTCTAAACCAATCTAAAATACAAGATACATTTGGCAAGTAAAAAGCAAGCTAGACGACAATTCACTATGCACATGGAATCTTATATCCAATCTCATGCCATCATGTGAAAGGTGCAATGGTCCATAGGATGGGACATGCAGTTTGAGCCTTTGGCCAAAGTCACCAAAGGATGGACTCTGGAGATGGGGACGGGTCCCAACAATGATGGTGTCCTTAGGAATGGTGCATCCCCGAGAATGGTGGTGTCCCCAAGATGGGGAGGGAGCCTAGGGTGTCCCGAGGACACGTCCTCTAGACGATTGAAAAATGCTCGTTTTTTCAAAAATATCAAATGAAAGTAACGTGCAATGAATGTGCTAACATATGAAATAACCAATAACAACAAAACTATAGAAGAAAAGTGTTTTTCAGCCATAAACATGTATGAAGCACGTTGAAGTTTGAACATTCAAAGTTGTCAAATATTTTTCATCATTTCAAAAAAAGGATTCTACATCATCGTCATCATATAAAAAAACATAAAAAAGAACTAAGACTCAAGAGTCTATGATCATATGACATATATGATATCGCATTATCAATGTCATTGAGAACAAAAAACATTCCATCATACTATCAATCGACCAAAAAAAAACAAGTGTAGATTCCAAAAATAAAATAAAAAATATGAGAGACTACAACATAAATGTAATGACTATGGAGAAAAAAAGAAAAGGGTGGAGAGAGGGCTAAGAGGGTGGAGGGTTGCTGAATATGCAAGGCTGAAGGTAGCTCAAGCCTCCATACACATGAGATCCAAGGAGAAAAGCTTAAGGTAAGCTTGTGCGTTTTGACGAAGCAATGGCCTCTATTTATGGTTGCTTATGGCCCTCAAGAAGGTTCTAGAGACACCAAAGCTGGCTGTAGAATCTCCAAGAGAGAGGACAAAAAAATTTGAAATTTTCTTGAGAAAAAAGTAGTCCCACCAGCAAAACCATCCCGAATTTCCATCCCCAAACAGGCTCATCACAAAAAACTATCCCAATGAAGAGTCTCGAGGACGTTTTTCTGTTTCAAAAAGGTGTAGGGGGACATTAGCGGTGTAAGGGGACACTCACCATCTGGCTAGGTGTCCCTAGGTTTTAGCTTGAGGGGACTGCGCCCCGACGTCCCTTGGACCCAAGGATGCGTCCCCATGTGACTTCTCCTTTGGCGCCTATTAATAGAAAGCAATAAGTCAATGGTTTTATTCATATCATTCTCAATGACATAAGGACTAATCCCAAGATGGTCGAACTTAAGATATGACTTACTTAGTGCACTAGATAGTAGATACAAAATAGAAGCCAAAGAATTGACTCCTTCCTTCCCTCAAGTTTCAGAATTCTCAAAACAATCTAAGAATAAACAAGACAATCACTTGGCAACAAGCACTCCTCAAGGAAGTAAATCAGGATGACATCTAGACCAATGCCAAGGCAACAAAGCTTGAAATAGGACCTTATAAGAAAGCCATCAGTTTCTAAGTGCAACTTTAGAACATAATCAGCATTATGAAAGATGTGCTTTGTACAAATTAATGGACTTTGGAATGAGCCCAATAGTACCCTCTCTCGGATGCGCCTCTGACTACTCAAAAAAGATGAAAAGATTGAGAAAGAATGGATCCCCGACCCCAAGGATTAGAGGTTTGTTAGCATTATTTGCATTTCTTCCTCCTATTGATCGAAAATTTTATCTTTACTTTGTAGACTCTCCATACAATTTTACTAGCATACTATAATGAACACGCAAATTAAGCTGTAAAACATGCTAGCATCTATGCTATAAAGTGGGATGCAATGTGAATATTTGGATAGTGTAAAAGCTATTGAACATTCAGCTTCATGGTGCATTAACTTGAATACAATGTGAATATTTGGATAGTGTAAAAGCTATTGAACATTCAGCTTCATGGTGCATTAATTTGAATACAACAAAATAAAATCATGCTCAAGAATGCAAGAAAATCCTTTGCAACAGAAAGACATCGGGCATCATTCCAAAAATGCATGGAAGTTGTGAAGCTATGAGCAAACTCTTTCAATCCAAGCATAAGCAATCAACATTGATCCCTGGAAATGCCACTTCTAATGATATGGCACATGTACAAGTGGTATTTATTGCACCCAAGAAAGCCAATAACAGCAAAAGCAGCCACAAGTATAAAAATGAGCACTAACCTTGTACAAAAATTGTGGATAAGGAGCTTGAACTTTGATACAATATGCTGCTTGAATCCAATTACAGACAAATTGCAGCATTTGGATTTGAGTTAGATACCTGACTCCAAAAGAAAAATAGAAAACATAACCATGGGCATCCTGTGTTGGACTTGCAGAAATAAATCCTGCACACATGCAGGTAACTTCCTGCTGTATGGATTAATAAACAGAAAAAATAAGTTGATTCTTAAAATCCAAAGCAATGTTTATACCTCCCCCAAAAAAGATACTTCCTGCGGACCTTTTCATCACTTCGAAGAAGAGAAGATAGAAGATAGTACAGATACATTATCACATGCACTCCTGAATTAATTGCTCCTGAAAAGTAGGCTGGGCAAACAGATAAAAATGATTTAGAAAAAATGGTAAAACGTCTATTCCATCCAGAAAGATATGTCATTACACCTCATCGTACATGTCAAGATTTGACTATGAAAATGGTGCAGATAAAACTAGGATAAAAATTCCTGAAAAGTGGATCCATGTTGACAACCCTGAAGGCTTTCTTCCTTGTGTTCTGCAAATAACATTACTCCACTACCTTTTAAACAAGAGTATGGTATTGTTCTACTGTGTATCAGGAAGAATACACTCATGTTTGTTTGCCAGTCCTGATAAAATTCAGACAGATGATGGAACTGCATGGAAGAAAAAAGGGAAAAGAATCGAACAAATTATTGCATTGCACCTTGCTTAACTTAGCTTAAATAGTCTTTATTTTGATAAAAAACTGGCAACACCGTCATTAGCCCTCACATAAAGATATATGAATTGCAATAGATCTCCCATAACAACTAACAGTAATATTGCTCACCATCACCGCCAGGTGCATGGTACGAAATCATCCACCAGATGAGAGCGACTGATACATGATGATACACATGAAGCACTGTGATTTGCCGCAAATTGTGTTTTAAAATCATTATAATCTGTTGAAAAAAAAAAAAAATGGTATAATGCCATGCAATCTAAGAACAACATTTTCACTGAAAATCATGAAATTCTGTTTTCTCCACACCTATTAGTTTGCTTACCGTATCCATGAATTCAACATACTTTGACATATAGAAGAGATAAACATAATGTGCCATCTACAGAAAATTATGCCCATAAAGAAAGCATCAGTATGTACCCAAGCAGGATCTGACAGAAGACGAAATCCATACAAGAAATGCATTGCTTCGAGCATATATGCGCCTACAAACTTACTGTGATTTCATTTGGGTCATAAGCGTTGCCCCACAATAAATACCTACAAAGTTGAAAGAATTTTGTAAAAGAAAACCCATTAGAATAAAGAAAAAATGATATACAGAGTTTGCATTTCTACTCGTGATAGCTTATACGTATTTTTGAATTGCACATCAACGACAAATAAGCATGTTAGTAGAAACATAGAACTGACCTCCAGGCACACGCGAGCAAGATGTACAACATAAACCTATGAAACATTCAACAATTACATACATGGTAATGACGGCAGTTCTCAACTGTTTTCCACTGCACTATTCAACGACCCAACTAGTGCGTGAATAAGACGAGCTCACCACGGTTACATGCAAGCAATATGTATAACATAAACTTACAAGACGTTTGGCAGTTAAATACATGGGAAAGGAGGTGGTTCTCAAATGTTCTTCATTTTGGAGGACGTCACTAGTGCTTTGAGCACATGGCGCATCCAGCCCCGTCACTAGTGCTTTGAGCACATGGCGCAGATACTAGGTTGCAGCATGCCCAGATTAAAATCTCAAATTTATTTCATCGGTAAATGCTAGAGGACATCCGCACAAGCATGTGGACTAAGAGTAGATCCATGCATGTTACTGGTTCCCGAGATAATGAGAACGCTGGCATAGTGCAAATGCAGCTAATTCCTATTTGGTTGTTACCAAAAGTACGTTTCTCTAATGCCCCTGAGCCTGACGATTCGAGAATTTTGGGTTACCAAAATGATCAGCCTTCCGAAATGCTTACTTGAGTTGGAAAGCCCGTGATGCTATGCCCACGCACATGTAGAGGCTAAGGGTCAAGCAAAACAGGTTGTGAAATATCACTAGAGCCTTCAAAAGAAAAGGCTCATGCGTACGTGGCTTTGCATTGAAAGAACGAAGCCATGCCACCCCCAACAGCACAATAGAAAGGTATGAAGACGTTGCGAGCAGAACCGGCGTAGGACTATCTACAGTAGGGAGACCCCTTGTTGCGGGAGCGCTTTGCAGATGTACACCTTTGTACTCGAGGAAGCTCATGAACAATGAAGACACACGTGCATCTATCCAATCGTACACAGCGTGAACAGAGAGAAGAGACCAATCCACATCCATGACCGCCAGTCTGTTATAGAGCGTATCCGCTATCCGCTATCCTCCTCTGTTGTCGTTCTGCCTCACTGAAGCATTCCTGCAGGCTGCTACTTCCAGATGCGGTGTGCGCCTCTTCGTCTATCTATGTCTGCACTGCGGAGACTATCTATGTCTCGAAGCTGAGCACGTAGATCGACTAGTGTTTGGGACCCATATTAAGAGATTTGAACATGTTTTTGACATGTGCAGTCTGCAAGCTTCCATTTTCTTTTTTTCTTACCATTTGAGTTTAAGAACGCATATCATCTTTTAATATCATGAGAAGGAAGGCCACATATACAAAAGCAAATGCTTGATGGTGGCTTTTTTTTTTTAGACTGGTATTCACATGTTAGGAAGGGTTGAGACACAAGTGATGTGTGCATTCTTAGCAAGCTAGTGAGATCCATGCAAGCTTTCAAAGAGCTAAGTTTTCATTAAATTTAGGTCAAGGGTTGTTGAGGCTTTTGGATATAGAGCAAGGTCTTGTGTTTTGCCTATGTTTTGTGCAAATAATGAAGCATGTGTTGTATGAAAAGAAGGTCACCACATAGGAGCATTGCTTCTCCCTATCATGTGGTACATTATAAGACTAAAGGCTGCTCTTGATCCAAAATTGTTTTACATGATTTGAATCCACATTTCTTCATGATTTTTACACCAAATACTACATTTTGTTATGATATATAGCCATGTTTTCTCAAAAAATGGTACATAATGATATCTTTGTGGAAGTTCTTTGGTGATTCATTCAACTAAACCCATGCTTATTCCTTGGAAACCTTGATTTTATTTTTGGTACTAACCTATTAAAATCATCATCAGAATTTGGATATCAAAGTAATCTTGAAGTTCTTAAAATACATATACCTTATAAATCTACTCTCTATGTTATAATAAAATAGGAAGAATGTTTTCTTGGTCAAGCTATTTTTTCTTATTTTCTAGTCACTTCATTTTAATAAAATTATATTTTTTTAATATGTTGCAATAGCATCAGCATTGACTATGGCAATAATTGAGTGGAAATGGTGGAAAGAGTATGCCAAGAAAGATAATTTTAGCAGTACACGTTTTTGTTCTAAGAAGGCTTCCAAGCACATGTTTCATGCATTAGGGAACCATGTGTTACATTCCTAGTCAAATGTGTTTTTGGGTCTTTGTGTTTTGAAAAAGGATATGGTTTCTGAGTAGAGGAAAAATGTTCATAGTCTCCCATACTTTTTATTCTCATACTTTTTTTCTTTTTCAGTCCTCCTAGTTTACATGTCACTTGTGGAATTTTTATTTGGAGGCACATTGTGCCCCTCTTCTTTTGCATGTTATCTATGAAATTGTTCTTGCTAGGTCTATGTTTTCTCGTTTGAACTTGAAATTTTCCTTCATTGATCTCATTATGGTATTACAAAGTAGCTAGAAAAGGTTAAATTCAAGCTAACACTATGTTCTCTTAGATTAATAGACAATGAGTAAACTAATCCTAGTGGTTAAGTATAATGGATGGGTAGGAAGAGGTCTTGGGCATAGAGAAGAATGTTTTCCCAAAGACCCTCTAGAAGCATCAACTCAACTTAACTTATAATGTATGGAAACTCTATAGATCCTTAGGATAGGATTCTTGCCACCTTTTGGATTCTTTGTTCAATTTTCGTTTTAATGTCTTTGTCCAATGTCTACAACATTGATAATGATGAACAAACTTTTGGGCTTTTGTGCATAACCATTGACCATCAAATCAATATCTTCTTAATATTTTTTAACATATTTAAGGCATTAGTTAATGCTTATTCTTTCTTAAGGCCCTATGAAAATAACCATTACTTGATGTTTGATATGTAGAGAATCAAAATTTCATATGTTGAGTACTATTTTTTAGAATATCTTTGATTGAATGGGGCTAGGATTTTCTCTCGTTTCAATGCATCATTTTCTATTCCTTCATACTTTCAAAAATTGTTGCAATCACGTTGGAGTTGGTTATGCTAGATACTAAAGTTAGGGGGTAAGCTATTGTTTTTAACACCTCCCTCTTGAAATCATCTTTTCAATGATTCTATTATCATATCTGAACAATACCAAACCTCAATTCCTTTTTATTTGGAGCACATTGTACTTGTCAATGGAACAATGCTTTAACTATTAATCTTTTGGATCAAGTCTTATGTGTGACCTCCTATCTCAATTGTTTTTGTTCTTATATATATGTACACACACATGTGTGTGTGTGCATATATATATATATATATATATATATATATATATATATATATATATATATATATATATATATATATATGTATGTATATGCTTCCTTACATTCCAACATAGTGCGGCTTCTCATGTTTTACATATTAAGACAATATCAAGAGCAATGGCTCACCATTGAAACACAAAAAATGGATATCATGATAATATTTTAAATATCATAGTTATTAATTGATAAAATAAAATTTTAGAGAAATCACATGACATAATCAAAAATTTTATTTCATGCAAGGCTAGAAGGCCCAAAAACATAGGATAATTTTTGAAATATTATTTACCATACAAAAAGTAGTTTCATAAAGAGTTTGAACACAATCATTACGTAAAAAGTAATTGAAATAAGAATATATAATAATTCTCTATGGATTGATAATTTGTTTCTATTTACCCGAGTTTTTATCTCTTTAATTCCATTGCATTCATTTTTAGCATTGCATTTTACATTTTTTGTTGGAGTTCAAGGATTGCGGAAGCACATGAAAAGCGTAAGGAAGAAGAAGAAGAAGCTTGGAGAACAACACAACATCGATTGTATTACCAAGTGGATATACAAAGATATGTGATTGTTGCAGAGCAAAGAGAGCACAAGGTAGAGAAAAAGACGGGCCTCAAAATTTTTCCGATTTGGACACCTTATTTTTGTATTATAACCATTCTTGTAATATATTTTCCGATGTAAATGCACTAGAGGAGTCCTCTAGCTTCATCCCCACAGAAGATTAGAATCTTACCAATGTAAATTAGTAGGAAATTAGTCTTTTAGTGAATAAAGTGCCGGTCTCTTGTGTGAAAGGACCAAACTTAGGGCACATGTATATAAGTCACTTGGTGACTCTTTGTAGAGACTTTTCGCTATTGTGAAGAAGGAGCTCTCCAAAATTTCGAAATTGCCTCTTTCTTACAGATTTCTATCTTCTCTTTGATCTTGTATGTGTGTGTAATGCTTGGAATGTGTGTATAGGACTGTTGTCTACTCCTCCCCACTGTTTTTGAGCTACTGTAGTGCGTGTGTGAGCTTGTAGGAGTTGTGGTGTGAGTGTGGGTGCCTCCTGCCATTCACTATTTGGGTCATAACTTGAATCAGAGTTGTCAGAATCGAGTGAAACGACTTCCAATAGATGCGTCTTGTCGAGAGCTTCGAAAGGAGTACCCTATTGACTATATTCGGAGTTCGGAGCTGGGAGAAATCCTTGATTTTCTGAAAACTACTGTAAGAGGTATCGTGGCAGACACTTTCAGTTTCTCAGTGAGCTTGAGAGGTGGATTAGTCTTTTCTCATTCATAGCAGCTGAACCACTTCATGTTCCATCATGTGTGCACATGTCCTCATACACTTGGTTAGGTCGTTCGATCGGATTGACATTTAAGTGTGTGTTAATTTCCCACTATATGCACTTGTGTTGCAATAGAGGTACAGTCTCATTGGCACGAGTCCTTGAGTTTTCTTGACTCAAGTACACACGTTTTTGGCACCGTTGCCGGGGAACACTCAAAGGTGCCTTCGTGATGGTTATAGATCGAGTGTGATGGAATCGTACTTGTAGAAGTGAACTCGTTCCGTGGCAAGTAGTCAATCACTTCAGCACTTGTTACTTCACATCCCCAAGGTGTGTGTAATGAGTTTTTAGGTTTAGGGTTAGTAGGAAGGGAGAGAAGGAGGAGTTAGGATTAGGTGAGAAGGAGAGGAGAAGTGAAGAGAGGTGAAGTAGGAATAGGCCAAGACCACTAAAAAAGCCCAAAAAATTTACCCAAAATTAGTAATGTTCAGTTTCTATCACAAAAAGTATAAAAACCAAAAAAATTGACTCATTTGACACTTCACAATGTTCTGGTATCGCTTGCGAGCAGCCACCGGTATCGCGTGGGAAGTATCGTGCTATTCAGGCCTTTAAAACTAGAACTTGAGCTCAAGGTGCAAGCTAGACAGTACTAAGGTAAGATTCCACAAAGTATTTTGAACAAAAACACACTAAAAGTGCACAAACACGTGATTAAATGCATGCGCGGTATCGCGGGGAAGAAGACAGTTGATTTTTGAGCTTCAGTGAGAGGGACAGTGGGTTAGGAGTGAAGAGGTGTGTGAGAAGAGCAAGGGGGTGCTAAATTTTTTTACTTGTGAGACATTTTGGCTTGAGTATAGCGATCGGTTGAGTTTTGGTATCGCGATACCAAAATTCCCTTGTATCGCGATACTCGCCAAGGTATCGTATCGTTGGGTACCAGTCTTGGTATCGCGATACCAATCTGGTATCATGTCGCCAAGTTGGTATCGCGATCTCACTTTACCCAGTAGTATCATATCGTTACCTACTGTGGTATCGTATCGTCCACTTGCCTGATTCGTATCGCGATACCATCTTCAGTATCGTATCGCCTTGGTTCTCAGGTATTGTATCGCGAGGACCTTGGCATCGTATCGTCCCTGATCGTGGTATCGTATCGTTAATCCCAGAAGTATCATATCGCCCACTTCCTAGTGAAGTATCGCGATACCATAACTAGTATCGTATCGTACAAGTCGGTGATATCGTATCGCCACTTGTCTTGGTATCGTATCGTCTCATTATCGGGAGTCTCATCGCGATACCAAGTTGATATCGTATTGGCGTATGTTCTAGCATCGTATCGTGGGGTTTCTAGTATCGTATCGTGTAAAAGAGGTGGTATCATATCGTGACCAAAATCAGTATCGTATCGTCTCGAGGCTCAGGTATCGTATCGCGAGGATTGTTGGTATCGTATCGTGGCAATAGTTCAGTATCGTATCGCCTGCTACAGCAAGTATCGTATCGTGTAGATTCCAAGTATCGTATCGTGGCCAGCTCGGTATCGCCCAATGCAATATCGCCTGGAAGTGGTATCGACCAGAGTGGTTGAAGCATTTTGTCAGGTAACTTGAGGCATTGGAAGAGCCACTCAAGGAGAGTCTCTGAGACTTAGAGAGTCTTAGGAGGGTGAATGAACTTGAGGTCAGGGAGAGTGCTAAGTAGCCGAAGAAGTGTCATATCTTATGTGGGAAGTGCTGCCCAGGTTAGTCACCACTCCGCCTATTCAGATACCTCTAGTGACTCAGAGGAGGAAATACCCATGGCTTCGGAAGACATACAAGGTCCAACTCCAAGTAGAAATTTTATGACTACTGTAGAGGGAGATTACCGTACTTCCTTGCAGTATGTGTCTACCAATGCCAAGGAGATCCCCATCTACCTGGATGGCTTAAATAGATCTGTGGCTAGGATGGTAACTTCCATGAATGCCACGATCATGCCCTGATCTACTGTCAAGTACGAGGGAGGAGCATACGTGGACAAAATTGGTCACATCTACATTGTGACTAAATTTCCTGAGATGATCAATGAAAGGGGAGAATTGGTGGAACCAGAAAACTCCAGAAGAACAAACCCTGAAGAGCTAGTGACTACCCCTAGAGGGAGATCCCAAGTAACTCGAGTCTTGAGAGGAGACTTGATACCTCAAGACGACTACTTATTGGAAGTCTATATGATCCATGGGTTAGGCTTATTGCTTCAAACAGACTTACTGGCTCCAAGGAGAGAAGAAAGCCCCATGACATTTTATGAGCTGAAGGATCCAGAAGATGAAACTAGACTCACATACTTGGACAAAAATCAGAGGAGATATTGGCGAGTGAATGCCTTAGACAGGGCTCGGCTGAGATACATGGGTGTGCCTGTATTCCCTCAGAGAGATCAAGAAACTACCTCGCAGAACCCTTTTGGGAATCAGCAAGAGACAGAACACACCACGTCAGGACAGACCAGCCAACGAAGTGTGCCAAACCGTACTCATGTGCAATTTGCAACTCCAGGAGTGCAAACACACAATTACGCCCCCGCAAGGGTAGGTAATCAGTGCCGACCACCCATAAGACCACGACCACTAGTAGGAGGGCAGCCAGGAATACCCCCAGTTAGGCCAGCAGTTCTTGTCTTCCCTGCAATGCCTAGACCACCAGAACCGATGAGAAGACTGAGACCTGTCCAGGTGGCCAAGTGTGTAAGAAATCATTATGATGGATTGGGAGAACCCTACGATCACATTGCCGACTTTAAACAAGTTCTAAGGGCAGAACAAGTAGATGACTTCTTTGTGCAGTATGAGTCTTTTGGAATCACCCTCACAGGAACGGCTCTAACTTGGTTCCAGCCGTTAGATCCTAATCAATTTGGAAACATGGAACAATTCTTTCAAGAATTCATTGGGGAATTCACGAAGAGAGGGATTAAACACGATTTTGCGTCTTTAATCCATAGTTTTAAGCAGAACCCTAATGAAACAGTAAAAACAGCGGCCAGAAGATTCAATCAGTATGTGGATAGATGCCTAGTGGCTGAGAGACCCACTCAGCAAAAAATGATTTCATTATTTTTGGATGGACTCACGAATGGAACCCTAAGAACCTTAGTTTACATGAAGAGGTTACAAACCCTGAGTGAATGTCTTCAGGAATGCATTGACCTAGAAGATAACCTAGCTGAGGACCTCAAGAGCGTGCCCAACCCCACTAAATCAGAAGACTCGCGAAGTACCATTACTTCCAACTCTAGTAATATGGAGGAATTGGCAGAATTATTAGCAAAAAAACTAGGAGTCCAGGGACAAAGAACTTACCAACACCCAAACCAAAGAGTGCCTATGCTACGAAGATGTAGCCTATGTGGAGGAGATCACCCCACACACATGTGTGTGCGAGGAGGGAACGGTGCACATCAAACATACCCATACAACAGACAACACCAACCAGGAAATGCTTTGTACTGCCACATAGAACAAAAGTACACTAATCACACCACTGAAAATTGTCCATTCAATAGACAGGCACGACCACCATATGAACAAGCACCATATCCACCACCACAACCTATGCTAGGGCCACAATTGTCTCAACCTCAACAGGTAGTACCTGTGAAGTATGCCCAGCCCGAAGAAAATTTGGAGAGAGCCATAGTGCCAGCATCATCTACAATCAATGAGGAATCAGCGAACCCTGGATATGAGCTGCCACTAGGAGATTACTACCCATATGAAGCCAATATGTTAGATTACGAATCAACCTATGATCCGGCTTATTATGGATATGGAAACTATGACCCAAGCTATGGCACTGAGGTCACAACTCTAATGTATATCGCTCCTAAAGCAAAACCACCCATGACACCAACCATCAAACCACCTGTACCAAGAGGACCTTGCTATAGATGCGGAGGAGACCATTTTATTAGAGAGTGCCCTCGACCTTACAATCCACCAACACCTAGGACTTGGGAAGGATATTGCAGTGATTGCGGAAAGGAGCATCTTTTCAGGGATTGCCCTAAGAATCCAACCAAAGTCCAGGACACTGCACCTATCAACGTAATTGAAGTGATAGAAGGATCTGGAAGTGATAAGGAATATATTGTGCCATTGAAAGCCATTACGTCAGATAAGGCAACAAAACGGGAAACAACCAGAACAGGAACAAGAAAGCGATAAAGCCGTAAGTCCTAAAGTTCAGGAAGTGGAAGATTCTGAGGATCCACACGAGAGTACCCAGAACACCAAAGCACAAAAATGGAAGGAAAGAAGAGAAAAACTCAAAAATAAATGGGCAAAAGAGGAGAGTCAAAAAAGTAAGAAACAAACCCGAAACAAAAGAGAACATAAAGAACAAAGGATTCGGGAGGAGATTCCAATGCCACCACTTAATCAAGGGAAAGAGAAACCAAGATCAATTCTAGCTGACCCAAAGCCAGACAACTTAGACATGTGGCTGAAAGCTTACCAAGCTAGAATTAAGACTGGACCGAATATAGAGCAACACGAAAGACTCTCCCCACAGGGGGAGCTGGAAAAGGAAAGACTAGCGATATGTAGGAAACTTATAGAGGTAGCACAAGCAACCCTAGAAAAGACTATCCCAGCTCTGCCAAAGACAAGGGTAACAGATGATCAATACAAAGAATGTGTCCAATCCAAAGGTAAAGAACTTAAAAGGAAGGAAAACATGGATGAGCAAATGGAAACTCAAGATGAACCTGTGTCAATAATACCGGACTTAGAGGCAGAATGGCCGAAGGAATTATGGAATAGACTCCGAGAAGAACAATGGAAGAAAAATGGAGTATTGAAACCTCCTTTCGAGGAAATAGATGTGGAAGTTTATCAACCAAATACCAACCTAGAGGAAGTATATGAGGAAGTATCAAGACTCGATAGAAGGAGGGAGGAAACCCTGAGTATTTCCACCTTACCGAATTACATGGGAGAATATGAAAAGGATTCTATAATAATACGAGCACCCACAGTACATGGAAAAGGAAAAGGAAACTCAAAAAAAGGTTCACACAATGTAACGGAACTCAAGAAAACGAAAGTACAATGCAAGTTGATCGTGGAAGAATTACTTCAACTTAAGCCACAGTTATGGAGACAATTAGCGAGCCAATTAGAATTAGGGCAAGAAGAGGAAGGAAAGGAAAGAGAGAACACGTCTAAAATACAAATCCCAGTGGATAAAGTGGGAGAGTTTAGTGAAGGTGACGAAGGCAATACCTGTCTGCCTGTCACTTACAATGGGTACATGACCAAGGCAATACTAGACACGAGAGCCGGGGTAGGAATCGCTACCAAGGAAATTTGGGAGAAATGGGGAAAGCCTGCCTTACGACCCACACGCATGAAGCTCCAATTAGCAGACAGGCATGTGGAGAAACCCTTAGGAATATTGGAAAGAATCAAATTAACCACCTGTGGAGTAGAATTTGAACACACATTAGCCATTTGTAAGTTTGAAAAGGCCAACAACTATGAAATGATATTAGGGCGACCCTTTATGAGACAAATGCGGGTAGTGCAAGACTGGGGAAGAGATTCATTGTACCTACAACATCAAGGAAATACAACCAAGATAAACTTGCATACATTTGCTTATCGAGATGTCCCTCCACTACAATGGAATCCCATACACAAGGAGGAAGACGACATATCCATGCATAGTGCTGGGTCGAGCGATCAATCTTGGATGCACGAGGATGCTCAGTTATGGATGTGCAAAGAGGCCAAGAAGGAAGAGAGTAAAAGGCAAATGTGGCCGGTAGGACATCCTAACTACCGACCAGTTGAGGACCCAGGGTACATGCCTCAAATCTTTCCAGATGAGACCTTTGAACCGCATGGATGGATGGAAATTCTAGCTACCTTAGATGTGTGCATGAATGAGGAAGTTTTGACAATGAACGAGTGCATAGATGAGGAAGGTTATGATGTAAATCTTTATATGGCTGTCCTTCAAGAAGTAGATGAAGGGGAAATCGTGGAAAAAGAATGGAAAGAGGAATATGAGAGTATAGAAATGGAGCCAGAATTCGATTCCGAAGAAAGCTACCTAGACATCATTCGAAACAGAGAGAAACAGGAACCTACCAAGATCTTAGCAATTGAAGCTACTCCCATGACACCAAAGCAAGCAGAAGACATGAGTAAAATAGGACCTGATCCAGATTCGTTTGAAGTTCCTGAACATTTTAAAAGATATGAAATAGAAGAGAGAAAGGTAGCCATTCAGATGCCTAAACGAGAGGCTAGAGATGGAGAAGCATACGACAACAAAGAACAATTCGCATGGACATATAAGGATCTTAAGGGTGTAGAACCCAATATTTGTTCTCATCGAATACCAATGACTGTTGATGCAAAACCATCTAAACAACGCCCTTATACGTATAATGAGGTGTATGCAACGAAAATTAAGGAAGAAATTGACAAGCTACTAGCTGCAGGATTCATATATGAGATAGAGCACACCGAGTGGGTATCACCTTTAGTTGTCGTGCCTAAGAAAAATGGAAAATTGAGGGTGTGCATTAACTTGAAAAAGGTCAATGCAGCCACCATACGCGATAGCTATCCATTACCCATCACATACCATCTATTGGAAAGGGTAGCAGGAAAGGAAGTCTATAGCTTCTAAGATGGATTCTCCGGATACAACCAAGTAGCCATTGCTACTGAGGATCAACATAAGGCCGCATTCGCGACCGAATGGGGAGTCTATGCTTTCAGAGTGATGCCTTTTGGACTCACTAACACACCCGCTACATTCCAACGATTGATGTGCCATGTTTTCAAGGAATTCCTGAAAAAGAGCATGGAAGTGTATGTAGATGATCTATGTACATACTCGAATCAAAGACGAGACCACATTCTCGAATTGAGAAAAATATTTAACAAATGCCGTCAGTATCGAGTCTACCTAAACCCAGAAAAGTGTGTCTTCATGGTGAGACAAGGGAAGATCTTAGGACACATAGTCTCAAGTAATGGAATATCCACGGATGAGAACAAGATCAAGGTCATTTTAGAGCTTCCTAGACCAAAGAATGCAAAAGAGGTACAAGCCTTTATGGGACATTGCAGATATTACCGTTGGTTCATTCACATGTATGCCATAATAGCCAAACCCCTGTATGGTCTCTTAACTCAATTCACTTGGACTGAGGAGTGCAAGAAAGCATTCAATGAGTTAAAAAAGAGACTTAGCACAGCCCCAATTTTGAAAACGCCCAATTGGAGCAAGCCTTTTCATATTCATGTTGATGCTTCTAATTATGCAATCGGATGTATCTTAGCCCAATCGGCTGATGAGGGAAGGCTAGATCATCCAATTTCCTATGCCAGTAGACAACTGAATCAAGCTGAAAGGAATTATACAACAACCGAGCGAGAAGGATTAGGAATGGTCTATGCAGTTAAGAAATTCAGACACTATCTGTTAGCCAATAAATTTGAGTTCTTCATAGACCATCAGGCCCTACTGTACTTAGTCAATAAACCTTGTAACACGGGAAGATTAGTAAGATGGTTCCTACTATTAATGGAGTTCGACTTCGAAGTGGTAGTAAAAAAGGGAAACACGCACGTAAGAGCAGACCACCTTTCTAGGTTGACCCACGGAGAGCCGCCAAGTGGAGTACCCAATGATCTGCCAGATACTTGTTCAATCTAGAAGTATGTACAAAGTGGGTAGAGAAATTAATTCCTATACTCACCCATGGCCCACAACACTCAATCAATAAGAATAGCAAAAAGGAAATTCTTCAATCAAGAAATTTGCACATTATTGTTGGAAGTGTGTACTATAAGGAACCCAATGGAGTGTTGCTAAGATGTGTCGAGGAGGATGAACAAAAGGCACTAATTGAGCAAGCACATGTGAACAAATGGAGAACACACCAAGGAACTTATGGAACCATTCGGGAGTTAAAAAGATTAGGAGTGTACTGGCCTGACATGCCCAAGGATGTCCATGACGAGGAAGGAATAAGTTTAACTAGAAGACGATCCCTAGAAGAAATGAGCAAGGATTACGTACTTATGGGAAAACAATTGTTTAAGAGAGGAAAGGATAACCAATTACGATTATGCGTGCATGAAGGAGAGTATCTACCCATATTAGAGATGGCACACGCAGGTGCCGCGGGAGGTCATTTTTCAGCTGAGAGAACTGTCAACTCTACATATGGATGCGGAGACTTATGTACGAAGCTATGAAACGTGCCAAAGGGCTAAATACCCAATTCGGAGAGATGACATGCCCTTAAGACCTATGGTGTGTGCAAGAGCATTTTCCAAATGGGGTATCGACTTCATAGGACCCATCAACCCACCAGCCAAAGGATCACATGCTGAGTACATCATAGTCGCCATAGATTATTTAACCAAATGGGTAGAAGCAAAAGCTACGAGAAAAAACGATGCTCAAACCACAGCCAAATTCATTTTTGAGAATATATTCACTCGTTTCGCATTACCAATTGAGATTGTGAGTGATCGAGGAACGCACTTCCTTAATGAAGTAATAGAATCCCTAATGAATGATTTTTTAGTGATTCACAAGAAATCAGCCCCATACCATCCCCAAGCCAATGGTCAAGCGGAAAGTTCCAACAAAATCCCTATGGCCAACTACCAAGTTTGTGACCCTGACACGACGAAGTCGTACATGTCACAACCTTACCTAAACCTAGGGATCTGCAAGACAGAATACACATTGATAGATGCATTGATAGACTCAGGAGCAGGACTTAGTTGCATACGTAATACGGTCATAAAAGATCTACAAATGATTATGAGTCCCACCAAAGCCCAATTGAGAGGAAAAACCCTAGAATGCATTGGAACAACAATAGTGTCTCTCCACCTAGGAAATTCTTCCATGGAACAAAGAGTATTAGTGTGCAGAGACGAAGATTTAATAGAGGATTTGATCCTAGGACAAGATTGGATCATTGAGAATGAAGTCAGTATCAACCTAGCTCAAGGATATATTTCAACCAAGATAGGGCACAAGGAAATGTGTAGTCTATTAGGAGATAAACCCTTATCTTGACCCACAACCATCGAGAGTTCAAGGAAAGGCACAGAAAGGCTACTCAAACATGATTCCAATCCAACCATTTCAGATACCAAGCTAGAAGAAGTAGAAAGTTCAAACCCTCGAAACTCCAAAGAAGAAGGAAAATCACTCCATTCAGTTGAAGAGCAGCACAACACTAAGGAAACCTACTCCCAAGCGGCTTCTTATCCAGACAAAGCACAAGCAATATGGAATCCGACACTCAGATACTTACGGCAAAGAACGACCAAATACCAATAGGTGCGTAAAGATCAGAAGAAGGAAGAGCAGACGTCAACATCAACTCTTAAGGAGAAAATAGAAATGAAGAAGTCAGCTTCATCGAAGTCCAACCCAAAAAGAATCTTGCAAGTATGGCTTCCCAAGCCTTTGATTGAAGCTCAGAGAGCACGACATCGGATATGGATCCCCAAGCAGGTCAGGCAAACCGCCAAGCAAGAGATATGCAAGTGGGAGGATACACTACATCATAACAGTCGAACGACAAAGGATAGACAGACTCATACGAAAACCAGGAAAAGCAACAATTCTAGTGCTCAGCTACCACAAGATGCAAACGAACAACAAAAAGAGCGAAAAAGCAGAGAGAAGAATCAAAACATCATAACAATAAAATGGATTTGGAAACCCAAGCGACTGCAAAGAGTGGACCATCGAGATGACAAAGATTCCAATTACACTCATGAAGCAACGGATGCACCTAAAGTATGCATAATAGGGCCACATTACAAGGCCACGCATTCGACACATATGTACCCGATAAAATTAGTGGTGCACATTCTCCAAGAGAGATTAGATCTTAGCTTCAACTCTCTTAGGAATGGACATTATTGTACATAAATAAATGCTTCGGCTATACTAACGCTTGTTTTCTTTCAGGATAAGAAATAAAAAGATGTGGTAAGAGATCTCACTCATAGAACCATGGGAGACGGAGTGATGGAACGACAATAATCACTACAATGCACTACACAGCTGCATGCTTTCCTTTGAAGCTAATGCACTTTTCCTTACAAGTGCAGATGGCTTCTGAAGATTCCAAAGCAACAGTACAAGAGGAAGTGTTGGAATTTCCACTCCAGAGTATCACCAAGGCAAAGGGACATTGGTTTCAAGAAGATCAACCAACTGGGGAGTACCTCTTCCTGGCAACGATCAAAATTATGGATACAGATCATCAATTTCTAATCATGTCCCAGGATTTTCAAGTACTACATGAACTCCCGTCTATCGTAGACACTATGAAGAAAGCGGGCATACATAAATATTTTGAGCTGTCAATCTATAAGCCCGACTTTCAAAGATGCACACAGGTCATGAATACCTTACAGCCAGCACTGCATGATCCCTTGGTGCCAGAGGCTCGAGTGATGGATAAAGTCGGCAAATGGGTTGTCATTCAATTCACACATGACTTGATTAAGGAAGCCTTTGGCTGGGAAAAGGATGGGACTACCGTCGTAAAAGAAGAAAGCCGAGGTGCAAAGACCAGAACATTTACAGATATCAACCGAGTGGACATAGAGGAGGGGGTCAGACTAATCCACCAACATTTCCGCTTCCCTAATATGCATCGGTACACGGCCCCTCAAAAGATTATCATTCATTTACTCTCACATGCCATCAAGCAGATTGGAAATCAAATTAATCTGACCCCGTACATCCAAGAAAGATTATTCGAAGCAAAAAAGCAATGGAATAATAAAAAGTTCCTCAACGGCAGTGTGGCTCTAACTATCTTGATCTATCATGCTTTAGGCATTCGAGAGCACCTGCAAGAAATGCCATCATCAACGGCCCTGGCGAAGTATGCCAAGTTGCCATTGTTCCTAAAAAGAAAAGAGGAGTCAAGATTGTAGAAGAAGCTAAAACTAGCTCTCAACCCAGAATGAGAGGCACAAAGAGAGTAAGGGAAGTCAAGCAAATGGAAGAGGAAACTCCAGCCACGAAAAGGACACATGTACTGCCGAAAACAACTATTGAAGAGCAAAGGCCGATTACAGAGGAAGACTTACCTAGGGCCCTGGAAGAGACGCACCAATATACAGAAGGCCAAGTCAATTTACCGGTGCAAGGCCACCATTATCAACAGACCCAACAAGAAATGGAAGCGAAAAGAAAGCTCACCAAAGTCCATCGGTACAGGGAAATAGGGCTAGACAATTCAAGCTCATCCTCGGATGCACAAGAAGAGCCAGACAACTCACTATTAAATGTGGATATTCAAAGTGAGTCAAAGGATGATGGACAATGGGCAAAGTTGAATGAAGTTAACTACAATGAAGAAGCAGAAGGCCTAAAAACGGATGACCACATTACGCATCCTAATAAGAACACCACAAGTCAGGAAGCAGACCAGGAAGGTACGCATGTGATAAAACTTAATGAGACTTCCACTATTCGTATCAAGGAGGCCACACCACCTTGCGAAAGGTCCGTAAAGATACCAAAGGAGGAGCCTCAGAAAGAGAAGGTAGAAAACGAAGAACCCTTCACACCAATAAGGGTTGTGGTAGAACCCTCCCCCATGGATGTCACATTTCAAGAGAGTGCCACAAAAGTTCTGGATTTGGAGGAACAAGAAGAAGTACACAACATACAATTACAAATTAGACAACCACACAACGCAACCATCCACGTGGAGCAGGGAAAAGATGTGCAATCCGACGCAGCTCCAAGCATACCTAGGATGTGGTTAAATGTTGACATAGCTCAGCTCAAGCCAGTAGTACAAGATATGATCAGAACCGCACTAGACACACAACAACTGATGCTTGAGGCTGATGAAGACTATGATCAAGCAATGTAGGACAAGCATGAGCTTCAAGAAAAGAGTAAGAATCTTTCGGCCGAATTGAACTTAGAAAGAGAACACATCCGAAACAAAGAGAAAGAAGCCCAAGAAGCCAAAAAGCAGTGCAATGAGTTAATGACCGAAAACGAGATATTAAAAGCACAACTGCAAGAAGTCCAGACAAAATACGAAGCTAGCGAGACTGAGAAGGCGCGAATTGCTGCCCAGAGCAAAATACTGGAATCACAGATCAAACTATACATGGAGGAAGCAGAGAACTTAAGGAATCGAAATAAAGAACTCATGACTGCCCTTCTCAGTGACCAACCAATAGAGGTTCAAGAAAGACCAAAAAAAGATATCAAGAATTGGAGACAAATATAGCTAAGTATGAAGATCAGCTCAGAAAGGAGCAACTCACCATTGCCGAATGGGAAAAGCGGTATATAGATGACACAGCTGCCCTACGAACTAAATGGAAGAAAGCTGAAAATTGTTATCTCCTGCAATGTAAAGAAGACACCGACCATTTAGATATCGTTGCTCAAGAACTTCTAAAACACAAGGACACCATTGCACAGGCTACTAAGGAAATAAAGAAGAAAGACACATTGATTAAACAACTTCAAGAGCAGTTAGAGCAGAAAACAATGGAGGGGACACCAGTAGTTCCAAAATCTGCAGAGGCTATTGTGGAGACTGAGGTACGTCCTCTCTCTCCCCCCTCACATCATTCACCGATAAGGGAGGAACAGGAGGTTCACATTGAACGCAAAAAAGCTCGTCTCATAAGCGATCAGATGTGCATTAAGGTTCAAAGTCATTTTTACAAAAATTTCTGAATCTATTTCGAAGAAGCCGGTGAAAAATGCTTCTTCGAAAGTTTGCATATACGTTGATGGCAAAAACATAATTCGAGAATAATATGCCATAAGTGTTAAGCGGCTTGGAATAGTAGATAGATAAAAAATTAGTGCTTCGGATCCTTCCGTAATGTCGATGAAATTCAAAAAAGTATATTTTGCATGCTGGAAAACCTTGATTACTATTAGTAGCATACTGAATATTTTATTGGTCATTTTAATTGCTAAATCCGGAACTGTAGCATATCTTGCAATCCAAAATTCCATAGTTTTTACCATATATTCCTCAGTTGGTAAGTAATTGTGTGGAGGACTAGGTAACAACGGATAGTTGAGCCACTGATTATTGATATTTCCCTGGCGTTGACCCTCCCAAAATTGCGTCCAGGCTCTTCGACGAGGTACTGGGCAAAAAGATGGGTTTACCTGAAGCACATAAGGTGATGCTTCCCACTGTACCCGCAGTGTCGGATTCTTTTCCAAAAGCTTTCTTCTCCATATAGGATCCGCCTTCTCAAACTCTTCTTGGGTATACTTGAATGTATCATGTCTGAAGTGGAGATTGTAGTCTGGATCTTCATTTGTCGTAGTCTTTATATATTGTCTCGTTTGTTCTTTCAGCAGGCCATATGGTACACTAAAAGGCTTCAAAATCTGCTCCAAGTTTTTGCTTTCTATCTTAGCTTCCTTCATTACTTGGATGATTTGATCTTCAAATTCAATCGTAAGCTGGGACACCAGTAGTGCCCTTTCCGGTCGGCTTAATTCTGCAATTTCTCGAGTGTTGGATCATCGGCAAGCACCAGAGGATGGGGTAAAGTCAACACAATGGAAGGAATTTATGATATGTCACGCTAATCTACTAAACCAAAGAGAGCAAGCAGCGATACAGACTTACACACGCCGCCACAAAAAGCCTGTCGGGGACGACAAAGTTCAGGAGGAGGGACGTGTGGAAGGGGAATCAAGCAAGAAAAGAAGAAGAAGAAGATCAAAGTAAAAAACAATTCAATAAAGAATGAAGATCATAATACAGAAGAACCACCCTCTGCCCAAAGCCCAGCAGGGGCACGCATCAGGCAACAACGCGAATCATCTAGGTCCTGAGAAGTGGAATTAAAGATCAATCAGAACCAGGACATTTCATGGGAAGGACAGACCAGGGCCAAGAACTATACATGAAGAAGTGCAAGTCAATAATTGGCAGGTAGTAATCCTTCTGATGACAGCGTGCGGTGAGAAGAAAGTAAACAGGCTCAAAGCAATACAACAGGGTCACATGTGTGCAACCAGGACAAATCAGAGTACCACAAGCAAGACATAGGTCACTGGTGGCGTGCGTGGCAGCCCCATTGAATACAACAACCTAGATATGTGATATACGGAATACCAAGGGGCAAAACAGAAGCAAAGGACATAAATCAGATAAAATAACAAATTCTTTGACAGTCCTTATTGCTTCTCCGACCACTAGGTGCGTGTATTCAGACCTCTTAAAGCAAGCCGAAGACAGAAGCAAAGGACAAACCTCGGATAAGATAACCAATTGTCTGACGGTCCTTATTGGTTCTTCGACCACTGGATGCGTGCACTCAAAAGACTTAAGCAAGCAGCCAATGACAAGATAAAGCCTGTCAAGGGACGACAGAGACGAAGAGGGGGAGAGTGTTGCAGAGCAAAGAGAGCACAAGGCAGAGAAAAAGACGAGCCCCAAAATTTTTCCGATTTGGACACCTTATTTTTGTATTATAACCATTCTTGTAATATATTTTATGATGTAAATGCACTAGAGGAGTCCTCTAGCTGCATCCCCACAGAAGATTAGAAGCTTACCCATGTAAATTAGTAGGAAATTAGTCTTTTAGTCAATAAAGTGCCGGTCTCTTGTGTGAAAGGACCAAACTTAGGGCACATGTAATAAGTCACTTGGTGACTCTTTGTAGAGACTTTTTGCCATTGTGAAGAAGGAGCTCTCCAAAATTTCGAAATTGCCTCTTTCTTGCAGATTTCTATCTTCTCTTTGATCTTGTATGTGTGTGTAATGCTTGGAATGTGTGTGTAGGACTGTTGTCTATCCCTCCCCAGTGTTTTTGAGCTACTGTAGTGTGTGTGTGAGCTTGTAGGAGTTGTGGCGTGAGTGTGGCTGCCTCCCACCATTCACTATTTGGGTCATAACTTGAAGCAGAGTTGTCAGAATCAAGTGAAGCCACTTCCAATAGATGCGTCTTGTCGAGATCTTCGAAACGAGTACCCTATTGACTATATTTGGAGTTTGAGCTAGGAGAAATCCTTGATTTTCTGAAAACTGTTGTAAGAGGTATCGCGGCAGACACTTTCAGTTTCTCAGTGAGCTTGAGAGGTGGATTAGTCTTTTCTCATTCATAGTAGCTGAACCACTTCATGTTCCATCATGTGTGCACATGTCCTCATAAACTTGGTTAGGTCGTTCGATCGAATTGACATTTAAATGTGTGTTAATTTCCCACTATATGCACTTGTGTTGCAATAGAGGTACAGTCTCATTGGCATGAGTCCTTGAGTCTTCTTGACTCAAGTACACAGTGATCCATTAGGGTTATATGCATATATGCAAGTCCGGGGCAAAAAAGAAATCTTTAAGTGGGAAAAAAGTGTCTCGATGGTTCTAAGTGTGCACTCACACATCACTGTTAAAATATATCAACAAATCTCCCCTATAAGTGATGCAGTGAACAAGGAGGTGGCACTCATGTATAAGGAAGTGTCGAGCTATGTGGAATGAAATCAATCCAAAAGGCTTGGCACATAAACCAAATTGATCTCTCTAGTAGAGAATCTCTCCTTGACATAATGATAGTTCACCTCAATGTGCTTTGTGCGAGCATGGAACACATGGTTCCTTGCAACTGCAAATGCACGCTGATTGTCAGTAAAGATGGTGATGGCAAAAGATTGAACAACACCCAAATCAACTAAAAGGCATATGAGCCACACATGCTCAATAGCAATTGTGAAAGCTTTCATATACTCGACCTCACAACTAGAAGCCGCCACAATAGGATGCTTCTTTCTCAACCAAGATATGCATGAGCTACAACACATGAAGCAAAAACCATTGGATGGAACACATGGTTCCTTGCAATTGCCAATGCACTCCGATTGTCAGTAAAGATGGTGGTGGCAAAAGATTGAACAACACCCAAATCAACCAAAAGGCATACGAGCCACACATGCTCAATAGCAATTGTGAAAGCTTTTGTATACTCAACCTCACAACTAGAAGTCACCACAATAGGATTCTTCTTTCTCAACCAAGATATGCATGAGCTACCACACATGAAGCAAAAACCATTGGTGGATACATGAGTGTCGTAACAATCAACCCAGTATGAGTCAGAAAAAGCATGTAAATCAGGCCATACTGATGGACCCCCCTTGGGATAAAAAAATCCAAGTATCTGGGTACCACTTAGGTAGCAAAAGATGCACTTAATCACCTCCCAAGGCTTGATAAGTGGGTGATGCATGATAAATTTTCTCCTCTAAGGGATAGCAAGTTGAACATCAAGCCGAGTTATGCATAATTAAATCAAGCATCCAACAACTTGCTTATAGAGAAGAACATCGAATGCATCTCCAACATCATGAAAATTGAACCATAAACATGTATCCATGGGAATGGAAACATCTTTGCAATATTCAAGGCCAAAATGTTGCAATAGTGTGTAAATGTATTTTGTTTGACAAAAATTTATTCCCCCATCAACTCGCAAAATTGAACGCCCACTAATCATGCAAATGGACCAAATCTGACATCTCAAGGGATCCATGCAAAACAACCTTGAATTGAGCAATATTCTTCTCATTAGAACCAATGAGCAACATATCATCAACATATACAACAATGATCAGAAGTACATCATCTATACTTTTAACATATGAGGTGCGCTTAGTTGGATTGTTCTCAAATCCATGTGCTAGCAACTAGGCATATATATTTTCATACCATGCATGTGGTGCTTGCTTGGATCCATACAATTCCTTTCTCAACCTACATACTTTGTTTTCATGCCCTTTCTGTACAAAACCACAAGGCCTAAATGCATACATTTCCTCATGTAAATCACCATTAAAAAAAGATTTTTGTTGTACAACTAATCTATGTTCCAACCATGATGAGCTACTAGTGTATAGATGCTACATATGGTGGTCATTTGGCACATGGGAGCAAAGGCCTCATCAGCATAATTATTGGCAACAAGCCTAAATCAAATCCTCCATCAAGCTTATGGTTCATCTTGTATATTCATTCAGCGCCAATAGAATTTTTTCCCTATAGGAAAATCACATAAATGTTGATATATTTTGGTAGTGATGTGTGTGAACACTCTAGGAATACCGGGGCACTTTTTTCCCTCTTTAGGAGTTTTTTTTTTCCCTGGCTTGTATATACGCCTATTGCCCTAATGGGCTACTTATCTTTGTACATTCTCTAGTAATACATTCAGTCTTGTGTGTCGTGCTCCAAGCTTCTTCTTCTTCCTTGTGCTGTTCGCGTGCTTCCGCAGATGTCTAACTCCAACAATTGGTATCAGAGCAGGTCGCCGCTTCATCTAGGGCGTCATCAACACTCCTCTGGTTGCAGTCTCAGATTCGCATGAAATTTGGTGAGCATACTTAGGGTGTTTCAGAGATCAAAACATCTTCGCTTTGTGGTGCCGAAATCACGATCTGAGCTCGTTTCGGCCTCCGAACACACTATCGCAGTGCTTGTGCAGGCTATTTCATCTTTTTGTGCCAAAGGTATATACCTGTTTTGATTCGCCAGTATCAGCGTCTCAAAGTCTGCTACAAGTTTAGCAGAACTCGTCTGGGCAGTTCCGTTCAACTTTTTGAGATACAATCAATTTTTTGCATCAAGGTATCTTAGTCACATGCCATGGCTGAAAGCAGTGATGTATTCCGTATGTTGGCTATTGAGGATAAGTTGGATGGTACCAACTACCCATTATGGGCTTATATGATGCGACATGTATTGGTTGCAAAAGGACTGTGGACCATTGTGCAGGGTGTTGAAAGATGTCCTATTACACCTGCGACTACAAGTACTGCAAATACAGGTGGTGAAGCTGATGGAGATGGTGTCGAAGATGATATTCTACAGATTCATGTTCGTGTTGCTGTTTTTGTTGCACCTACTGCAGAGCAAATTCGTTGGGATGGCAGAGATGCTCAAGCACATGCATTGATAGCTTTGTTTGTCAAACATGCTATTATTCCTCACATTCGCTCTTGCAGAACAACAAAGGATGCTTGGGATACACTTACCACATTGTACCAGGCTAGGAATGAGGCTCGTGTTGCTTACCTCCGAAAACAGTTGGAGAGTGAGCACATGAATGAAGGTGATTCTATGGACAATTTTCTAATAAAGATCAAAGACTTGAAGGAACAGTTGATTTCTGCTGATGAGGTTATACCAGATAGCTCACTTGTGCAGACCATTTTGAATGGTCTTCCTGATTCATATCAGAGTTTTGCTTCTACTCTTCGATTAATGATGAAAGGCAATCCAAATGCCTTGTCATTTGAGGAGTTAGTCTCTATTCTGTTACAGGAAGATCAGTCCAGGCAGAATAGGTCCATTATGCATGTTGTAGATCAAGCTTTCCTGGCTAGTCACAAGGGCAAAGGAAAATGGAGCTCTTCTACTAGTAAGCAGAAATCTACAAATGCTGCATATTCGAAGAATCAGGATAAAGATGAGAAGAAATCAGAAAAGCAAAAATTGTTTTGCAAGTACTGTAAAGGGAATGATCATATCATAAAGAACTGTCCAAAAATGGCTGCAAAAGAGGCAAAGAAAAAGGAGGCTGGAATGGTTGTTGCAGAAGCCTCTACACCAAAAATAGAGTCTTCTAATCTTGTGCAGGAAGAAGAATGGGCATTTACTACTGTTTACAGTTTTGATCCATCTTCTCATGAGCAGTGCATATCTGTAGTGGACTCAGATGTTTGGTACTTTGATAGTGGGGCGACCAAACATATTACCTCGCAGCGCAGTTTCTTCTCTTCACTCGAGCGTGCCCCTATAGGGAATACTATCACATGCGCCAACAACTCCTCTTATCTTGTTATGGGAGATGGTAAGATCATTCCGACTACTGCTGATGGTAGTTCTTTCACCTTGTCAGATGCTTTATTTGTGCCAGGGATCAAGAAGAATCTGTTATCAGTTTCTTCATTAGCCAAGATTGGGTTGGCTGTGAAATTTGTTAATGACAGATGTATAGTTCATGATCTGTCAAATGGCGATGTTATTATTGCTTTTGGCATTTTATGTCGTGGGATGTATAAGCTCATAGACTATGAAAGATCTTTGAATGATTCGGCATGTGCAGTTCATGATTCTCAGGCTATATCAGATGCAAAGCTTTGGCATGCACGCTTTGGTCATCTGAATTTTGCTAGTTTGCTTCGCCTACAGAAATCTGATATGGTGTTTTCTTTGCCCAAGCTTGATGCACCTGGAAAACATGTATGTGAAGGCTGTATTTTGGGCAAAATGCAGCGTTCCTCCTTTCCAAAAGATAGTTCAGTTCGGGCTACGTAGAAATTGTAGCTTGTATATAGTGATGTTTGTGGTCCTATAAAGACATCTTCTTTTGGAAACTATCTTTACTTCGTGACTTTCATTGATGATTTTTCCAGGCATGCATGGGTATATCCATTGAAGGCAAAGTCCGAAGTGTTTTTGTGCTTCAAACAGTTTTTGGTTTTGGCTAAAAATCTGTCAGGATGTAAAATGGGCACCCTCCGTTCTGATTGAGGGGGGGAATATATGTCTTCTGATTTTAATGCATTTCTGGCTGAACGTGGGATAAAACACCAGTGTACGGTGGCGTATACACCTCAACAGAATGGAGTTGCTGAACGGAAGAACAGCTCACTCATGGAGATGGCGAGGTGTAAGGTGAAGAGTCAGGCTTTACCACATAGTTTCTGGCTTGAGGCTGTCATGTGTGCAACATATGTACTCAATAGGTGTCCCACTAAAGTGCTGCAGTCTATCACTCCATATGAGGCTTGGCATGATCGCAAGCCATCTGTTGCTCATCTGCGGGTTTTTGGTTGTTTGGCATATGCACTAGTGCCTGAACAACATCGCAGAAAATTGGATGATAAGGCAGTAAAATGTATTTTTGTTGGGTACAGTTCTGAAAGTAAAGGCTATCATCTGTATCATCCTTAGACTAAACGCATTCTGGTTAGCCGTGATGTTGTTTTTGTGGAAGATGCTATTAGCCATTGCTTTCATGTACTAAGGAGACATCTGTTAGCTCCAAAGATATGTATGATACTTTGATGCCTCTTTTTACAGGTGGACAATCTACTGCTGGTCTTAATGAGGCAACTTCTTAGCCTTTGCAGGTTTCATGTAATGATGCAGATCATCCCATTTCTGATGCAGATTTACATGATGCACTTGTTGATGAGAGAGCAGATATTGAGGAGGCAAAAACTATGCCAAAATGGTTGGTGCAGACTTTGCGTGACAGCAAATTAGATGCACCTTTATCATATCGTACTCGTTCAGGCTCTCATAGTGCCTCCTTTGCATCAAATTGCTATGCTATGGCTGCATCTAGTCTCTGTGATGAGAATGAGCCTATTTCGTTTGATGAAGCACAAAATTCAGGAAATTGGACGGCTGCTATGCAATCTAAATATGATGCTATAATGAAGAATGGTACTTGGTTTTTATGTCACTTGCCTCCTGGCAAGAAAGCCATTGGTACTAAGTGGGTATACAAGCTGAAGTGTAAACTTGATGGTATAGTTGACAGGTATAAGGCTAGGCTTGTTGCTAAGGGTTATGCACAGGAAAGAGGCATTGATTTTGATGAGACCTTTGCACCCACATGTCATATGACTACTGTTTGGAGCATCTGTGCACTTGCAGCCCATCATGTTGGAATGTACATCAGTTGGACATTAAAAGTGCATTTCTAAATGGTGACTTGCATGAAGAAGTGTATGTTTTTCAGCCCGGTGGTTTTGTGCAGAAAGGGCATGAAAACTAGGTATGCAGATTAAAGAAGGCATTATATGGTTTAAAGCAAGCACCACGTGCTTGATATGAGAAGATACATGCCTATCTGATTGCACATGGTTTTGTGAACAGTCCAACTGAAAGCACCTTATATGTTAAGCGTGCTAATGATGTGCTTCTGATCATTGTTGTCTATGTTGATGACATGCTGCTCACTCGTCCTATTGAGAAGCATATTGTTGATTTTAAGGCTGATTTGCATGCCTCATTTGAGATGTCTAATTTGGGGCATTTGCATCACTATTTGGGCATTCAGTCTATCCAAGTTGATGGTGGATTGGCTTTGTGTCAAACAAAATATATTGGCACATTATTGCAGCGTTTTGGCCTTGAAGACTGTAAGCCTATTGCCACTCCTATGGAGACAGGTTTACGATTGAGTCTTCATGATGCTGGAGATGCATTTGATGTTGTCCTTTATCAGGAGGCTATTGGATGCCTGATTTACTTATGCATTACTCGGCCAGATATTCAGTTTGTTGTCTCACAGATGAGCAGCTTTATGCATTGCCCAGGTGTCAAGCATTGGCAGGCGGTTAAGCACATCTTTCGCTACTTGAGTGGTACTCGGCTACTTGGGTTGTTTTATCCCAAGGGGGGATCACTACCGCGAGATTTGCATGCTTTTTCTGACTCAGACTGGGCTGGATGCTATGACACTCGTGTGTCCACTAGTGGCTTTTGCTTCATGTTTGGTAGCTCATGTATATCTTGGTTGAGCAAGAAGCAGCCTACTGTGGCCACTTCTAGTTGTGAGGCTGAGTATAGGGCAGCTTTCACAGCTACTGTTGAGTGTGTGTGGCTCAGACGCCTTATGGTTGATTTGGGTGTTGGTTAGTCCTCTGCCACCACCATCTTCACTGAGAGTCAGAGTGCATTGGCAGTTGCAAGGAACCCTGTGTTCCATGCTCGCACTAAGCACATTGAGGTGCATTATCATTATGTTAAGGAGAGGTTCTCTGCTGGGGTGATCAGCTTGGCATATGTGCCCATGTAGGAGAACATTGCATACTTTTTCACAAAGGCTCTGCCTAGGGAGAAGTTTGAAGCTTTTCGCAAAGCTTTGGGCTTACTTCCTTTCATGGAGTGATTTCCACATAGCTTGGCACTTCCTTATACATGAGTGCCAGCTCCTTGTTCACCGCATCACTCCCAGGGGGGATTTGTTGATATATTTTGGTAGTGATGTGTGTGAACACTCTAGGACTGTCGGAGCACTTTTTTCCCTCTTTAGGAGGGTTTTTTCCCCTGGCTTGTATATATGCCTATTGCCCTAATGGGCTACTTATCTTTGTACATTCTCTAGTAATACATTAAGTCTTGTGTGTTGTGCTCCAAGCTTCTTCTTCTTCCTTGTGCTATTCGCGTGCTTCCGCAGGCGTCTAACTCCAACAATAAAGACCAAGTACCATTCTTCATTATAGCATCATATTATGATTCCATAATAACCATCTAATTTTTTGAATTGTGCTTCATCAAAAGAAATAGGCTCATTCTCATCACAAAGACAAGAGACAACCATTGCATAACAATCGAATGCAAAAGAAGCATTATGAGAGCATGAACAAGTATAATATGACAAAGGTGCATCAACTTGTTACCTCTCAAAGTTTGCATCATCCATTTAGGAATATTTATTGCATATTCTATGTCACCTTTCTCATCAATAAGTGCATCATGTAAATCTACATCGGAAATATAATGATATGGATTATCATTTGAAACCTATAAAGGTTGAGAATTTGTCTTATTAGAAGCATTGTTTGACTTTCCACGTGTAAAAAGTGGTAGCAAAGTTTCATACACATTCTTTGAGCTAATTGATGTCTCTTGGTACATGAAAGCAAGGTTTGAATTGCATCTTCCACAAAACATCATGACGAACCAAAACATGTTTAGTCTGTGGATGATATAGATGACATCCTTTGCTTTCAGAACTGTACCAAACAAAAATACATTTCATTGCCTTATCATCTAATTTTTTGCATTGTTGTTCAAGCACTAATACATATGCCAGACAACCAAAAAAACACACAAATGAGAAAAAGATGGTTTGTGACCATGACAAGCCTCATATGGAGTGATAGATTTCAATGCTTTGGTGGGACACCTATTAAGTACATACGTTGCACACATAATAGTCTCAAGCCAGAAGTTGTGGTAAGTCTGACTTTTGGCCATATACCTTGCCATTTCCATGAGAGATGTCACATAATCCTACTAGGAGATGGTTGAACCATACCTTAAGAGAGAGGATTAGGAAGTAATCCTCAACCACGGATTTTCGGGCAAGTGGTTATCCCATCACACTCCTAGCCGAGAGGTTGTGAGTTCAATTTGCAACTGTTGGAGTTTGCAATCTATGGAAGCATGCGAACAACACAGGGAAGAAGAAGAAGCTTGGAGCACAACACACAATATTGAATGTATTACCGAGAGAATGTATAAAGATAAGTGACCCATTAGGTTTAAAGGCATATGTACAAGCCGAGGAAAAAAAAAACCTTCTAAACAGGGGAATAAGTGTTTCAATGGTCTTAGTGTGTTCAGACACATCACTACCTAAATATATTAACAAATCCCCCCTGGATTGATGCAGTGAACGAGGAGCTAGTACTCATGTATAAGGAAGTGCCAATCTATGTGGAATCAATCCACAAAAGGAAGTAAGCCCATAGCTTTGCAAAAAGCTTCAAACTTCTCCCTCGGCAAAGCCTTTGTGAAAAGGTATGCAATGTTCTCCTGTGTGGGTACATATGCCAAACTGATCTCTCTAGCAAAGAACCCCTCCCTAACCTAATGAAAGTGCACCTCAATGTGCTTAGTGCAAGCATGGAACACAGGGAACATAGTGGTGGTAGAAGACTAACCAACACCCAAATTAGCCATAAGGCATATGAGCCACACACACTCAGCAGTCACTGTGAAAGCTTCCCTATACTCAACCTCACAACTACAAGTGGCCACAGTAGGGTGCTTGTTGCTCAACCAAGATATGCATGAGCTACCAAGCATGAAGCAAAAACCACTAGTGGACACACGAGTGTCATAACAATGAGCCCAATCACAGTAAAAAGAAGCATGTAAATCTGGCAGTAGTGATCCCCCCTTGGGATAAAACAATCCAAGTAGCCAGGTAGCACTCAACTATCAAAATATGTGCTTAACTACTTACGAATGCTTGACACATGGGCAATGCATAAACATGTTCATCTCTGAGATAGCAAACTCAATATCTAGCCAAGTAATGCATAAGTAAATCAAGCATCTAACAACCTGTTGATAGAGAACAACATCAAATGCATCTCGAGCATCATGAAGACTCGATTATAACCCTATTTCCATAGGATTGGCATTAGGTTTGAAGTCTTCAAGGCCAAAACGCTGCAATAATGTGTCAATATATTTTGTTTGACACTATTGGAGTTTGAGGTCTGCGAAAGCACAAGAACAACACAAGGAAGAAGAAGAAGAAGCTCGGAGCACAACACACAATACTGAATGTATTATTAAGAGAATTTACAAAGATAAGTAACCTATTAGGCTTATAGGCATATATACAAGCCAGGGGAAGAAAGCCTCCTAAAGAGGGAAAAAAGTGCCTGGTGGTCCTAGTGTGTTCACATGCATCACTACCTAAATATATCAACAAATCCCCCCTAGGAGTGATGCACTCAACAAGGAGCTTGCACTCATGTATAAGGAAGTGCCAAGCTATGTGGAATCAATCCACAAAAGGAGGTAAGCCCAAAGCTTTGCGGAAAGCTTCAAACTTCTCCCTATGCAAATCCTTTGTGAAAAGGTCTACAATGTTCTCTTGTGTGGGCACATATGCCAAACTGATCTCTCCAGCAGAGAACCTCTCCCTGACATAATGATAGTGCACCTCAATGTGCTTAGTGGGAGCATGGAACACAAGGTTACTTAGAACTATCAATGCACTCTCACTGTCAATGAAGTGGTGGTGGCAGAAGACTAACCAACACTCAAATCAGCCATAAAGTGTCTAAGCCACACACACTCAACACTCGCTATGAAAGTTGCCCTATATTCAGCCTCATAACTCGACTACTTTATACCAGGAAAGAAATGAGGCTTGTGTTGCTTACCTCTGAAAACAATTGGAGAGTGAGCACATGAATGAAGGAGATTCCATGGACTTTTTTTTTTTGACAAAGATCAAATATTTGAAGGAGTAGTTTATTTTTGCTGATGAAGTCTTGTCTCACTTTTCACTTATGTAGACTGTTCTAAATGGTCTTCCATATTCATATCCGAGTTTTGTTTCTATTCTTTGATTGATGATGAAAGGCAATCCAAATGTCTTAACATTTGAGGAGCTAGTCTCTATTCTATTGCAAAAAGGTCAATCTAAGCAGAACAGGTCCATTATGCATGTTGCTGATTCAACTTTCCTGGCTAGTCAGAAGGGCAAAGGTAAATTGAGCTCTTCTACTAGTAAGCAAAAATCTGCTAGTTAATCAAAGAAGGATGACAAAGATGAGAAGAAAGCAGAAAAGCAAAATTTATTTTACTATAAAGGAAATGATCATGTCATAAAGAGTTGTCCAAAACTGGCTGCAAAAGAGGCAAATAAGAAAGAGTCTGGAATGGTTGTTACAGAGGCCTTTACACCCAAAACAAAGTCTGCTAATCTTGTGCACAATGAAGAATTGGCATTTACTACTATTCCCAGTTATGACCCATCTTCACACAAACAGTGTATGTGTGGAGTAGAATCAGATATTTGGCAACCAAACATATTACCTTGCAGAGCAATTTCTTCACTTCACTTGAGCTTGCCCTTACAAGGAGTATTGTCACATGCGCCAACAACTCCTCTTATCATGTTATGGGATTTGGTAAGATCAATCTCACTATTGCTAATGGTAGTTCTTTTACATTGTTAGATGCTTTATTTGTGCTAGGGATCAAGAAAAATATGTTATCAATTATAGCATTAGCCAAGATTGGCTTCATTGTGAAATTTGGTGATGATAGACGTACAATTCAAGATCTACCAAATGGTAACATCATTATTACGTATAGCATTTTAAGTCGTGGACTGTATAAGCTCATAGATTATGAAAAATTTGTGAATGATTCGGCATGTATAGTTCAACATTCTCAGGCTATGTCAGATGCAAAGCTTTGGCATGCACGCTTTGGTCATCTGAATTTTGCTAGTTTACTATGCATGCAAAAATCTGAAATGGTGTCTCTTTGCCCAAACTTGAAGCACCTAGTAAACATGTATGTGAAGGCTCTATTTTGGCAAACTGCAACATTCCTCCTTTCCAAAAGATGGTTCAGTTTGAGCTACTCAAAGATTGCAGCTTGTTCACAGTGATGTTTGTGGTCCTATGCAGACACCTTCTTTTGGGAAGTATCTTTACTTCGTGACTTTCATCAATGATTTTTCCAAGCATGCATGGGTATATCCATTGCAAGCGAAGTCTGAAGTGTTTATGTGCTTCATAAAGTTTCTACTTTTGGCTGAAAATCTTTCAACATGTAAAATGGGCACCCTCCATTCTGATCGGGGGGGATATATATGTCTTCTGATTTTAATGCATTTTTAGTTGAACGTGGGATAAAACATCAGTGTACAATGCCATATACACCTCAACAAAATGGAGTTGCTAAAAGGAATAATAGGTCACTCATGGAGATGGCGATGTGTATGGTCAAGAGTGAGGCTTTACCACATAGTTTCTAGCTTGAGGTTGTTATGTGTGCACCATATGTACTTAACAGGTGTCCCACTAAGCACTACAGTCTATCACTCCATATGAGGCTTGACATGGTCACAAGCCATCTGTTGCTCATCTACATGTTTTTGTTGTCTAGCATATGCATTAGTACCTGAACAAAAACGCATGAAATTGGATGATAGAGCAGTGAAATGTATTTTTGTTGGGTACAATTCTGAAAGTAAAGGCTATCATATGTATCATCCACATATTAAAGGCATTTTGGTTAGCCGCGATGTTGTTTTTGTGGAAGATGCTATTTAGCCATTACTTTCGTGTACCAAGGAGACATTAGTTAGCTCCAAAGACATATATGACACTTTGTTCCCTCTTTTTACAAGTGGACAGTCTAGTGCTAGTCATAATGAGGTAACTTCTCAACCTTTGCAGGTTTCATGTGATGATGGAGATCAATCCATTTTTGATGCAGATTTACATGATGCACTTGTTGATGAGAGAATTGATATTGAGGAGGCAAAAACTATGCCAAAATGGTTGGTGTAGACTTTGCATCATAGAAAATTAGATGCACCTCTATCATATCATACTTGCTCAGGCTCTCATAGTGCTTCTTTTGCATTAGATTGCTATGTTATGGCAGCCTTGAGTCTTTGTGATGAGAATGAACCAGTTTGGTTTGATGAAGCATAAAATTCAAAAAAATGGATGGCTTCTATGCAATCAAAATATGATGCTATCATGAAAACTAGTACTTGGTCTTTATGTGACTTGCCTCCTGGCAAGAAGGCCATTGGCACTAAGTGGGTATACAAGCTGAAGCGTAAGCCTGATGGAGCAATTGACAGGTGTAAGGCTATGCTTGTTGCAAAGGGTTATGCTTAGGAAAGAGGCATTGATCTTGATGAGATCTTTGCTCCTACATGCCAAATGACTATTGTTCGTAGCATTTGTGCACTTGCAACAATGTACATCAGTTGGACATTAAAACTACATTTGTGAATGGTGACTTGCATGAAGAAGTGTATGTTTTTAGATCGATGGCTTTGTGCAGAAAGGGCATGAAAACCAAGTGTGCATGTTGAAAAAGGCATTACATGGTTTGAAGCAAGCACCACATGCTTGATATGAAAAAATACATGCCTACCTAATTGCACATGGTTTCAAGAATAGTCCAACTGAGAGCACCTTATATGTTAAGCGTGCAAATGATGTGCTTCTGATAATTGCTGTCTATGTTGATGACATGCTGCTCATTGGTCCTCATGAAATGCATATTGCTGGTTTTGAGGCTGATTTGCATGCCTCATTTGAGATGTCAGATTTGGGGCATTTGCATCATTATTTGGGCATTCAGTTTACGCAAGCTGATGGTGGACTAGCTTTATGTCAAACAAAATATATTGACACATTATTATAGCATTTTGGCCTTGAAGACTGTAAACCTATTGCCACTCCTATGGAGACATGTTTATAGTTGAGTTTTCATGACGTTGGAGATGCATTTGATGTTGTTCTCTATCAGTAGGCTATTGGATGCTTGATTTACTTATGCATTGCTCGGCCAGATATTTAGTTCGTTGTCTCACAAATGAGCAGGTTTATGCATTGTCCGAGTGTCAAGCATTGGTAGGCTGTGAAGCACATCTTTTGCTACTTGAGTGGTAGCTGGCTACTTTGATCATTTTATCCCAATGGGGGGATCACTATGGCCAGATTTACATGCTTTTTCAAACTCTTACTTGTCTGGTTGCTATGACACTCATATGTCCACTAGTGGCTTTTGCATCATGTTTTGTAGCTCATGTATATCTTGGTTGAGCAAGAAGCAGCCTATTGTGGCCACTTGTTAGTGTATCCCCAACATCCTTTGTTGTTTTGTAAGAGCGAATGTGGAGAATAATGGCACATTCGACAGACAAGCCTATCAATGCATGTGCTTGAGCATCTTTTCCATCCCATCAAAGTTGTTGTACAATAGGTGCAGCAGGAACCGCAGCATGAACATGAACTTGAAGAATATCACCATCTTCAATGTTGTCTGCATCACCTTCAACGACTATGTTTGCAGGTGTAATAGGATGTTTTTCCACACCATGCACAATATTCCATAGTCCTTTTGCAACCAATACATGACATATCATATAAGCCCATAATGGGTAATTGGTAAAATCCAACTTATCCTCAACAACCAACATAAAGAATACATCACTGCTTTGAGCCATGGCCATTGACTAAAATACCCTGATGCAAAAAAATGAATGTATCTCAAAATGTTGAAGAGAACTTCCCTATCGATTCCTGCTAAACTTGTAGCAAACTTCGAGCGCTTATAATGGTGAATTGAAACCTGTATATATCTTTGGGACAAAAGACAAAATTGTATGCACAAGCACTACAATAGTGTGTTCGGAGGTCGAAACGAGCGGAGATCGCGATTTCGACACCACATAGCAAAGTTGTTTTGAACTCTTAATCGCCTTGAGTATGCTCACCAAATTTCATGCAATTTTGAGACTGTGATCAGAGGAGTATCCACGGCACCATAGATGAAGCAGTGACCTCCTCTGATACCAATTGTTGGAGTTTGAGGTCTTTGGAAGCAAGCAGCAGGGTGTTGAAAGACGTCCTGTTACACCTGTAATGACACGTACTACAAATACAGGTGCTGGAGCTGATGAAGATGGTGTCGAAGATGATATTCCACAGATTCCTGTTCGTGTTGCTATTTCTGTTGCACCTACTGCAGAGCAAATTCGTTGGGATGGCAGAGATGCCCAGGCACATGCATTGATAGCTTTGTCTGTCAAACGTGCCATTATTCCTCATATTCACTCTTGCAGAACAGCTAGGGATGCTTGGGATACACTTACCACATTGTACCAAGCTAGGAATGAGGCTCGTGTTGCTTACCTCCGAAAACAGTTGGAGAGTGAGCACATGAATGAAGGTGATTCTATGGACAATTTTCTAACGAAGATCAAAGATTTGAAGGAACAATTGATTTCTATTGATGAGGTTATACCAGATAGCTCACTTGTGCAGACCGTTCTGAATGGTCTTCCTAATTCATATCAGAGTTTTGCTTCTACTCTTCGGTTGATGATGAAAGGCAATCCGAATGCCTTATCATTTGAGGAGTTAGTCTCTGTTCTGTTGCAGGAAGATCAGTCCAGGCAGAACAGGTCCATTATGCGTGTTGCAGGTCAAGCTTTCCTGGCTAGTCAGAAGGGCAAAGGACAATGGAGCTCTTCTACTAGTAAGCAGAAATCTGCAAATGCTACACATTCGAAGAACCAGCATAAAGATGAGAAGAAATCAGAAAAGAAAAAATTGTTTTGCAAGTACTGTAAAGGAAATGATCATATCATAAAGAACTGTCCAAAACTGGCTGCAAAAGAGGCAAAGAAAAAGGAGGCTAGAATGGTTGTTGCAGAAGCCTCTACACCAAAAACAGAGTCTGCTAATCTTGTGCAGGAAGAAGAATGGGTGTTTACTAATGTTTGCAGTTTTGACCCATCTTCTCATGAGCAGTGCATGTCTGCAGTGGACTCAGATGTTTGGTACTTTGACAGTGGGGCGACCAAACATATTACCTCGCAGCACAGTTTCTTCTCTTCACTCGAGCCTGCCCCTACAGGGAATACTGTCACATGCACCAACAACTCCTCTTATCCTATTATGGGAGTTGGTAAGATCATTCTGACTACTGTTGATGGTAGTTCTTTCACCTTGTCAGATGCCTTATTTGTGCCAGGGATCAAGAAGAATCTGTTATCAGTTTCTGCATTAGCCAAGATTGGCTTGGTTGTGAAATTCGTTGATGACAGGTGTACAGTTCATGATCTATCAAATGGAGATGTGATTATTGCTTCTGGAATTTTATGTCGTGGGCTGTATAAGCTCATAGACTATGAAAGATCTGTGAATGATTCGGCATGTGCAGTTCATGATTCTCAGGCTATGTCAGATGCAAAGCTTTGGCATGCACGCTTTGGTCATCTGAATTTTGCTAGTTTGCTACGTCTGTAGAAATCTGATATAGTGTCTTCTTTGCCCAAGCTTGAGGCACCTGGAAAACATGTATGTGAAGGCTGTATTTTGGGCAAAATGCAGCGTTCCTCCTTTCCAAAAGATGGTTCAGTTCGGGCTACGTAGAAATTGTAGCTTGTACATAGTGATGTCTGTGGTCCTATGCACACACCCTCTTTTGGGAATTACCTTTACTTCGTGACTTTCATTGATGATTTTTCCAGGCATGCATGGGTATATCCACTCAAAGCAAAGTCCAAAGTGTTCATGTGCTTTAAACAGTTTTTGGTTTTGGCTGAAAATCTGTCAGCATGTAAAATGGGCACCCTTCGTTCTAATCGAGGGGGGGAATATATGTCTTCTGATTTTAATGCATTTCTGGATGAACGTGGGATAAAACACCAGTGTACAGTGCCGTATACACCTCAACAGAATGGAGTTGCTGAACGAAAGAACAAGTCACTCATGAAGATGGCGAGGTGCATGGTCAAGAGTCAGGCTTTACCACATAGTTTCTGGCTTGAGACTGTCATGTGTGCAGCATATGTACTGAACAGGTGTCCCACTAAAGCGCTACAGTCTATCACTCCATATGAGGCTTGGCATGACCGCAAGCCATCAGTTGCTCATCTGCGTGTTTTTGGTTGTTTGGCATATGCATTAGTGCCTGAACAACATCGCAAAAAATTGGATGATAAGGCAGTAAAATGTATTTTTGTTGGGTATAGTTCTGAAAGTAAAGGCTATCGTCTGTATCATCCATAGACTAAACGCATTCTGGTTAGCCGTGATGTTGTCTTTGTGGAAGATGCTATTCAGCCATTGCTTTCATGTACTAAGGAGACATCTGTTAGCTCCAAAGACATGTATGATACGCTGATGCCTCTTTTTATAGGTGGACAGTCTTGTGCTGGTCCTAATGAGGCAACTTCTCAGCCTTTGCAGGTTTCATATGATGATGCAGATCATTCTATTTCTGATGCAGATTTACATGATGCACTTGTTGATGAGAGAGCTGATATTGAGCAGGCAAAAACTATGCCAAAATGGCTGGTGCAGACTTTGCGTGATAGCAAATTAGATGCACCTTTGTCATATCGTACTCGTTCAGGCTCTCATAGTGCCTCCTTTGCATCAGATTGCTATGCTATGGCTGCGTCTAGTCTCTGTGATGAGAATGAGCCTGTTTCTTTTGATGAAGCACATAATTCAAAAAATTGGATGGCTGCCATGCAATCTGAATATGATGCTGTAATGAAGAATGGTACATGGTCTTTATGTGACTTGCCTCCTGGCAAGAAGGCCATTGGCACTAAGTGGGTATACAAGCTGAAGCATAAACCTGATGGTACAGTTGATAGGTATAAGGCTAGGCTTGTTGCAAAAGGGTTATGCGCAGGAAAGAGGCATTGATTTTGATGAGACCTTTGCACCTACATGCCGTATGACTACTGTTCGGAGCATTTGTGCACTTGGAGCCCATCATGGTTGGAATGTACATCAGTTGGACATTAAAACAGCATTTCTGAATGGTGACTTGCATGAAGAAGTGTATGTTTTTCAGCCCCGTGGCTTTGTGCAGAAAGGGCATGAAAACCAAGTGTGCAGGTTAAAGAAGGCATTATATGGTTTAAAGCAAGCACCACGTGCTTGGTATGAGAAGATACATGCCTATCTGGTTGCACATGGTTTTGTGAACAGTCCAACTGAAAGCACCTTATATGTTAAGCGTGCTAATGATGTGCTTCTGATCATTGTTGTCTATGTTGATGACATGCTGCTCACTGGTCCTATTGAGAAGCATATTGCTGATATCAAGGCTGATTTGCATGCCTCATTTGAGATGTCTGATTTGGGGCATTTGCATCACTATTTGGGCATTCAATTTATGCAAGTTGATGGTGGAATGGCCTTGTGTCAAACGAAATATATTGACACATTATTGCAACGTTTTGGCCTTGAAGACTGTAAGCCTATTGCCACTCCTATGGAGACATGTTTACGATTGAGTCTTCATGATGCTGGAGATGCATTTGATGTTGTTCTCTATTAGCAGGCTGTTGGATGCTTGATTTACTTATGCATTACTCGGCCAGATATTCAGTTTGCTGTCTCACAGATGAGCATGTTTATGCATTGCCCACGAGTCACGCATTGGAAGGCGGTTAAGCGCATCTTTCACTACTTGAGTGGTACTCGGCTACTTGGGTTGTTTTATCCCAAGGGGGGATCACTACTGCCAGATTTGCATGCTTTTTCTGACTCTGATTGGGCTAGTTGCTATGACACTCGTGTGTCCACCAGTGGTTTTTGCTTCATGCTTGGTAGCTCATGTATATCTTGGTTGAGCAAGAAGCAGCCTACTGTGGCCACTTCTAGTTGTGAGGCTGAGTATAGGGCAGCTTTCACAACGACTGTTGAGTGTGTGTGGCTCAGATGCCTTATGGCTGATTTGGGTGTTGGTCAGTCTTCTGCCACCACCATCTTCACTGACAGTCAGAGCGCATTGGCAGTTGCGAGGAACCCTGTGTTCCATGCTCGCACTAAGCACATTGAGGTGCATTATCACTATGTTAGGGAAAGGTTCTCTGCTGGGGAGATCAGCTTGGCATATGTGCCCACGCAAGAGAACATTGCAGACCTTTTCACGAAGGCTCTGCCTAGGGAGAAGTTTGAAGCTTTCCGCAAAGCTTTGGGCTTACTTCCTTTTGTGGAGTGATTTCCACATAGCTTGGCACTTCCTTATACATGAGTGCCAGCTCCTTGTTCACCGCATCACTCCCAGGGGGGATTTGTTGATATATTTAGGTAGTGATGTGTGTGAACACACTAGGACCGCCGGGGCACTTTTTTCCGTCTTTAGGAGGTTTTTTTCCCTCGGCTTGTATATACACCTATTGCCCTAATGGGCTACTTATCTTTGTACATTCTCTAGTAATCCAGTAAGTATTGTGTGTTTGTGCTCCAAGCTTCTTCTTCTTCCTTGTGCTGTTTGCGTTCTCCTGCAAATGTCTAACTCCAACAATTCTCAGGTTGTCTCAGCATTGTGATTGTCTCACAGCATCGTGATTGTCTGACTCTCAAAATCACGATTCTCTGGTTGTCGCAACGTCGCGATTTTCTCTTAGACAATCTTGATATTTTCACACGATCGTGGTAGCCTTAAATAAGCAAATAAATATCCTGAGAGGTTTTGTTTGTTTGTTTGATCCTCGGGAGCCTAAATTGACATAAATTTTTAATCCAAAATCCATTTTTTGAGCTCTAGAGTAATGTGTTGATCTTTAGATAGGGTAATTTGAAGTTGAACTTCAAGTGGGATTAGGAAGTCAAGGGAGGCCCAAAGGATTTTTCAGGAACATAAGGGGGAAAAGGTGTCTTTAAAAAATGTTTGAATCAAATTTTTCTATCAAATAGATTAAATTTAAGGCTTGATCTAAATTTGGGAATTTTCTAGGTCCATTAAGAGCCATTCAAGGGTGTGAAAAGCAAGGTAAAGTGTAGAACAAAGAAAGGTTTGGGGAGCACACTTGCTAACACCGAAGCCTTTTCAACGCATTAGAATTGAGGTTGGAAGCATTCTTAATCCCCTTAGTCAATTCTTAGCTTAGGCTAAATACTTCTAGTGATATTGATTAATTAGGGCTGCAATAGGTATTGGAGTTAGACGTCTACGGAAGCACGCGAAAAGCACAAGGAAGAAGAAGACGCTTGGAGCACAACACACAATGCTCAATGTATTACCACTAGAATGTACAAAGTTAAGTAGCTCGTTAGGGCAATAGGCATATATACAAGCCGAGGAGTAAAACCTCCTAAAGAGGGAAAAAAGTGCCTTGGCGGTCTTAGAGTGTTCACACACATCACTACCTAAATATATCAACAAATCCCCCTGGAAGTGATGCGGTGAACAAGGAGCTGGCACTCATGTATAAGGAAGTGCCAAGATATGTGCAATCAATCCACAAAAGGAAGTAAGCCCAAAGCTTTGCGAAAAGCTTCAAACTTCTCCCTAGGCAAAGCCTTTGTAAAAAGGTATGCAATGTTCTCCTGCGTGGGCACATATGCCAAGCTGATCTCCCCAACAGAGAACCTCTCCCTGACATAATGATAATGCACCTCAATGTGCTTAGTGCGAGCATGGAACACAGGGTTCCTTACAACTGTCAATGTGCTTTGATTGTCAGTGAAGATGGTGGTGGCAGAAGATTGACCAACACCCAAATCAACCATAAGGCATTTGAGCCACACACACTCAACATTCGTTGTGAAAGCTACCCTATACTCAGCTCGCAACTGGAACTGGCCATAGTAGGCTGCTTCTTTCTCAACCAAGATATACATGAGCTACCAAGCATGAAGCAAAAGCCACTGGTGGACACACAGCTGTCATAGCAACCAGCCCAATCACTATCAAAAAGCATGAAAATCTGGCGATAGTGATCCCCCTTTGGGATAAAACAATCCAAGTAGCCATGTACCACTCAAGTAGTGAGAGATGTGCTTAACCGCCTGCCAATGCTTGACTCCTGGGCAATGCATAAACCTGCTCATATGTGAGACAACAAACTTAATATATGGCCGAGTAATGCATAAGTAAATCAAGCATCCAACAGCATGCTGATAGAAAGTAGCATCAAATGCATATCCAACATCATGAAGACTCAATCGTAAACATGTCTCCATAGGAGTGGCAATAGGCTTACAGTCTTCAAGGCCAAAATGCTACAATAATGTGTCAATATATATTTTGTTTGACACAAGGCCATTCCACCATCAACTTGCATAAACTGAATGCCAAAATAGTTGCAAATGCCCCAAATCAGATATCTCAAATGAGGCATGCAAATCAGCCTTAAAATTAGCAATATGTGTGTCATGAGGACCAACAAGGAGTATGTCATTAACATACACCACAATGATCAAAAGCACATCATTAGCACGCTTAACATATAAGTTGCTTTCAGTTGAACTGTTTTCAAAACAATTTTAATGTCCAACTGATGTACATTCCAACCATGATGAGCTGCAAGTGCACAAATGCTATGAACAATAGTCATTCATCAAGTAGGAGCAAAGGTTTCATCCAAATCAATGCCTCTTTGTTGTGCATAACCCTTTGCAACAAGACTCGCTTTATACGTGTCAACTGTTCCATCAAGTTTACGCTTCAGCTTGTATACCCACTTAGTGCCAATGGCCTTCTTGCCAGGAGGCAAGTCACATAAAGACCAGGTACCATTTTTCATGATAGCATCATATTCATATTGCATTGCAACCATCCAATGTTCATAATTTTGTGCTTCATCAAATAAAACAGGTTCAGTCTCATCACAGAGACTAGAGGAAGCCATAACATAGCAATCTTTAGCAAAAGAGGCACTACGAGAGCCTGTCCGAGTACGATATGATAGAGGTGCATTTAATTTGTTGTCACGTAAGGTCTGCACCAGCCATTTTGGTATAGTTTTTGCCTACTCAATATAAGCACTCTCATCAACAAGTGCATCATGTAAATCTCCATAAAAAATGGAATGATCTGCATCATCAGATGAAACCTACAAAGGCTGAGAAGTTGCCGCATTAGGACCAGCACTAGATGTTCCACTTGTAAAAAGAGGCAGCAAAGTATCATACATGTCTTTGGAGCTAACAGATGTCTCCTTAGTACATGAAAGTAATGGATGAATAACATCTTCCACAAAAACAACATCACAGCTAACCAGAATGCATTTAGTTTGTGTATGATATGGACGATAGCCTTTACTTTCAGAACTGTACCCAACGAAAATACATTTTACTGCTTTATCATCCAATTTTTTGCGATGTTGTTCAGGCACTAATGCATATGCCAGACAACCAAAAACATGCAGATGAGCAACAGATGGCTTGCGACCTTGCCAAGCCTCATATGGAGTGATGATTGCAGCACTTTAGTGGGACACCTGTTCAATACATATGTTGCACACATAACAACCTCAAGCTAGAAACTATGTGGTAAAGCCTGACTCTTGACCATACACCTTGCCATCTCCATGAGTGACCTGTTCTTTCATTTAGCAAATCCATTCTGTTGAGGTGTATACAGCACTGTACATTGATGTTTTATCCCATGTTCAACCAGAAATGCATTAAAGTCAGAAGACATATGTTCTCCCCCTCGATTAGAATGGAGGGTGCCCATTTTACATGCTAGCACATTTTCAGCCAAAACCAGAAATTGTTTGAAGCACATAAACACTTCGGACTTTTCCTTCAATGGATATACCCATGCATGCCTAGAGAAACCATCGATGAAAATCATGAAGTAAAGATAGTTGCCAAAAGAAGGTGTCTGCATAGGACCACAGACATCACTATGTACAAGCTACAATTTTTGAGAAGCCCGAACTGAACCATCTTTTGGAAAAGAAGAATGTTGCATTTTGCCCAAAATACAGCCTTCACATACATTTTTACCTGGTGCCTCAATTTTGGGAAAAGAGGACACCATTTCAGATTTCTGCAAGCGTAGCAAACTAGCAAAATTCGGATGACCAAGGCGTGCATGCCAAAGCTTTGCATCTGACATAGCCTGAGAGTCATGTACTGCACATGCCAAATCATTTACAAATCTTTCATAGTCTATGAGCTTATATAGCCCACGACATAAAATGCCAGAAGCAATGATGATGTCTCCATTTGACAGCTCATGAATTGTACATCTATCATCAACAAATTTCACAACCAAGCCAATCTTGGCTAATGCAGAAACTGATAAAAACTTTTTCTTGATCCCTGAAACACCCTGAGTATGCTTACCAAATTTCGTGCGATTCTGAGATTGCAATCGAATGGTGTAGACAATGCCCTAGATGAAGTGACGACTTGCTCTGATACCAATTGTTGGAGTTAGACATCTGCAGAAGCACGCGAACAGCACAAGGAAGAAGAAGAAGCTTGGAGCACAACACACAATGTTGAATGTATTACCACTAGAATGTACAAAGATAAGTAGCCCGTTAGGGCAATAGGCGTATATACAAGCCGGGGAAAAAACCTCCAAAAGAGGGAAAAAAGTGCCCCGGCGGTCCTAGAGTGTTCACACACATCACTACCTAAATATATCAACAATAGGTATGAATCAAGTCCAAGAAAACCCTAACTTTTGAAGTTCAAGCATAATTAGGATATTGTGGTGACGAACTCTAAAGGAGAAGGACTTAAGTGGATCGATCACATCTCAAAGTGTGATAAACCTCAAGTATTCCTAATGACGATATTTGTTAGATAAGATTACACCAGAGAAAGAACAAGTAATTGATTCAAAAGAATATTGCAACATGGTTGTACTTGGGAAAATTGGGACTAGTAGACAAAAGCTTATGAACCTTAGATCAGATAGACACCTAGGCTGGGATATGTGAAGCATCAAATTGTCTAAAGCTAGTGTCAATCACACAGCTAGGTCGTGGGCACGTCAACTTAGTGATTAATCCCTACGTGCTAAGTTCAGAAATGAGTGATTTAGAAATGTCTTTTAGCATCGAGAGACTCATGGTTAGCTCAGTCACTGCCTATTTACAGACACCAGAAGGTCCCTATAAGATGCAATCAGAATATATTAGGACCAACCGATTAGGTGCACACATCTATGAGGATGGTCTAAGGGGATCAATTGTCCAACTCAAAAATCTCGATCAACCCTTTGAACTTGAACACCCAATGGTTAAATTCAAAGACGGTTCATACATTGATAAGCAAGGAACCATGTACGTGGTTACTAGCTCACCAGACAGGACAGATGAGTTTGGAAATGTGATTCCTGAGAATGAGATAGGAGACCTAGAGCAAGGAGGCCTAAGACGAGAACCCAGGACTCTGCGAGGCAAATCTGTCTTGACTAGAGTGATTACCCCAAAGTGGGTTCCCCAACACAACAAAAACATATAACTATTCTTGAATAGAGAAATGAAAGAAAGCTTTTTGAACATTCAAGCTGGATCAACTTAGAAAAATAGGCGGAGTCACCATTGACGAGTTCAAAGATCTTGAGATGCCAAGCAAAATTGTCTATCTAGATAACACATAAGAGGGATTGTTCTTGGTAACAGAGCATGGCAGACATGCATACACTTGAAGGGGCGAGTTGATTTTCCCTCCACCAAGATCTAATGTTTCCCATGGCCTCCAAGAAGCTGGATCATCCAAGGCTCATGAAACCTAGAGGAAAAGAGCTAGAGAGAGACCTAAAGTGAGCTTTCCAAACCCCTTAGGAAAAGAGCAATTAGGATTAGATGCAAAAAAAAAAAATCAAGAGAGACATAGAAATCCAAGACATCAAAGAGGCATGGATGAGTTTCCCTTGCCTTAGGCCTAGAGAACACCCTGGAATCCTGAGGCCTGCCCAACTGATGAAATCCATGAAGAATTACTTTGATGGCACTCGAGATCTTTATGATCATGTAGCAAAGTTTAGACAAGTGTTAAGGGCTCAACAAGTTGAGGAAATATTCAATCAATACAATGCCTTTTGTCTAACTCTCAAAAACATTGTCTTAACCTGGTTTTAGCCACTACACGAAGATCACTTTAGGTATTTAGACTAGTTGCTAGAAGCATTCATTATTGACTTCTCCAAAAGTGGCATCAGACACAATACTTCATAACTGGTACACAACTTCAAGTAGACACCCCAGGAAACGATTAGACTAGCACGACGAAGATTTAGACAATACCTAGAAAGATGTGCTATTTTAGAACTACCGACACCAACTAAACAAGTGTCCTTGTTTTTAGATGGCTTACTAAGCACCAAGTTAAGATCATATGTGTACTTGAAAGAGCTTAGATCCATAGAACAATGTGTGCAAATGTGCATAGACATAGAGGATAACTTGGGTGAAGAGTTAGAGCTTTCTAAGATCTACAAAGATTCAGATAGTGCCACAAGTTTCACCTCTAAACCATCTACATCAATAGAGGAATTGGTAGAAAAAGTGGCTCAGAAGTTAGGAGTTGCAAGTAAGTATAACCGTAGGATGGTCTCACATACGATCCCCATGACGGTGTATGCCAAGCCCACCAAACAAAAACCCTACACATATAATGACATTTATGCAACCAAAATAAAAGAAAAAACTGCCATACTCATTGAAGCTAGATTTATCTATGATATTGAGCACACTAAATGGGTTTCCCCCATCGTAGTGGTGCCCAAGAAGAACGAAAAGTTGTGGGTGTGTATTAACCTTAAAAATGTCAATGTTGCTACGATTAGAGATAGTTGTCTACTTTCAATCACCAAACATTTATTAGAGCATGTTGTAGGCAAGGAAGTTTATAGATTCCTTTGTGGATTTTTAGGTTACAACCAAGTAGCCATCACCCGAGAAGATCAACACAAAATGGCCTTCACCAAAGCATGGGGGATCTTTGCATTTCATGTGATGACATTTGGGCTCATCAATGCACTTGCAATGTTCCAAAGACTCATGTGGCATGTCTTCAAAGAGTTCTTGCGAAAGAGCTTAGAAGTATATGAATCACAATGATACAATCTCTTTCATCTAAAAAAGCAGTTTCATTGATGATAGCTCTATGGCCACTTTGGCTTCTCATGAGCTAGCGACAATAGAAAGTGTCAACTTAGTGCATCCTAAATGTAGACTAGACAACACACAAAGTGAATCAGATTAGGGATCGCTTGTTATGTTCGAGAGTTGGAATCAAGAAGCCGGCCCCCTAGGATTCCTTGAAAATGTTTTATAGGGGAGATGATTCTAATTGTATTCATGGAACTCCAAGGGAACATACAATTAATTCACATAGCTGAAAACTATGATAAAAGTCTGTAAGTAGTGAAGAGAAGCTACAAACATTGGTTGCTAGATCATAGGAGGATGCTAAAAAAAAGAGCTCCAAAGGATGCAGATGAAAAGATTTAGTGGTGGAGAAAGCTCTTAACAAAGCCAGGCAGGATATGAACCTGGTGACTTGCAAAAAGGAATAAATTGATTCTTGAAGTAGGCTTTTTAAGGAAGCAGTTACAATGCTTCATGAAAAAATCATAGAATCAGAGGAAAGAGAGGATGTCTTAGTCAAAAATGTTGAATTTTCCTAAATTTTTACTAATTAATAGATCACGTTGAATCAATTGAAGACAAGTGTATAAGACTATCTGTTGAGGTGACTATCTTGAAGAGAGAGAGGGAGCTGACATGGAATGACTTACAAAAGAGCATCTCAGAAAATCTCATCCTTATCTGATGGTGTGCATTGACTTCAATATACTTTAGATATCATCTATACCAAATATGTGTTTGTATGTTGTCCAATGTTGTTGATCACAAGACATATTAAGATATTGAATCGGCAAGTGATGTTCCTTTGGTGGATTTTAGAAGAAATCCTTTGCCATAAGCTTCTATAAAAAGTAACAACATTTTTCAAATGAACCCCATTGATATTCTATATGTTCATGGTGTGAATTTTTCCATCTATGCATGCTGAATTTTTGGATAGATTCATTTTGTTGATGAGTGTGCTTCTCATTATGAACATGTGCCATAAAGTTGTGGTATCACTAATTACTGGCTTGAGTGAAATCCTAAGAATTTGCAAGAGTCAAGAGTTCCCTTCAAAGTGCATCTAAATATATGGAGAATCAACTATGGATTCGTGAACACTTTGTTTGGTTTTATTCTTCGAGAGAATGACTTCTTACATTCCACAAAATAATTTTTTTTCATCAAAATTGGAATTATTTCATGATGAAGAACTAAAAATAGCAATAAAATTAGTAGTCGAGCATACGTTTTCCTTGGGCTATAGGACTAATTTGGGCTCACTCCAAGGATGATAGGAGCAGCACCTTAGGATACTTGTCTTTTGCAGGTTCAAAGCTTATATCATGGCCATCCAAGAAGCAACCAACTGTGGCATTGTCATCTATAGAGGTAGAATATAGAGGCCTAGCAAATGCAACTCAAGAGGCTATGTGGCTCAAGCAACTCTACACAGATTTGGGGTTACACTCTTCCACTCCAATAATTTTTGGAGACAATGTTAGCTCACTTCATTTGGCTGCTAATCTTGTATATCATACAAGGACTAAGCACATTGAAGTGCATTGTATCAACTCATTTACAATGTGCAAATATACTCACAAAGTCTTTGGATGGAAGCAAGATGAACATGTTCAAATTGATGATTGGTTTGCAGGAAAGCAAGGAGGAATGAAGACCAAGCATGTTAGGCTTGAGGGGGAGCTGTTGGTACAAGAGAATCCAAGCCCACATACTAAGATGATTAGCATATATCTCATGGAGCCATATATGATCAATCCCTTGTAAAATCAAATGTCTTTTACCTTTGTAAAAGTGCATTACTTGCATGTGAATTTAGGAAGCATCAAATCTCGAGTTATTTAGAAGATGTTTGATCAGAGAATATATCCTATGGTTTAGGATTTACTTTTAGGTGAACATTTGAATTTGAAATCAAGATTGGCTCCAAAACTCAACTATAAAAGTGGATAAAAAAGACTCGTGTGGTATGCTTGTTTCTTGGGAACAATAAAAAGGGACTATGTGATTTGAGAGCACACTTCATAGCTCAATCACTACCCTCACATTGTGCAATAGATGATTGCCAATGGCATTGTATTTCTATGGGATCTAATACATACATTTTGACTATACGTCTACTTCACTTCTCTGCTATGACTACTTCAGTACAATGATCTTCTCATAGCTTATTCTTAGCATATGATTGATCAATTGATGTGATTTAAAGCATCATAGATTCAATGTACTATCTTGTTTATAGCTACAACATCTCATTATCATTGCTTCTCTGAATCGTGAGATATATTCACTTCATTACTCTCTGGTTTTTTGACTGATGCATCCCAAAAATATGGGGCAAGTCCTATGATTTGCTAAACATCATACTCAGCATGTAGTTCATCTTTTTTATTGAAATCACTCATGATTGGTAGCTATCTAAGTCAATTAGATATCACCAAAAAGAATTAGACTAATTGCTATCATGCTCAAAGCATTGTTCATTATACTAAACATGTATAGAGACTAAAATAGCAAGTCTATGACCTTGGATCAATTTCCTACCTATCTATTTTGATCCATTGATTAGTGGATCATGTTAAAAACAACATAGGTGATTATTTATGATCATTAGCAAGCTAAAGAGGCCCACTACACTCTCCAACAATTGTTCTTGGCTAGTGTGAAGCAGGTTTAAGCAACACCACTTCATCTCTGAAGACTATCCACCATCTCCTCCAACAATTATCATTACAAGGAATGATGCCAATGGCATCAAGAAAATCAAAGCTTAGATGATGGAAGAGTTTAAAATTATTGATCTTGGTTTGTTAACATACTTTCTTGGATTAGAACTTGTATATTCAGATTCTGATATCTTTATTACTCAGAGGAAAATAATATTGGATTAGAACTTGTATATTCAGATTCTGGTATCTTTATTACTTGGATTAGTACATCAGATAGGAAAATAATATTGAAGAAACCCCAACAATCAGGATACCTATAGATAAATTAGGATATTTTAATGAGGGTGATGAAGGAAATACTTGTCTTTCAATCACTTTTTGAGGGTACATTGATTGAGAGTGTTAATCTCCAAAAGAACAAGCTATCCTTAATGTTAGAGCACCTCTATATCAAGAATAGCTCAAAACCTTTACCAATTTTTCAGGATCAATACTCAATTATCCAAATCTTGAACAAACTTTGAAGTGAGTTGATACTCAATAAGTCTGCTGCACATATCTCACTCATTGGCTAATCAAATGTGTAACGTTTTTTATAAAACTCTTCACAAGGTATCACCTATAGTTTGCGCACCTTCTCCAAGTTAAATCATTCCAAAAGATTAAGTATTTCTTGAGAAATTTGTCAAATAGTTCACCTATGTCTGAAACTGTTCTCCAGTATAGTCGATTCTGACACCTACAACTTCTAACACATGGTTCTCCCAAATTAAAACCCGTTTAAGCAAATGCTTTTAGCCATAGATGGCTTACCTTCCAACTTAGATTTTAACTCCTTATTTGTGCAAAACTTTACACTGTGCACTGAGAACTGATCAATTCTTTGACCATCGAGATTGTGCCTGTTTCAGGAGACACTCAACACTTCTCATATACAAATGTTTCTACACATAATTCTCTCAGCCTGTTTACAATTAAGCTCTCAAACTTTAACCATACACTCATTAACTATGGAATTAGACACCTACAAAAGGATTCTTGAAATGATCAAGCACAGAAGGAGAACACACAGAAATATCGGGTGCATTTTTTCTTTTATTCATAAAACGTTTTCATCTGGATGAGAGAGAGATCTTCTTCAATTCTAAAGTGTCTAATGATATCTAATTCTTCTAATTTCTTGTTCTCTCATACTCTCTCATATTTGCCCCAACTTTTTACTTGTATATATAGGCATACATGTACAAGCTCATGACCATACAAAAGGTATAAGTGAGCTATCTCTAAATTAATGTACATATGTATACAAATCTTTATCTTCTGAACATGTACTTTCTTCAAGCTTCATAAATTGATTTTTTCTTCAATCCTTCATCAGAATTTCAATTGTTGATTGTCTTGCACCAACAGCTCCCCCTCAATCATCAATTGAGGTTTTATCTATCTTCTTTATACCTGCCATGTCTTTGAATCTCTGTAGCTTTCATCCATCCAAGCTTTTGGTTAGTATATCAGCTATCTGATCTGTTGTTGAAGTATGTATGACTTCAATCTCCTTATCCATCACCTTCTCTCTTAGAAAGTGATACTGAATCTCAATATGTTTAGTCTTGGCATGAAAAACAGGGTTAGAAGCTAGATACAATGAACTCATGTTATCTTTATGAATAGTAGGTGTACTCTGAATGATGTCAAAACTCTTCATAAGAGTCATTAGCCATATGACTTCCTTTGCAGCTTCAACCATACCTTTATATTCTGCTTCTATAGATGATAAAGCAACTCCTATCATCAGAATTACCTATCCAATCTGTATCACTATATATATTGATGTTTGTATCTGATGTAAAACCATAATACAAACCTTCTTTGAGTGTACCCTTAATGTACCTCAACACCCTTTGTCCTGCAACCCAATGTTCTTTCCTAGGACAATGCATGAATTGAGACAACAGTCCAACTGCATATGACAAATCAGGCCTAGTTATAGATTAGACTACCAACCAAACTTTGATATAGCTTCATGTCCTTGAAATCTTCTCCTCCATATCTGCTCAATTTGTGATTCACCTCCATTGGAGTAGGTGCTACCCCTGCAATCTTCCATTTTAAACTTGATCAACAAATTCTTCAAATACCTTTCTTGAGTTACATACACTCCATGTTGAGTGTATGAGATCTCCATGCCCAAGAAATATGACAAGTCTCCCAAGTCACTAATCTTGAACTCTTTCTCCATTTGCTTCTTTAGGCTTTGTATGCCCTTCTCATCTATACCTGTAAGAATTATATCATCAACATATATGCACATGTAAATGAACCCATCATCACTTGCTTTGACAAGCAAGCTACTATCTGCTTTAGATACTTATAAACCAAGTTCTTTCAAGAACTTCACAAGTCTATAATTCCATGCCCTTGGGGCCTGCTTCAAACCATACAAAGCTCTCTTGAGCTTACATACATGATCTGGATACCTTTCATCTCTGAATCCTTGTGGTTGCTCCATGAAAACATCATCTGAAATATAACCATTTAGAAAAGCATTCTTTACATCTAATTGACATAATTTCCAAGCTTTACATGCAGCAATGGCTATGAGTGTCCTGATAGTTGTCATCTTTGCCACAAGACTATAGGTCTCATCATAATCTATACATATGTTTGAGCAAACCCTTTCACAACAAGTCTAGCTTTATACCTTGACACACTTCCATCTGCATACCTCTTTGTCTTGTAGACCCATTTGCATCCAATGATCTTATGACTATTTGGTTTAGGAACCAAATCCCAAGTCTCATTTTCCATTAATGCATCATACTCTTCTTGCATAGCTTTCTCCCAATTTTCCTTACCTTTCGCCTCTTCATATGTAGAAGGGTCTTCATTTGCTTTTACCATATAAGCATAATCTTTTGTAGCCAAAAAAGAAGTGTCATAGCTATACCTTGTAGGTTGCCATTTATGTCTTGATGATCTTCTGAGTTCTCCATTTCTTGAGGTTTCTGGTTCATCACACTCTGGGTCAAACCTTGGCACTTCTTCAACTTCAACCTGTACTTCATTGTTCTCTTCTTCATCAAATATCTGAAGCTTTGATTTACCTTTCTTCTGATTCACAACTTCTTCATCACCTGCATAATGATTGTACCTGCATACCAAGTACCTTGCTCATCAAATGTAACATCCTTTGATACAAGGAATTGTTTTGTGGATGGACTCCACAACCTATAACCCATCTGCTTGTCATCATATCCAATAAACACATACTTTTCAGCTTTAGGTTCCAATTTATGCCTCAATTGAGATGGCATATATGTATAGGCTAAACAACCAAACACTTTGCAATGATCTAAGGTAGGTCTCTTACCCCACCATGCCTCATATGGTGTCATACCCTGCAAAGCTTTACATGGTAACCTATTGACCAAATATGTAGCTGTATTTACAGCCTCAGCCCACACGTAATTGGGACAATTTTTCTCCTTCATCATAGATCTAGCAAACTCCACAAGTGCTCTATTTCTCCTTTCTGCTACACCATTTTGTTGGGGAGAATACCTGCCAGTAACTTCTCTTTTTATACCTGCATTCCATAAGTAATCACTGAATTCATTTGAAAAATACTCTCCCCCTCCATCTGACCTTAGTCTCTTCAATTTTTGACTTGTGATTCTTTCTGCATATACATGATAATGTTTCAATGTATTAAATACCTCTAATTTATCTTTGATCACATAGATCGTGATCCACCTGGTAGCATCATCAACATAAATCACTGAATATCTTGAACCATTTATATTGAAATCCTTTGATGGTCCCCACACATCTGTGTGTACCAACTCAAGCTTCTCTGAATACATAAATCCATGCTTAGAACATGATTGCTTATGAGCCTTACCTAATTGACATGCCTCACATCTGTATGTCATATGTTGACCTGCAACATTAGGCAATCCAAGCACTCAACCATTGTTAACCATATCCTTAATACCTGTTTCATTGAAATGTCCAAGCCTTTTATGCCAAAGATCTAACTCAGAGATCTTATGTCCTCCATAAGTAAACAAGGCATGACCAACATTACCTTGAATCTTCAATGTGAAGGGTCTTCCTTCTTTCTTCCCTGAAACAATTTGTTTATACCCATTGCTAGGGTCTTCCACAAAAACTCCTTCATTAGTGAACCTTACTTCATAACCTTTTTCAATAATTTGCCCTACACTTATCAAATTCTTTGGAATTGTAGGAACATACAAAACCGTACTCAAGAGAGTACTTCCATCCTTGGCCTTCACTAATCCAATTGACTTCACATTATGCTTTGTATTGTCACCTGTTTGAACTACATGATTAGTTACCTTATTCTCCAAATCAGTCATCAAGGCTATGTTGCCACTCAGGTGATTGCTACACCCTGAGTCAATGTAGAAGACTCTTTGGTCTTCACTTTGCCTGTCACAAGTTGCATTCATAATCAAGGTTGAATCCTCCTTCTAATCTGAAGCATAATTGTAGTAGGTATTATTGTAGGATTGGCTTTGGAACCCTCTACCTACATTTCTTCCAAAGTAACCTCTACTACCTCTACCTCTGAAGTTACCTCTTTGATTTCTGCCACCTCTTCCTCTTGAATTAAAGCTCTGATTATATCCACCATTATTCTGATTATTATGCCAACAATCATGAGCTAAGTGATTTGTCTTACCACAAATCTAGCAAGCTTTGGCTCCATCTTTATTGCTTCTGCCTCTTCCTCTACCTTTACCACCTCCTCTTCCTCTTAGGAAGTTAGCTTGGCTAGTTGTGCCTTCATCTTCATTTGTTTGTTGTTTCCCTTTGCTATTCTTCTTCTTATCATTTGAATACATTGCTTGACCTGCACTTTTATCACCTTCCCTTTGACATCCTGCTCAAAGGTTAGCATGTGCCCTAGCAACCGATTTAAATCAGGAGTAAAATGATCTAGTGACAATTCAATAAACAAAGTGAATGGCTTCCATTTCTCATTACCTCTCAAAGCTGTGAGGATTTGCCTTACCGATTTATCCTCCTCAATATCTTCACCAACTGCTCCTAATGCATGTGCAATGTCCATCCTTGTTACATAATCAGAGATGGATTGAGAGGCCTTCTTCTTGAATGTGCTAAACTCTGCCCACAAAGATGCCTTCCTTGACTTTGCAGTGTTTTGGAAATGCTCCTCCAAAGCATTCCATGTTGGAGTTAGATGTCTGTGGAAGCACGCGAACAACACAAGGAAGGAGAAGGGTTCCTTGCAACTGCCAATGTGCTCTGACTGTCAGTGAAGATGGTGGTGGTAGAGGACTGACCAACACCCAAATCAGCCATAAGGCGTCTGAGCCACACACACTCAACAGTAGCTGAGAAAGCTGCCCTATACTCAACCTCACAACTGGAAGTGGCCACAGTAGGCTGCTTCTTGCTCAACCAAGATATACATGAGCTACCAAGCATGAAGCAAAAGCCACTAGTGAACACATGAGTGTCATAGCAACCAGCCCAGTATGAGTCAGAAAAAACATGCAAACCTGGCGGTAGTGATCCCCCCTTGGGATAAAACAACCCAAGTAGCCGAGTACCACTCAAGTAGCAAAAGATGCGCTTAACCGCCTCAACCTGGGCAATGCATAAACTTGCTTATCTGTGAGACAACAAACTGAATATCTGGCTGAGTAATGCATAAGTAAATCAGGCATCCAACAGCGTATTGATAGAGGATAGTATCAAATGCATCTCCAGCATCATGAAGGCTCAATCGTAAACCTGTCTCCATAGGAGTGGGAATAGGCTTAGAGTCTTCAAGGCCAAAACGCTGCAATAATGTGTCAATATATTTCGTTTGACACAAAGACAATCCACCATCAACTTGCATAAACTGAATGCCCAAATAGTGTTGCAAACGCCCCAAATCAAAAATCTCAAATGAGGCATGCAAATCAGCCTTAAAATCAGCAATATGCTTCTCAATAGGACCAGTGAGCAGCATGTCGTCAACATAGACAACAATGATCAAAAGCACATCATTAGCACACTTAACATATAAGGTGCTTTCAGTTGGACTGTTCACAAAACCATGTGCAATCAGATAGGCATGTATCTTCTCATACCAAGCACGTGGTGCTTGCTTTAAACCATATAATGCCTTCTTTAACTTGCACACCTGGTTTTCATGCCCTTTCTGCACAAAACCACCGGGCTGAAAAACATACACTTCTTCATGCAAGTCACCATTCAGAAATGCACTTTTAACGTCCAACTGATGTACATTCCAACCATGATGGGTTGCAAGTGCACAGATGCTCCGAACAGTAGTCATACAACATGTGGGTGCAAAGGTCTCATCAAAATCAATGTCTCTTTCCTGTGCATAACCCTTTGCAACAAGCCTAGCCTTATACCTGTCAACTGTACCATCAGGTTTACACTTCAACTTGTATACCCACTTAGTACCAATGGCTTTCTTGCGATGAGGCAAGTGACATAAATACCAAGTACCATTCTTCATTATAGCATCATATTCAGATTGCATAGCAGCCATCCAATTTTCTGAATTTTGTGCTTCATCAAAAGAAACAGGCTCATTCTCATCACAGAGACTAGATGCAGCCATAACATAGCAATCTGATGCAAAGGAGGCACTATGAGAGCCTGAACGAGTACGATATGACAAAGGTGCATCTAATTTGTTGTCACGCAAAGTCTGCACCAGCCATTTTGGCATAGTTTTTACCTCCTCAATATCAGCTCTCTCATCAACAAGTGCATCATGTAAATCTGCATCAGAAATTGGATGATCTGCATCATTACATGAAACCTGCAAAGGCTGAGAAGTTGCCTCATTAAGACCAGCAGTAGACTGTCCACCTGTAAAAAGAGGCATCAAAGTATCATACATGTCTTTGGAGCTAACAGATGTCTCCTTAGTACATGAAAGCAATGGCTCAATAGCATCTTCCACAAAAACAACATCACGGCTAACCAGAATGTGTTTATTCTGTGGATGATACAGACGATAGCCTTTACTTTCAGAACTGTACCCAACAAAAATACATTTTACTGCCTTATCATCTAATTTTTTGCGATGTTGTTCAGGCACTAGTGCATATGCCAAACAACCAAAAACCCGCAGATGAGCAACAGATGGCTTGCGATCATGCCAAGCCTCATATGGAGTGATAGACTGCAGCGCTTTAGTGGGACACATGTTAAGTACATATGTTGCACACATGACAGCCTCAAGCCAGAAACTATGTGGTAAAGCCTGACTCTTCACCTTACACCTCACCATCTCCATGAGTGACCAGTTCTTCCTCTTGAGCATCCTTCTTCATCCAAGTCTTTAAATCTGATAACTCATCCCTAGTTGGAACACTAGGATCTCTAAATTGTGGCTTTTCTTCTTCACCTGTAATGTAACCTATGAAATCTTTGCTCGTGAGATGAGCTTCCATCCTCATTGACCAAGCTGGATAGTTCTCTCTATCCAATTTCTCGATTTGAAGAGAATCTCCCATCCTTTCTTCACCAATGTATTAAATTCTTCAACCTTTATGAGAAATAAAGTTACCTTTACTTTGAATGAAGTTCCTTCTGATCTTCTTGATATCTTCTGGCCTCCTTCTCAAGCTTTGCTCTCAAGCTTTCACCTTTTGAACCTTTAAGTGTTGATTTATTTATATCTATAGCAGTCGGGGTTCTCCTTCCTTTAGTTTTGATGATTCCTGCTTTGATACCACTGATGGAGAATGTTAATCTCCAAAAGAACAAGCTACCCTTAATGTTAGAGCACCTCTATATCAAGAATAGCTCAAAACCTTTACCAATTTTTGAGGATCAATACTCAATTATCCAAATCTTGAACAAACTGTGTGACCCAAGAAAATGATGAGGACAAATGCACTTATGTAGGGAAGGATGTATTTATAAATCAAGAACAAGATCCAATAGAGTTTCTATGAGAGTATAGGGGCATGTTTGCTTGGACTTATAAGGATTTGAAGGGAGTAGATCTGACAATTTGCTCACATAGAATTCCTATGAATCCCTAAGAAAATCCTTCAAAATAGATACCTTACATGTACAATGATGTCTACTCAGCCAAAATCAAAGAAGATATAGACAAACTATTATGAGCTCGATTCATATATGAGATTAGGCACATAGAATGGGTTTATTCATTAGTGGTTGTACTCAAGAAAAATGGGTTTGTATTAACTTGACAAGGTTAATGCTTCCATGATAAGAGATAGTTATCCACTACCTATTACTAATCATCTTTTGGAAAGAATAGCATGCAAGGAAGTGTACAACTTCCTTGATGGATTTTCAAGATATAATCAAGTAGCTATTGCTACCGAAGATCAACATAAAACACTTTTGCTATTGAATGGGTAGTGTATGCTTTTAAGGCTATGCCTTTTGGCTTGACTAATGCCCCTACCAATTTCCAAATATTGATGTGCCATGTTTTTAAGGAATTCTTATAGAAGAGTATGGAAGTATACATAGATGACCCATGCACCTACTCTTCTCAATGATGTGCTCATATACCAGAGTTGAGTTGAATATTTGATAAATGTAGATAGTACAGAGTGTGTTTGAATTAAAAAAAATGTGTATTCATGTTAAGGCAAGGCAAAACACTTGGATGCATAGTGTCTAAAAATGGTATCTTTACTGACAAAGATAAAATTAAGGTCATCCTAGAATTGCCTAGACATAGGTGCAAGCCTCTATGGGCCATTGTCGATGTTATCACCCATTCATTCATATGTATGCAATCCTAGAAAAACTCTTACATGGACTCTAGAATCAAATTAAATGGAGTGAGGAATGGGAACAAGCATTCAATGAACTAAAAAGGAGATTGAGTTCAACAACCATCTTGAAAGTGCCAAATTGGAATAAATCATTCATATTCATGTTGATGCATCTAACTTCACTATTGGATGCATATTAGTAGAACCAGTTGATGAGGGTAAACTAGAGCATCCTATAACATACACAAGTCAAGCATCTTATATGTTAATGCAAATGATGTGCTTCTGAGCATTGTTGTCTATGTTGATGACATGTTTCTCATTGGTCCTAATGAGAAGCCTATTGGTGATTTTAAGGTTGATTTGCATGCCTCATTGGGGATGTCAGAATTGGCAGGCAGTTAAGTGCATCTTTTGATACTTGAGTGGCATCTGACTACTTGGATTGTTTTATCCCAAGGGGGGATCACTACCGCTAGATTTACATGCTTTTTCTAACTCTAATTGGGTTGGTTGCTATGACACTTGTGTGTCCACTAGTGGTTTTACTTCATACTTGGTAGCTCATGCATATCTTGGTTGAACAAGAAGCAACCTATTGTGGCCATTGCAACTTGTGAGTTTGAGTATAGGGCAACTTTCAGAACGATTGTTGAGTGTGTGTGGCTTAGATGCCTTATGGCTGATTTAGGTGTTGTTAGTTTTCTTCCACCACCATCTTCACTAATAGCTAGAGTGCCTTGGCAGTTGCGAGGATCCTTGTGTTCCATGCTCACACTAAGCACATTGAGGTGCACTATCATTATGTCAGGGAGAGGTTCTCTGCTAGAGAGATCAATTTGGCATATGTGCCCACATAGGAGAACATTGTACACCTTTTCACAAAGGCTCTACCTAGGGAGAAGTTTGAAGGTTTCTACAAAGCTTTGGGCTTACTTCCTTTTGTGGATTCATTCCACATAGCTTGGCACTTCCTTATACATGAGTGCTAGCTCCTTGTTCATTGCATCACTCGTAGGGGGGATTTGTTGATATATTTTGGTAGTGATATGTGTGAACACACTTGGACCGGCATGGCAATTTTTTCCCTCTTTAGGAGGTTTTTTTCACCCAGCTTGTATATACGCATAGAAACCTAATGGGTCACTTATCTTTTTTGTTGATACATTCAGTATGTGTGTTATGCTCCAAGATTATTCTTCTTCCGTGTACTATTCATGTGCTTCCGCAGACGTCAAACTCCAATAGGCATGCATGGGTGTATCCATTGAAAGAAAAGTCCAAAGTGTTATTGTGCTTCAAACGGTTTCTATTTTTGGCTAAAAAATTGTTAGCATGTAAATTGGCTAGGTTGTGTGTATGACAAGTAGGGACATTCATATGTAGAAGTCTGCAAGTGAAGTTCTCAGAATCACGCATTTTCCTATTCAAAGATTTGCTTAGATCTCAGTGCTCGGTGTAAAGGTTTTTATGTTTGAGCATTCAAAATCTAAGTTAGAAGGTAAGGAAGCTTTGTCCAAAATTATTTAGCAAAATGGATTAGATTCTAAGAGAAATCAACTTAAGAAGTTGACTATGTCAAAGTCTCCATTTTTGGAAGGCAATTTCTAACACAGGTTTGATCGAAGTGATCAAATTAGGAATCTAATAGTTCTTTTGAAGAACTATGGTCATTGTGATTGTGCAAAGGAAGTATGAACATGTGAGTATCACTTGAATGATTAAAATCGAAGTCATATGCAGAGATTGAAGTTCATTTCTGAAGCAGACTCTTGAAGCTGAAGAAAACTTCATACAGAGAAGTATTTCTTAATACATATGAAGGATAATATGAATTTTGTGTAAATTTTGGCTTATTCTTGATATAGAGGAGTTCTTAAGTCAAGATAGATCAGACATTTGGAGGATAAAAGGTCTCCAATAGTGGCATTAGAGCAGAAAGATCAAATCAAGGTGAAGAAGAAGCAAGGGGATCCTCGATTGTTGTAGATATCAAAGATCTTGTGAATTGAAGGAGCAAAGAGTAAATTTTGGAAGAAAACCTGAAGAAGAACAAAGCACGAGTTCAAAGGATCAAGAAGGACTAAAGGTTCATATCAAAGGTACATTATATCACCATAAATCTTAGTAATTGCAGACACAGAAGGCAAGAGATGGGAGAAAGCTTGCAGATTGACAAGCTAGATAGAGAGAACTATCTAGCATGGTCCATGAGGATGGAAGCACACTCATGAGCAAATTTTTGATATCATTTACTATAGGAGAAGAAGAAAAGCCTGAGTTTAAGGATCCAAGTGTTCCAACAAGAGAAGAACTTGCAGAATTGAAGAATTGGATGAAGAGAGATGCTCAAGCCAAGAGCATCATTTACATGGCTGTAAATGATTATCTTCTACCACAATTTAGAGGATTAGAAAGTGCAGCAGATATATAGAATGCTTTGGAAGAACATTTCCAAAACACAACCAAATCGGGGAAGGCTTCACTATGGGCTGAATTTACAACATTCAAGAAGAAAGGTTATCAGTCAATTTCTGACTATGTTACAAGGATGAAGGACATTGTAGATAGTTTGGGAGCAGTAGATGAAGAAATTGAAGAACACAAGTTGGTAAGGCAAATACTTACAGGTCTAAGAGGAGATGAAAAGTGGAAACCTTTCATATTGTCTACAGAACTATCATTAGATCATTTTTCTCCTGATCTTAATCAATTGTTAGGACATATGCTAACATTTGAGCATGACATTAAAGGAGAGAATGATAGAGGTTCAAGTCAAGCAATGTATTCAAAAGATAAGAAGAAGAATGCTAAAGGCAAGCAGACAAATGATGAAGAAGGATCTTCACATCAAGTAAACTTCATGAAAGGGAAGATGAATTTCAGAGGTAAACGGAGAGGAATTAAGAACAAAGATAATACTAAAGATTGTTGGATTTGTGGCAGAACAAATCATTTGGAAAATGATTGTTGGTATAACAATCAGAATGGTGGAATTCATAATCAAAATTTTAGTCCTAGAGGAAGAGGAGGCAGAACTCAAAGAGGTAACTTCAGAGGAAGAGGTGGTAGATCCTCTTCCTCTATGACTGAGGAGGAGGAAGAAGCTTTCAACCTCAATCCTATAACAATATGCTAGAGGAGAGTGAAGACAAGGAGTGGAAGTACACTCCTAAGCAAGGTACTTTATGTTCCAACAATCCCTAAAAATTTAATAAGTGTAGGGCAAATTGTTGAGAAGGGATATGAAGTCAAATTTGCAAGTGATGGTGTTTATGTTGAAGATCCAAGTCAAGGATATAGAAGCATTGTCATGGGGAAAAAGGAAGGAATATTATTTACTCTCAAAGTCCAAGGTAATGTGGGACATGCATTGTTTACTTATGGAAGTCAAAAGATGTCTAAATTGGATCTATGGCACAAGAGGTTAGAACATTTTAATGAAAGGGAAATAAAATAAATGACAAAGAATGGTGTTGTGCTTGGTCTATCAAACATTGAAGGTCAACATATGATATGTCAAGGGAGCACTAGATTGTGCTCTCTGACTACACTAGATAAGATTTCAGAAATACACTTCTGATAACAAGAACACCCACATAGGGAAACTGATACAAGAATATGTAAATGATACAAGAATATGTAAATGATACAATACGTCCCAGTGGCACAACCCGGGATCGATAGGTATGGAAAACTGGACTAAAGATGATACAGGAGATCCCACAACTCTGGATCGTAAGTATGGAACAAGATATCTAGATTACAAGAACTCCCTTCTGGGAGATGAACTAGATACAAGAAAGAAATGGACAAGATCTCATACTATGAGATTACAAGAGGACAAGACAGGATGTCCAAGAACTAGACTAGACAAATTGGAACAAGGAACAAGACAAGAACTAGAACTGGAACTTGGAGAGTACTTACTTGGCGGTCACGACTCCTTGAGCTCCCAAGACTGGTATTGGCAAGATTGAGAATGAATATGGCCAACCACTCCTTATATAGGTTTTCCAAGGGCGGTTACGAATTTGATGATGTCATTGATGATGTCATCAATTCGAAACATGGTCTCTGGATGTCAGAATTGAACAAGAAGACAATCGGTCTTAGGGTTTTGGCACGTTCTAGATGCAATGGAAGCATTAGTTTCTCCTAATTCTAGCCCCATCATGAGATATAGGATTCACATGGAATCTGAGATTTAGGATGGTTTCCTTTGTCCATGACATCACCTCCCCCTCAAACGATGAGTTCCACAAGGAGCGGTCATGTTCTCTCGGCTTTGTTGGATTTCTCTTATGGAATTCTCGAACCTTGATTGGTGCTCTCTGAAGGTTTTCTGCAAGTTCCCAAGTACGATCACTGATGTCATACCCCTTCCAATGAATAAGGTACTCTAATCTTCCTCGGGATATTCTCGAATCTAGGACATGCTCAACTTCAAATTCTTCACGATCATCAATCTCGATAGGTGGTGAAGGACTAGGTTTCTGCCCTCTCAATGGTGAAATCTGATATGGTTCCAACATGGATACATGGGGAACTGGATGTATTCTCATGGTTCTTGGTAGCTGGAGCTTGAAGGTGGCTGGATTAATCTTCACCAAGATGGTAAATGGACCAAATCTTTGATGATCTAACTTTGCACAAGGCCTTGAAGTTTGCAAATTGTTTCTAAGTAACCATAGTTTATCCCCAATTTGATACGATGGATTCTGGACACGATGTTGATCTGCATAGTACTTATATTATTCTTGAGCTTTATGGATCTCTTCCTTGAGTTCTTTGTGAATGTTTATCAGGTACTGGGCCTTGTCTCTGGCAGCTGGATTCTTGACATGATTTGAGAGTTGTATATCCATCCTTGGATGTTGCCCATAATTTGCAAAGAAGGGGGTTTGCTTAGTAGATGCATGAACACTATTGTTATAGGCAAACTTTGCAAAGGGTAACAACTCAAACCAATCATTTTGGTGATAGTTGCTAGTGCAACGGAGATATTGCTCTAGAATGATTCACCCGTTCTGTTTGTCCATCAATCTATGGATGATTTGCTGTACATAGTTTAACTTGAACACCAAGGAGCTTGCATAGACTATTCCAAAAGCTAGATATGAACTGTGGACCTAGATCACTAACAATATGATTAGGCAATCCATGAAGCCTAAAGATGTATCTGAGAAAAAGTCTACTAGTGGCTGCACCTGTGATTGCCTTTCTAGTTGGAATGAAGTGCGCCATCTTTGTAAATCTATCCATAATAACAAGAATGGCATCATACTTACCTGACTTTGGTAGATTTGTGATGAAATCCATAGACATTGAAGCCTATGGCCATTCTGGAATAGGTAAAGGTTGCAAGAGGCCATGAGATTTATGTCGCCGTACCTTAGATCTATTACAAGTGTCACAGGCTTGAATATATTCTTTGACTTCCTTCCACATTTGAGGCCACCAAAAATCCCTTGATATGAGTTCTATTTTTTTATTTACTCCAAAATGTCCTCCTGCAAGGTTATCATGACATTGTTGAAGTACTTGGATCCTGGGCTTTCCTGGAGGGACATACAATAGATTCTTATAGAATAGTAACCCGTCCTTTTCCTGAACTTCATTTACTTCTTGGACCTTTCCTTCTTGGGTTTTTTGCTTAACATTACAAAACAATTCATCTTGTGGTAGATTCTCACGGATCAAATGATTCAAGGCTAAATCTTCATGATGGGTTGAAGAGATAGCTGCTAAGTGGAGATGCTCCGGCTTGAGTAATACACTCTCTTGTTGATCAAAGGCCTCTTCACCCTTCTTTGGTGCAAGCTAAGATCTTCTAGACAGGGCATTTGACTGACATTGTTGACGTCCTGGACGGTATGTGATGACAAATTCGAATCTGGATAGAAAGTTACTCCATCGAGATTGTCTTCTATTGAGAATGCGGGTGGTCATAAAATACTCTAGGTTCTTGTGATTTGTATACACAGTGACTTTATGAGCTGATCCTTCTAGATGGTGACGCCAGGTATCAAATGTGTCCACTATGGCAAGAAGTTCTTTATCATGAATTTCATAATTAATTTTTGGAGGGGAGAATTTCTTGAATGATATGCAACTGGATGTAGGTGTCCATCATCTCCATATTGGGAAAGAATGGCCCCTAGGGCAAAGTCTGATGCATCTGTCTCTAGGAAGAAGGGCTTACTAGAATCAGGATGAACTAGAATTGGAGCAATGGTGAATGCTTATTTCAAGGTTTGAAAGGCTTTTTCTGCTTCTTCGGTCCATGAGAATTTGGAATTCCCTGTAAGCTTGGTAAGAAGGGTCATAATCTTGGAGTAATCTCTGATGAATATCCTGTAGAAATTGGCAAAGCCTAGGAAACATTGTACATATCGAACACAGGAAGGTGGTTGCCAATCAAGGATTGTCTCAATCTTCTTAGGGTCCATAAAAATTCCTTTATCTGATACAATGTACCCTAGAAATTCCTTTTCTGTCTTATGGAAAGAACATTTCTCCAATTTTGCATATAATCCTTTTTCTCTTAGTTTCTCTAGGACTATCTTTACATGACATTCATGATCCTCTAGATTTTTGGAGAATATCAAGATATCGTCAAGGTATATTACAACAAAATCATCTAAATATTCTCGAAAAATATCATTCATCATATGTTGGAAGACAGCTGGAGCATTTGTGAGACCGAATGGCATAACTGCATATTCAAAATGGCCATACCTTGTTCGAAATGCTATCTTCCATTCGTCTCCTTCTCTGATCCTGACAAGGTTGTAAGCTCCTCGAAGGTCAATCTTCAAGAAGAATTTTGCTTTTCCAAGGCATTCCACGAGCTCTGGTATGAGTGGTAGAGGGTATCTGTTCTTTATAGTGACTTTATTCAACCCACGATAGTCTACACACATCCGGAGAGTCCCATCCTTCTTCTTTACAAATAAAATAGGAGCTCCATCTGGAGACTTTGAGTGCTTGATAAACCCCTTTGCTAGATTCTCATCAATGTTCTTGCATAGTTCTATAAGTTCCTCTGGGGATAGTCAGTAGATTGGTCGAAAGGGTGGTTGTGCTCCCTCTTGAAGTTCTATGGCACAATCATAAGGTCTTTGCTCTGGAAGGATATCTGCATTCTTCTTTCCAAAAACATCTTCAAAGCCTTTGTACTGATTGGGTAGTTGCACTCGATCATCTTTCTTGGATTCTTGAGCTGGTATGGCATAGATCATATATGTAGGTTCCTTCCTTACTGCATGTATGAAGGATTTGGCTCCGACCTATGTTGGGTTCTTTTGGATATCTCGATGCGTGATTTTATTCTTTTCCCAATTAATGTCTGGATTATGCTTCTTTAACCAGGGCATTCCAATGATAACTAGATGTACTGGGCTCGATATTATATTGAAACATATGTGGGATTCATGGTCACCAAGGTGTACTCTTAATGGTGTGGTTTCCATGGTTATCTTCCCAAATGCTAGAGGTCGTCTGTCTACTACTTCAGCTACTACTGGTTTGTTCTTCCGAAGTGCAAGAATTCCATGTTTCTTAACCAATCCTTCATCGATGAAACATGAGGAGGCGCCTGAATCTACTAGGGTTGTAAGGGAAAGGGTCTTCTTGGGCATGATTAACTTGACAGGTGCAAGACATGTTTCTATGGGTGTAGCTGGAATTATGAGACCGTTTCTTATATCATGGTCCAGCTGCATGGTCTCTTTTACAACTTGACTTCCTCGTTTCCCTGCTCTACGAGGGTGACTACGACTCTGGAGTTTATTCTTTTGTTTGGATAATTAATTGCAATATGTCTAGGGTTTCCACAATAGAGACATAACTTATTAACTCTCCTTCTCTGTTTCTCTTTTGGTGTTAGAGGTTGAAACCTAGTTACATCTATTTGCATAGATTCAGGCATAGACTCATCTTTAGGAGTGGGCTGGAAGGGTTTTCATTGGCGAGGTCTTCCTTCTATTTGTTTTTCTTGTTTCCTTTCAAAAAGTTGGTTATCACAGTGAATAGCTTGCATGATATATTCATTCAATGTTTTAACCTCTGGCATCGTGAGCAAAAGGTCCTTCACATCATCTCTTAAACCCCATCTAAATTGGCTATGAAATAATCTTCATGCCAAGTGAGATCACATATCAACTGCCTAAATTCAGATGCATAGGTAGAGCTAGGGCGGTTACCTTGGCGTAACTTCCAAAGTTTTGTTTCTGCTACTCGACTTGTGTCTGCATCCCCAAATCTGGCAGTGAGTTCTTGAAGAAACCCCTCATAGTCATGGAGTACTGCCATGTTCTTCTCCAAGATTGGGGCAAACCATGATAATGCTTGGCCACAGAGCAAGGTTTCGATGAACCCGACCTTGGATGCCTCGTCAGGGTATCTATCAGGTTGCATACGGATGTACAACTTAACTTGTTGGAGAAATCCACGAAACTTTGTGCGATCCCCATCAAACTTTTATGGCATGCAAATCTTGGGTTCCTTCATAAATGATGTATTAGGCCGTTGATTCACATGAACGCTCCCTTGATTTGCTTGAAGACTCCCGATTCATTCTTGTAGTTCTTGGAGGAGTGCACCTACATGCACTGGATGTCCCATCTCGACTTGTGTTTGTCGATGAGTTAGGTATTCGACTTAATGTTGGAGACTCTGAAGTGATGCTACAATCTGTTCATAAGCATTGTCCATGATGCTTGGTCTTGGATAGAAACTAGTCTTGCCAAAATGTTAGGGGAGCACTAGATTGTGCTCTCTGACTACACTAGACAAGATTTCGGAAATACACTTCTGATTACAAGAACATCCACATAGGGAAAATGATACAAGAATATGTAAATGATACAATACGTCCCACAACCCGGGATCGATAGGTATGGAAAACTGGACTAAAGATGATACAGGAGATCCCACAACCCGAGATTGTAAGTATGGAACAAGATATCTAGATTACAAGAACTCCCTTTTGGAAGATGAACTAGATACAAGAAAGAACTCGAGAAGATCTCGTACTACGAGATTACAAGAGGACAAGACAGGATGTCCAAGAATTAGACTAGACAAACTGGAACAAGGAACAAGACAAGAATTGGAAATGGAACTTGGAGAGTACTTACTTGGCGGCCACGACTCCCTGAGCTCCGAAGACTAGTATTGGCAAGATTGAGAATGAATGTTGCAAACCCCTCCTTATATAGGTTTTCCAAGGGCAGTTATGAATTTGATGATATCATCGATGATGTCATCAATTCAAAACATGGTCTCTGGATGTTAGAATTGAGCAGGAAGACAATCGATCTTAGGGTTTTGGCATGTTCTGGACGCAATGGAAGCATTAGTTTCTCCTAATTTTGACCCAATCATGAGATATAGGATTCACATGGAATCTGAGATTTAGGATGGTTTCCTTTGTCCATGACATGATATACAAATGTGAGGCTTGTCAGTTAAAGCTCACAAGAAATCATACAATAAGCAAGGATACAAGTATTCAAATATGCTTGAATTGGTTCATACAGATGTGTGTGGTCCTTCAAAGGACTATAGCATAAATGGATCAAGGTATTATGTGCTATTTGTTGATAATGCAACCAGATGGATTACTCTGTATGTGATCAAGGATAAATCTAAAGTGTTTGAGACATTTAAACACTATCATGCCTATGTAGAAAGAATTACAAGACAAAAGCTCAAGAGATTGAGATCAGATGGAGGGGGAGAATATTTTTCTAAAGAATTTGATGATTATATGTGGAATGCAGGTATCAAAAGAGAAGTGAATTGTAGGTACTCCACACAACAAAATGGAGTTGCAGAGAGAAGAAATAGAACTCTTGTAGAGTTTGCAAGATCAATGATGAAGGAAAAAAAATGTCCTAATTATATGTGGGCAGAGGCAATTAATACTGCAACTTATCCTGTGAATAGATTGCCTTGCAAAGCTTTCGAGGGAAGGACTCCTTATGAAGCATGGTGGGGTAAGAAACCTACTCTTGATCACTAAAAAATATTTGGATGTTTGGCATATGCTTATGTTCCATCTCAATGGAGACATAAGCTAGAACCTAAAGCAGAAAAATATATGTTCATTGGGTATGATGATAAACAAATGGGATACAGGTTGTGGAATCCATCCATAAATCAATTTCTTGTTTCAAGAGATGTTACATTTGATGAGCAAAGCACATGGTTTGCAAGATCAGATAACGTATGTATAGATCTTGAAGAAATCAAAAGAAAAGGGAAGTCAAAGATGAAGGTACATGAAGAAGGTTTATGATGAAACCTTTAGTCTAGTAGCCAAGATGTCTACAATCAGAACCATAATTGCAATTGCTACATGTAAAGGTTGGAAACTTTCTCAATTAGATGTAAAGAATGCATTTCTAAATGGATATATTGCAGATGAAGTATACATGGAGCAACCAGAGGGTTTAGACAAATGAATAAGATTATGTGTGTAAACTTAAGAGAGCTCTTTATGGTCTAAAACAAGCTCCCATAGGTCACTTGATCGGTCACATTAATGCATAGAATACCCTTGGATAGAATGTTTCCAAAAGATTACAAGGTCAAGGAGGCAAGATTTTAAAACTTAAGCCCAAAGCCAAGTAGAGGAATCAATGTAGAAGTAAGGCCAAACATCCAAACACCACATAAGCTGGGTTCACAAGGAACAACCCATCATACACCACTAGATTCCAAGAATGAAGGTACATTTCATAGATGAAATTGACACAATCATCCTCCAAGAGATTATTAAAAATAGGAAAGTTCCACATGTAAGAAGACCCAGAAAGGTTTTGGAGACATCTCATCAATAAGATACATTGTAAGGAGATGATGTCGGTTCCAAACCAACTCCTCAAAGATCATCTGGGTTCCAAAGACCCACATAGTTACCTATCTTAAGGAAGGACCCAACATAGTCAGAAACACAAAGCAAACACGATGAACAAATACAAGTCATAAGTAGTATACAAAAGCATTCCATCCACAAGTATAAAGGAAAACACAATGGAATATGCATATAATCCTCTCCACATAAAGCAATTATAGATCCCAAAATGTAGGATATATTCATTAGATGAGTTGAAATACATATGGATGCCTAAGAAGACTACATGCAAATCAACATCAAAAGAAAAATTCCACACTCATTACCAAGTATTAAAAATGTGCAAAGCATATTAAACAAATTTGGATCCCTAAGTACCATATTTTCTTTGAAGAAAGAGACACGTACTTTTGAAGGCCTAAACAACAACGGTCCAAAGCAACTAGGCCCAATTTTTCGAGAACCCATCCCTGACAAAGACCACCACAACTTAAGGTGGATCTAATTCAAAAGCAAACACTGATTGGGCAATTGAAATCCAACCCACATCCACTAAACGATGCACTTAGCCACACACTATGACTTGATAGCCATTCATTGGTTGTTGTGTCACAACCATGCAATTTGATGGTCACCATCACAAAGGATTGTCCTATACACTTTGGAGAAGTGGCATTAGAGCAAGACAAGCCTCTTCATGGAGGATCTATGTGCTCATGGCACAACCTCTTTTCTTACAAACATATTCAAATTGTTTTCACATGCATGAGACACATGCACACAAGAGTGGTACATTGTAATGTGAGGCCATCTATCACCTGTATACTTTGAAATGTGTTACTAATGTTTCCTTGTAGATGATCAATAATCTTTGTAGAAAATGAATTTGTTTATGGTTGCCAATGATATCAGTAGAGGTTCTAATGGAGAGATCTTATGCATACTAATGGCATATGATTCATTACTCAACATGCAAGAACCACCATTGGAACCATAGTCAAAGCCATGGACATAGTTCATGGTTATTATTATAGAATACCAAGATGCACAAACAACATGAAAAGTGAGTAACTATGCCCACAAAGTCTTCCAAGATTCATTGCCTCCACATTTAGATCTACACCATTTAGGGACCGCCACCATCAGGTCAAGTTAGTTGAACATCATTAGGAGAAATTCTTCCAATCTCCAAAATAGAATGCCTCATCAATGCCACCCCTTGCACACTACGATCAAGTACCTCTTTTTGTTTCACACCATTTTCTTTCTTTTGCATTGTACAATATACATGCATGTAGTCACCCGACAAGGCCATGCATAGACACATTTTCACCCATGCACTACATTAAGTAGTACATTTGTATCATTTTTAAAACTAAAACCAAGAAATATCACTTGCAAAGTGTATAAAATATTGTTGTATAGGAACTCAATAACCCCAATGCACTTTAATACACATAGTTCATGAAGAACAACAAACATGCCAATCATCTGTTAGGGATGATAGACTCTAGAAGGGGGGAGTATTGGAGATCAAGACTCACCCAAGCTATTTTCAAAGGAGAAAAAAGAGAGAAGATGGTTGGGGTTGTGTCAAAGAAAAGCTTAGGAGTAAGATGGAGATGAAAAATCAAAGGAAGTGCCGAGATGGGAACCTAATTTTCCCCAAATTTCCTTCAAATTGACCAAATATATGTGCAAATCATCTTTTTAGAAATGTGTGGAAGTCTTTTCGTTTAAATTAATCTGTATTTGTGCAAGCCTACGAGTTTTTGAGTTGTTGAAGTGATTCCCTAACCCTATATGAATTTATGAGACTTTTTAGCACTCAAATTGGACATCAAATTAGGATTTCAGACCTACTTTTAAGTGGGGTGGACACTAGGGTGTGAAGAGGATCACTTTTTAAAACTCATCTATAAAAATGAGGTAACACTCATTCGTAGGGGTTCCTTTTTTGCTTCTTCATTCTCTCCTAGTGCACCTCCTTTACATTGGTAAGATCCAAGTGAAGCTTAAGTAATTTCCATTGAAACTTATCAAGTAATTTTAGGCCCAAGTCCTTGTGATCCTATCTATCATCCATGTTCTCAACCATCTTAAAATATCTAATGATTAAAAATAGTGAGGGAAGACCTTCTAAGGAATTTGAACACATTCCTCTTTCCCTTAAAGAGTTATGGGCATATATAGAAGTGACGGTAAAGGGGATTTGGCCATCAAATGAGGCAATCACCCACTAATCCTTGCAATTAATGTGTGTATGTCTCATTAGGGAGAACCATCTTGGACTGATGCCAATCACTAATTCCTGCTTGCATCTAGGTGGTTTGTGGAGAGGAAGTTTGGTGTAGAGGGATAGCCTTGATACTTCTCATAAAATTTTACTTATCTATTGTAACACTATGGAAACCATATAGAATTCTAGTTTTTTCCTTCCCCCAAAGCACTTAGGCCTTGCACACTAATAGATATGACATTAATCTTCATTACCTTTTTTGGTGCCTATCCTCTTTCTGCATCTTGCTTTATCTCTTTGTTGTGTTATTTTTTTTTCTCCAATGGATGCTTGGTCTTTGTTTTTCTTGTTTTTGTTACATTCTTCCTAGGTTTGATCTCTTCCATTGGTTGGGAATAGGGGAAAAGTGTGACACTATTCGTTTTCTTTACTTTGTACTGATTAGCTTAGATATCTTTGGAAAGTTCCTAGGATTGCAAAGCTCATAAATTAGATTGGGTTATCTTCCTTACTAGTAGAGTGGTATCCTTTGAAGCTTTTATTTTCTAACTCTTTTAACTCTTCACCATCCTCCACTAGCTTGGGCTCTTCTTTGCAGGCAAGCTTGTTTTCATTCCTTTATTAAGATTATGGAAATCATTTGTGTTTTGTTTTCCTATATTTCGGATTCCTATTCCTCTTTTTCTTCATCCTCCCAAAAACTATATATCCATTCTTATGCTTAATTATTTCATCATTCTATGACTCATGAATGAACCGATTTGTAACTACTACCTTTATGGTTGCCACTTTGAGAATCACTCGCTCTGGTAGCTTCTTCTCTAGTAATGTTTGTTTTTTATTTCTTCAAAACCACTTGAATTCTATGGCCTTAAGCACCACAATGAAGCATGTTTTGGAAAATTCTTTCCGATCACATCTTTTTCTAGCATCTCTTCCAATCTAAGATAGATGAGAATAGGTATTTGTTTTGTCATGTCCAAATCCACCTTAATGCGAATTTATGGGTTCCAATGAGCATTGACCAAGTGGTGTTCATGTAGATCCCAACTCCCTCTCTACCACATCCATGTTGGTGTTCATGGGATGGTCCACCAAAGGAAAAATATCATTGATGAATCCCTATGAGAAGTAGGGAAGGTGAGGAAAAGTATTCATAAAAGTATTTTGTTGTGCAATAAGAAGTCTTGGAACCACCTAAACAGGCACTCAAACAAGCACATTGCAGTCTTGGGAATTTTCCAATCATTTGTTAACAATGATCAAAAGGCCACAATTTCACTCTTAATGACTAGAATTACATGGTTATTAGGAAAGAATGTACATTTTTTGACAATGATGCTTCTTTGGAACCATTCTTTCCTAAACCAAGAATTAGGATTTTGAGTGGCTTACTTAGTCCAAAACATTTTCCAAAAGACATGTGTATTTAAGTTTCTATCATACTATTTCATGTCTATCAATTGGAAAGGCATAGATGGCAGAAAAACCCCAAGCATAGGGATTGATGTGTTGCTGCCAAACCCACCAAGATCACCCGTATTTTTGGGCATGAGTGAGGGGAGCACCATTAGTAAGCACTCCCATGGCCACCATCACCATAACCAAAAACGGCCTCACCAACACCTACCTAAAAGATGACCTTTGAAAGGGGAATCCTTGAACTAGTTGGGTAATGTTGGGACTACTTTCACTTGATCCTTGAAAAAATACAGGACAATCGACATTATTTGATGTGTATTTTGATTACAACCATCATAATTTATGTCTAAATATCCATCTCTATATAAATGTTGGTATACAAAACCATTGCAATACACATCTAAATGCACATGGGTATTTGACATGTTTTGTCAATACATTGATCATTATGGTGCTTTAAAAACCATCAGTATACTAGTTGCTATAGTGGTCCATATGATGGTTAGAAAACCACACATTAAGTAATTTATTTCTTCTTATTTAACATGAGAATCATGATCCTATGCATAAACTTGTACATAAAGACCATAATCATAAATGTATTCATAAACCTATACATAAGCATCATAACATAAATCTTAATTGACATAAAAACCATAATCATAAACCTATACATAAACACCATAAGCATAAACCTATACATAAACATCATAGTCCTATACATAAACATCATGGACCTATACATAAACATCATAATTATGTCTTAATAAAACATAATAATCATAACTATCATAATCATCAACTTGCACATAAACATAGTAATCATAAACCTTAACAAAAGTACTCATAGCTTTGATTGAGCTTGAGAGCACTAGACATGCAACACAAAACCTCATGAATAAAATGATCAATATAAATACATAACATGCATTTGATGCAACAAAAAGACATGTCTCTCGATATGTACAGATCACATACATAAGAAACTAAGTGGTACAAATGCATTGGAATGATGCAAATGAGACATAATATGGTATGTATATCGAAAGGTTGAAAATGATGCAAATGAGATAGAATATGATATGTCAATCACAAGGTTGTGAATGATGCAAATGTGTGAGAGAGTATCTTGTAATTTAAAATAAAATGACATGAGCGAACTTTATGTACATAAAAATCATTAAAGATAAAAAATAATATATGCCATCATGTGCTACCATCGATGTTGACCTCAAGCTATCATCCTTGTGTTTCAACATTACTATGTAGTCTTTGATACATCAGATCTCATTCCTACTCTTCTCATTTCAACAAATTTCCCTCTCAAATTACATCATATTCTCATCTTGCTACTCACATTGCTATCTCCCATCGAGCACTGGAACGAGATGTGTAGGGATGAGAATTTATGTATGGTTCATAACCATTCAATTGGGAGCTCATATGAATAAATACCCCAAGGGTTAAAAGCAACAATTTAACCCAAAGATCTGAGCATACACCAAGGGTAAATCAAGGGTTAAACCAAGGCTAATAAACATCATATTCTAGCCTTTAGAATTCATATAATTTTCCTTCCATATCCATGAATCATAGAACATTCTTCCCCCCTTTAAACATTTTTGTCCTAACAAATGTGTAGATGTATAATATGTGGAGTATTCCCCCATGCACCATGATCCATACTCTGAGCATGGTAGTGTCTCTCTTTAGAATCATCTCCCATAATTAGACAAGGATTACTACTTTTCTCATTTTGAAAGGAGAGCAATCAAAATCTGTACCAAAATCACTTTCCCTTAGTCTGACTAAATGTACATGCATGCCCTATACTTATGGACTAGCAAAATGGGTGGAATTTTCTATAGTTGTCTTAGCTTAATTGTCTCCCTTTGCATTTTGAAAAATCTTCAAAAATTATAGAATCTTACATTGTTTTACACTATATGTTCCTATAAATGTAAAATTTTAGGAGTATCAAATAGAGGTCCCGACTCTATCTTCAAAGGGTTGGAAACTAGATTCATCTTCTGCTCTCATTTGAAACAAGAGGAATCTTCAGGTGTTCTTAACTTGACTTATTCTTCTATAGTCCTTTTCAAATACAAATGTACTTTATTTGCATTGGTTGGACTTAGCAAAAGTCCTTAGAAAATTAGTTCTAATTAGTTCATGCTTAGACATACTCAATACCTTGAGGAGAGCCACCAACTTCTCATTTCTTAGCAAGTTATGTAGATATAAATCAACATTCCTTAAAACATAATGTTCCAATATTTTTATTGATAGAAAGTAAATATAATTTTGCAAGCTCATTTCCCACAAAATGGATCCTTGTGTAATCCTTCACTTGAATCAGGTAATATATTAGTTTTTTGAGTTAACTGCAATATTCAATAGTAAATGTATGACAATTTCATGGCTCGTCATTGTGCCTACATGACCAAGGTAATATAGGATGCTGAACCTTCTTGTTTTAAAGATTCAGTTGGAAATGCAGATTGGGAGAAAGCTATGGATGAGGAGATGGCTGCACTTTTTGGAAATGAAACATGGAAGCTAGTTCCATTGCCACAAGGAAAGAAACCCATTATTGTTTTAGGTCATTCTTATACATTCCCTTTATGTAATAAAAGAAGAAGAAGAAGAAGAAGAAGAAGAAGAAGAAGAAGAAGAAGAAGAAGAAGAAGAAGAAGAAGAAGAAGAAGAAGAAGAAGAAGTATACGAAGAAGAAGAAGAAGAAGAAGAAGAAGAAGAAGAAGAAGAAGAAGAAGAAGAAGAAGAAGAAGAAGAAGAAGAAGAAGAAGAAGAAGAAGAAGAAGAAGAAGAAGAAGAAGAAGAAGAAGAAGAAGAAGAAGAAGAAGACGATTCCTTGCCCCAATTTGTGTGTGTGCTCCTCTTTGAGTGTGAGAGTGTGTGAGTGAACTCTCTTCCTTATCTCCTTCCTCGTGACACCTGTGAAATGTCATAGAAGAGGGAAGAAAATGCCTCTTAAGTGTAACATAGAGGAAGCTGATTCAAATACGAAGAAGGAAACTACCTACAAGGTAACACCATCTAGTGACGAAATTTCTTTTCCAATTCATGAAATTCCTATAGGGTGGATGCAAGAAAAGGAATAAAATCTAGATGCATTGATGGATAAGAACCTTGTCAAAGAAATTCAGCTAGGCAACAAGTATAACTCTCTTCCTATACTGGTGGCCACTTGGTTTTGGAATTATCCAAAGATGCTTTCAAAGGTAACTTCTTTTATAAAGATTTATCTGAATGTATTTGCATGTCATTACAAGGATTTGAAGGATTATTTGCAAGTTTTGGGAAATACATGACTCCATTGATTGTAAGAGCCAAACAAGTAAGGGGGAAAAGCTAAAGATTGAATCCAAAGTATGATGGAGATGTTTACAAAGATATCCAAAAAATGGAGGATGCTAGAAATTTTATTCTAGTGGAGCATTAAGAGTGGCTTTCTCCCATGCTCATGTACCCAAAATGAATACAAATAAAATCAAGATATGTGTGGATTTCAGATCTTTTGACAAAGGAACAATTCTAGATGGATTCCATATGACCTTTACAAAACAGGTTATAGACGTTGTTGGACATACACTCTATAGCTTCATGGATGGATTTAGTGGGTATAGCTAGATATCCATCCATCTTGAGGACCGAGAGAAGACAACCTTCATCATGCCACGGGGGACATATGTTTATGTTAAGATGCCTTTTGGACTTAGAAATGCCGCATCAACTTTTAATAGAATAGTGAACATTATTTTTGGACCTTTGCTTGTGGAGGCTCTTCAAATTTTCATGGATGATTTTTCCTCATTCTCCGATACTTGCATCAATACTCCTATGGACTGCTTAGATGATTAAATGATCCAACTACATCATGTCTTCAATAGATGTAGGGAAAATAGCTGAAGTTAAATCCTAATAAGTGTCACTTTCCAATGACGAAAGGTACCCACCTTGGACATGTGGTGTCTGCCAAACGTATGTCCCATTTCAGAAATGTTGTTTTAATGTCCAACTGATGTACATTCCAACCATGATGAGCTACAACTGCACAGATGCTACGAACAGTAGCCATTCGGCAAGTAGGAGCAAAGGTTCCATCAAAATCAATGCCTCTTTCCCGCACATAACCCTTTGCAAAAAGCCTAGCCTTACACATGTCAATTGTTCCATCAGGTTTACACTTCAGCTTGTATACCCACTTAGTGCCAATGGCCTTCTTGCCAGGAGGCAAGTCACATAAAGACCATGTACCGTTTTTCATGATAACATCATATTCAGATTGCATTGCAGCCATCCAATGTTCTAAATTTTGTGCTTCATCAAACAAAACACGTTCAGTCTCATCATAGAGACTAGAGGCAGCCATAACATAGCAATTTGATGCAAAAGAAGCATTGTGAGAGCTTGAACGAGTACGATATGACAGAGGTGCATCTAATTTGTTGTCATGCAAAGTCTGCACTAGCCATTTTGGCATAGTTTTTGCCTGCTCAATATCTGCTCTCTCATCAACAAGTGCATCATGTAAATCTACATCAGAAATGGAATGATCTACATCATCACATGGAACGTGCAAAGGCTTAGAAGTTGCCTCATTAGGACCAGTACTAGATTTTCCACCTATAAAAAGAGGCAACAAAGTATCGTTCATGTCTTTGGAGCTAACAGATGTCCCCGTAGTACATGAAAGTAAGGGCTGAATAGCATCTTCCACAAAAATAACATCACGGCTAACTAGAATGCATTTAATCTATGGATGATACAGATGATAGCCTTTGCTTTCAGAACTATACCCAACAAAAATACATTTTACTACTTTATCATCCAATTTTTTGCGATGTTTTTCAGGCACTAATGCATATGCCAAACAACCAAAAACATGCAGATGAGCAACAGATGGCTTGCAACCATGCCAGGCCTCATATGGAGTGATAGGCTATAGCACTTTAGTGGGACACCTGTTAAGTACATATGTTGCACACATTACAACCTCAAGCCAGAAACTATGTGGTAAAGCCTGACTCTTGACCATACACCTCGCCATCTCCATGAGTGACCTGTTGTTCCATTCAGCAAACCCATTCTATTGAGGTGTATGCAACACTGTACACTGATGTTTTATCCCACGTTCAGCTAGAAATGCATTAAATTTAGAAAACATATATTCCCCCTCCCCCTCGATCAGAATGAAGGGTGCCCATTTTACATGCTGATAGGTTTTTGGCCAAAACCAGAAACTGTTTGAAGCACATAAACAATTCGAACTTAGCCTTCAATGGATATACCCATGCATGCTTAGAAAATCATCGATGAAAATCAGGAAGTAAAGATAGTTCCCAAAAGAAGGTGTTTGCATAGGACCACAAACATCACTATGTACAAGGTGCAACTTCTAAGTTGCCCGAACTGAACCATCTTTTGGGAAGGGGGAACACTGCATTTTGCCCAAAATACAGCCTTCACAAACATGTTTTCCGGGTGCCTCAAGTTTGGGTAAAGAGGAAACCATTTCAGATTTTTGCAGGCATAGCAAAGTAGCAAAATTCAGATGACCAACATGTGCATGTCAAAGCTTTGCATCTCACATAGCCTGAGAATCATGTACGGCACATGCCAAATCATTAACACATCTTTCATAGTCTATGATCTTATACAGCCCATGACATAAAGTGCCAGAAGCGATAATGACATTTCCATTTGACAGATCATGAACTATACATCTGTCATCAACAAATTTCACTACCAAGCCAATCTTGGCTAATGCAAAAACTGATAACAGATTTTTCTTGATCCCTAGCACAAATAAAGCATCTGACAAAGTGAAAGAACTACCATCAGTAGTAGTCAAAATGATCTTACCAACTCCCATAACAGAATAAGAGGAGTTGTTGGCACATGTAACAGTATTCCCTGTAGGGGCAAGCTCGAGAGAGAAGAAATTGCGTTGCGAGGTAATATGTTTGGTCGCCCCACTATCAAAGTACCAAACATCTAAGTCTATTGCAGACATGCGCTACTCATGAAAAGATGGGTCAAAACTACAAACAGTAGTAAATGCCCATTCTTTGTCTTGCACAAGATTAGCAAACTCTATTTTCAGTGTAGAGGCCTCTGCAACAACCATTCATGCCTCTTTCTTCTTTGCCTCTTTAAGAGCCAATTTTGGAAAGCTCTTAATGACATGATCATTTGCTTTACAGTATTTGCAATATAATAAGTGCTTTTCTGATTTCTTCTCATCTTTGTCTTCCTTCTTCAAATGTGCAGCATTTGCAGATTTCTGCTTACTAGTAGAAGAGCTCCATTTACCTTTGCCCTTCTGACTAGCTAGGAAAGCTTGATCTGCAACACGCATGATGGACCTGTTCTGCCTAGACTGATCTTCCTACAACAAAACAGAGACTAAATCCTCAAATGACAAGGCATTTGGATTGCCTTTCATCATCAAACAAAGAGTAGAAGCAAAACTCTGATATGAATCAGGAAGACCATTAAGAACAGCATGCACAAGTGAGCTATCTGATATAACTTCATCAACAGAAATCAATTGTTCTATCAAATCCTTGATCTTTGTGAGAAAACTATCCATGGAATCAGCCTCATTCATGTGCTAACTCTCCAATTGTTTTCGGAGGTAAGGAACACGAGCCTCATTCCTAGCCTGATACAATGTGGTAAGTGTATCCTAAGCATCCTTAGCTATTCTGCAAGAGCAAATGTGAGGAATAATGGCACGTTTGACAGACAAAGCTATCAATGCATGTGCCTAAGCATCTCTGCCATCCGAACAAATTTTCTCTACAGTAGGTGCAAAAGAAACAGCAGCACGAACAGGAATCTGCAAAACATCATCATCTTCGACACCATCTCCATCAGCTCCAGCACATGTATTTGTAGTTCCTATATTCTCAAGTGTAACAAGACATCTTTCAACACCCTGCACAATATTCCATAGTCCTTTTGCGACCAATACATGATGCATCATATAAGCCCACAATGGGTAATTCATACCATCCAACTTATCCTCAAGATCCAACATACAAAATACATCACTGCTTTCAGCCATGGCCATTGACTAAAATACCTTGATGAAAAAAAATGATTGTATCTAAAAAAGTTGAACAGAACTACCCAAATGAGTTTTGCTAGACCTATAGCAGACTTTGAGACGCTTATGTTGGCGAACCAAAACTAGTATATATTTTTGGCAAAAAAAGACAAAATAGTATGCACAAGCACTGCGATAGTGCATTTGGAGACCAAAATGAGCTCAGATTGCGATTCCGGCACACAGAGCGAAGCCGTTTTGATCTCTAGAACAACTTGGGTATGCTTACCAAATTTCATGCCATTTTGAGACTGCAACCAAAGAGGTGTAGACAATGCCCTAGATGAAGCAACGACCTGCTCTCATACCAATTATTGGAGTTAGACGTCTACAGAAGCATGCGAACAGCACAAGGAGGAAGAAGAAGCTTGGAGCACAACACACAATATTGAATGTATTACCACTAGAATGTACAAAGATAAGTAGCCCGTTAGGGCAATAGGCATATATACAAGCTGGGGGAAGAAAACCTCCTAAAGAGGGAAAGAAGTGCCCCGGCGGTCCTAGAGTGTTCACACACATCACTACCTAAATATATCAATAGTAGTACTTCCTTGTCTTCATTATGTGCTTGAAATTTTTTTATCTTTTAAGCTTCTTCCTTTGATTCTGATGATTTTGATGGAGCAAAGCTGAAATGGTTTTTCTTCTTTTCTTCTTCATTTTGTATGTGTTCCTATTCTTCATCTATTTTCGTGAGAATTATAGGCTCAATTTCTAAATCCTCTTCAGTTTTTATTTCTCATTTGCATTCCTCTTAGTGGTTAAGACCACTATATTGGCTACTTCTTCATTTTCATCTACCTATTATATTTGAGAACCCATAGACGTAGTGAAAAAATCATCTATATTTGCGTCTTTTTCCAAACCTCTCAACTTCTTAATATGAAATTCATCTAATCGTTTTGCTTCTTGAGAGGAAACATCTATGTCTTTGCGTATCTAATCGTCATCAATATCTTTTCTATTTTCCTCTACAATATTTATTTATCCGCCACATCTTCTTCTTTTGTTTGTGTGTTTGTGGTATGAACATTAAATGGTCCATTCTTAAGATTGCTAGAGCTTCCAATTGAAGTGGAACCAATTTTTCATACTTTCTTTGTTCGTCCTGTATAGGAGCTATCTTCTTTGGTTCTGCCTCTTTGACTTTCTATTTATCTTTCTTTTGTTTTACCTCTTTAACGTGCTTTGGTGCCAAATTTCTCCTTTCTTTGGCTATGCATAGAGAATAAAAAAAAACCTTTAATTTTACTTCGCTCTTAACAAATGCAAACTCTATTTTTGCACTCATTAATTATGTTTCCTTATCAAAAAAGTATTCTAGCATATTCTAGTATTGTTCCTCATACCTTGCCGTTTTATCTTCACTTCATTGGAAAAAATAAGCATATAGTTTTTGTTTTTCAGACATTAGTGGGGAATTCTATGAACACAGATTTCAAGATCTACTCCTTTGAGGTTTTTATAAGTCCAACCAAATAGTTCATTGTATTCCTTTAGCAATGCAAGTAAATTTTCATGCCCTTCTTTTAACACATCATTTACCATTGTTATTTTCCTTTCTTCTCCTTCATCAATAGCAATAAGCATTTGTTTGACTTGTTCTTTATTATCATATGATTGACCATGTTTTTTTTCTCTTTGAGGTTTTTGAGAAAAAAAAAATTCTTTCATCCACGTGATATTTTTTGAAGTGTTATGGTACATCAAGATTTTTCTCTTGTTCCTTCTTCATAATGCGTTTTTCCTTATTATTCTCATCATGAATGTAGTTATTGTCTTTGTCATGAACTTGTTCTCTTATAATATCTAGAGCATTAATTTCTTGTAAAAATTGCTCTTCTTGTTCCTTATGATTGTGAATAATGGTTTTGATCATATTCAAAGGTATAATGCCATATCCTTCCAAATCACACAATTTTACTAAATTTTGTTCACATTTTACCACATTTAAAGCTTCTAATATTTGATCCCACCCATAAGGTTCAAAATCTTTATCATCAGAATACATGGGTATATAACTAGGACATCGACTTCTCTCTCCAATTTACATTATTTCTTTTTCAAATGATTGATTCCTCCTTTTTTAGGATTGAATACCCATAGTTGAGCTTCATCATCAAAATTCAAATCTCCTATTCTACTTGACTCAATGGACAGCCACCTACTTGATCAATAGACTCCCATCAAAAGCATTGGATGGGATGAAACCTTATGAAGCATCGAATGGAAGAAGACCTAGCCTTGATCATTGCAAAATCTTTGGGTGCGTAGCATATGCACACATACCTTCACAAATTAGAGGAAAATTAGATCTAAGAGAAATGCATCTTTATTGATTAAGACCTTAATCAAAAAGATTATATGCTATATAATCCAAGCAATAAAGTTTTCATTGTAAGCAGAGATGTTATGTTTGATGAAAAAAATCTTGGTTTGAAGATGATTGCAAGAAAATCAAACTTCCCTATGACTTAGAAGAAGACTTTCCAACATTGTCAAAGATGAATGAGCCTACACTTGAAGCATCAAGTGATTTTGAAGATGACCAAAAGACTCCAAGAAGGGAAATCAACTCTTGGAACTCCAAAGGTAAAGCCAAAGTGCAACCGATGAAAGATGTGGCACAATCATGTCAACAAACTATAAGAAGGTCTAGTAGAGAGAAAAGGAAGCGAGAAAGGTATGGCTATGATACTTCTTTAGTCACTAAGCATTCAATTTCCATTGAACATGTCTCAAACTCTGAAGAACCATCTATATATGAAGAAGCCAGAATGAGAAGTGTCGTGGAACAAGAAATAGAAGCTCTACAAGAGAATCAGACTTGGGAATTGGTGCCCAAGAAACCATCCATGAAGGTGATTGGCTCAAGGTGGGTTTACAAGGTAAAGAAGAATTTTGATGGCTCAATTAATAGGTACAAAGCAAGGCTTGTACCCAAAGGGTTTGCACAAACCCAAGGTATTGATTATGAAGAGACATTATCACATGTGGCAAAAATGCCTACAATTAGAGTACTTATGAGTGTTGGATCTTCCAAGAATTGGAAGATATATCAAATGGATGTCAAAAGTGTTTTTCTAAATGGTTGGATTTTAGATGAGGTGTACATGGTTCAACCTCTTGGTTGGGGAGACCAATCATATCTTGGATATGTATGCAAGTTAAGGAAATCCTTGTATGGTTTGAAGCAAGCTCTTAGAGCTTCGAATCATAGACTTGTCACTTACTTGTAGGATAAAGGTTTTATTGTAAGCAAAACCGATCCTTCCCTCTTCATTAAGAGGAATCATTCAGGGTCATATACCTTTGTGTATATGTGGATGACATAACCAGTACAGGTAATGATGCAGATGGAATTAGGAAAATCAAAGCTCAAATGAAGCAGGATTTCAAGATCAGTAATCTTGGCTTACTCACATACTTCCTAGGTTTGGAAGTAGTATATATAGAGAAAGGTATGTTCCTCACTCAAAGAAAGTACACTAGAGATATGCTCACCAAGTTCAAGATGGAAAATACAAAGCTTGCAAGTACACCCATGGAGGTAAATCTAACGCTAAGTGCTCATGAAGGTGAGTTGATCGAAGATGTTATTAGCTATAAAAGCTTAGTTAGAAGCTTGAATTCTACTACTCTAACTAGAGTAGATATCTGCTATGGAGTTAGTGTGCTAAGTCAGGTCATGCACGCTCCAAGGAAGCCTCACATGGAAGCACTCAAGAGAATTCTGAAGTACTTGAAGGGCACAATCAATGAAAGTTTATACTATCCTTATACATCTGATATAGATGTTTAACTTTTTTTTGATGCAGATTAGGTAGGGTCTAAAGATGGTAGGAGAAGCACATCAAGTTATCTGACTTTTACAAGTACAAAGTTTATTTCATGGTCTTCCAAGAAGCAACCCACAGTTGCTCTTTCATCAACAGAGTCTGAATATAGAGGACTTGCAAATGTTGCACAAGAAGCTATGTGGATTAGGACCCTTTACTCAGATTTAGGGTGAACACGTCAACTCCAAATATATTCGGCGACAATATTAGCTCATTACATCTTGTTTTAACATATCTATCATGCCACGACTAAAAAAATAGAAGTTCACTACCATTATGTCAGGGAGAAGATCACGAGTAAGGGGATACAACAATGTGCACATATGATGACAAAAGCATTGCATGGAAGCCAAGTGAATAGGTTCAAATCAATGATTGGATTATAGGAAATTATGAAGCACTTAAGACTCAAGCATCTTAAGCTTGAGAGGGATTTGTTGGTTCATTTAGCAAGCCTAAGTGCATTGCTAAAGCCTTGGGACTACACATCCATTTATCCTTCACAAGGAAGAACTACATGTATGATGTGAACACATGCTTGTCGTTTTGATCATAGTTACTTTAGATAATTGTAAAAGCCAAAAGAATAAGGAATCTCATGAAATTAGGAAGCCAAATCCACAACTCACGTGGTAGGAAGAATCAATTCAAATCATCCCTAAAGTGTAGGATCATTTTTAGCTTAGGAAAAATTCAAATTCAAACTTAGAATATGTGTATATATACACATACTTTTATTTGTGGGATATGAGAGCCATTTTGAGAGGCATTGAGCTAATTAAGTGAATATACATTGAGCTCACCTCATGCATGAGTATTACAATACACTTCCCTTGTCTCATATGTCCATTAGCATATACATTGTGATATGTTTCTTCAAGTATATCTCTGTCTACTATTTTCGCCTACATCTTCATCATTATAGTGACTTTGTGGAATCGACTTCTCTTTGTGTAGTCACTCATTTGCTATACTTTAACTTGGGTTAGTTAGATTAAAGAGTCTACTACATGCATATGAATGCTCATCAAGTTTAGTTGAGAGGATCTCGACATATAAAGCATAGAAGGAAACTGCATCTGCACATCTTCTAGATCCTGAAACATTAGGATGACCCCCCTAAGTTGTTATAATCATTTCTCAGTGTATGGTAGGGATAAATTGATGAAATAATTTGCTTTAGTTAGTTAACACTCCAAACAGATGTGTGCAAAAGCTCACGGGTCAATTCATACCAGGTTGTGATCTCTGAGCATAATACTCAGCACTTCTATTCCTGAAATAGAAGGTTTCTTCACATTTCTTGCATGTGCAAGCTATCTTTTTGATGCAAACATTTGGGAGTGATGCTCCAAAGGACTTGGTGGTTCCAAATGCATTATTGTGAATCTAAAGGAGTGTATTAAGCATCTCTAGAATTAACTTGACAGGTGTAGATCATGTTTTGTGCAACATTAGCTCATCTTTAGAACCTATCTATCCATCTCCTCACAAATTTTAGTGAATGTTACAAGATTTATCTATGAAGAGTCATGACAAATTTATTTTTTTCCAACTTACTCATTCACAGACACTAGGGTTTTCTTTATGTATTGTTTTTTATATATTGTACTGGTTGTATTGTTGTTTTAGGTCATTCTTATATATTCTCTTTTTGTAATAGAAGAAGTAGAAGAAGATCAATTATCCTTGCCTCAATCTGTGTGTGAGATTGTGTGAGAGATCTCTTGCTTATCTCCTTTCTCTTGACATGCTATTAGAGCCAATGTGGTTCTAGAGGGCTCGTGAAGAAGACTCGTGGTGAAGAGTCGATAAGAAGGAAAGGAGAATGTGCATTTCACAAACAATCTCATATTGTTATGAAACTTGGTGTGCACATAGAAGGCAACAAAATATTTCTGTGAGCTAACCCTTTAGGTTCACTCATTTTTCTCATGTTTTAGTTTCAAAGCCATTTTGACCTCTTTTTCAAGCCCTCAAGCTGAGACCCGTGGAAAAAGTAAGTTGCGTTCTATTTGGCATCTCCCAAATATTTCTAATAGATTTTGACATGATTTTTTGTACCATTGATACACCAAAATGTTTTTGTTCTGAGATCAAATTGTCAAGTCACACACTAACAATGTTCAAGCAAAGGTATTGCTTCTACTATTTTTGTCGTATTGTAAATTGTTATAGAAATGGAAAATGTTGATGCAGTGAGTCAACTTATAAGTGATAAGGAGACAATGAAAACCCTCCTTAATTAAAAGAGAGGAATCAAACTACAGACCAGTTAACAGAATATGAAGAGTGAAATCAACAAGCATGGAATGTAACATATTGTTTGTTGGTTAGCATGAAAGATACCATGATTGGACACATACAGGATGCCAAAACTCTGAAAGAGGCTTGGAATAGTTTATTCACATTGTACAAGATGGGTTCTCAAGGATCCTAAACACGTCCAAGAAGGAGCAATGCATGAAAGAAGTCCCAAGCACATTGTAACATATATCTATTGCTAAAGTCCCCAATAGGGATTATCATCGCTAATTTTGTAATGTAAAAGCCCAATTTTGTAATTTAGTGTTCCATTTTTTTCAAGCCTAGGAGTACTCAAGATTGTGGAGTAGGTAGAATGCGGAGTACTCAAGATTGCGGAGTAGGTAGAATGCACATACCAAATTTCATTTTTTTAAAAGTTCGTTTGATGCCTCAAAGATAACTTAGGACCTAGTTTTTAACTATGCCACACATTAGATGTGAAACCATTCAACACTCTTGGAAAACTATAAAAAGAGCTAAAGAGCTCAATTCTTATGTTAGCTAGTTTGAGGTGTGAGTGTTATAAGATTTTTTTTGTAATTTGAGTTTATGAATAGAAGTGTTCTTCCTTCCATTGTCTCTTCTATTGCCTCTTCCTTGTGTGTGGGTGTGTGTGCATATATTGTGCTTTTCACCTTCACCTTTGCACACATTGCTCATTCAAAAAGTTTCTAGAATAGGCAACATCAGAAGGTTGTTGCAATAAAACATTGCTACACTTGCGGTGGTGATCATATGGCTAATGCTTGCCCTATGCAAAACTAGAATGTCATAGCTCCAAAATCCTACTATTGCACCATAGAGGATAAATACACGAATCATGTGGCTCAAGATTGTCCCTACAACAAAGAGGCAGTTCTAATAGCTATATAGGTGTCAAAATCAATACCAATGGTAGCCCTACTATAGGTCACAACAAAATTAGCATCCACAATATTAGCCACAACCTAGACCATAACATGTGCTAGGATAGTAACCAATACCATCTACCAATGTGATATCAGTCAAGTATGGGGCAATAGAAGAGAATATCTATAGGACTTTAGTCATCAGAACACAAAGAGACTTACCAATATGAAAGCTAAGCATAAGAATACAATTGGGAGCCTGAGTACTCCAATATGATGTACACAAATCCTAACCATAGTCCCTAGATACAATAGATGAGACCACAAGCCTATAGAGGACCATGCTATAGATGCTAAGGAGATCACTTTGTACAAGAATGCCCACATCCCCCACCAGTAGGTCAACCACACTATCTTACCATTCAAGGATATTACTCAAACTATGGTAAAGAACTTATTATACGAGAATGCCCCAAGAATCTAGCTAATGCCTCAAAAATAACTTTGATCAATGTAATACTCATTGTGGAAGGTGGAAGTGGTTCTCCACCAACCCCAATCCAAGTAGTTACAAGAGCTCAAGCTTGACAACAATGTCAACAAGGAACTAAGAGAAAGCTTTAGAGTCGAGTGAAATAGGAGCTTCTAGCAAGAAGAAGACAAAATAAAGAGAAAATTGTCCTAAAAGCTAGCATATTTAGAAGGTAGCCTGAAAGAGACCAAGGAAAGGATCGTAGAATTGACATCACAAGATCCACTAGATACTTCACCTTTTCCAAAGTCAAGATCAGTCTTAGCATACCTTGTCCCAAAAAACTTAGACATGATGTTCAAAGCTTATCAATCATGATTAAGAGAAGGAACCAACACACCAAAATTAGACAAAAGTTATTTTAGAGTAGACTTAGAGGTAGAAAACACAAATTTATGCATCAAGATGGTCAAACTAGCTTAGGCCATGTTCGAAGCAAGTCAAATCTTTAACAAGAATAACAACCAAAGTTTCACTTCTAGGGATTTCTAGAAAGATTAGAGAAAATGATGTCTAAATCTAACCATTTAGCATCAAAAAAGGCTCAATTAGTTGAACACAAGAAGGGAAAATTCTTACCAATAGATTCATACGTTCCTAACTCGACAAAGGGTGGAATTCCTCCTTCAATCAATAAGTACTCCCAGGAGTTCTTGAGAGAAATTTAAGAAGAAAATGGGATATGTAGCAAATGACTTCCCCACTTGTTCAAGAGAGATGGTCTTGATGATCGATTTCCTCAACACATTCCCTCTATTTATGAAGAGCAAGCTGCCATGTTGATTTGTTATTACTCTGATACCATTGTGAGGAGATGGATAGGTAGGTTCCAAAGATGAGCTGGTCTTGCACCCAAGTTAACTCTAAGGATGCTTAATAGACTCCTTTAGCTTCACAATAATGCATTTGAAACTTCTAAGTTTCTCAAAACATCATTCCCAATAATTTGCATCAAAATAGATAGTTTGCATGTACTAGAAATGTGAAGAAACCTTCTATTTTGAGAATAAAAGTGCTCAGTAATTTTCTTAGAGCTCACAACCTAGTATGAATTGACTATAGAGCTTTTTCACAGATCTAATTGGAGTATGTAGCTAACTAAGCAATTTATTTCATCAATTTGCCACATCATACACTAAGAAAGGATTCTAACAAGTGAGGGGGGCATCCCAACATTTTAGGATCTAGAAGGTGTGCATACATAGTCACCTTCTATGATTCATATCTCAAGTGCCTCTAAACCAAATGTAATGAAAATTGATGTGCAAGTAGTAGAATCTTTCCTATAACTAAAACAAGTCAAAGTAGAGCAAATGATGGAGTACACATAGAGAACTTGATTCCACAAAATCACTGAAATGATGAAGATGTTGTAGAGAATAGTAGATAGAGATGAACTTGAAGTAGTGTATCACAATGTATATGCTAATGAACATATGATACAAGGGACGTGTAGTGGAATACTCATACGTGAGATGTCCTCAATGTATGCTCACTAAAGTAGCTCAATGCCTCTCAGAATGGCTCTCCTATCTTGTGACTAAAAATATGTCTATTTATACACATGTTTCAAGTTTGAATATGACTTTTCCCTCACCTAAAAGTGTTCCTACACTTTAGTGATGATTTGAATTGATTTTTCCTACCACATGAGTCATGGGTTCAGCTTCCTAACTTCATGAGCTTCCTTATTCACCTTGCTTTTACATTTATCCAAAGTAAATATGCCCAAAATGACTAGCATAGGTTCACATGAAGTTCCTTCTTGTGAAGAGATAAAATTATGTGTAGTCCTGAATGATTATCCAAGCACTTTACTGCACCAACATGAATGCACCTGGTTTTGATCAAGGAAATATAGATTTGGTGTATGATATGAGAACCAACCATCACTCAAGTTATGTTATGCATGGCACACACAAATCAAGTACCTAAAGGCATGCTATAAAATAGACATTTGAAGACATGTTTGTTACAAGCTTCTGGGAATACCACTCCAAAGTTTTCAATGCCAAACCCAACAACCTGTTACACTTATTTGAATGCAAGAACATGATGTATTCATAACATTACCATAGTATTCAATCACTTACACCAAGAACAATCCAATGGTCATGCCTAGAAGCCGACCTCACAAGGAATATATGCATCACTAAACACACTTTGGTGATAGATGTTTTGAAGCACTACATTTATCACTCCCAACATCAAACTTTTGTCAAGGACGATAGATGAGAGAGGGAGGGGAGTTTTGCTCAAGGATTCCAGGCACGTTTAAGAAAGAGAAATGCATGAAAGAATTCCCAGTCACATTGTAACATAAATCAATTTTTGAAGTCCCCAATAGTGATTGTCATCACTAATTTTGTAATGTAAAACCCCAAATTCATAATTTATTGCGCCATTTTTCATAGGCCAAGGATTCCTCAATCTTGAGGAGCTTAGGTAGAATGCACATATCAAATTTCATATTTTTTAGAGTCTATTTGATGCCTCAAAAGTAACTTAGGACCTAATTTTTAACTATGCCAGACATTAGATGTGAAATTGGTATCAACACTCTAGAACCATAGACTAATTACTTACCCACAAGGCAAAGGATTTGAGGTGCACAAGGTAGATCCTTCTTTGTTCATTGAAAGATCACATCGAGAAAACATATATCTCTCTTTATACGTAGATGACATCATCGTAAGAGGTAATGATGTTGAAGGCATAAGGAGAATCAAATATCAAATGAAGGAAGAATTCAAGATAAATGATTTAGGGTAGCTAACATACTTCCTTGGAGTTGAAGGCATGTATAGAGAATGGTGTCACACTTGTGACTGTTGATATATTTAGGTAGTGATGTGTGTGAACACAATAGGACCGTCGGGGCACTTTTTTCCCTCTTTAGGAGGTTTTTTTCCCCCGGCTTGTATATACGCCTATTTGTTGATATATTTAGGTAGTGATGTGTGTGAACACACTAGGACTACCGGGGCACTTTTTTCCTTCTTTAGGAGGTTTTTTCCCCCGACTTGTATATACGCCTATTGCCCTAATGGGCTACTTATCTTTGTACATTCTCTAGTAATACATTAAGTATTGTGTGTTTGTGCTCCAAGCTTCTTCTTCTTCCTTGTGTTGTTCGCGTGCTTCCGCAGACATCTATCTCCAACAATTGGTATCAGCACGTCGTCGCTTCTTCTAGGGCGCCGTCGACACTCCTCCGTTTGCAGTCTCAAAATCATACGAATTTTGGTGAGCATACTCAGGGTCTTTCCGAGATCAAAAAAGCTTCGCTATGTGGTGCCAAAATCGCGATCTGAGCTCGTTTCTTCCTCCGAACGCACTATCACAGTGCTTGTGCAGGCTATTTCATCGTTTTGTGCCAAAGGTATATACCTGTTTCGATTTGCCAATATAAGCGTCTCGAAGTCTGCTACAGGTTTAGCAGAACTCATGTGGGCAGTTTCGTTCAAGTTTTTGAGATACAGTCAATTTTTTGCATCAAGGTATTTTAGTCACCGGCCATGGCTGAAAGCACTGATGTATTCCGTATGTTGGCTGTTGAGGATAAGTTGGATGGTACCAACTACCCATTATGGGCTTATATGATGCGACATGTATTGGTTGCAAAAGGATTATGGAACATTGTGTAGGGTGTTGAAAGACCTCCTGTTACACCTGTAACAACAGGTACTACAAATACAGGTTCTGGAGCTGATGAAGATGGTGTTGAAGATGATATTGTGCAGATTCCTGTTCGTGTTTTGTTTCTACTGCACCTACTGTAGAGCAGATTCGTTGGGATGGCAGAGATGCCCAGGCACAAGCATTGATAGCTTTGTCTGTCAAACGTGCCATTATTCCTCATATTCGCTCTTGCAGAATAGCTAAGGATGCTTGGGATACACTTACCACATTGTACCAAGCTAGGAATGAGGCTCGTGTTGCTTACCTCCGAAAACAGTTGGAGAGTGAGCACATGAATGAAGGTGATTCTATGGATAGTTTCCTAACAAAGATCAAAGACTTGAAGGAACAGTTGATTTCTGCTGATGAGGTTATACCAAATAGCTCACTTATGCAGACCGTTCTGAATGGTCTTCCTGATTCATATCAGAGTTTTTCTTCTACTCTTTGGTTGATGATGAAAGGCAATCCAAATGCCTTGTCATTTGAGGAGTTAGTCTCTGTTCTGTTGCAGGAAGATCAGTCCGGCAGAACAAGTCCATTATGCGTGTTGCAGATCAAGCTTTCTTGGCTAGTCAGAAGGGTAAAGCAAAATGGAGTTCTTCTACTAGTAAGCAGAAATCTGCAAATGCTGCACATTTGAAGAACCAAGAAAAAGATGAGAAAAAATCAGAAAAGTAGAAATTGTTTTGTAAGAACTGTAAAGGGAATGATCATATCATAAAGAACTGTCCAAAGCTGGGTGCAAAAGAGGCAAAGAAGAAAGAGGCTGGAATGGTTGTTGCAGAAGCCTCTACACCAAAAACGGAGTCTACTAATCTTGTGCAGGAAGAAGAATGGGCGTTCACTACTGTTTGCAGTGTTGAACCATCTTCTCATGAGCAGTGCATGTCTGCAGTAGACTCAGCTGTTAGGTACTGTGACAGTGGGGCGACCAAACATATTACCTCGCAGCGTAGTTTCTTCTCTTCACTCGAGCCTGCCCCTACAGGGAATACTGTTACACATGCCAACAACTCCTCTTATCTTGTTATGGGAGTTGGTAAGATCATTTTGACTACTGCTGATGGTAGTTCTTTCACTTTGTCAGATGCTTTATTTGTGCCAGGGATCAAGAAGCATCTGTTATCAGTTTCTGCATTAGCCAAGATTGGCTTGGTTGTGAAATTTGTTGATGACAGATGTACAGTTCATGATCTGTCAAATGGCGATGTTATTATTGCTTCTGGCATTTTATGTCGTGGGATGTATAAGCTCATAGACTATGAAAGATCTGAAAATGATTTGGCATGTGCAGTAAATGATTCTCAGGCTATGTCAGATGCAAAGCTTTGGCATGCACGCTTTGGTCATCTGAATTTTGCTAGTTTGCTATGCCTGCAGAAATCTGAAATGGTGTCCTCTTTGCCCAAACTTGAGGCACCTGGAAAACATGTTTGTGAAGTCTATATTTTGGGCAAAATGCAGCGTTCCTCCTTTCCAAAAGATGGTTCAGTTCGGGCTACACAGAAATTGTAGCTTGTACATAGTGATGTCTGTGGTCCTATGCAGACACCCTCTTTTGGAAATTACCTTTACTTCGTGACTTTCATTGATGATTTTTCCAGGCATGCATGGGTATATCCACTTAAAGCAAAGTCCGAAGTGTTCATGTGCTTTAAACAGTTTTTGGTTTTGGCTGAAAATCTATCAGCATGTAAAATGGGCACCCTCCATTCTGATCGAGGGGGGGAATATATGTCTTCTGATTTTAATGCATTTCTGGTTGAACGTGGGATAAAACACCAGTGTACAGTGCCGTAGACACCTCAACAGAATGGAGTTGCTGAACGAAAGAAGAGGTCAGTCATGGAGATGGCGAGGTGCATGGTCAAGAGTCAGGCTTTACCACATAGTTTTTGGCTTGAGGCTGTCATGTGTGGAGCATATGTACTGAACAGGTGTCCCACTAAAGCGCTGCAGTCTATCACTCCATATGAGGCTTGGCATGATCGCAAGCCATCTGTTGCTCATCTGCATGTTTTCGGTTGTTTGGCATATGCACTAGTGCCTGAACAACATCGTAGAAAATTGGACGATAAGGCAGTAAAATGTATTTTTGTTGGGTACAGTTCTGAAAGTAAAGGCTTTCGTCTATATCATCCACAGACTAAACGCATTCTGGTTAGTCGTGATGTTGTCTTTGTGGAAGATGCTATTTAGCCATTGCTTTCATGTACTAAGGAGACATCTGTTAGTTCCAAAGACATGTATGATACTTTGATGCCTCTTTTTACAGGTGGACAGTGTAGTGCTGGTCCTAATGAGGCAACTTCTCAGCCTTTGCAGGTTTCATATGATGATGCAGATCATTCCATTTCTGATGCAGATTTACATGATGCACTTGTTGATGAGAGAGTTGATATTGAGCAGGCAAAAACTATGCCAAAATGGCTGGTGCAGACTTTGCGTGACAACAAATTAGATGCACCTTTGTCATATCGTACTCCTTCAGGCTCTTATAGTGCCTCCTTTGCATCAGATTGCTATGCTATGGCTGCATCTAGTCTCTGTGATGAGAATGAGCCTGTTTCTTTTGATGAAGCACAGAATTCAAAAAATTGGATGGCTGCTATGCAATCTGAATATGATGCTATAATGAAGAATGGTACATGGTCTTTATGTGACTTGCCTCCTGGCAAGAAGGCCATTGGCACTAAGTGGGTATACAAGCTGAAGCATAAACCTGATGGTACAGTTGACAGGTATAAGGCTAGGCTTGTTGCAAAGGGTTATGCGCAGGAAAGAGGCATTGATTTTGATGAGACCTTTGCACCTACATGTCGTATGGCTACTGTTCGGAGCATTTGTGCACTTGCAACCCATCATGGTTGGAATGTACATCAATTGGACATTAAAACAGCATTTTTGAATGGTGACTTGCATGAAGAAGTGTATGTTTTTCAGCCCCGTGGCTTTGTGCAAAAGGGGCATGAAAACCAGGTGTGCAGGTTAAAGAAGGCATTATATGGTTTAAAGCAAGCACCATGTGCTTGGTATGAGAAGATACATGCCTATCTAGTTGCACATGGTTTTGAGAACAGTCCAACTGAAAGCACCTTATATGTTAAGTATGTTAATGATATGCTTCTGATCATTGTTGTCTATGTTGACGACATGCTGCTCACTGGTCCTATTGAGAAGCATATTGCTGATTTCAAGGCTGATTTGCATGCCTCATTTGAGATGTCTGATTTGGGGCATTTGCATCACTATTTGGGCATTCAGTTTATGCAAGTTGATGCTGGAATCGCTTTGTGTCAAACAAAATATATTGACACATTATTGCAGCGTTTTGGCCTTGAAGACTGTGAGCCTATTGCCATTCCTATGGAGACAGGTTTAGGATTGAGTCTTCATGATGTTGGAGATGCATTTGATGTTGTTCTCTATCAGCAGGTTGTTGGATGCTTGATTTACTTATGCATTACTCGGACACATATTCAGTTTGCTGTCTCACAGATGAGCAGGTTTATGCATTGCCCAGGAGTCACGCAATGGAAGGCCGTTAAGTGCATCTTTCGCTACTTGAGTGGTACTCAGCTACTTGGGTTGTTTTATCCCAAGGGGGGATCACTACCGCAAGATTTGCATGCTGTTTTTGACTCAGATTGGGCTGTTGCTATGACACTCGTGTGTCCACCAGTGGTTTTTGCTTCATGCTTGGTAGCTCATGTATATCTTGGTTGAGCAAGAAGTAGCCTATTGTGGCCACTTCCAGTTGTGAGGTTGAGTATAGGGCAGCTTTCACAGTGAGTGTTGAGTGTGTGTGGCTCAGACGCCTTATGGTTGATTTGGGTGTTTGGCCAGTCTTCTGCCACCACCATCTTCACTGACAGTCAAAGCGCATTGGCAGTTGCGAGAAACCCTGTGTTCCATGCTCGCACTAAGCACATTGAGGTGCATTATCACTATGTCAGGGAGAGGTTCTCTGCTGGGAGATCAGCTTGGCATATGTGCCCACGCAGGAGAACATAGCAAACCTTTTCACAAAGGCTCTGCCTAGGGAGAAGTTTGAAGCTTTCCGCAAAGCTTTGGGCTTACTTCCTTTTGTGGAGTGATTTCCACATAGCTTGGCACTTCCTTATACATGGCATCACTCCTAGGGAGGATTTGTTGATATATTTAGGTAGTGATGTGTGTGAACATACTAGGACCGCTGGGGCACTTTTTTCCCTCTTTAGGAGGTTTTTTTTCCCCGGGCTTGTATATACGCCTATTGCCCTAATGGGCTACAATCTTTGTACATTCTCTAGTAATAAATTAAGTATTGTGTGTTTGTGCTCCAAGCTTCTTCTTCTTCCTTGTGTTGTTTGTGTGCTTCCGCGGACATCTATCTCCAACAGTGACTTCTTAAGTATATTTCTCACACTCTAGGCACTCTAAATTTAAGCTATAACTTTCAATATCTTACTTATATTCTTATTAGAATGTATATAAAAGTATTTTTCTCAATTAATAGTAGGTTAGAAGTACCAAACATTTTTTTGAGTACCTTCTTCCATAGATAGAATGTCTTCTCTTCATGTTCAAAATCTAAAATTAGTATGTCTTGATAGAAACTTTTGAAATCATTGCTCCAAAGTAATATGGTCATATTTATGCATCGTTTTTTATCATAGGAACTCTATAAGTGTTTTCAAGTAAGGAATAGGAAGGTCTAGGGTAGGTTTTTCAAACACCCTCTTATCATGTCCTCTACCATCACCTCCTCATTATACATCTTACTCACTTACTTACTTACTTACTTACTTACTTACTTACTTACTTACTTACTTACTTACTTAATTAATTAATTAGTATTGTATAATTCATGGATATGAAAGGCTGAATCTATGGATTCTAAAGTTTATAATATAATGTATATTATCCTTGATTTAGCCCTTTATTTACCCTTGGCACATGCTTAAACCTTTGGGTTAGACCCATGGTTTTAACCCTTGAGTTATTTACTCATATGAGCTCCCAATTGAATGGTTGTCAACCTTAGGCTTGATTATCCTAAGGTGTGGGAGTCTTAATCTTGCGAGATCTTCTCTAGGATTCACCTTGGGTGTATGTGAGAGAAGAATCCTTATTTTATTTAGAAATCATGTCATAAACCTTGGAAAAATAGAAGGCATGTGATGACCCTTGGGAAAGTGTCCACATGAGAGACACTTGGCTAGAAACTTGGACAAACCCAAGGGCATGCACACCCTTGGCATGGGGGTATTTATATGGGTGCATTTAGATGGGTGGATACATACTCTCTTTCTTGAGATAGTCTTGCTAGTTAGCTTTGGTAGTTAGACTTATTGGTAGGTTTTTGTAGTTGCACTACAATGGTATTCAAAGCTAGCCTATGCTTGACACTCTCATCAACTCATTGGATTAGATGGCATCAATAGTCCTTTTATTTTCTTCATTGGACCTCATTGAGTCCATGAGTAAAGGCAGCTGGTAGACCTTGCACATCACTTCTTTTAGGGGCTTAAAGAGTTACCCTTGTGTGAGCCCCGATAAGGCTGGTGATGGGTACACATGAGGGCCTCAATTCAATCAAGGAGTAGACAATACTACCCTTAGAGAGACCACATGAGGGGTGCATGTGGATAGACTCAAATTGCACCCACAACCGGCATCATTACGTAAGGATGCAAAGGATGAAGGTAGCTACGATGGAGATAATTGTTATTTCCAAATCTTCCATTTATATTTTCTTGTTTGTCATGCTAGAATAATGCACTAAATAATGCATTTAAATTTATTAGGCAAGATCCATATGCAGCTAGAATGATGCATGAATGGAATAATTTAAGTTTTGCAGGTAAGGCATATGTAAATGGAAAAATATTTTCTCATTAGCATGAAATGGACCCACCTCATAAAGATGAATATAAATGTAACATAATAGGTTAAATATATTGCATGGAATTAATAAGGATGAATTTATCAAGCATGCATTAGATGTACATTGATGCATTAAATGGAGTTCAATGTGTGAATTCCATGCATGCTTGTAAAGAGGGGTTCAATTTTTGAACCTTGCGCATGCTAAGCATCTTCAAGTCAAGATGTATATGTCTTGGCATACATCATGTATGCAAATCAATGAAGGATTTTGGAATACTCACAAGGAGATCAACTTAATGGATTCAAAGTTAAGATAGGAAATCATTTTTGAAGTCAAAAGCATAATATTTTTATTGATCGGATCTCGCAAACGCATGTATGCAGAGATAGTATAGAAAAAAGTCTCACAAAAGCATAAACAGAATAGGTAGAGACAAAAAGAATGGACACATGATTGGGTACAATCTCCCCCCACATACTTTGATGGACGAGTCTATCAGTGCATGTGTCATCACGTCTTGAATAGAAGATGCATGAGGGGGGTGCTTTGAAAAGAATGCATTTATGAAAATTTGCTTTATTTAAAGTCGTTGCTTTCTAAGCAATCTAGTATTTTCACAAAAACGTTGATGATTTTCATAAAGTTGGAAGTTTCATTTGTGGCTTCGAAAAGGAGATCAAACATGAAGTGAAGAGAAGTGCTCCAAAAACTTTAGAAGATGCTATGAAGTTAGCACAGATCTATGAAGATCATGTTAAAACTAGAACAAAGGCACTTCTTATTGTCAAGGAAAATAAAAGCTTCAAAAGAAATAAATGAAAGTTAAGAACTTTCAAAAAAGAATGCTTCAAGAGTCCTAGATTGTCATGGCCAAGACTAGACCGTGAAGTCCGAGAGAAAGCTAAAAATTAAAACCTTCAATTTAAGTGTATAGACCTAGGGCATCTTAGTAAAAGGAGTACTGCAAAAGGATAAGAAGAAGCCACCCATGAGCAACAATGGAAAGACAAGTCAGGAGATGGTAGGAGATGGTTGAACCACAACCTTGAAAGATATGAGATGGTTGAACTACACCCTAAGAGGGAGGATTAGGAAGTAATCCTCAAGCATGGTTTTTGGGGCAAGTGGTTAGCCCATCACATTCCTAACCAAGAGGTTGCGAGTTCAATTCCTTACATTGGTATCAGAGCCTAGGAAGTAGGCTTGGGAAAGGTGGATTGACCTAATGGCCTCTAAAAAAGGCGCTTGGGCATCCTCTATATGAAAGGGTACAAAGTAGCACACATCACTTTCATAATTTAGCCTAACAAAGATTGAGGTGTATCTCTCAATCCATAGGTCGGATTGAGGCATGTAAGATACCATTGGAAAGCTTTCAGAATGAAATTTCCAAAACTAATGAGATAGCTAGAGAGTGTAAAGCTGTTGGGAAACCATGGGTGGCACTTGATTGAGGGTTCAAGATACCAAACATGGGTGAGAACAAGGTTCAAGATTGAGGTTGAGAACAAGGGCCCAAGACACCAAGGTTGTGAACAAAAAGGTTCAAGACACCAAGGTCGAGAGCAAGGGCACAAGACACCAAGGTTGCAAACAAGAAGGTTCAAGACACCAAGGTTGAGAGCAAGGGTTCAAGAGACCAAGGTTGCAAACAAGGTTTAATAAATTGTGCGAGTTTGAGGACATCAATTCAAGGGTACCTAAGGGAGTTGAAGGGGCTGATCATCAAGGCTAGAGGAATGCAAGAGTAGATCATTGAGGACAATGAATGACCAAGGGGGGAAGAATGTAATAAAGTGATAGGTAGGAGATGGTTGAACCACAACCTTGAAAGATACGAAATGGTTGAACTACACACTAAGAGGGAGGACTAGGAAGTAATCCTCAACCATGGCTTTTGGGGCAAGTGGTCAGCCTATCACATTCCTAACCAAGAGGTTGTGAGTTCAATTCCTTATATTAAGATCAAAATCCACTTCTTCAAAAATTTATGAAATATTTTTTGAATCAACAACACTTTATCTTGAAGTGTTCCAAGAAGATCTTGGAAGTTACTTACTTCATATCTTCTGTTTCCTTGATCTTGAAGTTATCTTGAAATATCTTGAGATACTACTTTTATCCTCTTTGAATTCAAACTCCTTCTTTGAAGTTTTATTTCCCTTGAGGATCAAACCTATCTTCAAGATCCAATCTAGGACTAAACGATAATTATCATCCCACAGTCCGATGTCCCATACCATCTTTCCTACATCAATCTAAGTATAAAATCTGGTGTCCCATACCACCCTATTTTATATTCACATTAATGTGTGGGTGATACTTATCCTAAGGTCTAAACATATCTTGATAGAGTACCTTTTCGCTTGAACTCTTGAAAATAATTTCAAAGTTTTAGGCATTACCTCTAACTTTGATATTCTACGTTTTGATCCCTTCACATGATCATTTCACGATCTTGTGCTTCCTTTGAGAACTTGAAAACCACTTGATAGAATATCTGTTCCTCTTTGCTGAGGTAAAAAAAAAACTAGTTATAATTCCAAGTACTTGAATTTTCATGATTTCAAGTCCAACTAGTTTATTGTTGACAAATTTGTAGTGACAAGAGCTTTTTACTTTTTATCTTTAGATTTCTTTCTTTTTGCTTTCCGAATCTTTTGGATTTGACTCAGATACGATATCTAATTCTTTTCATAAAAGTCAAGGGGTATTCGGTTAGAACTAGGTAACTAAATTAAACAAGAACCTTTTCAATCTTCAAAAGATGTTAAGTCCAAGATTGACTTATTCACTTGAGTTTGCTTCAAGTTATTTAGCATAGCTCTTAATGAATTTCTAGAGTCGAGTATACTCTAGAATAGAGAAGTTAGGAGTTGCTCATGAGATAACCAAATTCTCAAGAACTTTTAGCTCATCTTTGAAAAAAGTGTCCTAACTTGGATAAAATTTTATTTTGAATTTGAATTGGTTAAGTTATAGTATGGTTGACTCAAAGTAAATGGTAAACTTTCTCCTTTAGTTTTCATAGGATTTTTAAAGTCATCAGGACAAAGTAGTTCTCTAGTTGGGTGAAAAAGATCAAGTAAATGTTGGATAGGAGTAAACGATTGTACAAACATCCAAGTTAGATGTCTAGGACAACCAAACTTCAAGTTCTCCAAATGAAATACAAGTAAATCAAGAGTTCTCAAAGTCTTGCGAGGGATAAGAATCCCACCTTTGTTACTAAGTTCATGCACCAGTCATGCCCAGAGATGGACTAGTAATTTGAATCCACCCAATTCACATGTTTGTGCCTAGATTGCACCCAATAAAAGTTGTGAATTGGCTAGGGGTGTTTTTAGATCCAACCTCATCCCACCACAGAGATGAGACATGTTCTACTAGTTTTAGAACATGACCATGTTCTTCCGGTTTAAGAACATGAGGCTCATGGGTTGCCTAGAGTAGTTATAAAGCTCTACTTTCAAGGACAAAAATATTTTCCAAGGGGAGAAGAACATAATAAAATAACTCTATGGTCTAAGGGTCTGATCGGTTTTGACAGATCTGAAATCAGACACCATGTGGTCACCCGTGTGTATGACCAAAGATCTTGAGTTTAGACTTACTAGGAGGTCATGTGCTCTTGTGAACAAGTGACCCACTTAGCTTAGTGGTTAAGTCTCAAGGATGTGAAGGAGGAGGTCTTGGGTTCAATCCCCATGGGGTACATGGGAAGAGTATTTTTCCCAAAGAGATCTAGAGCCTTCTAGAAGCATCCACTTGGATTAACTCGAGTTAACTAGGACACTTGGCACACATGCAATTACATGGTTGACACATGGATGGTTAGTATCCACCTGCCCAAGAAGGTAGTCCCCTAGAGAGAGCTATATATAGACACATTTGGTTGGGAGGAGAGTCATCTCTCTAGCACGTGGTGGTCGTAATTCTTAGTTTCTTAGAGGAATTCACTTAATCCAAACTTTAAATCTTGAACTTCTTTTTTTCATTCTTCTTTTTGTCTCCATCTTTTGAAGAGTCCTCTTTGCCTCCTTTGGCATTTGATGCACCATATCAATTGTTTTCCTCACTCCTTGCCTTGAGTTGTAGCTCCTCCTTCATGAAGAAGGCGTTGAATTCTTCAAAAATTAGAGGTTGAGGTCTTATCTGAGTACTAAGAGTAGTTACAAAACCATCAAAATTTGGTGGACAGATTCAAAGACAATGCCAATGTAGATCCTTGCTTGACTTTTATACAATTGGTCCCACCGTTTGATCTCGTAGATTCTCTATGCGAGTGATAACGGCCTCTACATTCTCCCCATCAAAAAACCATTCTACTATTAGCACTACAACATATCGAGAGTATACCGAGGCTGTTACCGAGGAAAATGAACGGGCATAATTTTTCCCCGACATCGGTGTCGCAGTCGGTATGCACGTCGGAAACATAACGCCGGTATACTCGTCGGTATAGGCATCGATATAGGCATCGGTATGGACATCAGTATAAGCGTCGGTATTATCGACTCGTATATCGACGTCCATACCGATGCCCATACTGGGTGTACTGATGCCCATACCGACGACTCTACTGGGTATACGGACACCCATATTGACGGCCATATCTGCACAATTTTTTTGGGCAGAGTGTGTTCTATTTTGCTACAACATGATGTTGTTTAGCAAAAGACAATACACTTTGCCCAACTCTAAACCGAGTACATGTGTTATGTACTCTAATTGCAACCAAAACATGATTTTATATGAGCAAAAATGAACCATGAATCATGTACAAAAAGTTGTATACTCCATAAATGAAGGATGTACAAGAGTGTGACAAAGCACTTCCATATAGGAACCGAATACAAAATGTGACAAAGCACTTCCATATAGGAATCGAATACAAAATTATGGTACATCATTGCCACATAGGAGTGTAATACAATTGTGGCAATGTGACAAAGCACTTCCATATATTAAGCGAATACAAAATTATGGTACATCATTGCCACATAGGAGTGTAATACAAAATGTGGCAAAGCACTACCATACATATACGCAAGGGGATCAAAACATTTACATCTACAATCTTGCAACAAAGCATATGTGTAAAATGAGACAAATTGACATGACATTTATAAACAACAACCAAAAATACGAAACCAAGCTATAAGTTTACCTAATCATATATTCTCCAATGAAATTATTGCACCGTGTCCCTCTAAGTCCTGCAACAGTGAAGCCAATCCATGAAGATATCCATAAGATTCTTCGGTTTCTATCGGAGGACGACCCACTGCCAACTCCTATAATAAATATGCAAAATGTTAGATGAACATACATGATGTGCTTAACACAAACAAATTCAATAATTAAAATGATACTTACAAATTGCTAGCGCATATTGTCGTATCCGCCGCTACCTAAATGCGACATTCCAACTGTATCTAAACGTGTGGTTGCCACATCTCGCTGTGAACGATATCGATCAGGAGTATGTTGCTGCTCATCCTAAATCGATTCCCACTCTTCAACATCTAACCATACAGGCTTCAGTAAGCCTGCTCTGAAAGCATCACAAGCTTCGGACCATCGATGAGACATCATCTCGCGTGCCTTATGCTGAATCCATTCTGAACTCACAATAGGATGCCCAGGTGTTGGCCGGTACTTTGCATATGCATTTGTGTATGCATGTGTGTATTTGTGTATGCATATGCATGTGTGTATGCATATGCATGTGTGTATGCATATGCATGTGTGTATGCATATGCATGTGTGTATGCATATGCATGTTTGTATGCATATGCATGTGTGTATGGATATGCATGTGTGTATGCATATGTATGTGTGTATGCATATGCATGTGTATGCATATGCATGTGTATGTGTATACATTTGTGTATGTGTATGTGTGTAATTGTGTATGCATATGCATGTGTGTATGCATATGCATGTGTGTATACATATGCATGTGTGTATGCATATGCATTTGTGTATGCATGTGTGTATGCATGTGTGTATTTGTGTATGCATATGCATGTATGTGTGTATGCATATGCATGTGTGTATGCATATGCATGTGTGTATGCATATGCATGTGTGTACGCATACACACATGCATATGCATGTGTGTATGTGTGTATGAATATGCATGTGTGTATGCATATGCATTTGTGTATGCATGTGTGTATTTGTGTATGCATATGCATGTATGCATATGCATGTATGCATATGCATGTATGCATATGCACATGCATATGCATATGCACATGCATATGCATACACACATGCATATGCATGTGTGTATGCATATGCATGTATGCATGTGTGTATGCATATGCATGTGTGTATGCATATGCATGTGTGTATGCATATGCATGTGTGTATGCATATGCATGTGTGTATGCATATCCATGTGTGTATGCATATGCATGTGTATGCATATGCATGTGTATGCATATGCATGTGTATGCATATGCATGTGTGTATGTGTGTATGCATATGCATGTGTGTATGGTTATGCATTTGTGTATGCATGTGTGTATTTGTGTATGCATATGCATGTGTGTATGCATATGCATTTGTATGCATATGCATTTGTATGCATATGCATTTGTATGCATATGCATTTATGTGTGTAGATGCATTTGTGTATGCATGTGCATGTGTATGCATATGCATGTATGTGTGTATGCATATGCATGTGTGTATGCATACACACATGCATATGCATGTGTGTATGAATATGCATGTGTGTATGTGTGTATGCATATGCATGTGTATGCATATGCATGTGTGTATGCATATGCATGTGTGTATGCATATGCATGTGTGTATGCATATGCATGTGTGTATGCATATGCATGTGTGTATGCATATGCATGTGTGTATGCATATGCATTTGTATGCATATGCATTTGTATGCATATGCATTTGTATGCAAATGCATTTATGTATGTATATGCATTTGTGTATACATATGCATGTGTATGCATATGCATGTGTGTATGCATATGCATGTGTGTATGCATATGCATGGATATGCATGTTTGTATGCATATGCATGTGTGTATGGATATGGATGTGTGTATGCATATGCATGTGTATATGCATATGCATGTGTGTATGCATATGCATGTGTGTATGCATATGCATGTATGTGTGTATGCATATGCATGTGTGTATGCATATGCATGTGTATTCATATGCATGTGTGTATGTGTGTATGCATATGCATTTATGTATGTTTAGGTATTTGTGTATGCATATGCATTGTGTATGTGTGTATGCATATGCATTGTGTATGTGTGTATGCATATGCATGTGTGTATGTTTTGGTGCAAATCACAAGCCTACACATTTGGCTTGTAAGTCATACATCTATAAAGTTCCATGGAAACCATTTCTAGTGGAGGATTACTTCTTTACCCTTGTAAAAGTCATTTTTTGACTTGAGAATATTTGTAACTACTTGCAAAATTCGTGGACTTGATTAGTTGAAAAGCAACAATCACATTGAGAGAATATCTCCTAGAATGATGGTACACTTTTTAGAGAGAGCCAAAATTTGAATTCAAATTCAAATGTGATTGGAACACTTACATAAAATCTCATGGAAAAGTTGCGGTAAGAGCAATCATATCCCAAGCTCTCCATTGTGTTTCTGTATGTGTGTAAGGCCTACATTGAAGCCTAAACCATTCATCATCATAAGGCTATGATTACCAAGCCTATGACATTGTACAACATTGTTCATTAACACATTACACTTACATTGTTCATCTATGACATCTCTGTTATAGTCATTCTCTACTGTCAACTTGTGCTGCTCATATCTCACTTCAAATTCCTAGTGTATTGGTTGTATTGAGCATTACAAGTAGTAGGTGTATGATTCAAAGTAGAAAGTTTTCTTGGATTCTTCAATTGAGAAGTAGTCTGTTTTGATCGAATGTTTTCATACATCATTTCCAAAGTACATAGGCACTTTTATGGTGTCATTGGAAAGCTAAGAGGGTCCACTTATCAACTCTGAAGTCATAAAGGGCTCGTACTAAGAAAGATTTGGCAGTATCTACTCATCACTTGAAGTGTCCATCCATCTTTCCCAACAGTGGTATCAGAGCAAATCTAAGGCAAAATGGGAGATGATTTTCCTTCTTTTATTGATAAATTGGACAGGAACAACTATCAAGCATGGTCTTTAAGGATGAAGACATACTTACAAGGAAGGAGCCTCATGGATACATCTCAGGAGATGAGGAGATTCCCATACTCAGAAGCAAAGGACAACCTACAATGGAAGAGCGTGAAAGACTCAACACATGGTGTGCCAAGGATGCATTAGCAAGGTCTTACTTACTCAACTCAATTTCTGATTTTCTTCTTCCACATATTAGGAACTTTAAGACATCCCAAGAGACTTGGGAAACACACATGCAGAGAGTGTATCTACTGCCACTTATTTGGTAAACAGGTTGCCATCCAAATCTCTTGATGGGATGATCCCATATGAAGCATGGCTTGGTAGAAGACCTTCACTTGATCATTGCATGATCTTTGGATGTGTAGCATGTGTGCATATCCCTTCTCAGGTAAGAGGTAAACTAGACCCTAAGGCAGAGAAGTACATCTTCATTGGATATGATCTAAATCAGAAAGGTCACAGGTTCTACAATCCTTCAAACAAGGGATTCATGGTCAGTAGAGATGTTGTCTTTGATGGAAATGACTCTTAGTTTGATAGTGAATGCAGGAAGGTAAAGCTACCTTATGACTTAGAAGAGGAGTTTCCAAGCCTTACCAAGGAAGAGCCTAGTCAGAATGAAGACACCAATTCAAATGATGAAGAAAACATCAACCTTGAAGAGTTCAAGGCATGGAAGTCCAAAGGTAAACTCAAGATGAAGAAATTAGAGGACACACTTGAATCCTCTAATCAAGCAATCAGAAGATCACAAAGGGAGAGCAAGAAACCAATCAAATATGGGTATGGCGCCTCTCTTGTTATTAAGCATTCTGTTTATATTGCAAAAGATTTATCAATTGAAGAACCAACATCATATGACGAGGCCAAGACCAAGGCAGAATGGAAGGAAGCTATGGATGAGGAGATTGAAGCACTTAAGGAGAGTGATACTTGGGAACTAGTACCAAAGAAGGAGTCTATGAGGGTAATTGGTTCTAGATGGATGTATAAGATAAAAAGAGATTCTGATGGGACAATAAGCAGGTACAAAGCTAGACTTGTGGCTAAGGGTTTTGCACAAACCCAAGGCATTGACTATGAGGAAACCTTCTCAACTGTGGCCAAAATGCCAATGATTAGGATATTGGTAAGTGTGGCTACATCAAAGAATTGGAACATGTATCAGTTAGATGTAAAAAATGCATTCCTAAATGGCTATATCTCAGAGGAGGTGTACATGTCACAACCTCCTGGCTATGAGGATCCAAACAAGGTAACATATGTATGCAAATTGAATAAAGCTCTTTATGGATTGAAGCAGGCACCTAGGGCATGGAACCATAGGTTGACCACATACCTTCAGGACCAAGGTTTTGTCATGAGTAAAGCAGATACTTCCCTATTCATCAAGAGAAGTAATTCAGAGGTAACATACCTATGTGTATATGTTGATGATATCATACTTACATGTAATGATGCTCATGACATCAAACAGATCAAGAACCAGATGATGAAGGAGTTCAAAATTAGTGACCTTGGATCAAAAAAATATTTTCTTGGACCTGAGTTAGTCTACACTAACTCTGGTATTTACATTACACAGAGAAAGTATATACATGATATGTTGAAGAAGTTTCATTTGCAAGATGCCAAAGTTGCAAGTACTCCAATGGAGGTAAACCTAAAATTAAGTGCTCATGAAGGTGATGTACTTGATGATATTACAGGTTATCAAAGCATAGTGGGAAGCTTGAATTATGCTACCTTGACAAGGATAGACATTGCTTATGGAGTAAGTGTGCTAAGTCAGTTTATGCACAAGCCTAGGGCACCTCACTTGGAGGCTGCCAAGGATCTTGAAGTATCTTAAGGGCACACAACATCATGGTTTGTATTTCCCTATATATGAGACTTGGACATTAAAATTTATTCAGATGTAGATTGGGCAGGATGCAAAGATGATAGGAGGAGTGCCTCAGGGTACCTTTCATTTACAAGTGATAAGCCAATATCATGGTCTTCAAAGAAGCAACCTAGTGTTGCTTTATCTTATACAGAGGCCGAGTATAGAGGACTGGCCAATGCTACTCAAGAAGCCATATGGATCAGATTGTTGTATACAGAATTGGGATTGCATACTACATCTCCAATGATCTTTGGAGATAATACAAGTTCATTACATCTTGCAGCTAATCCTATTTATCATGCTAGGACCAAACACATAGAGGTTCAATACCACTATGTGAGAGAGAAGTTACTAAGCAAGGATATTCAACTAGCTTATGTGTCAACTAGCATGCAATTGCAGATTTGCTGACTAAAGCATTAGATGGTACAAAACTTTGCACATTCAAATCAATGATTGGATTGCAGGATGTTCATGAAGACTAGAAGTGAAGACCAAGCCAAAATGTTTAGCTTGAGGGGGAGCTGTTGGTGCAAATCACAAGCCTACACATTTGGCTTGTAGGTCATACATCTATAAAGTTCCATGGAAACCATTGCTAGTGGAGGATTACCTCTTTACCCTTGTAAAAGTCATTTTTTGACTTGAGAATATTTGTAACTACTTGCAAAAGTCGTGGACTTGATTAGTTGAAAAGAAACAATCACATTGAGAGAATATATCCTAGAATGATGGTACAATTTTTAGAGAGAGACAAAATTTGAATTCAAATTCAAATTTGATTGGAACACTTATATAAACACTCATGGAAAAGTCGTGGTAAGAGCAATCATATCCCGAGATCTCCATTGTGTTTCTATATGTGTGTAAGACCTACATTGAAGCCTACGCCATTCATCATCATAAGGCTATGATTATCAAGCCTATGACATTGTACAACATTTTTCATTAATACATTACACTTACATTGTTCATCTATGACATCTCTGTTATAGTCATTCTCTACTGTCAACTTGTGCTGCTCATATCTCACTCATTTCTCCACCAAATGCAATGCTCTATAGTTTGTTGGAATCAAATCCGAGTTATCTACATGCTGACAAAGGTTGAAGCCATTCTGTTTAGCCAATTGAGAGAAATTGGCGTCGAGGCATTCACTAGTCAAAAACTGTAAAGGTCCTAAAAAATCGAGAGCAATGATTATTTTGCTAACTTGATTTCTCTGTGCATAGTTGATCATTTCAAGTGATTCCACTTGGAATCAATAGCTTACTTGTTGGAGATAGACGTCTGCTGAAGTACGCGAACAGCACAAGGAAGAAGAAGAAGCTTGGAGCACAAACACACAATACTGAATGTATTACTAGAGAATGTACAAAGATAAGTAGCCCATTAGGGCAATAGGCGTATATACAAGCCGGGGGAAAAAAACCTCCTAAAGAGGGAAAAAAGTGCCCCGGCGGTCCTAGAGTGTTCACACACATCACTACCTAAATATATCAACAAATCCCCCCTGGGAGTGATGTGGTGAACAAGGAGCTGGCACTCATGTATAAGGAAGTGCCAAGCTATGTGGAAATCACTCCACAAAAGGAAGTAAGCCCAAAGCTTTGCGGAAAGCTTCAAACTTCTCCTTAGGCAGAGCCTTCGTGAAAAGGTCTGCAATGTTCTTCTGCGTGGGCACATATGCCAAGCTGATCTCCCCAGCAGAGAACCTCTCCCTGACATAGTGATAATGCACCTCAATGTGCTTAGTGCGAGCATGGAACACAGGGTTCCTCGCAACTGTCAATGCGCTCTAATTGTCAGTGAAGATGGTGGTGGCAGAAGACTGGCCAACACCCAAATCAACCATAAGGCATCTGAGCCACACACACTCAACAGTCGCTGTGAAAGCTGCCCTATACTCAGCCTCACAACTAGAAGTGGCCACAGTAGGCTGCTTCTTGCTCAACCAAGATATACATGAGCTACCAAGCATGAAGCAAAAGCCACTGGTGGACACACGAGTGTCATAGCAACCAGCCCAATCTGAGTCAGAAAAAGCATGCAAATCTGGCGGTAGTGATCCCCCCTTGGGATAAAACAACCCAAGTAGCCGAGTACCACTCAAGTAGCGAAAGATGCGCTTAACCGCCTTCCAATGCGTGACTCCTGGGCAATGCATAAACCTGCTCATCTGTGAGACAACAAACTGAATATCTGGCCGAGTAATGCATAAGTAAATCAAGCATCCAACAGCCTGCTGATAGAGAACAACATCAAATGCATCTCCAGCATCATGAAGACTCAATCGTAAACCTGTCTCCATAGGAGTGGCAATAGGCTTACAGTCTTCAAGGCCAAAACGCTGCAATAATGTGTCAATATATTTTGTTTGACACAAAGCCATTCCACCATCAACGTGCATAAACTGAATGCCCAAATAGTGATGCAAATGCCCCAAATCAGACATCTCAAATGAGGCATGCAAATCAGCCTTGAAATCAGCAATATGTTTCTCAATAGGACTAGTGAGCAGCATGTCGTCTACATAGACAACAATGATCAGAAGCACATCATTAGCACACTTAACATATAAGGTGCTTTCAGTTGGACTGTTCTCAAAACCATGTGCAATCAGATAGGCATGTATCTTCTCATACCAAGCACGTGGTGCTTGCTTTAAACCATATAACGCCTTCTTTAACCTGCACACCTGGTTTTCATGCCCTTTCTGCACAAAGCCACGGGGCTGAAAAACATACACTTCTTCATGCAAGTCACCATTCAGAAATGCTGTTTTAATGTCCAACTGATGTACATTCCAACCATGATGGGCTGCAAGTGCACAAATTCTCCGAACAGTAGTCATACGGCATGTAGGTGCAAAGGTCTCATCAAAATCAATGCCTCTTTCCTGTGCATAACCCTTTGCAACAAGCCTAGCTTTATACGTGTCAACTAAACCATCAGGTTTACGCTTCAGCTTGTATACCCACTTAGTGCCAATGGCCTTCTTGCCAGGAGGCAAGTCACATAAAGACCATGTACCATTCTTCATTATAGCATCATATTCAGATTGCATAGCAGCCATCCAATTTTCTGAATTTTGTGCTCCATCAAAAGAAACAGGCTCATTCTCATCACAGAGACTAGATGCAGCCATAGCTTAGCAATCTGATGCAAAGGAGGCACTATGAGAGCCTGAACGAGTACGATATGACAAAGGTGCATCTAATTTGCTATCACACAAAGTCTGCACCAGCCATTTTTGCATAGTTTTTGCCTGCTCAATATCAGCTCTCTCATCAGCAAGTGCATCATGTAAATCTGCATCAGAAATGGAATGATCTGCATCATCATATGAAACCTGCAAAGGCTAAGAAGTTGCCTCATTAGGACCAACACTAGACTGTCCACCTGTAAAAAGAGGCATCGAAGTATCATACATGTCTTTGGAGCTAACAGATGTCTCCTTAGTACCTGAAAGCAATGGCTGAATAGCATCTTCCACAAAGACAACATCACGGCTAACCAGAATGCGTTTAGTCTGTGGATGATACAGACGATAGCCTTTACTTTCAGAACTGTACCCAACAAAAATACATTTTATTGCCTTATCATCCAATTTTCTGCGATGTTGTTCAGGCACTAATGCATATGCCAAACAACCCAAAACACGCAGATGAGCAACAGATGGCTTGCGGTCATGCCAAGCCTCATATGGAGTGATAGACTGCAACGCTTTAGTGGGACACCTGTTTAGTAGATATGCTGCACACATGACAACCTCAAGCTAGAAACTATGTGGTAAAGCCTCACTTTTGACCATGCACCTCGCCATCTCCATGAGTGACCTATTCTTTCGTTCAGCAACTCCATTCTGTTGAGGTGTATACGGCACTGTACACTGGTGTTTTATCCCACGTTCAGCCAGAAATGCATTAAAATCTGAAGACATATATTCCCCCCCTCGATCAGAACAGAGGGTGCCCATTTTACATGCTGACAGATTTTCAGCCAAAACCAAAAACTGTTTGAAGCACATCAACACTTCGGACTTTGCTTTGAGTGGATATACCCATGCATGCCTGGAAAAATCATCAATGAAAGTCACGAAGTAAAGGTAATTTCCAAAAGAGGGTGTCTGCATAGGACCACAGACATCACTATGTACAAGCTGCAATTTCTGCGTAGCCCGAACTGAACCATCTTTTGGAAAGGAAGAACGCTGCATTTTGCCCAAAATATAGCCTTCACAAACATGTTTTCCAGGTGCCTCAAGTTTGGGCAAAGAGGACACCATTTCAGATTTCTGCAGGCGTAACAAACTAGCAAAATTCAGATGACCAAAGCGTGCATGCCAAAGCTTTGCATCTGACATAGCCTGAGAATCATGAACTGCACATGGCGAATCATTCACAGATCTTTCATAGTCTATGAGCTTATATAGCCCACGACATAAAATGGCAGAAGCAATAATCACATCGCCATTTGAGAGATCATGGACTGTACACCTGTCATCAACGAATTTCACAACCAAGCCAATCTTGGCTAATGCAGAAATTGATAACAGGTTCTTTTTGATCCCTGGCACAAATAAAGCATCTGACAAAGTGAAAGAACTACCATCAGCAGTAGTCATAATGATCTTACCAACTCCCATAACAGGATAAGAGGAGTTATTGGTGCATGTGACAGTATTCCCTATAGGGGCAGGCTCGAGTGAAGAGAAGAAACTGCGCTGCGAGGTAATATGTTTGGTCGCCCCACTGTCAAAGTACCAAACATCTGAGTCTACTGCAGACATGCACTGATCATGAGAAGATGGGTCAAAACTGCAGACAGTAGTAAATGCCCATTCTTCTTCCTGCATAAGATTTGCAGATTCTGTTTTTGGTGTAGAGGCCTCTACAACAACCATTCCAGCCTCTTTCTTCTTTGCCTCTTTAGCAGCCAGTTTTGGACAGTTCTTTATAATATGATCATTTCCTTTACAGTACTTGCAGAATAATTTCTGCTTTTCTGATTTGTTCTCATCTTTATGCTGGTTCTTCGATTGTGCAGCATTTGCAGATTTCTGCTTACTAGTAGAAGAGCTCCATTTTCCTTTGCCCTTCTGACTAGCCAGGAAAGCTTGATCTGCAACACGCATAATGGACTTGTTCTGCCTGGACTGATCTTCCTGCAACAAAACAGAGACTAATTCCTCAAATGACAATGCATTCGAATTGCCTTTCATCATCAACCGAAGAGTAGAGGCAAAACTCTGATATGAATCAGGAAGACCATTCAGAACAGTCTGCACAAGTGAGCTATCTGGTATAACCTCATCAGCAGAAATCAATTGTTCCTTTAGGTCTTTGATCTTTGTAAGAAAACTGTCCATAGAATCACCTTCATTCATGTGCTCACTCTCCAACTGTTTTCGGAGGTAAGCAACACGAGCCTCATTCCTAGCCTGGTACAAAGTGGTAAGTGTATCCCAAGCATCCTTTGCTGTTCTGCAAGAGTGAATGTGAGGAATAATTGCACGTTTGACAGACAAAGCTATCAATGCATGTGCCTGGGCATCTCTGCCATCCCAACGAATTTGCTCTGCAGTAGGTGCAACAGAAACAACAACACGAACAGGAATCTGCGGAATATCATCTTCGACACCATCTTCATCAACTCCAACACCTGTATTTGCAGTACCTGTCGTTACAGGTGTAACAGGACGTCTTTCAACACCCTGCACAATGTTCCATAATCCCTTTTGCAACCATTACATGTCGCATCATATAAGCCCATAATGGGTAGTTGGTACCATCCAACTTATCCTCAACAACCAACATACGGAATACATCACTGCTTTCAGCCATGGCCGGTGACTAAAATACCTTGATGCAGAAAATTGACTGTATCTCAAAAAGTTGAACGGAACAACCCAGGCGAGTTCTGCTAGACCTGTAGCAGACTTTGAGACACTTAAACTGGCGAACAGAAACTGGTATATACCTTTGGCACAAAAGGACGAAATAGCCTGCACAAGCGCTATGATAGTGCGTTCGGAGGCCAAAACGAGCTCAGATCGCAATTTCGGCACCATACAGCAAAGCTGTTTTGATCTCGGAAACACCCTGAGTATGCTCACCAAATTTCGTGCCAATCTGAGACTACAAACGGAGGAGTGTTGACGGCGCCCTAGAAGAAGCGACGACCTGCTCTGATACCAATTGTTGGAGATAGACGTCTGCTGAAGCACGCGAACAACACAAGGAAGAAGAAGAAGCTTGGAGCACAAACACACAATACTGAATGTATTACTAGAGAATGTACAAAGATAAGTAGCCCATTAGGGCAATAGGCATATATACATGCTGGGGGAAAAAAACCTCCTAAAGAGGGAAAAAAGTGCCCCGGTGGTCCTAGAGTGTTCACACACATCACTACCTAAATATAGCAACATTACTAAGCTAATTAGATATTTCTAAGAGGAAGTTTTTGAATTCCTAGTGTATTGGTTGTACTGAGCATTACAAGCAGTAGGTGTATGATCCAAAATAAAAAGTTCTCTTGGATTGTTCAACTGAGAAGTAGTCTATTATGATCAAATATTTTCATACATCATTTCTAAAGTACATAGGAATTTTTATGGTGTCATTCGAAAGCTAAGAGGGTCCACGTATCGAATCTGAAGTCACAAAGGGTTGTTACTAAGCAGGATTTGGTAGTACCTACTCATCACTTGAAGTGTCCATCCATCTTTCCCAACAGTATGCATATGCATTTGTATGCATATGCATTTATGTATGTATATGCATTTGTGTATGCATATGCATTGTGTATGTGTGTATTCATATGCATGGGCATGCATATGCATGTGTATGTGTATATATATGCATGTGTGTATGTGTATACATTTGTGTATGTGTATGTGTGTATTTGTGTATGCATATGCATGTGTGTATGCATATGCATTTGTGTATGCATGTGTGTATTTGTGTATGGATATGCATGTGTGTATGCATATGCATTTGTGTATGCATGTATGTGTGTATGCATATGCATGTGTGTGTTTATACATATGTGAGTGTGTATGTATATGTATATGTCTCTCTCTCTATGTCAATAAAAAACAAAACAATCACTTACATCGAGGTAATTGTTTGAATTGTTGTCATCAAAATCCACTTGAAATTTTCCTTCGTCAAATTTCCAAAGACTTGATCCCAAAATCTCTTGCAAAACTAAAGAGAGAAGATATTAGAAAAGGAAAAACATAAAGAAAGAAAAAAGAGTGCTATAATATGTGCGATATACTTACCAAAACTTCAGATCTAGAGAAATAGAGGTGTGCTTAGAGAGAGAGAGAGGGAGGGGGAGAGAGAGAGAGAGGGAGGGGGGGGAGAGAGAGATAGATAGATAGATAGAGAGAGAGAGAGAGAGAGAGAGAGAGAGAGAGAGAGAGAGAGAGAGAGAGAGAGAGAGAGAGAGAGAGAGAGAGAGAGAGAGAGAAACAAAGATATGTTGTTCGCGTGCGCAAAGTCGACAATAGAAGATCTAGTCTCAAAATGCCTAGAATGTCAAATTTTTGCTCTCGGGCCCAGTTAAAACAGGGCATCGATATAAGCGTCGATAATTTCTAGTAATTTACCGATGCTCATACCGACGCAACTGTGCTGACACGTTCATTGGCTAGTCGGTTTTCCAAAATGTTTCGAGGGTCATACCGATGCCAACGCATGACTGTCGGTATGGCGAACGTCGGTATACCCTTGATATGTTGTAGTGTAGATGATTCAAGTTCTAAATCCATGTCTGATTATGAGTTTCACATTGATTTCTCAATATGTTCCATGCTTCACAAGCCTTCATAGTGCATTGAATGAGAGTTGAAACACTATCAGTAGCACTTGTAACTAGAATATAGAGTGCATTTGTGTTTCTACATTTCCAAGCACATAGAAGATGGGCATCAGGAGGAATCATTTGACTAAGATTATTTGGTCAGGTGTTTCTTGGGGCTCATACATCAAGTTTACCTTCCATGAAGGTAAACTTGATGGTAATTCATACCATCAAGTTTACCTTCCATGAAGGTTGGTGGTCATATCCACAAGGTTAGAATGGTTGGCATCATTGTTTCTCTTTCTTTTGCTCCACCTACTCTTATTGATGAACCACCTTGATTCCCAATCATAGATGATGATCATGCAACAGAATAAGCTTCAACAAAGTCTTCATTAATATTTGGAGTAATGTACTCCTTTTTCCCAAAACTTTGGAGCAAAATTACTTAGGTATGACCTTCAAGAATCTTCTTGAATTTTCCTCATATCACTCAGATTTATCTCAAACACATTCAGAGATTTGAAGTTACAAGGATCCAAAAATCATTTGTGGGCCTCCAATCGCATGCAGTTTTATCCCATATGTTGAGAAAGAAGGCATAGAAGAGGGGTATAAGAGTAAAGATCTGCTTTTACTACTCATAACTTCAAGGGAGCTAGAGTGTGAGTTGCACTTATCTCTCTATTCAGATTTTGAGGGCACACGTGGGCCCACCTCTTGACCACCCATGTGGGTGGTTGGGGGGAGCTCCTTAGAGGGGGGTTCTATAGGAGCTCTCTAAATGTATCCTTTGGGATATGTCTACTCCATTTTCTTTAGTTGGACAATAGCTTATCTTCACAAGCCCATCCTTGATCAACTCATGCAGATAGTGATGCTGAATTTATACGTGCTTAGTACGCGCATTGAAAATAGGATGCTTGGTGATGGCCATGCAACTTTGGTTGTCACACTTCAATCTTTTAGCCTCTTGTCCCAATATTCCTATGTGTTATAGGATCCTTCTCAACCATACTGATTCACATACTACATGTTGATTTGCACTCAACTTGAGTAGAAGATAATGCTAGTATAGTCAGTTGCTAATTAGTGATCCAAGAGAAAATCCCATATCCTAAAGAAAAGAACTATCCAGGTATTGGTTTTTTGGTATCAAAATCTCTCCCAATCTAAATGATAATATCCAACTAGAGAAGATCTTTCTTCATAGAGAATACCATAATTAGTGGTTCCTTTCACATACCTAAGTATCCACATGCTTGCTTCTAATGTGCCTGACAAGGCTTATTAGAGAACCTTCTTACTACTCCAATAGCATAGGAGATATCTAGTCTGCTATTAAACAAGTAGATGAGACTTCCAACTAATTTCCACCTCCAATATCCATTGGAGGTGAAATATCTTTAATACATAATTTTGTTTTGACCTCCCTCCATAGTTGTAGAAATCTCCTTGCAATCCTCCATACCAAATGCCTTCAAAATATTTCTTGCATACTTTTGTTGAGAGATGAAAATCTTCCCTAGTTCTTGTCATACTTCAAGGCCTAAGAAATTATGCATTAAGCCTAGGTCCATCATTAAACTCAGGGCATCTTCATTTGTTGAAGGAGATCATCATCAGTTCTTGAAATCACAAGGTCATCTACATAGAGTAGAATCACAATCGTCTTTCCTCCTCTCTTTAGAACACACAAGTTAGCACCAAAAGCTCCAGGGGGCTTGTTTCAGCCCATATAATGCCTTCTTTAGCTTACATGGTTTGTTCCGAAATAAAGAGTGTCAAACCCTAGTTGTTGAGACACATATGCCTCCTTCTTAAGGTATCCATTCAAGAATGGTGATTTGGCATCCATGTGATAGACTGGCCATCCTTTATGCATAGGCATAACTAGTACTACTCGGATAGTAGTCATCCTTGTAGTTAGGGAAAATTATTCACAAAATCCAATCCATTCAACTTCTCAGTAGCCCTATGCAACAAGTCTAGCTTTGTACTCTTCCAAAGTACCATCAACCTTGTACTTTGGCTTCAAACCCCACTTGGTGCCAACAACTTTGTGCATACGGGGTCAATCTGCTAGCTCCCAAGTTACATTTTTAATGATATCATCGTATTCTATTTGCATGGCAGCCCTCAAATTTAGATCGTGGAGTTTCTCTTCCACATTTGTTCATTTCTTTGCTTGTTCTTGAATGATCTCAGCCATCAAGGTTGTGTGTACAAATTACAATATGGGTGCTCACCCTTCTTTGCTCCTCTATTCTTTGTGATTGCCTTGGCCCATTTGCAACATGTTCTAGTGGCTATGCGATGGGGTTTGTAGAACCAAGGAGCTGCCTCACCCAATGTGGCAATGGTTTTTTGGCTTGGGTGACGACAAGTGGGTGACTTTCAGACTCAACATTTGAAGATAATTCTTCCTTCTCTTGTGTAGAAGGGGTAGATCTTTGCCCAGGTTCATAGTGGATTTTTCCTTCACTTGATGATAAAGTGGGAGCTCTTTTTTCCTCCTCAAGTGCATGTGGTTGCTCCTTCTTAACCACCACATTGTGACTCCTCATGATCTTCTTAGCCTCTAGGTTGTAAAACGTGTAAGCCTTCTTATCCTTGTTGTACCCTAAGAAGCTACATATGATGCTTTTGGTTGAAGCTTATCTCTCTTCTTATCTAGAACATGTATAATATAAGATTCACTTCCAACTACTTTTAAATGGGAAACAAATAGATTTTTACTAGTGTAGGCCTCTTGTGGAGTCTTTCCATCAACTACCTTGATGTAGCTTTGATTCAAGATGTGGATAGTAGTATTGACAAAATGGAGCCCCAATTGATTTGACAGACCTTTTCCCTTAAACATGCACTTTGCCATGCCCATGATCATGCAATTGTGATGCTTTGCAACACCATTTTGTTGGGGGCAATGTGCCACAATGAGTTGATGCTTGATTCCTTTACTCTTGAAAAAATCTTCAAACTTTCTTGATGTAAAATCACCACCACCGCTCATCTAGAATATCTTCATCTTCTTTCCTATTTTAGTTTCGACAAGTTGAAGCCATTCTTTAACTTTTACAAAAGCTTGAGCCTTATCAAAAAGAAAGTACACACATATCTTCTTGCTAGCTGCCGATGAGTAACATGAAGTAGGAAGATTCTCCCAAGGCATGTGTAGGTATTTTTCTGCACAAGTCAACATGCACCGGCTCTATATGATAGCTTGCTATGTTCTTGCTTTCTTGTGGAAATTCCCTCCTCTGTTGCTTGCTCATCATGCAATCTTCACATGGTTCGTTCATCTGCGTAATTGATGGTAGGTGTGAAACCATACCCCTATGATGCATCTCCTTTAGTATAGGGTATCCAATATGGTTGAATCTCTCATGCCATAACTTACTTATGACCACACTTGTAGTGGTTGTAAGAATAGAAAACTCATACAAGTTGTTCCTCCTTATGCCAATCCCAACAAAATTGTTGTTACCATCCATAATCTTAGCTCCTCTTTTATTGAAAGATACTACATGACCTTGATCAGTTATAGAAGCTAGTAAAAGAAAATTTGTTTGATTTGTGGAACGTAAAAAACATTTGAAAGATTTTTCATATCCCCATGAGAATTAATGGAAGAAATTGTACCTTCACCCTTTGTAGAAAATCTTGCATTGCTACCTAGCTTTATAGTGATGGGTTCCTTTAGAGGTTGTAAGGAACTATAAAGCTCTTTTGTGATCATCATGTGAAGAGAGGCACCACTATACAACACCCATGAGTCATCTATTCCTGAATCTTCAGTCAAGGAGCATACCTTCTCTATTGTAATAAATGACTAAGGCTCTATTTCTTTAGTCTTGGCAGACTCCTTGCCCTCGCCACCTTTTGAAGATCTTGATCTCTAGGTTGAATTTTCTTCAACTAATAGGCCCACCAAGAGAAGGATGGCCAAAAAATTCATACAATGTTGAATGTATATGATGCATTTATAATAGAGATGTAAAAACTAAAGGACTACACATGTATAGTACATATAAGAATTTCAAAGATGTTCAAAGCTTATTTGGAAAGTTTTCGAAAATAAACATTAGATCAATGAAACTTTTGGGTTTTCATTCTCCCATGGAGGCAATTCTTTTCAAAAACGAGTGAGGCTCCGAATCGGTAGTGTGTAATGACCTACTTTACTAGGGTCATTTTTATGCATAGTGGACATCTACATACATCTAAAGGTGCCTTTATAACATCATTTTTTAAGAAAGAAATTAAGATTTTTGGTTGAGTTTCTATGGTACCTTAGGCAAGATTATGTGCCCATGGAGCGCTTTATTTGGAATGTTAAAGCAGAAATACAAGAGAAGCACATGAGTTGATTGGAAAAACGCAATGATCAAATTATTGAATGATACCAATTTAGAAGAAAGACAGATATTCTGACATTGTCTACAATAAAAGACAAAGGAGGAATTGAAAAATAAGCTTACAAATTGTTCAAAGTTGATGGCGACATCAAAGATTGAGGGGGAGGATGTTGAGTGAAGAATTTTATAGAGCCCTCATATTTCTTTGTAAATATATTTGAAAACTAGACTTAGAAAGATCTACATTTTGTAAAACTTGGGAACTCTTCCTTAAGATATACCTTGGAGCTTTGTACAAAATTGTTGAGTCATTAAATAAGCCAAGATAGTAGTTTTGGCACCTTGAAGTTGAGAACTTTAGGGAAAATAGTTCATTTTTGGAAAGGTTTATAAGTCATTGATGTGATGTTTGAAGGAGACTTGAAGTCATTTTTATTCATTCACTATTGAGAATAGAGCTCTCTTCTTGGTTGTCATCTTTTCTCTTGTGTTGATTCCTTGATAAGATCTTTTGTGTGGATTTTTGTGTGTTGTTTGATGAATCTTCTCAACTAGAATGATTTTACACTTGTATTTGATATCATTGATGAATTTATGTATGAGTTTATCATTGACTAATATTTATTGGAGAAGATTGACAATTTTGAAAAGGCTTCATTCTTGAATTTTATTCAAGATACAAAAGTTTGATACTATACTTGGATCCTACATGAAAAATAACATGGATTAGACGCTTGGTCCACTAATGATCGTTGAGATATGATCACTAAGTTTCAACTGTGAAATCTTAGAAAGTCGTGTTTTTTCTACTTTTACATTTCTTTCAAAATATGATGATCTCATGTATAATTTTGCTTTATTCTTGTGTGAATGGTTAATGTGTAATTTACTGCATTAGTCTTTGAACAACAATTTGGTTAAGTCATCCTTGGATTGACAATTTGACAAAGTTTCTTGAACCATTGAAGAAGAAGGTGAATCAAGTCACTCAATCTAGAATGAGACAGATGTTCTAATAATGAGGAAATGAAACAATGCATTTATGTGTGTATGTGTGTGTCTTTATGTGTGTATGTTTTTATGTATGTGTATGCATATATGTATATGTGTGAATGTATGTATGTATGTGTGTGTGTATGTTGTTGGAGTTTATTGACCTCCAAAATATAGCAAGAAGTAGGTGGAACCCCCTAGGAACAAGTTGACCTTCTCACAAACTTCATCACAGAAAACCAGTCATGCTTGCAGAGCTTACTATTCTCTAATGGATTAGAATTTTCTAAAACTGTTTTAACCACATATACTAGACTCCAAGAGCTTCCCAATGAGCCAAAGAACACTCAATTTGGATAAATACACAAGGCGATATGACCTCTGCAAGTTTGAGGTTTAATGGAGACCTTCAACAGAGGTGAAACCAGAGAACACACACTACTTGCAGAGCGTACTGCTCTCAGCTTACACATTTAATGGTTATGCAAATTTAGAGGAAGAAAGTAGACAGTAAGAGCTTTCCAATGAGCTATCAAACATGTAATTTTGATATATAGTGAGGGAGATACAAGCTCTGCAATCTCTGCATAAAAACTACAGCAGCATAGAGATACACATATGCCTCTCTTGGACTTCCCACAAGATCACGACTTCTCTCCTCTTTTTATAGCATGGGAAACTAATCTAAAACCTTCCTAATACATCTAAATTCGTGGTAGACACTTGGGTGGAGATATTACATGACTCAAGTGCTCAAATAAGCAAAGTATTGATGGACTTTGAGAACTAGCCACATCGACCTTCCACTAGGACACCACTGCAGCTCCCTTGTGACTCACTAATTTGACTCACCATGTTCTAGAACTCATGTGGTATTTTTGCTATATTTTATGAATAATATGAGCCTTCTTGAAGTATTTTAAGACTTCCCAAAGGTATTTACATAATTTGAAACTTGTACCCTACATAAAACAAATGTTCACAACATTCTCCCTCTCAAGTTTCAAAGGGTATTTCCTTCATGCCAAGAATATAGTTGAATCTTTGAAGCTTCGGTCCATCCAAGGATTTGGTGAAGATATCTGCAACTTGATTCTTTGTTCCCACAAAAGAAACTTGTACTTCATTGTTTATGGCCTTCTCTCGAACATAATGATAGTGAACCTCTATATGCTTTGTTCTAGCATGAAAGATAGGATTTGAGGTCATATGAATGCTACTCAAGTTATCCCCATATATCAGTGGTACATCAACCTGCACATTTGAGTCATGAAACAACTTTTTAAACCACATAACTTCAGTAGTAGCCAATGGTAAACTTCTATACTCAGCCTCTGTAGAAGATAAAGCAACTGTAGGCTGTTTCTTTGAACTCCATGTTAATGTCTTGTCTCCTGCTATTACCACATATCCACTTGTGGATCTTCTGTCATCTTTGCTTCCAACCCAATCTGCATCACTAAAGACTTTAAGAGTTAGATCAGCATCATGACTATAAAATAATCCTTCTTTCATGGTACCTTTCAAATACCTAAGCACTCCTTTCGCTGCATGCATATGAGGTACTCTAGGTTCATGCATAAACTGTGACAATACTCCCACTGCATAGCATATATCAAGTCTAGTTTTTGTTGCATAACTCAAAGATCCTACCATGGATCTATACACATTCATATCATGCAACTCATCACCTTCCTTTGCAGTCAACTTTACATTACATTCCATTGGAGTAGAAACAAATTTACATTCCTGCATACCAAACCTTTTCAACATATCACATATATACTTTCTCTGTATCAACCACATACCTTCATCGCCATACACAATTTCAATCCCAAGAAAGTATCTAAGCAAACCAAGATCTGAAATTTTAAATTCCTTTCCCAAATTACCTTTTATCTCATCAATTGCTTTTGCATCATTCCCTGTAATCAACAAGTCATCCACATAAATGCATACATAGACACACATGCCATCTACATGTTTTACATAAAGTGAAGGATCAGCATGACTCGCTGTGTATCCTTGCAGCATAAGATACTTTACCAACCTTGCATTCCATGCCCTTGGTGCCTGCTTAAGACCATACAATGCCTTCTTTAACCTGCATACATGATTAGGACATTTTGCATCCACATAACCATCTCGTTGTGACATATACACTTCTTCATTTAACTCCCCATTAAGAAAGGCATTCTTTATATCGAGTTGATATATATTCCACCTTTTACTTGCAGCTAAAGCCAACAAAGTTCTCACCGTTGCCATGTTTGCTACTAGACTAAATGTCTCCTCATAGTCCAATCCTTGAGTTTGATTATATCCTTTTGCTACAATTCTAGCCTTATATCTTGACACACTACCATCACTATTTCTTTTAATCTTAAAAACCCACTTGCAACCAATTACCTTTCGCTTTGGTGTCTTTGGAACTAAATTCCAAGTCTTGTTATCCTGTAGTGCTTCCATTTCTTCTCTCATTGCTTTCTCCCGCTTTTCATCTCCTTTTGCCTCATCATAACATGTGGGTTCATTTTCCTACTCAACTTTTGTCATAAAAGCATAATGAGTATTCATGAAAGATTCATAGGTATACCTTTGAGGTTGCTTACTCACTCTTGAAGTTCTTCTTACCTCCAACGTAGATGCTCTTCCTTTCTTATTACGAACCTTTGATGATTCTCCATAGTCACATACATCACTAATTTCCTCTCCTTTATCATTAACTTCAACAAGTTTGAGTTTACCTTTACTTTTAACACTAGGAGGTGAATCTTGCCTTAATCTTCCATTGAAAGGTAGCTCTCTTTCTTCATCCAAACCGCTTTTCTCATCACTTAAACTTCTTGTGGGCTGAGTTAAGCACTCATCTCCTTCACCTGTATCTTCTTCATCTTCATTTATGACCTGCAAACTTTTCTTATCTACATACCATGAAAGTGATTCATCAAAATTTACATCTCTTGAAACAACCACCTTATTGGTATGAGGATTATAACATCTATATCCTCTTTGAGTATCTGCATAACCAATAAATATACACTTTTTTGATTTCACATCAAGTTTTGATCTCACTTCACTAGGTACATGTACATAACATACACAACCAAATACTTTCAAATGACTTACACTTGGTTTCCTTCCATGCCATACCTCATATGGTGTCAAATGATGAACTCCAGCAGTAGGTACTCTATTCATAATGTACACACTTGTGCTAACAGCTTCAGCCCAAAAAGAATTAGGCAAACACATATCATTTAGCATGCTTCTAGATACTTCTGCTATGATTTTGTTTCGTCTTTCTGCGACTCCATTTTGTTGTGGAGTATACATGCATGTAACTTCTCTTTTGATACCTTCATCATACAAAAAATCAATAAAAGCTTGAGAGAAATACTCTCCCCTTCCATCGGATCTTAGCTTCTTAACATATCTTCCTGTTTGCTTCTCGACAAATGATTTAAAATTTTTGAAACAATCAAAGACTTCACTCTTATGTTTAATGAAATACACAAATGTCATTCTACTATGATCATCAATGAATGATACATAGTACTTATTACCAACCAAGGATGCCTCTTTAGTAGGACCCCATATGTCCGTGTGTATAAGTTCTAGCAATCCACTGCTTACATAGCTTGAATGCTTGAAAGGTTGTCTACTCTACTTACCCATTTGACATGCTTCACATAGATGCACCATATGTTGCTTAGTAAGATCAGGTAATCCTTCAACAATCCTCTTCTTTGATAGCTCCTTTAACCTGTGTACATTCATGTGTCCAATCCTTTTGTGCCATAGATCAAGCTCTGCTATTCGATGTATACCATAAGAGAAATAGTTTGTATGATTTGGGTTTACCTTGAATGTAAACGATCTACCTTGTTTTTGACCTCTAGCAATTAACCTCCTTTGCTTTGGATCCTCAATGAAGCAACCTGCATGATTAAATCTTATTTGCAAACCTTTTTCTACCATTTGACCAACTGACATCAAATTCTTAGTGATCATTGGCACATAAAGTACATCCTTCAAGCAATTTGTCTTGCTCTTATTCTGCATAACAACATCTCCAACCTGCATAATCTTATGTGTTGTATCATCTCCTGTTTCAACATGACCTTTACATGAAGGATTATGCATATTAGAAAACCATGAAGCATCATGTGACATATGATTAGAGCAACCACTATCTACATACCATACATCACTATTGCAATTCATCTTAGTTTCTACATTCATCATAAGAAGAGAATCATAATCATCACTTTTACCTTCAACTGCATAATTTCCTTGTTGTTTACCTCTTCTTGAATAGCGTCCTCTTTGATTACCACCTTGATTATTTTCATTTTGATAACAATCTTTGGCATAGTGTCCATACCTTCCACATATATAGCAATTGTTGTTATCTTCACTCCTTTGTCTTTGATTGTAGTTGTAGTTGCCTCTCGTACCTCTCACGCTTGATCTTCCTCTTCCTCTTGTGTTGAAGAAGCCACTTGAAGTCCCTTGATCATCGCTCCTTCTTCCTGGACCTCTATTTGAACCTCTTCTTCCTCTGTTTCCACCTCTTGATGATCCTACATAAAGAGCTTGTCCTTGAGATCCTTTTTGATTTGAAGTAGAGCCATTTAGATTCATCTCCTCCGTGACCATAAGAGCAACAAGCTGATCAAAGTCTGGTAATTCTCCTCTAACATAAACTGAAGTAATGAATGGTTTCCATCTCTTATCATCCTTGAGTCTGTTGAGAGTATGTGCAACCAAGTCGTCGTCCTCCACATGAGCTTGAATTGATCCTAGTTGATCTGCAATCTCTTTAACCTTCAACAAGTAATCATTGACCGATGTCCTTGTATCTTTCTTTATGTTATTCAACTCATTTTTGAGTTGAATCTTCCTTGCTCTTGTACCTGTAGCATACAACCTTTCCAATGCAAGCCAAACATCTCTACTTGTGTCTAGATCTTGTATGTGTCCTACCATTGAATCTTGAATATTTTGTGATAAAATGAATGTAACCCTTTTGTCTCTTTCATTCCAAAGTCTAAACTCCCTCAATTGTTGTTGATTTGGATCCTCTGGTAATATAGGTTTGATATCCGTTCCATCAATCAAACCATACAAGCCTCTACCTTGCAAGTATGCTGTGATTCTAAATCGCCATGCTTGATAGTTCTCTTATCAAGCTTCTCTATTTGTGCATGTTGATCGCCCATTGTGTAAATACTAAACTTCCTCCTTTAACCCTCCTTTTGGATATATGTGATAAGAAGAAGTATGAGATTTACCTTTGTAATAAAGTCTATGCGCCTTTCTTTGCTTGGATGTTGCTTGAGATGCTTCCTTGCTATCTCCTTCTACCTTTGTGTAGTATCGATGATGAACCGCTACTCCAATAGCTTCAAATTCTTCATCAAGGTATTATAACCTTCTCCAAGCTTCAATTCCTTGCTCTCATACCAATTTTGGAGTTTATTGACCTCCAAAATATAGCAAGAAGTAGGTGGAACCCCCTAGGAACAAGTTGACCCTCTCACAAACTTCATCACAGAAAACCAGTCATGCTTGTAGAGCTTACTATTCTCTAATGGATTAGAATTTTCTAAAACTGTTTTAACCACATATACTAGACACCAAGAGATTTCCAATGAGCCAAGGAACACTCAATTTGAATAAATACACAAGGAGATATGACCTCTGCAAGTTTGAGGTTTAATGGAGACCTTCAGCAGAGGTGAAACCAGAGAACACATACTACGTGCAGAGAGTACAGCTCTTAGGTTACAAATCCAATGGTTATGAAAATTTACAGGAAGAAAGTAGACAGTAAGATCTTTCAAATGAGCTATCAAACATGTAATTTGGATATATAATGAGGGAGATACAAGCTCTGCAATCTCTGCATAAAAAACTACAACAGCATAGAGATACACATATGCCTCTCTTGGACTTCCACAAGATCACGACTTCTCTCCTCTTTTTATAGCATGGGAAACTAATCTAAAACCTTCCTAATACATCTAAATTCGTGGTAGACACTTGGGTGGAGATATTACATGACTCAAGTGCTCAAATAAGCAAAGTATTGATGGACTTTGAGAACTAGCCACATTGACCTTCCACTAGGACACCACTGCAGCTCCCTTGTGACTCACTAATTTGACTCACCATGTTCTAGAACTCACGTGGTATTTTTGCTATCTTTTATGAATAATATGAGCCTTCTTGAAGATTTTGAAGACTTCCCAAAGGTATTTACATAATTTGAAACTTGTAACCTACATAAAACAAATGTTCGCAACATATGTTTGTGTATGTTTATGTGTGTATGTATTTGTATGTGTGTGTTTATGTGTGTATATGTGTGCGTGTGTGTGTATGTATGTGTATGTGTATGAGTGTATGTATCTATGTTGGTCTACGTATGTATGAGTGTATGAATTTGCGTGTACATGTGTAAAAATATAAACAAAGTGAATAAATAAAAGAAAAAATGCAATTTAATGGGAAATTTTTTGCATAGATATGAAGGTCTATGTGTGTAAAATATCAAGATATGAAGGTATATGTGTAAAATATGAAGATTTAAAATCTTTGTGTGAAAGAGAAAGGGAGTGAGTGAAAGAGTGAAAAAATGAATAAAATGAGCTGACTTATCTCTAATGTTTTGCATGCACTCTCAAATTTGCGATTCAAGAAGTTCCGCACGCTGTTGTAGGTTTTATTTTGTATAATTTTATTGGTATGGTAATATAATGAGTAATATAGCGATGGAACATATATCCCGCACATTGCAAAAATCGTCGCCCATGGATATACCTATGTCCATCATTTTTAGTTCATTTTGTGTCTCTCAAGAACTCTCGATTCTGTTGTAATGAAAATGATGAATACATCAAAGAATGAGAGAGAACAGAAACAAAAAAGATTTCCTTGATGTTTTCCTGTGTAAGACGCAAGAAAAAAGTCACCATATGAAACATGAAGAATAATAAAATATTGGGTGTGAGCGGGATGCAAAACATCCCACACTTTGGCACAATCTTGGAGTTGCTCTTCAAACATGCAACAATGATCACGAAATACCTCATCTACAATCACCCTTTTGTATGGTGGCATTGGCAGCAACACTCACAGAGCTCGCATGGATGAAGCGCACACAAAATCACTTCGGGGGAATGTCAGATATGTACATTGATAGATACATCGATACACCTCATATTAAAACGTTTTCGAGTAATTACATCAGTTTTTACGCATTAAAATGTGTTTGATACATGTCTTAAATGTTAACGCAGCTATGGCGGGCAGCTATGGCATCATATACAGACACACGACGACGATAGAAAATTATCGACTTCCAGAGAGAACAAAATTCTACAATGCGCGACAGCAGCGGCGTTTGTTTCATGGCGGTGAAGTATTCTATTACTATTTTAGTTTTTTATGTTTTTACATCATTTGACACATCATCAATTCTCCCCCTCAAGCTCAGAATGAGCTTGAATACAAAACGAAAGATATACATATGTCCATACAAGATGAAATAACATGAAATGAAATCTAGATACAAACTAAAGCTTTCTAACTCCTAAAGCTTCTTTGAAGTAGATGAACTTTTCTTTCGAAAGAGATTTGGCGAAGATATCCGCCACTTGTTCTCCAATGTTGATGTGAATCAGCTCCACTTCTCCTTCGATGACCTTCTCACGAACAAAGTGATAATGAACTTCGATGTGCTTCGATCTCGCATGATAAACTGGATTCTTCGATAGCATAATGCTGCTCACATTGTCACAGTAGATGACCACCTTTCCGTCGATGTAGACTCCCATGTCTTTGAGTAGGTACTTTATCCATGTTGCTTCACAAACGGCTTGTGTAATGCCTCTATATTCAGCTTTGGTACTTGACAAAGCAACAGTTGGTTGCTTCTTGCTACTCCATGAAATGATTGCACTTCCAAGCGAAAATGAAAATCCACTTGTTGACCTTCGATCCATGACATTTCTTGCCCAATCGGCATCTGTGTATGCATATATACATGGATGAACTTTTCTCTCATAAAACAAACCAAAATTACATGTTCCTTTCACATATCACAATATGCGCCGCACTGCATCCAATGGTTTATGCATAAACTGACTTACCAAACCAACTGCAAAACTCAAATCCGATCTTGTCTTCGTTACATAAATCAAACTTCCAACCATTTTCCTATACATATTTGCATCATGCAAGTACTTTCCATCATCCATAAGCTTAACATTAGCATCAAGTGGCGTGTCAACAGTTTTGCAAGCACTCATACCAAATCTCTCAAGCATTTCCAACATATAATTATGTTGTATCATCCAAATTCCTTCTTTCATTGAAATTAATTCAATTCCCAAAAAGTATTTTAGCTCTCCCAAATCCGACATCAAAAATTCAGATTTTAGTTGCTTTTTCAAATCAGCAATCCTCTTCTCATCATTGCTAGTAATGATCAAATCATCGACATAGATCACTAGTAGAATCGTTTTGCTTCCTTGATTCCATACAAAGAGTGAATAATCAGCCTTCGATTGCATAAATTTCAGATCCAACAACTTCTTAGTGAATCGTTCACACCATGCTCTTGGAGCTTGTTTCAAACCATAAAGCGCTTTCTTCAACTTGCATACAGAGTCAGGATACTTTGGATGCACATAACCTTCTGGTTGCTGCATATAGACTTCCTCATGCAATTTTCCGTTCAAGAATGCATTCGTAACATCCATTTGATATAATTTCCAATTGTTCATAGCAGCCCATGCAATCACGCTTCTTATCGTTGTCATTTTCACCACTAGACTAAACGTTTCATGATAATCCAATCCATATACTTGTGCATATCCTTTTGCAACTAAACGCGCTTTAAATCTTTCCAATGAACCATCACTTTTGCACTTCACTTTGTATAACCATTTACATCCAATAACTTTCTTATTAGGTGGCAATTTCACTAAATCCCATGTATCATTCTTCTTGAAAGCATTCATCTATCATCCATTGCTTTGCACCAATCTTCACTTTGTGACGCATCATGAAAATTCTTTGGTTCCTCATGCTTAATTCTTTCTGTCATGTATGCATAATGAAGATTCATAGACTTATTGTATAGATTCAATCTATCCACATGATGTTTTACTCTTGTAGATCGTCTCAAAGGTTCTTCATGTGTCTCTTTCCTTGCATGTGGGGGAACATATTTTTCCTTCATATTTTTCAACGTGCCAGGCGTAACTATCTCATCTTCAATATCTGAATCAGAGTACTTTCATATTTTTCCTTTCTCCTTTCTTCTTGCATAGACCTTTGCATTTTCACTCCATGATGTTTCAGGTGTAGGAAACTCATATGAACCATAGTCATGACTCTCTTCATGATCAAAATTCCTACGACTTGTTCCTGGCTCATCATGAACATTATGCATAGAATCATCCATATCATTCTCTATCACATCCATGTCTGTGGGTGCATACCATGATGCTTTTTCATCGAATATAACATCTCTACTCACTATACATTCTTTTGTAATAGGATTATAACATCGATATCCTTTGTTCTCTTTTGAGTATCCAACAAATATACACTTTTCAGATTTTTCCTCAAACTTATGTCTCAACTGACTAGGCACATGCGCATAACAAATACTTCCAAAAACTCGTAAATAGCTAACCTTAGGCTTATGCTTCCATAGCCTCTCATAAGGTGTGAGATCATGAACCATGCCTGTGGGAGCTCTATTTATAACATGCACAACCATATGACAAGGTTCTGCCCAAAACATATCTAGCATGTTCTTTTCATTCAACATGGCTCTAGCAACTTCCTCTATCACACGATTTTTACGTTCTGCACCACCATTTTGCTGTGGTGTGTATCTACAAGATAATTGCCTTCTGATTCCATGATCACTTAGGTATTGATCAAATTCTCTTGAGATATATTCTCCCCCTAAATCTGATCGTAGGCATTTTATATACATTCCCAATTGCTTTTCAACCATATTTTTGAATCTCACAAAGCACTCAAAGACTTCACTCTTATGCTTCAAGAAGTAAATCCATGTATATAGGCTATAATCGTCAACGAATATCAAGAAATATAGTGAGCCACCAACCGATTTTGTTCTAGCAGGTCCAACCACATCACTATGTATTAGTTCTAGTGGTCTCCTTCTGTGCATTTCTCTTCTTGGAAACTTCATACGTTGATGTTTTCCAAATATGCATGCTTCACAAATTCTTTCAAAGTTAGGTGACCAAATCTTGGTAGTCCACGCACTAACATTTGCTTTTCCATGGACTTCAATTTTCTCAAATTGATATGACCAATTCGTTTATGCCATAATTCAACTATATCTGAGTATTTACTATTCTTAGCATACATGTTCTCATAAAGGGGTGTACCTGTTGGAGCAAGTCTATGACAAGCCTAAGTATTGGCTTGAGTCCCACAAAGTCTTAGAAGAAGCTTTAAAAAGAAGACTATGTAAAGTTCACTTGTGAACTACCTCTTGTAATTTTTTGAAGAGTTTACTTAATGTAAAAGTAAGAGAATCTTAAGTGGTTGAGTCCACATGATCAAAAAGGGAAAGAGGAGCCACGAATTCGTGATTTGTGGTAGGTAGAGAATCAAATCAATCATTGATTGATTGGAGAGTGATTGAGGGAAGTTAGCCTCCCAAACTCAACTATAAATAGATGGCAGTTTTAGTCGTGGTTAGAAAGACCTATGTGAAGACCTCCAAGAGCTGAGCTTTATGCCATATCAAGGTGTGATTACAAGGCACACATTTTTCTGCTCACTGGTCTCAAACTGTAGCAGCCCGTGAAAATCGGGATGATGTCATCACTTGTTAAAACTCATTCTCAATGTGTGGTTTATTATTTTTGATGCGATTACTCTTAAAAGTTATCTCTTTAAGTTACTTAGACTTCCCCAAGAGGAATTAAGCTAATTGCTGCTGTGCTCAGAGAATTATGTAAAACACTGGACAGGTGTATGAACCAAGAATAGCAAATTTTCACCTCTGAGCTAACTCCAACTTATCTGTTTTGATCTATCTTTTTGAGAGTGATCTTCCAAGGTACATAGGGTGTCTAATACATCCATTGGCAAGCTAAAAGGGCCCACCATATACTCATGGAGTTCATTTGGCTGGTGTAGATCAAGGATTTTGCAACACCTCTTCATCTTCAAGCACATACCTATCCATCTCTTCACAGTGGTATCAGAGCAAGGTTGGACAACATGGCAGATGGATTTCCTTCATCAATTGACAAATTGGAGGTAACTACTCAGCTTGGTCATTAAGAATGGAAGCCTATCTCCAAGGTAGAAGTTTATATGGTTATGTGGCTGGAGATGAAGTTATGCCAAGTTTCAGGAACAAAAGTCAACCAACACAAGAAGAGCAAGAAAGATTGAGCACATGGTGCTCCAAGGATGCACTTCCAAGGTCTTATCTCCTCAACTCTATCTTAGAGTTTTTGTTGCCTCACATTAGGAGTTGTAAGACATCTCAAGAAGTGTGGGATGCACTTGAAGCTTTCTTTTCTTCAAGTACCAAAGCTAGGAAGCATCAACTATGGCTGGATTTCACAACTCTCAAGAAGGCTCCCAAACAAAATGTGACTGATTTTGTCACAAAGCTCAAGGACATAGCGGATCAGTTGGGAAGCATTGGAGAGGTAATAGATGAAGAGCAAATTGTAAGGCAGGTCATCAATGGCTTGAAGGCAGATGACAAGTGGGAAGCATTCACCACAGCTATGGATTTGTACATGGACATACATGTACCTGATTTCAATACACTGATTGGACAACTACTTACTCAAGAGGCAAAGCTTATAAAAAATGGAGAAAGCTCTAAAGGTAATCAATCTTCAGCTTTATACACTGATAAAAGCAAGTCCAAAGATAACACAGGAAAGGCAAAGAAAGTGGATGATGAAGCAGGTACATATCAAGCTAACTATGCAAGTAGAGGAAGACATGGCAGAGGTAGAGGAAGAGGAGGTAGACAAGGCAGGGGGAGATCCCAAGACTCCAACTCATGTTCTATTTGTGGACTAACTAATCATACAACTGAAAATTGCTTTAGGAATTCCAGGAATCAAAGAGGCAGAGGATACAATAGACGAAGTTATGGCTACTCAAGAGGAAGGTTCAACAACTACAATGGCAACTACAACAACTACAATCATTCAAACTATCAAGGAGGCTACAAAGGAAGGAGAGACTACAATAACTACACAGAAGACTCAAACAAAGAGGATTCATTATTGATCATGAACATGGCTATGCCACAAGGTAAATCTGATGAGCATGTTTTCTACATAGATTCAGGTTGTTCAAATCATGTGGCAGGAAATCTGGCACTCCTATCAGATTTAGAAGATCCAAGGAATAAGCATGAGGTACAAACAGGAGATGATACAAAACATCCTGTGGAGAAAATAGGCAATGTCAAAGCACCTGATGGAAACATCAACCTACTCAGTTAGGTACTCTATGTCCCTACCATTACAAAGAATTTGATAAGTGTTGGGCAGATAGTAGAGAAAGGGTTGCAAGTCAGGTTCACAAAAGCAGGAGCATTTGTTGAAGATCCAAGTCAAGGATTCAGAAGAATTGCAAAAGGTGAAAAGACAGGTAGATTGTTCACATTTGAATTACAAGACACTAGAAACATTTGTGAAGAGATGGATAGGTATGTGCTTGAAGATGAAGAGGTGTTGCAAAATCCTTGATCTACACCAGCCAAATGAACTCCAGGAGTATATGGTGGGCCCTTTTAGCTTGCCAATGGATGTATTAGACACCCTATGTACCTTGGAAGATCACTCTCAAAAAGATAGATCAAAACAGATAAGTTGGAGTTAGCTCAGAGGTGAAAACTTGCTATTCTTGGTTCATACACCTGTCTAGTGTTTTACATAATTCTCTAAGCACAGCAGAGATTAGCTTAATTACTCTTGGGGAAGTCTAGGTAACTTAAAGAGCTAACTTTCAAGAGTAATCTCATAAAAAATAATGAACCACACACTGAGAATGAGTTTTAACAACTGATGACATCATCCCGATTTTCACGGGCTGCTATAGAAATAGACCAGTGAGCAGAAAAATCATTATAACTCAAAATTTAGAAATCCAATGATTATGAAAATTTGTATGCTTATATTAGACAGTAAGCTGAATCCAACAAACTTCAAATCACTGAATTTGGGTAAGTAACCACGGAGAAGCACGTCTGACAAGATGAGTGAAAAAGTCGGGTACCTGACAGAGAAGTGAAAATGCACAGACCCTGTTGACTTCAAATGAACATAACTGAAGATGGCAACATCCAAATGACATGAAAATTTGTGAGAATATATTAAACTTATAGAGCTAACTTTACCAAGTTAAATCACTGAAAATGATGCACCAAGCTCAGAGAAAACATCTCTGCAAGCTGACTGAGAAAAACTGAGAGTAATGGCAGTGAGTAGTACACTTCACAAGAACATGGAAAGATGAACTCAAATAATCATGAAAATGGAAGTATATTGCTTGTACAATACAATGACTTACTGATACATATGTGTGCCTTGTAATCACACCTTGATATGGCATAAAGCTCAGCTCTTGGAGGTCTTCACATAGGTCTCTCTAACCACGACTAAAACTGCCATCTATTTATAGTTGAGTTTGGGAGGCTAACTTCCCTCAATCACTCTCCAATAAATCAATGATTGATTTGATTCTCTACCTACCACAAATCACGAATTCGTGGCTCCTCTTTCCATTCTTGATCATGTGGACTCAACCACTTAAGATTCTCTTACTTTTACATTAAGTAAACTCTTCAAAAAATTACAAGAGGTAGTTCACAAGTGAACTTTACATAGTCTTCTTTTTAAAGCTTCTTCTAAGACTTTGTGAGACTCAAGCCAATACTTAGGCTTGTCATAGACTTGCTCCAACAGCTCCCCCTCAAGCCAAGTATGCTTGAGGTCTTCAATATTCCAAGATTACCTGCAAACCAATCATAGCCTTGAATTTGCAAAGCTTTGTACCATCCAATGCTTTGGTTAGAATATCTGCACATTGTTGATGAGTGGACACATATGATATTTGAATCTCTTTGCTTAGAACCTTTTCTCGTACATAGTGATAATGAACTTCAATATGTTTAGTCCTTGCATGAAAAATAGGATTAGCAGCCAAATGAATAGAACTCATATTGTCACAAAAAATAGTTGGAGTTCCAAACTCCAATCCAAGATCTTTGAATAATGTCTTCATCCACATAGCTTCTTGAGTAGCTATGGCAAGACCTCTATATTCAGCTTCAGTAGAAGAGAGAGCAACTGTGGGTTGCTTCTTGGATGACCATGAAATAAGCTTTGAACCTGCAAAGGTAAGATAACCTGAAGTGCTCCTTCTATCTTCCTTGGAGCCAGCCCAATCTGCATCAGAAAATAGCTTCAAACCTAAATCAGATACATAAGGATAATAAAGTCCTTCATTTATGGTTCCTTTGAGATACTTGAGAATCCTTTTGGCAGCATCCATATGTGGTTTCCTTGGTGTGTGCATAAATTGGCTTAGCACACTCACACTGTAACATATATCTACTCTTGTCAATGTGGCATAATTGAGACTACCCACTAGACTTTGATATGATGTGATGTCCTCTATGAGTTCACCTTCATGTGAGCTCAATTTGTGATTGACCTCCATTGGAGTACCTGCAATCTTACAATCTTGCATCTTGAATTTTGCCAACATGTCCTTAATGTACTTTCTTTGAGTGAGAAACAAACCATGATCTTTGTAGACAACTTCCAAACCTAAGAAGTAGGTAAGTGAACCCAAATCACTTATCTTGAACTCTTCTCTCATCTGATCTTTGATCTTCTTCATACCATCTGCATCATTTCCTGTCAATATAATATCATCTACATATACACATAGGTAGATGACCTCGGAATTACTCTTTTTAATAAAGAGTGAAGGATCTGCCTTGCTTGGTTGAAAGCCTCTGTCCTGCAAGAATGAAACAAGCCTGAAATTCCAAGCTCTTGGAGCTTGCTTGAGACCATACAATGCTTTGTTAAGTTTACACACATAATCAGGATAAACTTGATTCTCAAAACCAGGTGGTTGTGCCATATATACCTCTTCTGTTATCCAACCATTCAAGAATGCATTCTTTACATCTAGTTGAAGTATCTTCCAATTCTTGGAAGAGGCAATACTAAGCAAAACCCTAATAGTAGGCATCTTTGCCATAGGAGAGAAAGTCTCCTCATAATCAATTCCCTGAGTTTGTGCAAAGCCTTTTGCCACAAGCCTTGCCTTATACCTGTTAATTGAACCATCAGAATTCTTCTTGAGTTTATAGACCCATCTTGAGCCTATTACCTTCATGGATGAAGTCTTGGGCACCAAATCCCAAGTGTTGTTTTCCTCCCCTGCTTTTGTGAACCTGACTTGCAACCCTTTCTCTACTATCTGCCCAACACTTATCAAATTCTTTGTAATGGTAGGGACATAGAGTACCTTACTGAGTAGGTTGATGTTTCCATCAGGTGCTTTGACATTGCTTATTTTCTCCACAAGATGTTTTGTATCATCTCTTGTTTGTACCTCATGCTTATTCCTTGGATCTTCTAAATCTGATAGGAGTGCCACATTTCCTGCCACATGATTTGAACAACCTGAATCTATGTAGAAAACATGCTCATCAGATTTACCTTGTGGCATAGCCATGTTCATGATCAATAATGAATCCTCTTTGTTTGAGTCTTCTGTGTAGTTATTGTAGTCTCTCCTTCCTTTGTAGCCTCCTTGATAGTTTGAATGATTGTAGTTGTTGTAGTTGCCATGGTAGTTGTTGAACCTTCCTCTTGAGTAGCCATAACTTCCTCTATTGTATCCTCTGCCTCTTTGATTCCTGGAATTCCTAAAGCAATTTTCAGTTGTATGATTAGTTAATCCACAAATAGAACATGAGTTGGAGTCTTGGGATCTCCCCCTGCCTTGTCTACCTCCTCTTCCTCTACCTCTACCATGTCTTCCTCTACCTGCATAGTTAGCTTGATATGTACCTGCTTCATCATCCACTTTCTTTGCCTTTCCTTTGTTATCTTTTGACTTGCTTTTATCAGTGTATAAAGCTGAAGATTGATTACCTTTAGAGCTTTCTCCATTTTTGATAAGCTTTGCCTCTTGAGTAAGTAGTTGTCCAATGAGTGTGTTGAAATTAGGTACATGCATGTCCATGTACAAATCCATAGCTGTGGTGAATGCTTCCCACTTGTCATCTGCCTTCAAGCCATTGATGACCTGCCTTACAATTTGCTCTTCATCTATTACCTCTCCAATGCTTCCCAACTGATCCGCTATGTCCTTGAGCTTTGTGACAAAATCAGTCACATTTTGTTTGGGAGCCTTCTTGAGAGTTGTGAAATCCAGCCATAGTTGATGCTTCCTAGCTTTGGTACTTGAAGAGAAGAAGGTTTCAAGTGCATCCCACACTTCCTGAGATGTCTTACAACTTCTAATGTGAGGCAACAAAAAATCTGAGATAGAGTTGAGGAGATAAGACCTTGCAAGTGCATCCTTGGAGCACCATGTGCTCAATCTTTCTTGCTCTTCTTGTGTTGGTTGACTTTTGTTCCTGAAACTTGGCATAACTTCATCTCCAACCACATAACCATATAAACTTCTACCTTGGAGATAAGCTTCCATTCTTAATGACCAATCTGAGTAGTTACCTCTGTCCAATTTGTCAATTGATGAAGGAAATCCATCTGCCATGTTGTCCAACCTTGCTCTGATACCACTGTGAAGAGATGGATAGGTATGTTCTTGAAGATGAAGAGGTGTTGCAAAATCCTTGATCTACACCAGCCAAATGAACTCCAGGAGTATATGGTGGGCCCGTTTAGCTTGCCGATGGATGTATTAGACACCCTATGTACCTTGGAAGATCACTCTCAAAAAGATAGATCAAAACAGATAAGTTGGAGTTAGCTCAGAGGTGAAAACTTGCTATTCTTGGTTCATACACCTGTCTAGTGTTTTACATAATTCTCTAAGCACAGCAGCAATTAGCTTAATTCCTCTTGGGGAAGTCTAGGTAACTTAAAGAGCTAACTTTCAAGAGTAATCTCATAAAAAATAATGAACCACACACTGAGAATGAGTTTTAACAAGTGATGACATCATCCCGATTTTCACGGGCTGCTATAGAAATAGACCAGTGAGCAGAAAAATCAACATAACTAAAAATTTAGAAATCCAATGATTATGAAAACTTTTATCTTTATACTAGACAGTAAGCTGAATCTAACAAGCTTTAAATCACTGAATTTGAATAAGTAACCGCTGAGAAACACCTCTGACAAGATGAGTGAAAAAGTCGGGTACCTGACAGAGAAGTGAAAATGCACATACCTTGTTGACTTCAAATGAACATAACTGAAGATGGCAACATCCAAATGACGTGAAAATTTGTGAGCATATAGTAGAGTTAAAGAGCTAACTTTACCAAGTTAAATCACTAAAAATGATGCACCAAGCTCAGAGAAAAAATCTCTGCAAGCTGACTGAGAAAAACTGAGAGTAATGGCAGTGAGTAGTACACTTCACAAGAACATGGAAAGATGAACTCAAATAATCATGAAAATGAAAGTATATTGCTTGTACAATACAATGACTTACTGATACATATGTATGCCTTGTAATCACACCTTGATATGGCATAAAGCTCAGCTCTTGGAGGTCTTCACATAGGTCTCTCTAACCACGACTAAAACTACCATCTATTTATAGTTGAGTTTGGGAGGCTAACTTCCCTCAATCACTCTCCAATCAATCAACGATTGATTTGATTCTCTACCTACCACAAATCACAAATTCGTGGCTCCTCTTTCCATTCTTGATCATGTGGACTCAACCACTTAAGATTCTCTTACTTTTACATTAAGTAAACTCTTCAAAAAATTACAAGAGGTAGTTCACAAGTGAACTTTACATAGTCTTCTTTTTAAAGCTTCTTCTAAGACTTTGTGAGACTCAAGCCAATACTTAGGCTTGTCATATACTTGCTCCAACAACATTGCTCTCTTTAATTATGGTAGTCAGACACTCACAGAATTGGAAGTATGGCACAAAAGGTTAGCACATATTGGTGAAAGGTCATCAAAGCAAATCTGCAGAGACCAAAGTGTACTTGGACTTCCTAATTTGTCAAAACAACATATGATTTATAAGTGTAGTGCATATCAGTTTGGAAAGTCTCACAGGTTACCATTCATGAAGAAAGGTTATATGCATGGAGATCTCTTGGAGTTGGTTCATACAGATGTATGGGGACCTAGCAAGGAAGCTTCAATATCTGGATCAAGGTATTATGTTTCCTTTATTGATGATTGCAGCAGATGGACTATCCTATTCTTTATGAAACACAAAGATGCAGTTTTTTCATGTTTCAAAAGATATTTGGCTCTTGTGGAGAATCAAACAGGTAAATCACTAAAAAGGCTAAGGTCAGATGGAGGGGGAGAATACTTCTCCCATGATTTTGATTCTTTTCTTCAAGAAAGAGGAATCAAAAGAGAGGTAACTACAAAGTACACTCCTGAGCAAAATGGAGTGGCAGAAAGGAGGAATAGGACAATTGTTGAAGCTGCAAGGTCTATGTTAAATGAAAAGCATTTACCTAATTACTTATGGGCTGAGGCTGTATCTACAGACACTTACTTGATTAACAGGTTGCCTTCAAAATCCCTTGATGGAATGACTCCATATGAGGCTTGAATGGAAGAAGACCAAGCTTAGATCATTGTAAAATTTTTGGATGTATTGCTTTTGCTCATGTTCCTTCACAGGTTAGAGGCAAGATGGATCCAAAGGCAGAAAGGTGTGTATTTATTGGATATGACAACAATCAAAAGGGCTACAAGTTATACAACCCTACCAACAAAGGATTCTTGGTAAGCAGAGATGTAGTTTTTGATGAGAACAATTCATGGTATGAAGATTCATGCAGGAAGGTCAATTTACCATATAATGTTGAAGAAGATTTTCCAAAGCTTGGTAGAGAACAACCGAAGATTGAAGAACAAGACACCTCAGAGGATGATGAAGAATCTCAGATGGAAAAGATCAAAGCATGGAAGTCTAAAGGTAAAGCAAAATTGCAGGAACTTGGACATGAGGCAGAATCATCACATCATGGCCTAAGAAGATCTATGAGGGAAAAGAAAAAACCAAAAAGGTATGGGTTTGACACCTCATTAGTAACTAAACATTCTATCTACATAGCACAGGATATAAACCAAGAGGAGCCATCATCATTTGAAGAGGCCAAAGCAAAATCAGAATGGAAGCATGCAATGAAGGAAGAGATTGAAGCACTTGAGGAAAAAAACACTTGGGATTTGGTGCCCAAGACTTCATCCATGAAGGTAATAGGCTCAAGATGGGTCTATAAACTCAAGAAGAATTCTGATGGTTCCATTAACAGGTATAAGGCAAGGCTTGTAGCAAAAGGCTTTGCACAAACTCAGGGAATTGATTATGAGGAGACCTTCTCTCCTGTGGCAAAGATGCCTACTATTAGGGTTTTGCTTTGTATTGCCTCTTCCAAGAATTGGAAGATACTTCAACTAGATGTAAAGAATGCATTCTTGAATGGTTGGATAACAGAAGAGGTATATATGGCACAACCACCTGGTTTTGAGAATCAAGTTTATCCTGATTATGTGTGTAAACTTAACAAAGCATTCTATGGTCTCAAGCAAGCTCCAAGAGCTTGGAATTTCAGGCTTGTTTCATTCTTGCAGGACAAAGGCTTTCAACCAAGCAAGGCAGATCCTTCACCCTTTATTAAAAGAGTAATTCCAAGGTCATCTACCTATGTGTATATGTAGATGATATTATATTGACAGGAAATGATGCAGATGGTATGAAGAAGATCAAAGATCAGATGAGAGAAGAGTTCAAGATAAGTGATTTGGGTTCACTTACCTACTTCCTAGGTTTGGAAGTTGTTTACAAAGATCATGGTTTGTTTCTCACTCAAAGGAAGTACATTAAGGACATGTTGGCAAAATTCAAGATGCAAGATTGTAAGATTGCAGGTACTCCAATGGAGGTCAATCACAAATTGAGCTCACATGAAGGTGAGCTCATAGAGGACATCACATCATATCAAAGTCTAGTGGGTAGTCTCAACTATGCCACATTGACAAGAGTAGATATATGTTATAGTGTGAGTGTGCTAAGTCAATTTATGCACACACTAAGGAAACCACATATGGATGTTGCCAAAAGGATTCTCAAGTATCTCAAAGGAACCATAAATGAAGGACTTTATTATCCTTATGTATCTGATTTAGGTTTGAAGCTATTTTCTGATGCAGATTGGGCTGGCTCCAAGGAAGATAGAAGGAGCACTTCAGGTTATCTTACCTTTGCAGGTTCAAAGCTTATTTCATGGTCATCCAAGAAGCAACCCACAGTTGCTCTCTCTTCTACTGAAGCTGAATACAGAGGTCTTGCCATAGCTACTCAAGAAGCTATGTGGATGAAGACATTGTTCAAAGATCTTGGATTGGAGTTTGGAACTCCAACTATTTTTGGTGACAATATGAGTTCTATTCATTTGGCTGCTAATCCTATTTTTCATGCAAGGACTAAACATGTTGAAGTTCATTATCACTATGTACGAGAAAAGGTTCTAAGCAAAGAGATTCAAATATCATATGTGTCCACTCATCAACAATGTGGAGATATTCTAACCAAAGCATTGGATGGTACAAAGCTTTGCAAATTCAAGGCTATGATAGGTTTGCAGGTAATCTTGGAAGATTGAAGACCTCAAGCATACTTGGCTTGAGGGGGAGCTGTTGGAGCAAGTCTATGACAAGCCTAAGTATTGGCTTGAGTCCCACAAAGTCTTAGAAGAAGCTTAAAAAGAAGACTATGTAAAGTTCACTTGTGAACTACCTCTTGTAATTTTTTGAAGAGTTTACTTAATGTAAAAGTAAGAGAATCTTAAGTGGTTGAGTCCACATGATCAAAAAGGGAAAGAGGAGCCACAAATTCGTGATTTGTGGTAGGTAGAGAATCAAATCAATCATTGATTGATTGGAGAGTGATTGAGGGAAGTTAGCCTCCCAAACTCAACTATAAATAGATGGCAGTTTTAGTCGTGGTTAGAGAGACCTATGTGAAGACCTCCAAGAGCTGAGCTTTATGCCATATCAAGGTGTGATTACAAGGCACACATATGTATCAGTAAGTCATTGTATTGTACAAGCAATATACTTTCATTTTCATGATTATTTGAGTTCATCTTTCCATGTTCTTGTGACGTGTACTACTCACTGCCATTACTCTCAGTTTTTCTCAGTCAGCTTGCAGAGATGTTTTCTCTAAGCTTGGTGCATAATTTTCAGTGATTTAACTTGGTAAAGTTAGCTCTATAAGTCTACTATATGCTCACAAATTTTCATGTCATTTGGATGTTGCCATCTTCAGTTATGTTCATTTGAAGTCAACAGGGTCTGTGCATTTTCACTTCTCTGTCAGGTACCCGACTTTTTCACTCATCTTGTCAGAGGTTTTTATTAGTGGTTACTTATCCAAATTCAGTGATTTAAAGCTTGTTGGATTTAGCTTAATGTCTAGTATAACCATACAAATTTTCATAATCATTGAATTCCTACAGTTTGAGTTATGTAGATTTTTCGGCTCACTGGTCTCAAACTATAGCAGCCCGTGAAAATCGGGATGATGTCATCACTTGTTAAAACTCATTCTCAGTGTGTGGTTTATTATTTTTGATGAGATTACTCTTAAAAGTTAGCTCTTTAAGTTACTTAGAATTCCCCAAGAGGAATTAAGCTAATTGCTGCTGTGCTCAGAGAATTATGTAAAACACTGGACAGGTGTATGAACCAAGAATAACAAATTTTCACCTCTGAGCTAACTCCAACTTATCTGTTTTGATCTATCTTTTTGAGAGTGATCTTCCAAGGTACATAGGGTGTCTAATACATCAATTGGCAAGCTAAAAGGGCCCACCATATACTCCTAGAGTTCATTTTGCTGGTGTAGATCAAGGATTTTGCAACACCTCTTCATCTTCAAGCACATACCTATCCATCTCTTCACAGTACCCATGTCAAACGTGAACAATCTACCCATCTTCTTTCCGTGACCAAGTAATTTTCCTCTTTTTCCACACTTGAAATTGTGTATAAAACAGCCATGTTTATTGAAAATAACTTCCATGTCTTGATCTGCTAGCTGACCAACTGAAACTAGGTTCTTTGTAATGTTAGGCACATGTAAGACATCACTTAATGTGTTTCGAACACCATTTCTTTGTACTAGCGGTATATTTCCAACATCGTTAATCACATGTAAGGTATCGTCACCAGTTGCCACATACTCTTTAGTCTTCAAAGCTTCTTTTGATTCAAACCAATTTCCAATGATCGTCATGTGATTTGTGCAACCAGATTCTATGTATCAATTCATATCGTTTCCAAGCTTTGACATACTATTCAAGACATGCTCCATCGCAAACATATTATCTCTGCCATAGTCTCTATATGAACTTTCAACAGTGAAATTTCCATGTGCCGCATAATGGCTTCTACCTCTTCCTCTTTGACTATTTTGCTTATAATAACAATCTTTCTCAAAGTGGCCATACTTTCCGCAATGGTAACAATTTCCAGGTGCCCGTGATCTTCCTCTACCTCTAGAGTATGATCTTCCTCTACCTCTTGGCATATCCACTGTATTTGCATTTCTAGAAAATGATCGTCCATGACTAGAACCTCTTCCTCTATTATGAAAGAATGCATGATCTCTCAAATTACCACTTCCAGATGCATTCAAACCAAGTTTTACTTCTTCTGTCATGCAAAGAGCTACTAGCTCGTCAAACTCTGGCATAGTGCCTCTCACTGAGATAGAAGTATCTAAGCTCTTGTACTACGATCCTAGACCATTTAGCATAACTGAAACCATATCATCATCTTCGACTTTGCAATTTATGGAAGCTAAATCATGAGTGATCTTCCTAATTTTCAGCCACATAATCCGTTATGGACCTATTTCCTGGCCATACACTGTGCAACTTTTGCTTTAAATGAATTTTTCTAGCTTCCGTAGATGTACCATATATCTTATGGATTATATCCCAAGCTTCCTTTGGTGTGCTAGCTTTCATAATATGTGGAATCAGGCTCTCTGATTGTCATATTATGGATGTATATCCTCTTGGGTGAGGTGGCACTTATGCCACATGGCATCTAATGGGAGTAATATCATATGGTAGAAGAGACTAAGAAGATCTCATATATATGAGAGAGTATCTAAGTAAAACTAGGATCTCTTATGAGAGAAGATAAGGAATGAGCAGCTCGGACGTGGCTGGGAGGTTCGAACGATCAGATCTCTGTGTGTGTGTGCTCGCGGATGCAGATCGAAGCAAAAGAACTTTATGATATTGGTATCAGAGCTACAGGGGACGGCGACCACGCTACTACGGCTGACAGGAATTGAACCTTGGTCGATGATGTGAGAGGACAACATCCTAACCAATGCGCCCACGCCTTTTTTGGTGTCAAACAATGGTCATGATGGACCTCAATAACTGCTGCTGCGCACGTCCGACAGAGGAGCTCAGGCGACCCACGAGTCACTCCCTCTACCCTCCCTCTAGGATGGTCTTGCGCACCTTAAGGACTCGATTCCGTTAGAGGGTTCTCTCCAGCAGTTGGCGACATGCCTCAGGGAGATCATATCGAGCTACATCGTAAGCGCCATGGGCTCTGGGAATTAAAGGAAAGATGTTTGCAAAGAAGCGTTATGCAGAAAAGGCCGTGATGAAGAAAACACTGGCTATGCATAGCGAGAAGTCCAAGAGAAGAAAGGTCGATCAATGTTCAAGAAGGAGCAATTCCTGCTTATTTGCTTGATCGTGATGAGACAATGAGAGCAAAAGTTTTGAGCAATACAATTAAGCAGAAAAGGAAGGAAAAGGCTGGAAAATGGGAGGTCCCACTACTAAAGGTTCGTCCCATTGCTGAAGATGAGATGTTCCGTGTTATACGCTCGGAAAAACACAAGAAGTATATACTCCAGGACTTGTCCAAGGTCTTGATTTCAAATTTACAGGCATGGAGCTTCATGTTAATCACAGGTATTATTATTTCAATTTTGAAAGGTTTGCATTTTCGAGAAGCACCATGAATTGTTAGGAGGCCAAGACCCGGGAGGGAAATCACATGTATGGAGAGTATGAGGTATATATTCTCACCTTGAGACAAGAATTCCCTCAAACCAAGCAAGAACAAGCTTAGAGTATTTCAAAAATAGCTATGTTTTATGATTTTTACATAAATTTCAGGAGCTATTTTTGATAAATAGCCATTTTGGGAAGGGGAAATGAAGCGGGTTTTTTCATGGATTTATGGAAAAAACCATGCACACCCATAGTATAGTGTATTGACTTCCATGAAAGATCAAGAAATCTAAAAGATACCTCAGTTTGATGGGAGTTTGAAGCTCCACAAAACCCCCTTCCATCACAGTTTGACAAAAAATTTCAGCACCTAAATCTAAGAAATTCCCATTTTGAAAGAGGGAAAAAGAGGTGCAATAGTTACGGATGGATCGGAAAAAGTATATTTACTGAGAGTATGGTGTATGGACTTCTTAGGCGAATCATTACATTCATCAAAATGATAAGTTAAGGAGGAATTTTACTTCCTCAAAGACCCCCTTCCCGCACTTTTTGGAAAAATTCAGAAATTAATCTTTTGCCAAACTCCACTTCTTGGAGTAAGAAAAAGATCATTTAGAGGCTTCCCATGGATTATTGTATATAATCCAAGAGAAATCCACATTTAGAGTGGATTAGAAGCTTGCTAAGAGCTCCCATTTAAGTTTTTGCATAAAAGCAAAATCTTGATTTAGGCCTCTTTTGGGGAGCAAATTAGCATGCACTAAGGGAGGATTTGGAAAGGTAAAAAATGGCTCAAGCATCTTCATATACCACTCTCTGAGATTATGGAGAGAATTTTAGGATTTGCATGAGGGAAGAATGCTTTTGGGCACCCCAAAAATCACATTTTTACACTTTTTCCAGTCCCTCCAACAGTCCACTAGTTTGGCATGTCCCACTTGGAATGGCCATATCTTGGGCTAGAAAGCTCCAAATTGGACGTGCTATGGCTCGTTTCGAAGAGCACAAGGTCTACTTTCAGTTTATGAGAAAAAATTTTGGAAAATAAGTATTTTTGCAGGTCTGAACATCTCTGCAAAATCTGAACAGTTTTTGGCGACTACCTTCCGGAAGTCATATCTTTCAAACCGGGAAGGTGATTTGAGTAATTTCACTTCGACCTATTTGCACATGCTTTATATTTCAGTTTATGAACATTTGCAGGTCCTAAAGTGGTTTTTGCAGGTCTTAAGAAGGATTACTAATGCATTTTTGAGCTAAATTTGCATTATTTTTGTAATCACCTGACCATGCTTCATGTTTTGAGGAGTGCTCCGATATTTTCGGACACTTCTAAGTGTATTTTAGGACTTGAGGAGGAAGGTGCAAAGGTCTCGAAGTTCATTGAGAAGAACTGGATGCATGCAATTCCAAAATCAGACTACTCAGGGATGTATATTTTATGCTTTCTGGCATTTTATTTATGTTATGGCATGTTCTGTATCTACATGCATGAATGGGATTGCATACATCAAGTGTTGATCATTGTTTAAGCTCTTAAAAGTATGGATCAACATGCAGGAAGTATACTTTTTGATTGTTTGCAGGAAAGAAAATTACAGAAACCATATGGCTATGCAACACCGGGAATGGTTGCTAGCAAATACTTTTGTGTTTTTGCAGGTCATGGAATCCATATTTGAGTTTATGGCGTGCATGCCATGGGCCTGTCAAGCCCTATGTCATTGGGTGGCCTTTGTGCCACTGAGTTATTGGTTATAAATTTTTTTGGGATTCCATTTCCTGGGGAAATGCTGTCGAAAATTTTCCCCTCTCATGGCGTTATATACGCACTTGCCATTAGGCAAGAATGTTATGGCATGCTAACATGCCTTTTTCTGCAAACGTCAATAAGGTATAGGCATGCTTCTAAGCATGTATTTGATGGACTTAGTACCATCATAGTATTTTATATAAGGCAACTTCACTAGTAACAGGATCCCTACACATAATCCTTATGGATTTAGACCATAGGATTGCTAACGGAAGGAGCTACACCTTCACCATTAGTAATGTGCACAAGCAATCCTATAGGTTCAGGAAGTTGCATACAGGCATGGGAGGTGCATTTTTTATAATCTCCGCTAGTGAAGATTTATTTATCTTCACAGGAGTCTCACATGATGTATAGGAGACTTTATGGTATTATTAAGAATACCCAGAGAGTGACTAGTTTCACTCATATACATCACTTGAGCAAGTAGTGAAGCATTTTTTGCTACACTACTAAGGAAACCAAATGGATGGGATCATAAAGATGGGTTTCATGAGGTAGCATCGACGGATGCTTATGTGATTCGAGTGATGCTTAGGAAGGCCAGAGATATGGCACTAGCTCTATGACTCAGAGCATAGATCCTTTACTCAGGAATAGTTGGGGTACCCAATACATACATATGTATCTTGGGATCTACAGAGAGGTACTTAGATTTAGTCTTGGTACCTAGGAACAAGTTGGTTTGGAACAAAAGGGATATCCATTGTCACATTGTTGACTAGAACCAAACTAACTAGTTCAAGGACATGGGACTCATTCCAGTCCACTGATATGATTCTAGTATATGGGATTCATTGGAGTCCACCTACATATTCCATTATATGGAATAGATATTCGGTTTAGTGTAGGTATGACACCGTGAATTGGAAGAAGTTTTCACTGGTATGGGACGGTGGAAACGACTTCCCTTTGAGCACTCTTCTTCTATGGCCAGGAAGAAAAGGACTCATCATTCATGGCATCATGTCTCACTAGATCAGAGGAGAGATCTTAGTAGGCATCTCTTACTAGGATTGGGAGTTATCCTTCACAGTATGGGGAAGATTTATTCTTCTAATAGAGAATGTGATGTGTGATTTTATCACCATTGGTATCACATACTCATTTTTCAGTTTTTCAGGAAGGATAATTCCATCAGATTAATTGGATCGTATAGATCCATGCACACAGTATGGTTGGCAGAGATAGTTCTTTACTATGGATACACATATATTTACGGTATCATGTCACATCATTGCTGACCATTTTAGTAGAGGGCTTTGGCCCTTATTAGGAATTTATTTTCTCCACTCTTCACTACATACACCTTCATTAGTTAGCGGAGATCTGTTCTCCATCTTCATAGGAATATGTGATGAGGGATTATACATTAGTTATGGAAGAGAGGACTAAATAAATTCATGAGTTTCTCTTTTAAGGAAAGGAGAAAGTGGGAATCAGCTCAGAGATCCATGAGAGATCTCAGAATGGTCTCACTTTAGCTCCTGCTCTTTGAGAGAGAAAGAAGGAAAGGAAAACATGATTTCTTCACAGGGGAAGAATAGAGTATGTTTTTCTTTAGATAGAAGAGGTGTTCTGAAAACATCTCTTAATCTATATTTGAGAAGGAATTCATTTCCTCTACTTTTCCATCTAATTTTCCTTCATATGGGAGTATGATTCTCCACTATTTTGGAAGGAAAAGTATGGAGAATTTATGTGCATCTTCTCACCTATGGATGAGTAGAGAAAATGGATTCAACACAATCTCTTTCAAAGGGAAAGGGAAAGTGGAATAGTTTCCACTGCTAGAGCTTTTTTCCTTGGAAGAGATTACAGAGATAGACATGGAGAGAGTTTCACTTTCTCATTTAGGTTGTCTAGATAGGAGTGGCACTCTTCTATCAAAGGCAAGAGGGAGATCAGTTAATCATGATGGTTAGATTGAGTCTCACATGGAGACTCTAGAGAGGAGCCATTATGTTACTCCAGTGATGGTCTTTGACTAGATGAGATGATCTAGTTATTGACATTAGTGAGACTGGAAGTAGAGATATGACTCTTCTCTTTATACTTTCCAAGAGATAGGAATATATCTAACCTAGTAGGGTACCAAACTCTTAGTTGGTGTTACATCATGAGTATGATGAGTAAACATCAGTTAGGAGAATGGGTACTTAGGCATTATCTGAATCTCAAAGGGAATGCTTTCTGCATTCATATGGCAAACTACAGGGAAGAGAAATATTAGAGTTTGCACAAGTGCCAATAGATGCTCTTCCAATAGAACCTAGTCCAATGGTAAAGGATGACAAACCATAGATTTCTCGGTTGGTGAAATGTAGAGATTGCATTTTACTACCGTGAGTTAGATGATGGATTTGCATAGTTCACAAGGTAGTTTAGACAAAACTACTACTTGTGATTACACTCAAGGTTAGGAAGACCTGGAGTGTTATGAGGGCAATCTATCATTTAGTCTTAGACGGGTTTCGAGTCACTTGTTATGGGACTTCATTCTATATTTCTTAGGACTTTATGGTTTATTGTCTCCATTATGGTATGGTCAAGCCTATAAGCTTGACATTTTTACACTTGCTTTACATGCTATTACTCCATAGAGGATACATCATATGGACTTAGGTCATTTTGGGTGATGTTATATATTACGGGAGTGATGGTTCGGAGGTGCAGTGTACATGGGAGATAATAGGCACCACTCAGATGGTTTCCCACCTTTAAGATGATCTCATATGAGATCTCTTAAGAGGAAGGATATGGAGAAACAACACACAGAGATGACCATGTACATAGAGTACATGGGGTTCAGGGGAGTCCGAGCACTTTCTTCTACCATTATGGACATTTCATTTACATTTTCGAGGACGAAAATGCTTCAAGGGGAAGGAAATGTCATATTATGGATGTATATCCTCTTGGGTGAGGTGGCACTTATGCCACATGGCATCTAATGGGAGTAATATCATATGGTAGAAGAGACTAAGAAGATCTCATATATATGAGAGAGTATCTAAGTAAAACTAGGATCTCTTATGAGAGAAGATAAGGAATGAGCAGCTCGGACGTGGCTGGGAGGTTCGAACGATCAGATCTCTGTGTGTGTGTGCTCGCGGATGCAGATCGAAGCAAAAGAACTTTATGATACTGATATACACATCGAAATCCAATGGAGAACCTTTCTAGATTTTTCTATCCACATTTTATATTCTTTTTGCTCTTCTGCATTCGGATTCTCTGGCAACTCAGGACACTTGTCCTCTCCAATCACTAGTCCCCATAGACCTTTTCCCATCAAGAAATTTTCCATCCTATACGACCATATGTGATAATTGTCTTTATTCAGCTTATCACCAACTATTTGTGCAATATTATCACCCATCTTTGCAATTTAAGCACTTCTCTATGCTATGGCATTTACGGCGAGGCCTATAAAAATTTTGGCAGCATTTTGGCTATATTTCTAGATATATGCACCAACAATCTTCACAAGTAATCTCAATTATTTCCCTCTTTTCTAAGCACTCCTTGCGTCTCTATGCACTTATATGCTCAATTTCTACCTCTCCGAAAAAAATTCGGCAGAGTCTCCTTTGTCCAAGGTGTATATGAACCAAGTCAACTATACTCAATCCACTCCAAAAACCCAAACTCTGTGTAAAAGCATCAATAAGAGTCTGTAACGTAAGCAAATATACTCTAACGGGAGGCCTCAAAAATATACATTCATCCCGTGATCGATACACGAGGTCTTTGGACAGTCTTCTCTTTGGTCTTCCACCTATATCACCAGAGTATCTCCAAGCATGAGAATACCCCAGTTAAAAACCTCACCATGTCCCTTAGTTTTTGTTTAAATTCAAGGCTTTCAGCAGGGTAATATGAACCCTCACAAGGCGCATGGGTTGTCCAATTAAGGACCCGCAATATCATACACTCGTCTCACAACATGTGAGTAATGTCTATTCAAGGACCCGCAAGAAAATACATGACGTCGCCTGCCACATGCAATCAAAAGGAAAACCAAATCTCAAAACGTGTACCTCGTGAAAGGAGTATCGGATAATCTTCTTCTACAATATTTGTTTCTAAACTCTGAAACTAGATCTCATAACTTTGCATATATGAGCGCGACTTCAAACCACTGAATCTTTGATCTTTTTATATGCACAATGCTATAGTCGGTTGTATTCTTCACTATTCCGGTTGTTGATTTCACTCTACAATCAGATTTGATTAACTATCCAAGCTTGATTAACTCCTTCATAAAACTTCTACCATCTTTATTTCGAATAAAGCCTCTGCAGAAAATTCCAGTAGGTCACCTCTCTCATGCTTCTCTATAAATGTATACTGAATGGCTTTGAGCTCTTCACATGGACAGGAAGCAATGATTACAGAAGATAAGGTGATTGTCAGATACGGCTGTGTGAATCTTCACTCGTGGTTTTAGCAAAACTATGTCTGTTCATAGGCACTAATGACAGAGAGGTTTCGGCTCTGATACCAGACTGTTAACGCAGCTATGGCGGGCAGCTATGGCATCATATACAGACACACGATGATGACAGAAAATTATCGACTTCCAGAGAGAACAAAATTCTACAATGCACGACAACAGCGGTGTTTGTTTGACGGCGATGAAGTATTCTATTATGATTTTAGTTTTTTATGTCTTTACATCATTTGACACATCATCATTAAACCATACCTCTACATAATTTTTGTTGGAGTTAGACGTCTGCGGAAGCACACGAACAACACAAGGAAGAAGAAGAAGCTTGGAGCACAAACACACAATACTGAATGTACTACTAGAGAATGTACAAAGATGAGTAGCCCATTAGGGCAAAAGGCGTATATACAAGCCGGGGGAAAAAAACCTCCTAAAGAGGGAAAAAAGTGCCCCGACGGTCGTAGTGTGTTCACACACATCACTACCTAAATATATCAATAAATCCCCCCTGGGAGTGATGCGGTGAACAAGGAGCTGGCACTCATGTATAAGGAAGTTCCAAGCTATGTGGAAATCACTCCACAAAAGGAAGTAAGCCCAAAGCTTTTCGGAAAGCTTCAAACTTCTCCCTAGGTAGAGCCTTCGTGAAAAGGTCTGCAATGTTCTCCTTCGTGGGCACATATGCCAACCTGATCTCCCCAGCAGAGAACCTCTCCCTGACATAGTGATAATACACCTCAATGTGCTTAGTGTGAGCATGGAACACAGGGTTCCTCGCAACTGCCAATGCGCTCTGACTGTCAGTGAAGATGGTGGTGGGAGAAGACTGGCCAACACCCAAATCAGCCATAAGGCGTCTGAGGCACACACACTCAACAGTGGTTGTGAAAGCTGCCCTATACTCAGCCTCACAACTGGAAGTGGCCACAGTAGGCTGCTTCTTGCTCAACCAAGATATACATGAGGTACCATGCATGAAGCAAAAACCATTGGTGGACACACGAGTGTCATAGCAACCAGCCCAATCTGAGTCAGAAAAAACATGCAAATCTGGCGGTAGTGATCCCCCCTTGGGATAAAACAACCCAAGTAGCTGAGTACCACTCAAGTAGCGAAAGATGCGCTTAACCGCCTTCCAATGCGTGACTCCTGGGCAATGCATAAACCTGCTCAGCTGTGAGACAGCAAACTGAATATTTGGCCGTGTAATGCATAAGTAAATCAAGCATCCAACAGCCTGCTGATAGAGAACAGCATCAAATGCATCTCCAGCATCATGAAGACTCAATCGTAAACCTGTCTCCATAGGAGTGGCAATAGGCTTACATTCTTCAAGGCCAAAACGCTGCAATAATGTGTCAATATATTTCGTTTGACACAAAGCCATTCCACCATAAACTTGCATAAACTGAATGCCCAAATAGTGATGCAACCCCAAATTAGACATCTCAAATGAGGCATGCAAATCAGCCCTGAAATCAGCAATATGCTTCTCAATAGGACCAGTGAGCAGCATGTCATCAACATAGACAACAATGATCCGAAGCACATCATTAGCACACTTAACATATAAGGTGCTTTCAGTTGGACTGTTCTCAAAACCATGTGCAACTAGATAGGCATGTATCTTCTCATACCAAGCACGTGGTGCTTGCTTTAAACCATATAATGCCTTCTTTAACCTGCACACCTGGTTTTCATGCCCTTTCTGCATAAAGCCACAGGGCTGAATAACATACATTTCTTAATGCAAGTCACCATTCAAAAATGCTGTTTTAATGTCCAACTGATGTACATTCGAAGCATGATGGGCTGCAAGTGCACAAATACTCCGAATAGTAGTCATACGGCATGTAGGTGCAAAGGTCTCATCAAAATCAATGCCTCTTTCCTGCGCATAACCCTTTGCAACAAGCCTAGCCTTATACATGTCAACTGTACCATCAGGTTTACGCTTCAACTTGTATACTCACTTAGTGCCAATGGCCTTCTTGCCAGGAGGCAAGTCACATAAAGACCATGTACCATTCTTCATTATAACATCATATTCAGATTGCATAGCAGCCATCCAATTTTTTGAATTCTGTGCTTCATCAAAAGAAACAGGATCATTCTCATCACAGAGACTAGACGCAACCATAGCATAGCAATCTGATGCAAAGGAGGCAGTATGAGAGCCTAAACGAGTACGATATCACAAAGGCGCATCTAATTTGCTATCACGCAAAGTCTGCACCAGCCATTTTGGCATAGTTTTTGGCTGCTCAATATCAACTCTCTCATCAACAAGTGCATCATGTAAATTTGCATCAGAAATGGAATGATCTGTATCATCATATGAAACCTGCAAAGGCTGAGAAGTTGCCTCATTAGGACTAGCACTAGACTGTCCACCTGTAAAAAGAGGCATCAAAGTATCATACATGTCTTTGGAGCTAACAGATGTCTCCTTAGTACATGAAAGCAATGGCTGAATAGCATCTTCCACAAAGACAACATCACAGCTAACCAGAATGCGTTTAGTCTGTGGATGATACAGACAATAGCCTTTACTTTCAGAACTGTACCCAACAAAAATACATTTTACTGCCTTATCATCCAATTTTCTGCGATGTTGTTCATGCACTAGTGCATATGCCAAAGAACCAAAAACATGCAGATGAGCAACAGATGGCTTGCGGTCATGCCAAGCCTCATATGGAGTGATAGACTGCAGCGCTTTAGTGGGACACCTGTTCAGTACATATGCTGCACACATGACAGCCTCAAGCCAGAAACTATGAGGTAAAGCCTGACTCTTGACCATACATCTCGCCATCTCCATGAGAGACCTGTTCTTCCGTTCAGCAACTCCATTTTGTTGAGGTGTATACGGCACTCTACACTGGTGTTTTATCCCATGTTGACCCAGAAATGCGTTAAAATCAGAAGACATATATTGCCCCCCTTGATCAGAACAGAGGGTGCCCATTTTACATGCTGACAGATTTTCAGCCAAAACCAAAAACTGTTTGAAGCACATGAACACTTTGGACTTTGCTTTGAGTGGATATACCCATGCATGCCTGGAAAAATCATCAATGAAAGTCACGAAGTAAAGGTAATTTCCAAAAGAGGGTGTTTGCATAGGACCACAGATATCACTATGTACAAGCTGCAATTTCTATGTAGCCCGAATTGAACCATCTTTTGGAAAGGAGGAACGTTGCATTTTGCCCAAAATACAGCCTTCACAAACATGTTTTCCAGGTGCCTCAAGTTTGGGCAAAGAGGACACCATTTCAGATTTCTACAGGTGTAGCAAACTAGCAAAATTCAGATGACCAAAGTGTGCATGCCAAAGCTTTGCATCTGACATAGCCTGAGAATCATTTACTGCACATGCCAAATCATTTTCAGATCTTTCATAGTCTATGAGCTTATACAACCCACGACATAAAATGCTAGAAGCAATAATCATATCGCCATTTGATAGATCATGAACTGTACACCTGTCATCAACAAATTTCACAACCAAGCCAATCTTGGCTAATGTAGAAACTGATAACAGGTTCTTTTTGATCCCTGGCACAAATAAAGCATCTGACAAAGTGAAAGAACTACCATCAGCAGTAGTCAAAATGATCTTACCAACTCCCATAACAGGATAAGAGGAGTTGTTGGCGCATGTAACAGTATTCCCTATAGGGGCAGGCTCGAGTGAAGAGAAGAAACTGTGCTGCGACATAATATGTTTGGTCGCCCCACTATCAAAATACCAAACATCTGAGTCTACTACAGACATGCACTGCTCATGAGAAGATGGGTCAAAACTGTAGACAGTAGTAAACACCCATTCTTCTTCCTGCACAAGATTTGCAGACTCTGTTTTTGGTGTAGAGGCCTCTGCATCAGCCATTCTAGCCTCTTTCTTCTTTGCCTCTTTAGCAGCCAGTTTTGGATAGTTCTTTATGATATGATCATTCCCTTTACAGTACTTACAAAACAATTTTTCCTTTTTTGATTTCTTCTCATCTTTATCTTCCTTTTTCGAATATGCAGAATTAGCAGATTTCTGTTTACTAGTTGAAGAGCTCCATTTTCTTTTGCCCTTCTGACTAGCCAGGAAAGCTTGATCTGCAAACTCGCATAATGGACCTGTTTTGCTTGGACTGATCTTCTTGCAACAGAACAGAGACTAACTCCTCAAATGATAAGGCATTTGGATTTCCTTTCATCATCAACCGAAGAGTAGAAGCAAAACTCTGATATGAATCAGGAAGACCATTCAGAACGGTCTGCACAAGTGAGCTATCTGGTATAACCTCATCAACAGAAATCAACTGTTCCTTCAAGTCTTTGATCTTCGTTAGGAAACTATCCATAGAATCACCTTCATTCATGTGCTCACTCTCCAACTATTTTCGGAGGTAAGCAACACGAGCCTCATTCCTAGCTTGGTTCAATGTGGTAAGTGTATCCCAAGCATCCTTAGTTGTTCTACAAGAGCGAATGTGAGGAATAATGGCACGTTGGACAGACAAAGCTATCAATGCATGTGCTTGGGCATCTCTGCCATCCCAGCGAATCTGCTCTGTAGTAGGTGCAGTAGAAACAGCAGCACAAACAGGAATCTGTGGAATATCATCTTCGACACCATCTTCATCAGCTCCAGCAACTGTATTTGCAGTACCTGTAGTCAGAGGTGTAACAGGACGTTTTTCAACACCCTGCACAATGTTCCACAATCCTTTTGCAACCAATACATTTCGCATCATATAAGCCCATAATGGGTAGTTGGTACCATCCAACTTATCCTCAACAACCAACATACGGAATACATCACTGCTTTCAGCCATGGTCGGTGACTAAAATACCTTGATGCAGAAAATTGACTGTATCTCAAAAAGTTGAATAGAACTGCCCAGACGAGTTCTGCTAGACTTCTAGCAGACTTCGAGACGCTTAAACTGGCGAACAGAAACTGGTATATACCTTTGGCACAAAAAGACAAACTAGCCTACACAAGCACTGCGATAGTGCGTTCGGAGGCTGAAACGAGCTCAGATCGTGATTTCGGCACCAGAAAGCGAAGGTGTTTTGATCTTTGAAACCCTAAGTATGCTCACCAAATTTCATGTGAATCTGAGACTACAAACGGAGGAGTGTCGATGGCACCCTAGATGAAGTGACGACCTGCTCTGATACCAATTGTTGGAGCTAGACGTCTGCGGAAGCACACGAACAACACAAGGAAGAAGAAGAAGCTTGGAGCACAAACACACAATACTGAATGTATTACTAGAGAATGTACAAAGATAAGTAGCCCATTAGGGCAATAGGCATAGATACAAGCTAGAGGAAAAAAACCTCCTAAAGAGGGAAAAAAATGCCCCGGCGGTCCTAGTGTGTTGACACACATCACTACCTAAATATATCAATAATTTTTTCATACACAGAACCATGCTTATACACAGTTTACAACCATGCATTAAAATGTATTGTACATAAATACAACCGTGCATTAAAATGTGTTTGATGCAACCATACTATACAGAATTCAATATAGATTTAACCATGCCTATAATCAATTTTCCATATATATAATCATATCTAGAACTTTGTGTTTCCATATCAGGTGATATGTGTGTCAAACATGACGAGCTTTCACTTTGTAACATGCTCTACTTGTGCGGATGTTTCTTCCTGAGTGTGTACAAAAGCGTGTGTGTATGTATGTATGTATATACGTGTGTATGTAGCATGCATGTATGAATGCATGTTTGTCTGTACGTATCTTTATCTGTATGTATGCATGAATGTTTGTATGTATGTATGCAAGTATGTATGCATGTATGTATGGATGTATGCATGCACTTTATATGTACGTATCTTTATCTGTACGTATCTACGGATGTGGGTGTGTGTAGAGTGTGCGCAAAAAACACAACGTGTGCATATGTATGTATGTGAATGTGTGTAGAGTGTGTGCATATGTATGTATGTGGATGTGTGTAGAGTGTGTGCAAAAAACACAACGTGTGCATATGTATGTATGTTTCTATGTGTATGCGTGCTTATGCATGTATGTATGCATGCATATATGAATGTATACATGTATGTTTGTATGTATGTATGCATATATGAATGTATACATGTATCTATGTGTGTATGTGTATCCGTGGTTATACATGTATCTATGATGCATATATGAATGTATACATGTATGTATGTATATATGAATGTATACACGTATGTATGTGTGTATGTGTATATGTATCTATGATGCATATATGAATGTATACATGTATGTATGTGTGTATGTGTATGCGTGATTATGCATGTATCTATGCATACATATATGAATTATCTATGCATGCATATACGAATGTGTACATGTATGTTTGTATGTACGTACAGATATTTGTACGTACCTAGCATGTGTGTAGGTAATCAGTACGTGTGTGTGTGTGTGAACTGAATTTTGAAACCTTAAAAATATAGATGAAGTTTTTAATCAACAAGTAAGACATATGTACGCGTAATCTGTTAAAGCCTACTTTTGTCCGACAGGTCTTTGAGATATGAATCGAAAACTTGGAAAGCGAAAAAGTAGAGACCAAGCTATATGATATCATTGGAAGAACGAGGTTGATATGAAAACGGCATGAAAAGTAGGGTGATAACAACCATATGTTGCCAGAGATGGAAGGTATTCAACTTTATGATTCACATAGCACGGAGTCCCGAACTTTGTTTGCATGCTACACCATGGAACGGTTTTTTTTTATAAGTGTTATGAACCCCCCCTCCACCTCAAGTCATTGTCCTCTATTGTGTAAGATTTTTAGTTGATTTTCCATGATTTTGCTCCATTGTATGTATATTTTCCATTGTATGTCTGAATAGTCATTCGGAAGGACCTTCAAATATCTCACTATTCTGATTGGAAGAATAGATCATCATGTGTTTGTTTTGGATCCCCCTTGTGAAGCCCTCCTAATTCCTAACCACAGGTCTAAGCCCTAAATTCAGCAATATGCTTCTCATTAGGACCAGTGAGTAGCATGCAATCAACATACATGACGATGATGAGAATTACATCATCTGATATGCCAATACTAGGTTACAATGTCATACATTGATATCCATTATGGGAAAATTGAACCAGAAGGTTGATGTTTTTTGTTCTTACTAAAAGCCTACAAGGGCGAGGAGCTAATCTTATCCAGTAAAATACCGCTCTTCTACTTATATATTTATACATTATCTGGCTATTCTACTTATGAGAAGCTTTATTATTGTGGAAAAGAATGATAGAATTTTCATCACCAACTTATGCTTCTAGATCATATTACAATGCGTTATGAGGGTTCCAATCTAGATATCTCATTACGTGCTTGCTTCTTCTCTTATGTTATGTTCGTTCACGAAATCCCTTATGGTTTGATTTTCCGTATAGTATGAGGTTATTCACGAGTTCTCATATTGGAGTCATCTTCATCCCCCTACTGAAGAAGTAGGATGTGAAACTAAATTTCAAATAGGAATGAAATCGGATATATGCACCAACTCTAAACATTTGTGTGGCTACACATTACATAGCAAGCATAGTTCACTTTGTCTTGGGTTTTTCTTCTCTCGTTGGTAAAGTATTTCTCAATATAAGTGCTCCTTTCACAGTAAATAATCAGATTTTTAAAGACCTAGCTATCGGATTGGGCACAGAAGCATGTAGGCTACTTTAGATCATGCTGCTACTTTCATGGGGGAAATTGTTGTAGACATGTGATGGGACCAATGAATTTGTTACCTACAAACTTAATTTCTATTTTCTCGGTAAAATTAGCATATAACTTTAAGTTACTAAAAAAGAGTCCTACTGATAATAGACTATATCATCTGAGTATACATATATTTTCCATAAGCATGGATGTACCAACCTATGGATTTAAAACAGCAGAGAATTTCACATGATGGGACTCTGTCGAAATTCTGCATAGAAAGGAGTTGATCAGCCTGTGGATTTTTTGAGAGTACAATGAATTGGAAACACACTCACACACCCAACCTCGTAAGGTAGAGGCAACCATCTTTGAAAAAACTCAGAGATATGTCTAGCCAAGACTTGAACTCAGGACTTCCTGTGAAAGACTCAAGGTGTGAAACCACTAAGCTATGTGGGGTTGGACTCTGGATACATTTCATCTTTGTAAAGATGTAGTATACAATTTTACTTGGACAATCAGGATGGGAAGAACACTCAGAATTCAAACGGAGTACCTAAAACAACGAAAGCAGTCTCAAGCTTTCATGGTTTTTAGGAAGCTTTCATGTAACGAAGAGCTCCCTGGATGCACAGAACATCTCCATTTCATGACACATTAATGGCATCCAATCAAAGAAAATGAACAGATAGCTCTCTTTATTTCCCTTAATATGTGCACACTTTAGAAAGACGTAACGCTAGCCACTGACTCAGAGAGAGAGAGGGAGAGAGAGAGAGAGGCTTTTTTAATCCGAATGGGGTGTGTTGGCGCACTTCTTCTACTCAGAGTTTGAGGTGATGAACTTTGCATGTAACGGCAGTACAGAGTGTATACACTAGCTACGCGCAGGTAATCGTGGGCAAATCTCTCTCTTTCTCTCTCTCTCTCTCTAACACACACACACACAGAAGATCAAGCCGACTTGGCCACGGTTGCTCATCGTTCCCTTCAACAAATTCCAGCTTTCCGGGCCTTCTCGCACGAGAACCGTGCAGCCGACTTGGCCACGGCTGCTCGTCTTCCCTTCTACAATCTCCAGCTTTAGGGGTCCTCTCGCACGAGAACCGTGCAGCTGGCCCAGAAACTTTTATTTGTCTCTTTCATGAGAAGGCGCGCGCATAGATACTCACAGTCATACACTCGGACACACACATATATGGTCGTATACGTCCATCCATTGCTCATTGCTCATACGCTTTTGCAAAGTGGAGGAAGGATAGAGACGGACAGAAAGGCATGGACGAGAAAGACGATCTTCTTCAGTTCCATTTAGAGCAGCAGTTGATCGTCGCCAAGCAACGGGTCCGTCCTCCGTAGCAAGCTTCCTATCTCCATTTCAAGTATCATAAATCGCAGCCGTTCCTTTTACTAATGGTTTACACATTCTGTTTGCTCTTCCTGCCGTTGTATGCAGGATAAGGATCTCCTCGACCGTTTCCTTTCGGAGAGGAAGCTAATGGTCGTGCCCTCGCAGCTGACGACAGCCATCGCCAAGCAATACAATCCTCCCACCGCCAAAGTACGTGCGAGCCTTTACCGTACATACTTAATGCGAAACAGCGATTCTTTATCCCAGATTGCATTAAATCATCATGAATCTCCGAGCGTCATAGTATGTATGAATTCTTGAGCTTGGCTGCTTTTGTCAAGGATCATCGAATACTTCGTATTACATTGTCTAGATCTACGATCTATACATATTCTACAAGTTATGTTTTTGTTAAACGCCAGACGTACATAAATCCTTCGAGCTAAGTCCATACGAGAAAACGATATTGCTGAGGCAATGTAATGTGAGAAATTCGAGTCTGTATTACTTTAACTGGTTAATACTCTAATGTGGCTAATGCAGAGTATATAGTTGAATTAGGCGACGCATAGTAAAGCTTGTTCATACAATGAACCTATGTCATCATCATCTTCTTCTTCATTCTTCTGTAAACAGAGAGCGGTCTACTATGTCGCATGTCTTGATCTGCTGCTTGCGCTACTTTATCTGCATCCTTGACTGTTTATACAAATATTGACGGTACCCACCATGGGTGTATTTTTACTTGGAGGAGGACAAGCTCTTCATGCAGCGTATTTTCCACATCACGATGGGGACGAAGCGGTTATGGATAAGTCTGTACCCATTGACGGCACCAACATAACATCTTTTCTGTCGCACGTCAGCGAGTTTTACTCCAGTACAATATTTGAGGAGGAAATCGGTGATCAAAATTTTTAGTAACTTATTGCTATAATCGATCATTGAAGGCGGTGATTCCAAGTCAGGCCCTTCCAGAGAAACGCTGAACTTTCCACGAGCGTCATTAAGAGAATTAATTAGTCCACGAGCGTCATTAAGAGAACTAATTTATCTTAATTACAGTATAGCACTGTTCGTGATTGAAATTTACTCATAAATATTGTAATTACCTCTAAAAACCTATTCATCGCCGTATATATTGTGTAGATAAAGCGTACAAGAAGGGCGTCAAGCTGCGCGAGTACAATTGCTGGTCGAAAAGGAGGAGCAGGAATGTCCATCTCAAGCTTGGATATGGCCGTGCGTCAGTTTCTAGACGATCATCACAAGTCTGCAACACCTTCGCTAATCAACCCTTCACCCAAGAACTAATGCATACCTAATTTCTTTTCCATATTTCTTAATAAAAGCAAGCATTGATGCAGCTCTGAATCCATGTTTATTCTTGCGTTCCCTCAATAAATAATCAACAAATTATTCATGGCAATATGATTTTGTAAAACAATCGATACATGTCGATTGACTCGAAAATATTAATATTTACTACATTTTATTGTCCTTCGCGTTTTTTATTCAGTTTTTCATTTCATCGTTCCAGATTAGAATTTAGATACAAATTATGGATTCATATGAAGGATTATTTTCAGTTCCTGATCATTTTCGTGCACCATGTAGGGCAGTAAAATAACAGCTTTTGTGTTGCATGTTGGACTCCTGCAAAGTATTCTTGTCCACGATGAATTTTACTCCTTTACAATGTTAGAGCTGGAAATTGGACATCGAAATTTCTAGTAACTTATTGCTCTAATGAATCATGATTATTAAGGTAATTAATATATTATGATTACAGCATTATTAAGACAATTAATCTATCATGATTACAGTTTATCACTGTCCGTGATTGAAATTTACTGTTGAATATTGCAGTTACCTCGAAAAACTAATACGACCGGATTCATGTGAAGGTTTATTAATATGATTATTCATGGCAATATGATTTTGTAAAACAATCAACAAATAATTCATGGGAATATGAATTTGTAAAACAATCGATACATGTCGACTGACTCGAAAATATTAATATTTACTACAGTTTATTGTCGTTTGCGTAATTTCTGATTCAGTTTTCCATTTAATCATTCCAGATTTCAATTTAGACACAAATTATGGATTCATATGAGGGATTATTTTCAGGTCCTGATCATTTTCATTCACCATGCAGGGCAGTAAAATAACAGCTTTTGTGTTGCATGTTGGACTCCTGCAAAGTATTCCTGACCACGACGAATTTTACTCCATTAGAATGTTACAGCTGGAAATGGGACATCAAGATTTCTAGTAACTTATTGCTCTAATGAATCATTAAAACCCTGTCATTCCAAGTCAGGCCCTTCTAGATAAAGCTGAACTTTCCACATGAGTGCAATCAACATAATTAATCTATCATGAATGTTATTAAGATAATTAATTATCATGATTACAGTATAATTAATGTATCATGATTTTTTTTTTTAAAATGGAGGTTCAGCGGAGGCCTACTCCTCCAAACTTTAACTTTGAAATTGCAACTGTAGTAGCAAGGGCATAGCACCCATGAGACCCCCCTTATCCCACAAGAACAAGGGTTTAGGTTTACATAGTTGGGTTAGACTCCAGTCACAACTACCGCGAAACAAGACAAACAGTGGCACATCAGCCACAAGATACAAATTTCCATGATAACATGTCTCTTACATGTTGCCGGTGGGGGTTGAACCTTGGCCCCCGCCTCAAGAGGTGAAAGGCCCAACCACCCAACCGAAAGGCTTGGGACTTAATGTATCATGATTACAGTATATGTCCGTGATGGAAATTTACTGTTGAATATTGTAGTTACCTCGAAAAAACTAATATATTACCTGATTCATGTGAAGGATTATGTTCAGATCCTAATTTCCCTAAAGTTTTCTTCCTCTAATACGAGTGAACCTACTACGCTGACATTCGATATTTGAATCATCTTGAACTTATTCCGTTGTTTGGCATTGTTCGATTTTTTGTCACGCCTAAATTTATATGCAACAGACCAGTAATTTTCAACTCATTTCAACATGATAGCAATTCAATCTCTCTCGCAGGGTATTTAAGGATTAGTATATTGAAGATTATTAGTACATTACTTTCAATCTTTATTAGCAATTTCTCTGTTTCACTTGTTCTTAACTGCCAAGGGGATTATATCATGATGGACATATATCGTTGCACATGAACCTCGTACAGGTAAAATATAGGAGATTGGACTTAATCCGACTACGAAAAACTTATACATCTGGTGATTAGACTAATATTCTTGAGATTCCCTTATATGAAACCCTTTATTGGAAAGGTTTTCTATAATACCATCTCAAAGATCTTTCGATATCAACGTTTTCAGCCGCATTAAAATGAAGCTCGACTCCTGGTGGTGCCTGTACAAAAATTGAAGGGAGAATAAACGAACATGAATGCTTCAACCGCATTGTGGAGGATATTAGTGTCTGAAGTTCATACTACAAAAGTGTTTATCACTTGCATAAAGAATCTATGGGATCAAATGGTAGGACCAGGTGTACAAAATTGTGAGGAGCAAGCTCGGCATTGCCTTCAAATCTGTCCACCAAAGTTTGATGGTTTGGTAACTACTCTTAATACTCAAATCCGACCTCAACCTCTAACTTTTGAAGATTTAGTGCTTGAATCATTTGCAATAGGATTTGGGTTGAATTCCTAGTAGGTTGTGAGTTCTAACCATTTTTTGTACGCCTTCTTCCATAAATAGAAGGTTTTCTCTGCATGTGCAATTTCTAAAATTTGTCTATCTTGACTCAAGCATTTGATATCAATGCCCCAAGGTACTACAGTCATATTATTGCATTGATTGGAAGCTTAAGAACCCTATTAGAGTATCCAAGAAAACAATAGGACGTTCTGGAGCAATTTTTGTAAAGACCCACTCATTTTTACAATCTACCTTGCACATGAATCTTACTCCGCTGGATTTGCAAACAATCATCACATAGGTTAAATATAGGAGATTGTACTTAATCCAACTAAGAAAAACTTATACATCTGGCGATTAGACTAATATTCTTGAGATTCCCTATGAAACCCTTTGTTTGAAAGGTTTTCTATAATACCATCTCAAAGATCATTCGATATGAAGTTTGACTCCTTGCCTGTACAAAAATTTAAGGGAGAATAAACGAACATGAATGCTGCAGCCTGCAACCGCATTGTGGAGGATATTGGTGTCTAAAGTACATTGACACCGTACTTTAACTTAAGTGTGTGTACCATTATTAATACCAATCAGAAACCCTATTGCGTCACGTGAATATTAATGGTCTCAGTGAGAAATGAATTACAACATCAAAATTAATCATATTAATCAATTGTATCATACGAATACACAAAACTTAATCCAGAAATAGATTGGATGTTCATGATGGGCAGATTTTGGGTGCATCAAGGGCAAGTTTCTTAATTTCACGGTCTCAAATACAGTTTCATAGAGTATTCGTTAAGTTATGTTGATGAGCATACTTATGGTTCCTTTGAGTTAGTTATATATATATATATATATATATATATATATATATATATATATATATATATATATATATATATATATATATATATATATATATATATATATGTGTGTGTATGTGTGCATATATACATACAAATACATACATGCTTGCTTGCTTACGTCTTTACCTGCATATATACATACATTCATACATACGTTCATATGCTCGTACATGCACGCATATATACAAATATCCATTTATAAATACATGCATGCATACATACACAGATACACACATACATACTTACACACATACATGCATGCATACATAGACACGTAGATATATAACTACCTAAAATCACAACATACACATATATGACTATCTAAAAGCAATAAATAGATACATACATGTATAATTATCTTAAAGCACTAGGGTCTTTTAGTTTTCACTTTAACTTTCCTACTTGGTGATAAATGAATTAAAAGTATATATACTTTGTCTACTTTACTATGTTGTGACTCTCTAAGAGATACTCAATACTCCACCATCATGTGACCACAAATGATCCATGGTACTCTTTAAGTTATAAGGTCTCCTTTATGAGGAGAATTCATTGTGAGATCCTAGACATTAATGGAACCCTTACTTTCAAGTTAGAGGAGGTCTATGTGTGATCATTGATGGTAACAAATGATCTTTGTGAGCCTCACCATTAGGTTAGGTAGGGCATACACTCTTTGGCCATTGGGTTGCCATTGAAGGTAAAGATAAAGGCCTTGTAGTGTTGTGTGGTTTCCCCATAGAAATGTAATTGGGGGGGGGGGGGGGGTGGAGAGGGGGGCTTTCCCCCTTCAAGCAGGTCGGGGAGGCCTATCCCCTTGGCCGATAGGGCCAAGATGGTAGGACTTATGGTCGTGGAGATATTATTGGATTATATATTTTTCCAACTATTTTGTCTCTCTTGACTATGTGTATCTATCCCAATCCCCTTCTAAAAGCTACACAAATATGGCCCACTTATAGCTTTATACACATTGTGCTATTGTTTCTTACATGGTATAAGATCTCAAGAGGCTCTCAGTGGTGCAGAAGCAGATATGAAGAGGCTGTAGAGGCTTCAACTACAAAAGAAAGAAGATATCAAGAAGTGCATCATCATCTAGGACTTATCACTTCTATCCTTGATCCATATGAGCTCTTAGAGACTATTCTTGGGATTGATCATGAGCTGCAAGAAACACCCGATTCAAATAATCTTGGTCGAATGATTCCTCCTAATGCTGATCTTGTACGTGCTTGGAAATGTAAAAATGCAGATGCACTTTGTGATCTCGTTAAAAGTACCATTGATAGTGTTGTAACTCTCATAGAGCATACTATCAAGGCTTTTGAGCCATGGAAAATATTGAGAAATGAATATGAAACTCATAATTAGACATGAATTAAAAACTTGGAGAATCAGCTAGCAATAGAAAGGTTCTCTAATGGTTTGACTACAAAGGTGTTTATCACTTGCATAAAGAATCTAAGGGATCAAATGATAGGAGAAGTTGTACAAAATTCAAGTGAGGAGAAAGCTCGGCATTGCCTTCAAATTTGTCCATCAAAGTTTGATGGTTTGGTAACTACTTTTAATAGTCAAATCAAACCTCAATCTCTAACTTTTGAAGAATTCAGTGCCTTTCTCATTTTCAAAAGGATTTTGGTTCAAATCCTCGTAGGTTGTGAGTACTAAACCATTGTCTAAGAGCCTTCTTACATAAACAAAAGATTTTCTCTACATGTGCAATTTCTAATAATTATATTTTTTTATTCAAGCATTTGATATCAATGCTCCAAGGTACTATCGTCATATTATTGCATAGATTGGAAACTTAAGAACTCTATAACAGTATCCATGAAAACAATAGGCTGGTCTAGAGTAGTTTTTGCAAAGACCCACACATCTTTACAATCTGCCATCACTCCTCCCACTAGTATCGGAGCATCTTCATAGTTGATACATTATGGGTAATGGTTTCCCTACATCAACAGTCAAATTGGATCAAAGGAACTACTTAGCATGTTCTCTAAGGATGGAAGCATACTTTCAATGAAAAAAGTGATATGGTTATATTCGAGAGATGAATTGATGCCTATGTTTAGGAACAAAGGGCAACCAACATAAAAGAAGTAAGAAAGGCTCAACACATGGCATACAAAGGATGCTTTGATACAGTTAGACATGCTAAATTCTATTTCTAATGTCTTACTTCCACACATTAGGAGTTGTAGGACATCATAAAAGACGTGGAATGCTTTGGAAGCATTCTTCTCTTAAGCACTAAGCTAGGAAGAAATAATGATGGATGTAATTCACATCTCTCAAAAAGCAGTCCAACCAAAATGTCACCAGCTTTGTCAGAAAGAAGTATATAGATGATGAGTTGGGAAGAATTGGAGAGGTCATAGCTGAGGAACAAATTACTAGAAAATTCGTCAATGGAATTATAATAGATGAAAAGTGGGAAGCATTCACCATTGCCATGGACTTGTACATGGATGTGCAAGTACTAGATTTCAATGCACTCATGGGACAACTTTTAACTCATGAAACCAAGATTATGAAGAATGGTTAAACAATAATCAATCCTCTACCCTTTAAATAGTTAGAAATTGAAGTAAAGATGTCAAAGGAAAAACCAAGAAATCTCATGAAGAAGCAAGTACCTCCCAAACTAACTTTGCGACTAGAGGTAGAAGTTCAAGAGGAAGAGGTAGAGGTGGTAGACAAGGTAGCAGGAGATCTCATAGCTTCCCATCTTGTGCCATATGTTGATTAACAAACCATATCAATGAGCATTGCTTCAAGAATCCAAGGAACAAGAGAGGTAGAGGGATATAACATAGGAGGATATGGATCTCCTTGAGGTAGATACAACAACACTTATGGATATAACAAAAAAACTAATTACTATGAAAACTATTAAGGTCACTAGAAAGGAAGAAGAGACTACCGAAACTACATTGATGATCGATACCAAGAAGATTAAGATCATGCACATGAAAATGAAGGTAGCTGAATTAGATGGGAATGTGTTCTATATTGATTCTGGATGTTCAGGTCATCTAGTAGGGAATGTAGCACTGCTTTTAGATTTGGAAGACCCCAATAACAAGCATGAGTTCCAAAAATGAGATGACAGAAGGTACCCTATGGAGAAGATTGGAAATGTGAAGACATCAAATGATAACATGAATTTGTCGAGTAGAGTTCACTATGTACCTCGTATTAGTAAGATCTTTATAAGTCTAGGATTGATTGTGGAACAAGAATTGAATATGAGGTTCACAAAATATGGAGACTATGTAGAGGACCCATGCCAAGGATTAAAGAAGATAGCCAAAGGAGAAAAGATAGGTAGATTGGTTAGTTTGGGACTCCATGACACTAGGAACATAGTATTATTCAATTATGGCACTCAAACTCTATCAAGATTAGAGGTTTGGCATAAAAGGTTGGCTCACATTGGACAAAGAAGATCCTTAAAACAAATCACTAGAGATCAAAATGTACTTGGAAGACCTAAAATTTGAAAGCAACATATGATTTACAAACGTAGTGCATGGAATTTGGCAAATCTCATAGGAAACCATTCACAAAGAAAGGGTTACAAACATAGAGACATCATTGGAGCTTGTCAAGACTGATGTTTGGGGACCAACCAAGGAACCGTTATATTATGTTTCTTTCACTGATGATTGTAGCAGATGGACCATACTTTATTTTATGAAGCATAAAGATGACATGTTTTCAAAAAGTACCTAGCACTAGTAGAGAATAAAACAAGTAAAACCTTTGAAGAGACTAAGGTCTAATGGAGGGGGAGAATACTTCTCCCATGAGTCTTATTCTTATTTGCAAGAAGGGTGAATCAAAAGAGGGGTAACTACCAATAGTATAAAATTGAGCTAACGGGGATCACAAAAGGAAGTAACTAGGTCAATGCTTAATTAAAAGAAGTTATCAAATTATATATGGCAAGAAGCAATATCTATTGCCACCTATCTTATAAAGAGGTTACCCTTAGAATATTTTGAAGGAATGACCCCCTATGAAGATTGGAATGGAAAAAGACCAAGCTTGACCATTGCATACTATTTGGCTGCATTGCATACTATTTGGGTGCATTGCATATCCACATATACCATCACAACTAAGAGGTAAACGTGATCCCAAGCCAAAGAAATGTGTCTTCATAGGCAATTATTAGCTATATAACCCTAACACCAAGGGATTGATAGTAAGTAGAGATCTAGTATTTCATAAAAATATCTCTTGGTTTGAATATGATTATAGGAAAATCCAATTACCCTATGACTTGGAGGATGGTTTAGACACTCTCAAAAAAAGGTACACATATAGTTGAAGAGTCAAGTGATTCAGAGGGTGATGAGTAGACACCAAGAAGGGAGATCAATTCATGGAACTACAAAGGTAAAGCTAAGGTGCAAGAGTTATGAAATATAGCAAAATCATCTCAGAAAACTATAAGAAGATCTACAAAGGAGAATAAGAATACACAAAGGTATGGATATGATACCTCATTGGTAACTAAGCACTATAAAGCTCATGATTCTTGCTATCCCCATTCAATGTGATTGGAAGTTGTTTCTTCTTCAATTGGGGGCTGTTTATGAAATATCTCTTGAGTGATTAGTTGAAGTTCTTGATGGGTGGGCTAGGATCTCCATTGGGTGAACCTTGCCCTTAAAGGGCTTGTGGCCACCCTTGGGGCGATCCTCACCCTTGATGGGATCGGGGCCACCCCTTGGGGGGACCATTGCCCTTGATGGCTTGGGACCCCTTGGTGTGACCCTTGCCATTGATGGGCTTGGGTCCACCCCTTGGGGTGACCCGTGCCCTTTGGGACTACCACCTCTCAGGACAACCCTCTCCCAATGGGGTGTAGGCACTCCTTAGGGAGACCCCTAGGGGTTGGGGAAGATCAATATCAACAACAATGTAAAGGGCAACTCGACATGACATAATGTGGCATCAAGAACATGACATGATGTTAGATCATGAATAGAGTGAGAGAGCACATAGACTGAGCACATAAAGACATGGTGGAAGGAATCAAGACCTAAAGCATGAGTAGAAATAGGCACAAAAGACAAAGCTAAAGGGAATCAAGGCCTAACCAAGCAATGAGGCCTATGACATCACTATCATGTAAATGGAAAGTGTTAGGGTGTTGCTCCTTTGGCATCCAAATTTTGTATTTTGCAAATAAATATTGTGTCCTTTAGAATTCACATGAATATTAACCGTAATGAAAGCATGTCTGCCTTGTAACTAATTTATGAGAAATATAAAGAGTGGCTTTGAGGAAGAGAGGCGCAAGAAGAACATTGTGCTAGAAGAGAGAGATGTAAGAGCTTAGAGATGCTGAGGCAAAAGTCTAATAGTGCTCGTACAAATATTTGGCCACAATTTGCAGTTTTGATTGTACTCTTTGTTATCTTTATGTATGTTTGCTCACTAATGAAAGGAAGATCTTTCTCTCCTATTTCTTGTTTCTCTATTCTTGAATCTATGTATTCAAATATTTCTTTTTTCAAACACTAGGTGTTCTATGTAATTAGGGAATAGAAACGCACTAGATGCATTTCCGATAATCTAGCCCCCAAACTCTTCATTTGTTGAGAAAGACACTACAATATATCAGCGTATACCGAGGCTTTTACTGAGGAAAATGAACGGGCACGATTTTGCCCCGATGTCGGTGTAGGGGTTGGTATAGGCATCAAAACGAGAACGCCAATATAAGCATTGATATAAGCATCGGTATAAGCATTGGTATAAGCATCGAAAATTACGGCACTCATACTGATGCCGATACCGGTGCATGTAGTGGGTGTTCCATCACACATATTGAAAACCATGTTGGGAGTACCGTCGCACATATCGACGACCATATCTGCAAATTTTATTTTGGCAAAGTGTGTTTTCTCTTGCTATAGCAACATTACCATCATGTTGTTTAGCAAACGACAATACACTCTGCCCAAAAAAACCGAGTACATGTGATGTCTACTCTGATGGCAACCAAAACATGATTTCAAAGCAAATACTATCAGACACAAAAGAGATGAGTAGAATGAACCATGAACCATGTAAAAAAAAAGTTATATATTTCATAAATGAAGCATATACAAGAGTGTGGCAAACCACTGTCATATATGAGGCAAATAGAAAATGTGGCAAACCACTATCATATATGAGGCAAATACAAAATGTGGCAAAGCACTGCCATATAAGAATCAAATACAAAATTCTGGTGCAACACTACCATATATGAGCCAGATACAAAATTGTGGCACACCACTTCCATACACATGCACAAAAGGATCAAAACATCTATATCAGTAGTCCTACAACAAAGAACATTCATGAAATGAGATAAATTGACATGATATTTACAAACAACAAGTAAAAACCAAGTTTCTAAACTTCATGACCTCATCACAGATGCTCCCATGAAAGAACCACACTGCATCCCTCCAAGTCCTCCAATAGGGCAATCGATCCATGATGATATCCATAAGCCTCCTCCGTTCGTGTTGGAGGACGACCCATTGCCAACTCCTACAAAAAATATACAGAACGTTAGATGAACATACATGAAATGCTTAACACAAACAAATTCAATAAACCAAATGATACTTCCAAATTTGTGACACATAGTATCATATCCGCCGTTGCCCAAATGTGACGGTCTGACCGTATCTAGATGTGTGGCTGTGACATCTCACTGCTGGCAATATTGATTAGGAGTCTTCTAGTGCTCTTCGCGAATCATATCCCGCTCCTCAACATCTAACCATACATGCTTTCGTAATCCTGCTCTGAAAGCATCACGAGCCTTGGATTGTGGATGGGACATAACTTCACGTGCGGTGTGCGGAATGCACTCTGAGCTGACACGAGGATGTCGATGTGCTGGTCAAAACTCCTGATAGATCCTCTTTGTGATATAATTTTTATGATTTTTATCTTGATCACTCCATTTCAACATGATAGAGTGTTCAAATTGTATGGAGCAAAGCTGTCATATACGCTGATGCATGGCCTTTCCTGCCCCATCCATCAGTGGAGCTCCATCACGGATGCTATACACCTTGGAGTCGTCATGGTCATGAGCACCCCAAGGTATATGTGGTGTTCCATGTGGTGTAACATGTGGCGTACCTACATCTGAGGTACTCAATCTAGGAGTAGAAGTGGGTGACACAAAGTCTGTCACATTGCCTCCACAACAGCCTCCTCCTCTAGAGCTACCTGTAGATCCACTCCTAGAACCTCCTACTTTAAAGGGTGACGCTACCTTTGCTTGTGAAACTGCTCTATCTAGCCATTTGCTCATTGAAAAGGGTGGAAGTGGTCGAAGACTTTTTGGAAGGGGCAAAAATCGAGCGGAATGATTCTTTCAAAACTGAGCTCATTCCTTTGTGTTTGTCTCCTTGGCAAGCACATACCTTTCTAACCACTTCTGCATAGGCTCAAAGTTAACGATGCAAAACTTCATTGCCTTCTCTCTGAAAGTTGCATCCATTTTCCTTTGCATCCCTTTACCTTGAGGTTCATCATCTAGAAGATGAACATCTTCATCATCGCTCTATAAGCGAGGCATTTTTGGGTCTGACATATATAGAAATTGACTTATGAATACAAGAGACTCTTGTATGAGCCATCCCTCTGCCATGCTACCCTCTGGACGTCCTCTCTATCAAACAAACCCTTTTAATGTCTTCATAAAGTGCTCTAAGAAGAACATCCATCGACTATGGACAGTTCCTTCTATTGCAACTTCATCTACCACATGAACCAGTAAATGATGCTGAATTGTGTGAATACTTGTGGGAAAGTATTTCTCTACCATACAAATAGCCTCTATAGCATTGAGTTTCACACTCTCTATGCTATCTCTATTTATCTCTTTAGAAGAGATCCACCGTACCAAGGAACTAATTTTATAAATGGTTGTTCGCACCTCCCCCGAAAGACAATCTTTTAAAGCTATAGAGAGCACATGTTACCGTTAGTGTCCATGTGAAAGGCCAAATGGCCGTTGGACACTTCTTTGTATATGTTCTTTAATAAAACATATAGTGGTCTGGTCAGTCATAGATTGTAAGTTCAAGCACATTTGTAAGACCTAAGAAATCTGTCTTTGTGCTCACTATGTATTGTGCTTTTCTGCGTATTCTACAATCTTTGTGCGGAGTACTGTGTGCAGCCTTAGGAGCTCGTTTTTCTACTCCAAGGATATCGTCATGGACATCATGAGAAGGAGAGTGCACTGTGGTGCATTGCCATCGAAATACTTCACTAGTATCAGAGAAATTCGACGCAAAAGCTTTGTTCCTTTTGTGTGAGCAAAGCGAGCACCTCCCCCTCGGCAGTCTCCAAGGCTTACGACTAAGGCGGCGACTAAGGCATAGACCTTGGCCTACCTTGTCATCCGAGTCACCGAAGTCATCATTGGCTGCACGCAAGGCAGGACCTCAACAATCAAGGAATATAGACGTTCCCGGTACTTCGCGAGAGATCACCCATCCCAATATTGTTCCCTCTAGAGCTCGCTTAACCGTGGCAATCTCTTGCCACTAAGCTACACTCTTGTGGTGTCTGAAGAAGGGGAAAGACTGAGGTTGACATTACCTTGCACATGTTTTGGTCCCTCAAAGCTTCATTCTTTGCTTTCAAAGCCTATTTTTGAAGCATTTTTAGGGTGTCTTTTGGAGCCCTTTTGGAGTACTTTTGCACATAGTTCTCTTCAAACAGGTCAAAGAACATGAAGAAGATCATTCTTTTTACTTCTCCACCATTAAATATCAACCTCTGGGGCTGTGTTTTCAGCCACACTCCTAAAACTACAGGTTTTTTGAAAGATTTCAGTTTTGGTGGGAGCAGCCGCTGCAAATTTATGCAGGTTTTTTGAGCCAAAACATCAGAGTTGACAGACACTTGTAGGTGTTATTGGCTAGTTTTTGGGCTGGGCATTCAACCTTTTAGTTTTGTTTTACTGTATTTATTGAGCACATACACATTATGTATGCTTTTGTGGATACCGCTTATGTACGTCCATGTGGTCATTGATATAGCGGTTACGTTCTTTGCATAAAGCCTTTTACATTTGATAAACAGGGTTGTGGTGAGGTTTTCTTAACTGGGAGACACCCAGATGTCGAGGTCTCTTCGGTGATGCAAGTGGAAGACTTACCCAACATTGCCATAGGAGATGTATGATAATTGTTCATAGGTGCTCGATAAGCTCGTTGGCTTCTATTGGGTAACTGATTATATGAAGTGGAGTTAGTGATTCACTATGCAGGCAAACATTTTAGTACTTGCAGTTTTATGATATTTTGACACTGGTCATACGCTCATTTTGCATAGGATACTCTGAAAAAATTTTTCTAGATTTTTGGTTTTGTCAACTATACAATGGTCGATTTACTCCTTCATACACTTATTTGTTGGTGTTCAGACTCTTCAAACCTCCATTATCATTCCATTTAGTTCTCTATGATCATGGCATCAGAGGTCTCAGGCACATCCAGTGGATTAGCGTCTACTGCTAGTGTTCCGAGGAGGAGCTATAACTTGGAGGGCAAAGAACATTTTGCGATCCAAAAATTTGATGGCACAAACTTTGGTCTATGGAAGAATTAGATTAAAGATGTGCTGATTCAAAGGAGGCAATGGAAGCCAGTAAATGGAATTTCAAAGAAGCTTGGTGACATGGATGAAGATGATTGGGATGAGCTAGATGAAATGGCCAGGTCTACCATTCCCTTGCACCTGGCAGATAATGTTTACTTTATAGTATTAGACTGTGAAAGTGCAGAGGAGCTTTGGAAGAAGTTATGCAATACATATGAAAAAGAGATGGCATCAAATAAAGTCTATCTGATGAGAAGATTGTATGAGCTTTGTATGAAGGACACAGATAGTTTTGTTGCTCATCTAAATGAGTTTGATGCTATATTCTCTCAGTTACACGCTCAGAAAATGGATATGGATAATGAAATGAAAGCAGTATTGATGTTATGCACCTTGCCTTCATTATGGGATACATTTTGCACAACTATTAGCAATAGTGCACCTTGTGGTAAACTCGTCTATGATGACATATGTGGAGCACTCTTGGGTGAGGAGATTTGTAGAAAATCTATGGTTCGCACTCAGAGTGGAGATGCATATAATGTTTGTGATTCTTACCAAGGAAAGAATCAACAATGTGGCATGAGCAAGAACAAGGAAAAGAATGGTCAACAGACTAAGAGTAGAAGTAAATCAAGGAACAGGGATATCGAATGCGATTATTGTCATAAGAAAGGACACATGAAGAAAGACTGTTATGGATTAAAGAATGCTAAAGGTAAAGAACAGAATGTTGATGGCCATGTTAAACAGTTACCTACACCATCTACTTCGACTGTGAACATTGAAGAAATGAATGCTATTTCTGATGATTCTGATCTGTTGACACTTGATAGTACTGTGCCAACTGCGGCTCTTATGACTGATTCTCTTTCCCACACCTTGCTATTAGATTCTAGTGCTTCTTTCCATGTGACACCACATAGAGAATGGTTCTCTAATTATGCAGCAAAGTCTCTTGGTACTGTGAGACTTGGTGATTCTTACTAGTGTGACGTTGTGGGGATTGGAGATGTGCTTGTGCGGTTCATTGATGGCTCAAAATTTACTATGCATAATGTACGCCATGTACCTCAGTTATCATGCAGTTTGATGTCAGTTGGTCAACTTGATGACCTTCGGTACAAGGTGGTCTTTTATGCTCCGCCCTTTTGCATATCAAAGGGCAATATGGTTATTGCAAAAGGAAGCAAAGTTTGCTCACTTTATCCTTTATTTGTATCACAGAAAGAACACTTACTGAACAGCCTATGGCTTGTATTTGGCATGGTCGTTTGGGACATATATCTCGTAGTGGAATGGAAAATCTTTCTCGTTCTGGCTACTTACCTCTGTTATCTTTCTCGGATTTTTCATTTTGTGGGCATTGTCAATATGCAAAGCAAACTAGAAATGTGCATAGAACGCACATTGACTTTTCAATTCAGCCTTTAGATCTCATTCATATAGATGTGTGTGATCCTATGCCATCTAGGTCCTTAGGTGGTTCTCTTTACTTTCTCACTTTCATAGATGATGCTACTAGAAAAGTTTGGGTATATCCTATCAAATCAAAGGACGAGGTATTCCCTACTTTCAAAAAATGGCTTGCTTCAATTGAGACTGAAAAAGGAACTAAGCTTAAGGCTTTACATTTAGATAACGAGGGTGCGTATACCTCACATGAATTCAACCTTCTTTGTCAATGTAGAGGGACTCGTAGAGAGTGTACAATTCCTTATACCCCAATACAAAATGGTGTAGCTAAGAGGATGAATAGAACTATTCAAGATAGAGTAGTCTCTATGTTGCATCATGCAAGCCTCTCACAAGGTTTTTGGGCAGAAGCAGTATTGACTGCAGTTCATGTGATTAACCTTTCACCTAGTACTGCCAAAGGTTTGAGAGTGGCACAAGCATTATGGATAAGGAAGCCACCATATTATGATCATCTTTGAGTTTTTGGGTGTGAAGCATATGTTTATATACCAAACAAACTTAGACAAAAGTTGGATCATAAGTCAAAGAAATGCATTTTTCTTGGATATGGTTGAGAAGGACAATTTGGATATCACTTATGGGATCCTGAAACACGGTCAGTGATCAAAAGTAGTGATGTCATTTTCAATGAGTCTAAGATGAATAAAACAACCCAATAAGGAGGTTGAAGTGGCAAGAGTGGTGTTTGAGGATACTAGTTGTTCGGTTAGCATGCATAAAAATGCTGCACATAGGGATGTTCAAGAGATTTTCCATTCAGATCAGTCTGCACATATTCTTGTTCAGCAACCATTGAGATGTTGTGCACGTGTCTCACATCCACCTGATAGATATGTTCCAGGTTTATATTTTGTTATTCTAACAGATGCCAGTGAGCCTTCTTGCTACAAAGAGGCTATGCAAACAGACGATCATGCCAAGTGGGAGCGTGCCATGAAGAGTGAGCTGGATTGTATTCACAAGAATGGTACTTGGGATTTGGTACCTTTGCCAATGGGCAGGAAAGCTGAAATTCACATCAGATAGTGCTTCTCCAAAGTATAAAGCATGACTTGTTGCAAAGGGTTAAGCAACAACATGGTGTTGATTTCGAGGAAATCTTCTCTCTAGTGGTCAAGATGACTACCCTACACATGTTGCTTGGATTCGTTGCAATGGAGGACTTAGAGCTAGTCCAAATGGATGTGAAAATTGATTTCTTGCATGGAGATCTTACAGATGAGATCTATATGCAAAAACCAAAGGGTTATGTAGTTCCTAGCAAGCAAAGTCTAGTTTGTAAGCTTAAGAAGAGCTTGTATGGACTTAAACACTCCACTAGACAATGGTACCAAAAATTTGATGCTTTTATGAAGTCTCAAGGCTATTCGTGAAGCAATGAGCATCATTGTCTCTACACAAAGAGATGCTCAGATGGCAGCTTGATATGCTTGATACTTTATGTCAATGATATGCTGATTGCTCGGAAGTCCTCTTATGACTTGTCAATTCTAAAAAAGATGTAGAGTCACACATTTGATATGAAGAATTTGGGGGATGCCAAACATATTCTTGGCATGCATATTACTCGTGATAGGAGCAAAAGATGCATATACTTGTCTCAAAGTGAGTACATATCCAAAGTACTTCATAGGTTCAATATGTAGGGTGGAAAGGCATTGAGTACACCTTTACCCACATATGTGAAATTGAGCAAGGATGATTGCCCCAAATCATATGAGAAAAAGGAATTCATGACCAAAATTCCCTATCAGTCTGCTATTGGTAGTCTCATGTATGCTATGGTAACTACGAGACCAGACATTGCATTTGTAGTGGGAGTTGTGAGCAGATATATGTCTAATCCTTGCAAAAAACATTGGGAAGCGATCAAGATGATTCTAAGATATCTGAGTGGCACTAAGGACAACTGTTTATGCTTAGGTAGAGGGAAAGCATCCATTATTGGTTACACATATTCTGACTATGCTGGTTGTGTAGACAATCGTAAGTCTACATCAGGGTACATTTTTCATTCTGCTGGAGGTGCTATCTCTTGGAGATCTCATCTTCAAGAATGTACAGTTGTTCCCACCTTAGAAGTAGAGTATGTTGCAGTAAGTGAGGCATGTACGGAGGCATTGTGGCTTTCTCGTCTTGCTTGTGATATGGATTTACCGCATCATGTACCTCGTTTGCTCAGTGATAGTCAGAGTGCCATTGCTTTGGCTAAGAATCTGGTCTATCATGCAAAGACCAAGCACATTGAGGTGCGATATCACTTCATTCAAGATTGCTTAGGCACTGAGTGCATTATTCTTGAGAAGGTTCACACTCAAGATAATGCTACAGATGCTTTGACTAAAGCTCTACGATAGGATAGCTTTGGACACTCTTGTCAGGTAATGGGGGTTACTTGATTCATGATCTTACACAATCACTTGTATACTCCGTAACATGCCCATTAGGTGGGAGGTATAGTTTGTATACTTACACTCATGTATTCTTTATCATTATTTATTTTTCTCACATAGTTACTTTGGCCATATTGGCCTTTAGTGGGAGATTGTTACTGTTAGTGTCCATGTGAAAGGCTAAATGGCCACTAGACACTTCTTTGTATATGTTCTTTAATAAAGCATATAGTGGCCTGGTCAGCCACAGACTCTAAGTTCGACCATATTTGTAAGACCTAAGAAGTTTGTCTTCGTGCTCCCTGTGTACTGTGTTTTTCTACGTATTCTATAGTCTTTGTGCGGAGTACCGTGTGAGGCCTTAGGAGCTTAGTTTTCTACTCCAAGGGTATCGTCATAGAGATCATGAGAAGGAGAGCACACTATGGTGCATTGCCATCCAAATACTTCAGCAAAAACTGTAAAAAATTGTGCCAATCATGAGAGTTGAGCCCTCCAAGATCGTTGTTTCTTATTAATTATATATATTTAACTGAAACACTAGCTATTTTCATATTTATTTATCTATACTAAAATCCTATATTCAAATTTAATTATATATTCTAATTTTTCTATTTTCTTTTTCTTATATATATTTAATTTAATTTAAAAACCATAAATCCCTATTTTTATATATTTAATTATATATATATAATTTAATATATATGTATATTTATTTATTTATATTTATGTGTATATGTGTGTATGCATATGTAAATAGCTTAGAAATTCTAATCCTATTTTTATATATTTGATTTGATAAAAGACCCTAAAATCCTAATTTTATATATTTAATTATATATATTATTTAAAACACTAGCTATTTTCATATTTATTTATCTATACTAAAATCCTATTTTTTAGATAGATTTAATGTGTATGTGTGTGTAGACAACCTAAAAACCCTAATCCTATTTTTATATATTTAATTTGATTAAAAACCCTTAAATCCTATATATATATATATATATATATATATATATATATATATATATATATATATATATATATATATATATATATATATATATATATATATATATATATATATGTGTGTGTGTGTGTGTGTGTGTGTGTGTGTGTGTGTGTACATATATTATGTGTGTATATGTGTGTATGCATGTGTATGCATTTGTGTATGCATGTGTGTATTTAGCTATACTAAAGACCTATTTTTATATATATTAAAAATCCTAAATACATATTTCTATATATCATAAAAAGTTTAAAAACCCTAAAACCCTAATGCTATATATATATATATATATATATATATATATATATATATATATATATATATATATATATATATATATATATATATATATATATATATATATATATATATATATATATATATATATATATATGTTTAAATGTGTGTATGCGTGTGCAAACAGCTTAAAAACCCTAATCCTATTTTTTTATATATATTTGATTATATATTGTATTTTTTTCCTAATTTTTATAAATATATATTCATATATATTAATATTAATCTAATACTCTATGTTTTATATAATTATTTATGTATATTTAATTTGATACAAACCCTAAAATCCTTTTTTATATATTTAAGTTGATAAAAACCTTAAAATCCTATTTTTGTATATTTAATTAATTGATTTAAAACAGTGGCTCTTTTCAAATTTATTGATCTATATAATTATCGTATTTTTACATATATTTATTTTATATATTCTTATTTTTCTTTATTTTTTCCTTATATAAAATTTAATTGAATTATATGTATGTGAAAACCCTAAAACCCGAATCCTAAAAATCTAGACCTAAACTATGTATATGTGTGTATGCATGTGTATATACATTTATATATGTATATGTATTATATATGTCTCTCTCTCTCTCTCTCTCTCTCTCTATATATATATATATATATATATATATATATATATATATATATATATATATATATATATATATATATATATATATATATATATATATATATATGTATGTGTGTGTGTGTGTGTATCTTTTTTTATACATTTAGTTTTTTATTAAAAAACCCTAAAATCATATTTTTATATCTTTAATTATATGTATTTAATTAAAACACTAGCTATTTTCATATTTATTTATCTATAATGAAATCCTATATATATATATATATATATATATATATATATATATATATATATATATATATATATATATATATATATATATATATATATATATATATATTCTAATTTTTTATCTTTTTTTGTTATATATATTTAATTTAATTAAAAAACTATAAATCCCTATTTTTCATATATTTGATTATATATGTGTGTGTATATATGCATATCTATATGCATGTGTCTATATGTGAGGGTGTATATGTGTGTGTGTGTATGTATGCATGTGTGTATGTATGCATGTGTGTATATGTGTGTGTGTGTATGTATGCATGTGTGTAAATGTGTGTGTGTGTGTATGCATGTGTGTGTATGTATGTGTGTGTGTATATGTGTGTGTGTATGTATGGATGTGTGCATATGTGTGTGTGTGTATACATGTGTACATGTGTCACTGTGTGTATGTATGTGTGTGTGTGTATGTATGTATGTGTGTGTGTATGTATGCATGTGTGTATGTATGCATGCATGTGTGTATATGTGTATGTATGTATGCATATGTATGTGTATGTGTGTGTATGTATGCATGTGTGTATATGTGTGTGTATGTAAGCATATGTGTATATGTGTGTGTGTGTGTATGTATGCATGCATGTGTGTATATGTGTGTGTATGTATGCATGTGTGTACGTCTGTGTGTATGTATTTCTATCTCTGTCCCTCTCTCTCTCTTTCACTCTATATCTTTCTCTCTTTCATCTCTCTTTATCTCTCTCTCTCTGTCTTTCTCTCTTTCATCTCTCTTTATCACTCTCTCTCTATCTTTCTCTCTTTCATCTCTCTTTATCTCTCCCTCTCTTTATCTCTCCCTCTCTCTCTCTCTCCCTCTCTCTCTCACTCTCTATCAATAGAGAATAAAACAATCACTTACAGGTATGTTCCTCTTTTGGATCGATGTCATCAAAGCCTGATGTATGTCGTCTCTCGTCGAATTCTAAAGAATCAACGTCAAAAAAATCTTGCAAAATCAAAGAGAAGAGAGTAAGAGTATGTGCACCTAGCAAGATGGGAGATCTAGAGAGAGAGTGTATGTGTGTGCATAGAGAGACAAAGATCTGTGTGTGTGTGTGCAGAAGACAATGCAGGTCACAATTCGATTCGCGTGTGCAAGTTCGACAGAAGCAAGCAGTATGCACTGTAAAAGATGCCCAAAATGTTGATTTTTGCTCTCGGGTCCTGGTATGTTTAAAACACGGCACTGATATAACTATCGGTATGAGCGTCGGTAACTTCAATAATTTACCGATGCTCATACCGACACTCATAACCATGCTCATACTCACACTCATACCGACGAACATACCCATGCTCATACCGGTGCTTATACCAACGGTCACAAAGCATCTCGACGATCCAAATTAAACGATCATATCGATGATCAAATGACCGTTGGTATGCTTAATTAGATCTTTCCAACGTTCATACCGATGTCGAGGGGTGACCAATAGTATGCTTAATTAGATCTTTTCAACGTTCATACCAATGCCGAGGGGTGACCATCAATATAGATAGCATCCGTATGCCCCTCATATGTTGTAGTGTGATATTTTCAGCAAACATTTGGCAACCACAATGGGATAGGTTATCATCAACAATGCTTAGTGAAGTGAAGTGACAGCTGATGCAGTAAGCCGGTGAATGCAGAAAGAGAGGATATACACTACAATGGGGAAGTATTATGCCAACATGGTCAGGTAACTGCTTTTTGAAATACCACTTGTTAGCTGTTACTGAATAGCCTATGGCTTGTATTTGGCATGGTTGTTTGGGCCATATATCTCGTAGTGGAATGAAAAATCTTTTTTGTTCTGGCTACTTACCTGTGTTATCTTTCTCTTATTTTTATTTTGTGATCATTGTCAATATGGAAAGCAAACTAGAAATGTGCATAGAACGCAACTGACTCTTCAATTCAGCCTTTAGATCTCGTTCACACAGATGTGTATAGTCCTATGCCCACTAGGTCCTTATGTGGTTCTCTTTACTTTGTCACTTTCATAGATGATGCCACTACAAAAGTCCAGGTATATCCTATCAAATAGAAGGATGAGGTATTCCCTACTTTCAAAAAATGGCTTGCTTCAGTTGAGACTAATGAAGGAATTAAGCTTAAGGCTTTACATTCAAATAATGGAGGTGATTACACCTCACATGAATTCAGCTTTTTTTGTTAGTCTAGAGGGATTTGTAGAGAGTTTACATCTCCTTATACTCCAGTACAGAATGGTGTAGGTGAAAGGATGAATAGAACTATTCAAGATATGGTAGTTTCTATGTTGCATCTAGCAAACCTCTCATAAGGCTTGGGGAAAAGTAGTATTGACTATAGTTCATGTGATTAACCTTTCACATAGTACTTCCAAAGGTCTAAAAGTGGCACAAGAGTTATGGACAAGGAAGCCACCATATTATGATCATCTTCGAGTTTTTGGGTGTGAAGCATATGTTCATATACCCAAGAGTCTTAGACAAAAGTTGGACCATAAGTCAAAGAAATGCATTTTTCTTGGATAAGATGGAGAACGACAATTTGGATATCGCTTATGGGATCTGAAACCCATTAAGGACAATTTGTTCATATACCCATTAAGGAGGTTGAAGTGAGAAGAGTTGTGTTTGAGGATACTAGTCCTCGAGTCATCATGCATAAAAATGTTGCACGTAGGGACATTCAAGAGAAAAACCAATCAAATGAGTCTGCACATGTTCTTGTTTAGTAGCCATTGAGATGCTCTACACGTGTCTCATGTCTACCTAATAGGTATGTTCCAGGTTTAGATTTTGTTATGCTAACAGATGTCGGTGAGCCTTCTTGCTACAAAGAGGCTATGCAAATAGAGGATCAATCAAGTGGGAGCATGCCATGAAGAGTGAGTTGGATTCTATTCACAAGAATGGTACTTGGAATTTAGTACCTTTGCCAAATGGTAGGAAAGCTTTACCATGTAAATGGGTATATAAGCTGAAATTCACATTAGATAGTGCTTCTCCAAAGTATAAATAATGGCTTGTTGCAAAGTGTTTTAAGCAACAACATGGTGTTGATTTCGAGGAAATCTTCTCTACAGTAGTCAAGATGACTACCTTACGCATGTTTCTTGAATTTGTTGCAATGGAGGACTTAGAGCTAGTCCAAATGGATGTGAAAACTCCTTTCTTGCATGGAGATCTTACAGATGAGATGTATATGGAACAACTAGAGGCTTATGTAGTACCTGGAAAGGAAGTTCTAGTTTGTAAGCTCAAGAAGAGCTAGTATGGACTTAAAGTAGTCCTCTAGACAATGGTATCAAAAGTTTGATGCTTTTATGAAGTCTCAAGGCTATTCTCAAAGCAATGATGATCATTGTCTCTACACAAAGAGATTCTTAGATGGGAGCTTGATATGCCTCATGCTTTATGTCGATGATATGTTGATTGCTGGGAAGTCCTCTTATGACTTGTCAATTCTGAAAAAGAAGTTAAGTCATACATTTGATATGAAGGATTTGGGGGATGCCAAACATATTCTTGGCATGCGCATTACTCGTGATAGGAGTAAAAGATGCATATACTTGTCTCAAAGTGAGTACATATCCAAAGTACTTCACAGGTTCAATATGGAGGGTGGAAAGGCATTGAGTACATCTTTATCCACATATGTGAAATTGAGCAAGAATGATTGCCCCAAATCAGATGAGGAAAAGGAATTTATGACCGAAATTCCCTAGCAGTCTGTTGTTGGTAGTCTCATGTATGCTATGGTAACTACGAGACCAGACATTGCATTTGTAGTGGGATTTGTGAGCAAATATATGTCTAATCCTAGAACGAAACATTGGGAAGCAGCCAACATGATTTTGAGATATCTGAGTGGAACTAAAGACAAGTATTTATGCTTAGGTAGAGGGAAAGCATCCATTATTGGTTACACAGATTCTGACCATGCTGGTTGTGTAGACAATCATAGGTCTACATCACAGTACATTTTTCATTCTGTTGGAGGTGCTATCTCTTTGAGATCTCAAAAGAGTATGCTGCATCAAGTGAGGCATGTAAGGAAGTATTGTGGCTTTCTCGTCTTGCTTGTGATATGGTTTTACCTCTACATGTACCCCGTTTGCTCAGTGACAGTCAGAGTGCCATTGCTTTGGCTAAGAATCTAGTCTATCATGCAAAGACCAAGCACATTGAGGTGAGGTATCACTTCATTAGAGATTTCTTAGCCGCTCAACGCATTATTCTTGAGAAGGTTCACACTCGAGATAATGCTACAGATTCTTTGACTAAAGCTCTACCACATCATAGCTTTCGACATTGTTGTCACTTGATGGGGGTTACTTGATTCATGATCTTACACAGTCACTTGTATACCGTGTAACATGCCCATCAGGTGAGAGGTATAGTTTTTATGCTTACACTCAGGGGTTCTTTATCATTCTTTATTTTTTCTCCCATAGTTACTTTGGCCATATTGGCCTTTAGTGGGAGATTGTTATCGTTAGTGTCCATGTGAAAGGCCAAATGGCCACTGGACACTTCTTTGTATATGTTCTTTAATAAAACATATAGTGGCCTGGTCAGTCATAGAGTGTAAGTTTGATTGCGTTTGTAAGACCTAAGAAGTCTATATTTATGCTCCCTGTGTACTATGTTTCTCTGCATATTCTGCAGCCTATGTGTGGAATATTGTGTGTGGCCTTAGGAGATCGGTTTTCTACTCCAAGGATATTGTCGTGGAGCTATCAAGAAGGAGAGCGCATCATGGTGCATTTCCATCAAATTACTTCATTTAATGCTTTCTTCATTATCACCACCTACAATCAAGTCATCAATATAAGTAGCCACAATCATGATGCCATCATTACACTTTCTTGCATATAATGAATGATTTTCATCACACATAGAAAATTCAATGGTGGGTAAGTAATAAAGAATATTTGCATGAAAAGCACGAGGGGCTTGTTTAAGCCCATACAAAGCCTTTTGCATCTTGCAAACATTTTTTGGGTGCTTTGAATCTTCATATCCTTGTTGCTGGTCCATGTATACTTGTTCCTTTAACTCATCATGTAAGAAATCATTGTTCACATCCATCTAATGCAAACTTCATCCTTTTGTTGTAGCTAATGCAACAAGTGCTCTGATAATAGAAATTTTAGTTATAGGGCTGAAGGTTTCCTCATAACCAATGCCACAGTTTTGTGCATATCCTTTTGTTACCAATCGTGCTTTATACCTGCTTATGCTACCATCATCATTGTACTTTACCTTCTTAACCCACTAGCAACCTATGGGTTTCTTTCCTTGCAGTGATGGAACTAGCTTCCATGTCTCATTTCCATAAAGTGCAGCCATCTCCTCATTCATAGCTTTCTCCCAATCTACATTTCCAATTGCATCTTCAAAACAAAAAGTTTGAACATCTTGTATTACCTTGGTCATGTAGGCACAATGACAAGCCATGCAATTGTCATAAATCAATCATTGCAATGAATTCCTCATCCTCCCAGATCTTCTTGATCCTGGGTCACTTCTGCTTGTATCATCTGCATTTGCCTTTCTTACTCTTGGAGTCTTCACAAAGGGCAGTCCAAGTTCCTCATCAAGGCTATTTTTTGAGTTGCTTGAATGTCCATCAGTGTCTTTGAAACTTGCAGATGGTTATTAACAATATAAAGCTTTTCTTTACCTTTCTTCAATGTAGTTGATGAATTTGTTGGACTGAAATTTCCATGCAGTCTTTCACTCCATGGATTTGAGTTGGAACTATTGCTTTGGTGACACATCAAGCCCACTCAAAACTTGAGATTCTGCACTTGATACTTCAACATTTCCTTTGTCATTTGAGTCAAGGTTAAGCCTTTCTTTGGCATCTACATAGAAGCTTGACATTTCATCAAATACCATATCTCTGCTTACCTTCACCTATCATGTGAGTGGGTTATAACATTCATATCCCTTTCACTCAAGGGAGTACCCAATGAAAATATTTTTTTCTCCCTTTGTATCAAGTTTCAACCTCAATTCATCTGGAACATGTACGTATGCAATACAAACAAAAACTTTCATATGTGATAAGTTTGGCTTTTTACTTTTAAACTTCTCTTCAGGTGTAACTTGATGTACAAAAACAATCAGAGTTCTGTTCATGATCTATACAACAATGTGCATAGCTTGTGCCCGGTAACAATGAGGCATATTCTTCTCAGCCATCAAGGCTCTTGCTGTTTTTGAATTATTCCTATTTTTGCATTCAACAATGCCATTTTCTTGTCGTAGGTTTTTTCATGAAAGGTTTCGTCAAAATCCATGACTTTTTAGAAAGATACTGATCTCATTTGACATGCATTCACCTCCTCCATCACATCTTAATGTCTGAATATACTTCCCTGCCTATTTTTCCACCATAGCCTTAAAATTTTGGAAGTGAGTGAACACCTCATTCTTCTCTTTCATGAAATGTACCCATAATTTCCATGTATGGTTGTTAAACGTTAATCGTTAACTTCCGACTTCAGGCTCAAAATACTTCAAGTTCAGCCATTTCCGAATCTTTCCTAACCATAAATTACCTTTGAGCCACGTGGGTCCTTGGGAGTGGTAGGGGTCTGTTAGACAGAGGCCCTGTACTATTTTCCCAACTTATTACACAATTATAATTACTTCTAGCATCTTAGCTCCGTGCGCAATTCTGAACAACCGATGACTGTTTGTTGTACTGGACTTAGAATTTCTGAACTAATCCTGCTATGATGGTCTGAGCAGTAGTCCGGTGACTTGTGTCCAATAGAATAATCTACTTCAGTAAACGAAGATCACCTAATACGTACTTCTTTAGAACAGACAGGTATACCAAACACATATATATATATACTGAAATTATATAATTCATCGTATACCAATTACGAGCAACAAATGTCCTAACAACAAGCGACTTGTTACAGACTTAACAATGACCTACTCGCACTTCAATCGTTACAGATGTTAGTTTTTCCTGTGATCGGAATCAACAGTGAACGTAGACGACTGCATCGAACTTGGTCACTTACCAAAATGGTTAACATGCGATCAGTTCGGAACTACTTCCATACTTCCTTGTTCAGTATACTACTGACAAGTAACACACTGCACTTATTAACATTCAGAGACACACTCAACCATTACCGAACAGATTCGTAACACAAGATTACTAATTCGCAGCTCTGCACTACGGAGTGAATAAACGACTAACCAGGCGCAGAACAGAACAGAAATCAACACAAACAATACTCAGACTTCGTAACAGTGTAATAATAATCTGACAAATAATCAGGCGAACAAACTGGCAATTCCAAGAAAACCGTTTCTCACAAGTGTCTCTCTCCATTCTCTTTACATTGCTTTATATATCTTTTTCAAGATGCACGTACCAACTTTTTTTGCACGGATTTTGATAATTTCGGTATATCAGGCGGTCATTACGTCTGTCCCACTCCGGCGACCGTCTAACACTGGCACGCACGGTGGACTCGAACCCGCAAGTTCCACAAAAATTTTTTCAGTGTTATGTTCAGATTCATTAATGATATTGGGAGCACCCTGTAGATTCTGTAAACTAACAGTATTTTCTTCGCCATTTTGGTGCGTCTGATTGTTTGTGTCAGTGTTCTGCTCCTGATTCACCTGTGTCTGCACCTGTAACAGTTCTTTTTGCAATTCTTTAATCATCTGTTTGTATTCTTCAAGTTGATTTTCCTGTCGTTTAATGACTGTCATGAGATCGTTTTCATGGTTGGACACAAAACAAGACCGTCTTTGATCAATTTGGGGAACAAGTATACCCAGCCATCTTCTACGAAAAAGTTTCCAAGTATCATGTACATGATTATACAATTGTAGTTTCAGTGACTCGATATCGATCTTTGCCATCAACGTGGCATCCAATTCAACGCCTTCATTATTTAATAACTGGGTTTCCATTTCCTGTAAAACTTGTATTCATGAATGCAAAACTTCATTTTCTGCTTGCAGGTTGGCATTCATGATAGAAAAGCTCATCATTTCGTCTTGTATCTGTTTTTGTATATTTTTCTGCCACTGGTTAAATTCTTGAAAAAACTTTTTAGCGTTAATCAACTCCGCTACTAATTGTCGTTGGTTACTCTGTAACTCCTTCAGTAAGCCTTCTTTGTCGTCCAGTTCCTTTTGCATCTGTTTCATCTTTTCTAATAATGAATTGGAATTATTCATATTAGCGAATAATATTTCTTTTTCCTGCTGCATCATTTGTTCTTGTTGACGCAAATAATCAGAAACTTCTTGTAATTTATTTTGCAACTCTGTCACATAATTTGGTGGGAGATTGTCATTCGGCAACTTCCTTGGACTGACAGTTTGTAAGTGGTCTTCCATTCTGCGTTTAGTCGACAGCCTAAAAGGCGTTCCTACTACCTTGTTCTGTTCTCTATTATCTGTGTGAAATAAATTTTCAGACGATGTAGAAATTTGTTCTGCTTCCTCTTGCTCTGCACTGTGTGGATGTCCTGTGTCTATCATGTTATGATCACAGGAATTAATATCTTGGGACCATCTCAGCTTTTGCTCTTTCACCGACTGCACAAATTTGAATATAGCAGCTAAATATATTGCTATTCTGCTACTGGTTTGGGATCTTCGCTTATCCCCGACAAAGATTTGTGTATAGAGATGGTTATATAGCCAGTGTGTCCAGCTAACTCTACCACCTCCTTCGGCATGTACTAATGGTGAGAAATTTTCTCTAGACATCAAATCAAATTTAACTAGGAAACATAGTCTCTCCAAATACCACTTGAATTGTTCACGGCGATTATATGTGGCATTTTTCATCATGTAATATCTTCTGCGGCCTTCGTAGTTTCCAAATTCTTTTCTCAGATCATCATTCGAACATTTAGGAAAACGTGCATCATCATACAACGGCAATTTAAATATGGCTGAAACTAAGTGTGGTGAAAATTGTACCTGGTTTAAAATGAGGCCTTTTGTTCGTCGCATGTTGTGTAACTGATTCTCTGCATCTTCATTACCTGTCCATTGCTCCCATGGTAACTTAGCAAACTGGAGGAGTCCGATCCTCCGTAGCCAGTTCTCATTCCTCCTAGAATGGATGTCGAGCTCTATTTTAAATTCTGTGGAAAATAATATGTTGTTATGCTGAACTTTTAATGTTGCAGAAGTCATTGAGTCATCTTCATCATCCTGTAATGTAGTGTCTGTTGTAGTCACAACACGGTTCTGTGCAGTTGCGCGCTTCCTGAGTCGCCATCTTAGTATATCGGATTCAGGCATGGTTGTAAGGCTCGCAGAAAAATAATATGTTGAATATTTGTTAACTAGCACCAAAGCTCGAAGAATACTATACTGAAAAATACTATGCTGGGCATACGCATTTTATAAGCACCAGAGCTTGAACTGCCTTTTGCTGGAATGATTATATTTCATTCGGACATGACACTTCATTCCCCTTACCAAAATTGTAGCATAAAAAATCATCATTCTGCATTTTATCCCGTAGATCGATGCTGGACTTAGCAAGTCTTTTACATGTGCGAAAAAGTATCATGAAACAAAACCTTGGTATCATACTCAATTCGAACTCATCGTTACATTGCAAAATCGCATGACCGAATTTTACTATTCTTCTATGAGGCCTTCGAGGTACATATTCCTGGCTAATCTAAATGTACGAGCTATTTTTTTCTTAAGGGTTTCTAATAATTGCTTCAGAGTGTCGGGTTCTAAAATCTGCGCATCTATTCTGACGGAACTAAGTGCGATTGCTTCAGTAAGCAAAATTTCGGCCTGGGTTTGCAAAAAGGCCTCCTGTAAATAAAAATCATTGGATAATGCAGCATCCCGGGATGTCTTCATTTCGGTGACTTTTTGCTACATATCCGTGACTCGATCCTTCTGATTTTGCAATTGGTTATCCAGTCGCTCGAGTTGCTGATTCTGAAATTCGATCGTTTTGGAGAATGCATCGCGTTCTCTTCGAGTATTTGCCAGATATTTTTGGTATTTTGCTTCCCTGGTTAATTGATGTCTCAGCATTCTATTTACCTCGTCCAAGCATTCCTAGGCTCTTCGTAGCTCGTCTTTGACTTGTTCTGCTTCTCTCTGTTGGTCGTGATTCTTCTGGATGGTTTCCTACAACTGGGCCTTCGTTTCTTCGACCAATTCTTCTAGGGATGAGCTGAGGTTTTCTTTTTCTTGGAGTGCGGTCTTTAATTCCCAGATTTCTTTGTGTGCTGCGTGTAATAGCTGATCTTTGGCGGAAAGCTGCTCTAGTGCTGCATCCCTTTGCTGTATCAAGGCATGTTGTTCCGAAAACTGCGCTTGGAGGTCTGCTAATTGTGTCTGTAATTGATGATTCTCCGCTTTTACGGCGTCAACTTCTTCTTGGAGTGGGGTGATGTCGGCTTCCAGGAGGTCGACTTTGTGCTATAGGTCTTGCCGAATGGTATTTGCGACCTCACTCAGCTGTACCGGAAGTTTTTGTGAGAGGGTAATGAGCATTTGGCCCATGGCGGCCAGTTCAGAAAAGACCGGAACAGAGGAAAGAAGAAGTGGGTGTTGTGGTGGTGTAGAGGTTTGGGTATGGATTTGGGGGGATGTCGGGGGTGAATAATTGGGGGAGGATGAAGAGGATTCGGAAATTGGCGGCGGGAAAGGGTTGACTGGTGGGGATTGAGGATCAGGGGATGCAGGGTGATTTACTTGATGGATGGGTTGGTGTTCACCTGTAATGTGGGCGATGGTGGATTCTACGGCCTTCAGTAGGGTGTTGAGTGCACTGTCGATCACTTGCTGTTCATCTTCTCGTCGTGCTGATGCTTCTTCAGTTGAGACTGGTTCTGTTTCTGTGTGATTCTGCTGGTCGTGGTGGTCGGCCGATGATTCGTTGTGGATGGAAGTGGCTGTGTCGTGGAAGGTCTCTTCTTGTTCTTCGTTTCGGGTGTCCTGATTCTTTCCGACGGATCCTTGTGCTTCGCTTTCTGAGGAGCTGATCCGAATTCTCTTATTGCGGAAGAGTTGGTTGATCTCCTCATCTTCTTCTTCCTCGTCGTCGAGTGGTTGGACTGATTCTTCGAGCCTAAGTACGGGACCTTGGGGTGGTGTTTGTGCGGCAAGGATGGTTGGGAAAAGTAATGAGATGATATGGGGAAGGCGAGAGCGCGGGGTGGTACCCTTTTGGAGTTGCTTTACTATAGCTACACATTCTTTATGGATTCTAAGGAAAAAATACGAGGCGAAGTTTATGGGTTCTCGGGCAGCTAAATCTAAAGCGGAATAGAATGGGCGTGAGATGCCGTAGGTGTGCTTCTGTAGGTTGAGTATGGCGACTAAGAACTGCAGGGCGGATCGTTCGGGTTCGGGGCGGCAGAGAATGGCGTATTCGTTGGACGAAGAGCGGGGGAATAGTTCGGTCATGCGGGCGGGGGGAATACTAGGGCCATTTTCACGGCCTTGCGGATTGAGGCGGTAGGCTTCAGCGAAGGCTTGGAAGGTGATGACTGTTCGCGAAGGGAGCGAGAGGAAGACCCATTGGCGTTCGGTGGCGGGGGACTTAGTAATGGTGGTGATGATTTGCGTGAAGAAAGGATGGGCTTCTACTGAGTGCCAAGGCAACTCAGCGAAGTTGGCCAACCCTCTGCAACGCAGGTATTCACCTACCTCTGTAGGGATACCATCACGGAAGGCAGCATAGTTGGCTATCGCTTCCATGGAGTTTACTGAGACAGACAATGAACACCGATGCAAAATGCACGAGGGCTCAGAATACTAACATACAACATAATAGCTTTTTTCGGCGTTGTCGACAGAGTTAAGTAGAAACAACACGGTGGGGAGGAGAAAGGGGTTGGATATCATTGTGCAGTGCAGGAATAATGCTGGTTTTCATGCAGGCGTGCGTACTCAAGTGACTGGTAAGGGGGCGGCTGGTCACATAAAGATTGTAAAAAACACGGCTATTTATAAAAAGCAGAAAGAAGAAAAGAAAAGATTAAACAAAACGTGGTCCATCGTCGAAAAATTTAATGCGGGCTAGTGGTGTGATGATATGGCCGCAGCTTCGACCCATTAATTACTTTTGGGAGTGGATTTCCAGTCAACGTAGTCAACCGAAAAGTTGCCGAACCGACTTGATCTGAGATCTTAAAAGGGCCGAACCATTGTAGTTTGAACTTTCCTGCTATTCTATCTGACTTTGCGTTATAGAAGAGTACAAGCTGACCTACAAAAAAGATTGGAGTCTTCAAATATCGATCGTGTGTCTTGGCTTGCCTTAGTTGTACTTCGCGCATGGTTAAAAAGCTGAGCCATCGGTGCTCATCAAGTTCTCTGAGTGCGTCCATTCGTGCTGTCAGCGAATCTTCCGGTAGCATCTTCTGAGTGATTGCTACACGTAGACTTGGGATGACTATTTCCATGGGTGCTATTGCTTCTAAGCCATAAGCTAGTTTGAAAGGTGTCAAACCTGTTGTTACCTTATATGTAGTTCGGTATGCCCATAATACTGCAGGTAGTAGTTGATCCCATCTTTCCGGTGCTTCCATGATCAGTTTCCGGAGGATATTCAATAGTGATTTGTTTGTACTTTCGGCCAAACCATTGGCGCGAGGGTAATATGGAGAGCTGAGTTTGTGTGTCACCTGGAATGATTGGGTGAGTACCTTCATTAATTGATTTACGAAGTGAGTACCTTGATCTGTAACTAATTCGAGTGGTAAGCCAAATCGTGGGAAGACATCATTTAGTAGACATTTTGCTACTACAACCGCTGTAGCAGACCGTAAAGCCCAGGCTTCTGCCCATCTCGTTGCGTAGTCTGTACAGGTTAGTATGTATCTGTTGTTACTGAAGACTGCTAGAGGTGTGATTGGACCGATAAAATCTAATCCCCATTTCTGAAATGGTTCGAGTGGCATAATAGGCTGCAAGGGAAAGAAGTGTCGTTGCAGTGGTTGTCCAGACCTTTGACAGTTATCGCAGTTTTTGACGAATTGGGCCACATCTCGGTACATAGTTGGCCACCAGAGACCTCCTTGCAGAATTTTCCGGTGAGTTAAATCTGTGGCAAAGTGACCACCAGTAGGGGTTGAATGAGCCATTGTGATGACCGAGTTAATTTCATGCGGAGGAACACATCGAAGTAAGATTCCGGTGTGATCTACATAATATAGTTCTCCAACAACTAACCGGAATCGGCGGCTAAAGACTGCAATTTTCCTTCGTACTGCCTTAGCGGTCTCGGATGGAAAGCATCCTTCGGTGAGAAAAGTTAGAATCTGATCATAATATGTAGGTGGTACTTGTGATTTGGCAGTCTTATCAGTCAGTGGCTCAGAACTATAAATCGCTGGAGTCGTGTCATCTATGCCTACCGGAGCTTCACCAGAATCTAGACGAGATAAGAAATCTGCTAAGGCATGTGCATTTCCGGGTTGGTGAATGACTTCATAATCAAATTCCTGCAAGAGTAGCACCCATCGTGCTAAGCGTCCGCCTAAATGTTGTTGTCTTACTAGATAGACGAGGGCAGCATGATCCACATGGAATGTGAATTTCCGGCCTAGTAGATAATGCCTGAATTTTTTGATGGAGTAAATTAATCCTAGACATTCTCTTTCGGTGGTAGAATAATTCCTTTCTGCAGATGCAAGCCTTCTGCTGGCATAATAAACAGGGTGAAACCACTTATGTGTTTGCTGCATCAGAATACTGCCAATCGCAATATCTGAAGCGTCGACAAAAACATGGAACGGATTGTCCCAGTCCGGTGGTTGTAAGATTGGGGCTTGCGTCAATAGATACTTGAGTCGATCAAATGTAGTTTGGCATTCTTGAGTCCATTCGAACTGGCGGGGAGTTTTTGTGATTAGCCTGTTCAGTGGTATAGCCAAATGAGCAAGCCATCGTAAGTGTCTGCCATGCCACCGCACTTGACCCAGGAAGCGCATAACTTCTTTTGGTGTAGCGGGCACCGGAGCTTCTAATACTGCTGAAATTTTATCTGGATCTACTTGGATACCTTGTGCAGATACAATGTGGCCAAGTAACTTGCCACATGAAACTGCAAACACAGATTTTTTTGGGTTTAAACAGAGTCTATACTCTCGGCATTTCTGAAAGCAGCACCGTAAATGGAACAGATGTGCTATCCACTTATCGAAAATTGAAAAATCATCGAGATATACTTGCATAAATGAAGTCAGATAAGGAGAAAATATTTCTTGCATACATCTTTGAAATGTGCTTGGTGCGTTTCTCAATCCAAACCACATTACCGTACAAGCAAAGACACCCCAATTGGTAATGAAGGTAGTTTTTGGTATATCCTCTTCAGCCATTCTAACCTGATTGTAACCACTGTATCCATCTAAGAATGAATACATTTCATGTCCTGCTACCCTATCAAGCATGGTATCCAGAAAGGGGATCGAGAAAGGATCTGGTACTCTTGCTGCGTTTAATTTTCGGTAGTCTACATAGATTCGCAGTTGCTTATTTTTCTTTGGCACGATCACAATTGGTGAAATCCATTCAGCATGTTCTACTGGTACGATGAATCCAACTTTTAATAATCTATCAAGTTCGGCTTTTACCTGTGATGCATAATTGGGATTCATCCGGTAGCTGGGCTGCTTATTTGGTTTAGCTTCAGGCTTCAACATGACTCTGTGCTGATAGATGCACGGATCTAATCCTTTCATATCTTTATAATCCCATGCAAAGACGTCTGAGAATTCGCGAAGTAGTCGAATCAAATCAGCTTTAAATGTTTCCGGTAAGTTTTGCCTTATCTTTACAGGTCGTGGATGATCTACGTCTCCTAGATTGTACGAGGTCAACTGGTCTTCGGAGACATAAAACTGTTGTGGTTTCTCTGTATCGTCTGTTGACTTGAACAGTGATTGTAATTCGTCGTCATGTGTTGAAACAGTATCTTCCTGCTTAGAATTCCCGGTGATCGGTACAATTGTACAAACTGAAGTACTCTAGTTATCTATCACGGACTGTAGATCAACAGTCCCTAAGGTCATTAAATCAGCATTATTCTTCAGAAATTCCTCTTCTTCATCATCTGATAGTCCATCTAACATGTGGACTGGTTCAGCAAAATATGGTCTAGCGTGTAGTTTGCAAAGTTGTATAGCATCTAATTTTACCACATATTTATGATTCGCATCTTTAAATGTAAGCTCTTGTGCAGACCAGTCCTGTACTACCTTTGCATGCTTCAGCCAAGGTCGACCGAAAAGAAGGTTGTAATCCAAAGTGGATTCTGGCAGATCTAGTATAACAAAGGTCATTTTAAAGGTCGTACCTTGTAAAGTGATGGGTACATTTCGCACAAGTCCTACAGGATGGACTCTAGATTGATCTGCCATTCTGACAAAAAATTGAACTGGTTCGATTTCGGTCCATCCTAACCTTTTGCATAATGCTGCGGTCGCAATGTTAACACCAGAGCCTCCATCAATCAATACTTGCGTGATCTTATGCTTCTTATACCATACTGTAATTAAGGGAACTATGATCAACCGTAGAATCAGGTTCCGGTTGAACTGCTACTGTCGCCGGAATACAAGAAGGTACCGGACTGAACTGTTGCTGGAACTGTTGTCTAATCCCAAGTACTAATGCCAGTAGTTGGCCGAGAGGCAGAGTGATAGATGCCTTGGATAAAATTTCCCAGGCCTGCTGAGATTGGTTATCCTGCTCTTTTGAACTTAAGGTCTCTGCTGATGCAGAAGTATCTGCTGTTATGTCTACTACTTATGATGGCTCCGTTGCTGCTTCCTTTTGTTGTGTTCCTTCCTTTGTCGACGAGGTCTGAGTCACCGGAATAGGTTCTGGGAACACTGGTGGTTCTGTTGCGGTCCAGTGACTAGCCTTGTTATACATCCTATGTTGTTCTCGTATCCCTGGTTCGAATATTTCTGCTGCTGACTGCAGCTGTTTACCTGATCGGGTCTGGACTGTAGCAGTTTGCGTTTCTACCAGTGTAATTTGTACCATGTTGGCCATTGGGTTTTGCTGCTCCTTCTTCCTTTGATCATACTCAGCTGCATCCTTGCAAAATCTTCTAATGTGTCCGAATTCACCACAAAAATGACAGCGTGGTGGTGGTAAATTGGGATTTTCCGGTGGTGGCCCGTTCTGCCAGCGATTTGGATTATAGTTGTTATTCCTCTGTCCTCGGTAATTTCGATATCCTTGCTGCTGGTTGTTTCTCATTTGTGGAGGCACATAATGATTGGCTGGCTGCCCTTGTTCCTGGATAATTGCATTGACAGTCGCTGTTCCCTATACTCTAGCGTTGTATGCGCAGTGTTCGGTGGTGTGTTCGGCAATGTTGCAGATAGCGCAGAATGTCTGATTAAGTGCGCAATTGGTGCTGGTATGTCCTGAATTTTTGCATGTGGTGCAATATACTTGTTTGGTCATATCTTCGGCAACATGTCTGTTTGTTTTTGCCCACTCCAGATCTTCTATAAATCCACCGACTTTGTTTTCCAGCTGCAGAGTCATTGCGATGATTGCATCAAGTGTCATAGCTCCGACACATCTTATGATCATGATCTGCTTAAGTTGAGGAACCAAGCCATTGATGAACCACTGAGTAATAACATCATCTGGTAAGTTAGCATGAGCCGGTGGTAGCTGCCTTAAGTGTGTTCTGAAAAGGGTAGCATATTCCTGTACAGATTGATTCACTCTTTGTCTGTTATTCTGCAGATAATCAAAAATTTCGGCTGGATTCTTTTTTAACCTGAATCGTTGCAAAAAAGCATCTCGAACTGCTTCGTAGGTGCCGAAATGATTAATATCGTATTCTGTGAGCCACCTGGCTGTTTCATTGACAACTGTAGATTGAAAGACAATGGCTTTGTAGACCGGATCCGGTGGATGGTTGAGGACGGCGTAGCTTATCTCGAAAGTGCGTACGTGAGCATCCGGATCATCTCCTGGAAATCCACCAAACTTCGTGTATGTCACTCCTGTTGGAGATGGCCTGTGTTGACATAACTGTTGTTGTTGTTGTTGTTGTCCGTTCATCGTGAATGTATTATAACTTCCGTCTGTATTTCTGGTTTGAATATTTGAACTACCGGAATCTATATGGTTTGATGGCACACTTTCCGGTGAAATAAGCTTGCTTACTATACTGCGAATTTCTGTGTCAAACAGCCTTCCTTCTTCCTTGGTGTCCAGTGTAGGAGAACTTGCTTCCAAGCACGGCAGTTGGGCTGAAGATTCAGCAGAAAGTGCTAATTCGTCACTGAATAACTGAGATTCTCTTACCGAAATATCACCGAGATAAACCGAACTTGTGCCCGAATGCGGTGTCTTTTCGCCTTCGCTGATTTCTTTGCCTAGGGTGTGTCTAATCGTAAGTGAATCTAAATCCTTTTCCAAGAGTGTTAAACTAGCTTCCAACTGCGACTTGGTAGGTTCTGGAATTACTATATCTTCGACAGACTGTGCCGAAATAGTACTGGAATGTACCAGAGACGTAACACGTTCTACCGGAATATGACCGGAATCAGCTTTAACGTTCTGAACTTTCTTGACAACTGGATTTTCCGTATTAATCGTGGAATATTACTAACGAAACAGTTTGCAACAATCTGGTTCTGTTGCTACTGACAATCAAACAATAATCTGATTCTGACAGATGACTGGCAATCTTGATGCCACTTTTCCCACAGACGGCGCCAAATGTTAAACGTTAATCGTTAACTTCCGACTTCAGGCTCAAAATACTTCAAGTTCAGCCGTTTCCGAATCTTTCCTAACCGTAAATTACCTTTGAGCCACGTGGGTCCTTGGGAGTGGTAGGGGTCTGTTAGACAGAGGCCCTGTACTATTTTCCCAACTTATTACACAATTATAATTACTTCTAGCGTCTTAGCTCCGTGCGCAATTCTGAACAACCGATGACTTTTCGTTGTACTGGACTTAGAATTTCTGAACTAATCCTGCTATGATGGTCTGAGCAGTAGTCCGGTGACTTGTGTCCAATAGAATAATCTACTTCAGTGAACGAAGATCACCTAATACGTACTTCTTTAGAACAGACAGGTATACCAAACACATATATATATATACTGAAATTATATAATTCATCGTATACCAATTACGAGCAACAAATGTCCTAACAACAAGCGACTTGTTACAGACTTAACAATGACCTACTCGCACTTCAACCGTTACAGATGTTAGTTTTTCCTGTGATCGGAATCAACAGTGAACGTAGACGACTGCATCGAACTTGGTCACTTACCAAAATGGTTAACATGCGATCAGTTCGGGACTACTTCCATACTTCCTTGTTCAGTATACTACTGACAAGTAACACACTGCACTTATTAACATTCAGAGACACACTCAACCATTACCGAACAGATTCGTAACACAAGATTACTAATTCGCAGCTCTGCACTACGGAGTGAATAAACGACTAACCAGGCGCAGAACAGAATAGAAATCAACACAAACAATACTCAGACTTCGTAACAGTGTAATAATAATCTGACAAATAATCAGGCGAACAAACTGGCAATTCCAAGAAAACCGTTTCTCACAAGTGTCTCTCTCCATTCTCTTTACATTGCTTTATATATCTTTTTCAAGATGCGCGTACCAACTTTTTTTGCACGGATTTTGATAATTTTGGTATATGAGGCGGTCATTACGTCTGTCCCACTCCGGCGACCGTCTAACAATGGTCATCAATGAAAGTAACATAAAACATGTAACCACACATAGATATGGGCTTTCCAGAACCCCAGAACATCTGTATGTACTATTTCTAGTCACTAACATTCTTATCATGCAAAAATGATCTTCTTGGTTCTTTACTGAATTGACATGTTGCACATACCTTTTCATCTCTGCAACCTTGATATTCAGTAGTCCATTGAAAATCTCCTTTAACTACATCAATTTCAGCCTCTGCAAATTTTCACGTCCAATTCAGCCTCCTCCACCTTTTGTAAAGATGGCTGCATTCATTTCAAAAATTTTGACATTTAAGGTGAACATCCTACCCACCTTTTTTCCTTTGGCAATCAATCTTCCATCATGCTTGTACTCTTCTACATATAGCCCATCAACACTGAACCTGACCTGTAATCCCTGTTCAACCATTTGTCCAACAAAAACTCATTCTTTGTTATATTTGGAACATGCATCACATCAACAAGATGCTTTACCTTTCTTGTTCCATAGACAGTGCTATGTTTCATGTATGCTAGATAGGATGTCATGTTTCATCACATATTTCAACATACCAGGAACTGGCAATTTTTGCAAACTACGAAACCATTTTGCATGACTGGTGTCATGTGATTTGAAGCCCTTGGATCAACATAATAGACTTTACCATTTAGTTTTGAAACATCAACAAAAATCATATTCATCATGTGATGTTGGACCATGAACAACTTCTCAAAATCATCTGCACTTGTGGATTAATGGAGAGTGTTAATCTCCAAAAGAACAAGCTATCCTTGATGTTAGAGCACCTCTATATCAAAAATACCTCAAAAACCCTACCAATTTGGAGGACTAATGCGAGATTACCAAAATTTCGAACTAAATGTGAACAAACTCAACACACAGAAAGTCTGCTTCACTTTATCAACTGATAGACTGATCAAGCATGTAAAGTTCTCAATGAAACTTTGTATGAGGTGTTGACTAATGTTTCTCCACACTCTCAAAGTTAAAAACTCTCAAAAGGTTTAGTAAATCTTGAGATTTACACCATAAAATTCACCTATGTCTAGAACTATACTTCTATATAGTCGACTCTGACACCTGAAACTTCTAATGCATAGTTCTCTCAAATTACAACTCATTTATTCAAATGCTTTTAGTCATAGGTAGCTTACCTTCTAACCTAAAGAATGAGTGCTTTCTTCCTCAAAAAGGTACACTATGGAAGGAGAACTAACCAAATCATTAGCATCAAATTTGTGCATGTTGCATACTTCACTTCTTCACATTTACACATGTAAATGTTCCTACTCTCAATTCTCTGAGCTTGATCACAATTAGGATCTGAAAAATTGTACAGAGGTCACTCAACTATAGAATTAGACTTCTACAAAAGCATTTCACAAGATGATAAACACAGAAGGAGTACTCAGCAAAATATCGGGTGCAACATTTTCTACTCAGAAAATTTTACATCTAAATGATGAGAGTTATTCATTTCACTTTTAAAGTGTCTAATGAATCTTACAACTTCTCATTCTTCATCTCTCATACTCTCTCATACATGTCCTGACTTTCTACTTGTATATATAGACATATATGTACAAGCTCATGACCATAACAAAAGTATAAGTGAGCTAATTACAACTTTAATGTACATATGTATACGAGTCTTCATTTCCTGAATATGCACTACCTTCAAGCTTCATTTGTTGTTCTTTCATTCATCTTTTGACTTCAACCCTTTGTCCAAGACATCAGTTGATGGTTGACTTTCTCCAACAACTTCCCCTCAATCATCAATTGAGGTTTTCTTTATCTTCTTTATACCTACCATATCTTTGACTCTATGTAGCTTTGGTCCATCCAAGCTTTTGGTTAGCATATCTGCAATCTGATCTTTTGTTGAAGTATGTATGACTTCAATCTCTTTATCAATCACCTTCTCTCTTAGAAAGTGATATTGAATTTCAATATCTTTAGTCCTAGCATGAAAAACAGGGTTAGTAGCTAGATACAATGAACTCATGCATGAATAATGGGTGTACTCTGAATGATGTCAAAACTCTTCACAAGAGTCTTTAACCATATGACTTCCTTTGCAGCTTCAACCATACCTTTATACTCTACCTCTGTAGATGATAAAGCAACTGTATGTTGCTTCTTAGAACACCAAGAGATTAGCTTATCTCCCACATAACACAAGTACCCATAGGTTGATCTCCTACCATCAAGATTACTTGCCCAATCTGTATCACTATATATCTTGATGTTTGTATCTGATGTAAAACCATAATACAACCCTTCCTTGAGTGTACGCTTAATGTATCTCAACACTGTTTGTTATGCAACCCAATGTTCTTTGACAAATCAAGCCTAGTTAATGTAGCTTAGATTAGACTACCAACCAGACTTTGATATAGCTTCATATCCTTGAATTCTTCTCCTCCATGTTTGCTTAATTTTTTATTCACCTCCATTGGAGTAGGTGCTACCCTGCAATCTTCCATTTTAAACTTGATCAACAAATTCTTCAAATACCTTTCTTGAGTCATATATACTCCATGTTGAGTATATGAGACCTCCATGCCCAAGAAGTATGACAAGTCACCTAAGTCACTAATCTTGAACTCTTTCTCCATTTGATTCTTGATATTTGTATGCCCTTCTTATTTGTACCTGTAAGAATTATGTCATCAACATATATGCACATGTAAATGAACCCATCATCACTTGCTTTAACAAGCAAGCTACTATCTGCTTTAGAAACTTGGAAACCAAGTTCCTTCAAGAACATTTTTTTTTAGCCTATAATTCCATTCCCTTCAGGCCTGCTTTAAACTATATAAAGCTCTCTTCAGCTTACATACATAATCTGAATACCTTTTATCTCTGAACCCTTCTGGTTGCTCCATGAAAACATCATATGAAATATAACCATTAAGAAAAGAATTTTTCACATCTAATTGACATAGTTTCCAACCTTTACATGCACTAATGGCAATGAGTGTGCTTATGGTTCTCATCTTTGCCACAGGACTATAAGTCTCATCATAATCTATACCACATGTCTAAGCATACCCTTTCACAACAAGTCTAGCTTTATACCTCGACACACTTCCATTTGCATACCTCTTTGTTTTGTAGAGCCATTTGCATCCAATGATCTTCTGACTATTTGGTTTAGGAACCAAATCCCATGTCTCATTTTCCATCAATGCATCATATTCTTCCTGCATAGCTTTCTCCCAATTTTCCTTATCTTTTGCCTCTTCATATGTATAAGGGTCTTCCTCTGCTTTCACCATATAAGCATAATCTTTAGTAGACAAGAAAGAAGTGTCATACCTATACCTTATAGGTTGCCATTTGTGTCTTGATGACCTTTTGAGTTCTCTTCTTGAAGTTTCTAGTTCATCACATTTTGAATCAAACCTTGGCACTTCCTCAACTTCAACTTGTGCTTCATCATTCTCTTCTCCATCAAATATTTGAACATTTGATTTACCTTTCTTCTTATTCAAACTTCTTCATCACCTGCATGAATATTAATTGTTCCTGCATTCCAAGTACTTTGCTCATCAAATGTAACATCCTTTGATACACGGAATTGCTTTGTGGATGGACTCCACAACCTATATCCCATCTGCTTATCATCATATCCAATGAACACATACTTTTCAGCTTTAGGTTCCAATTTATGCCTCAACTGAGATGGCACATATGCATAAGCCAAACATCCAAATACTTTGCAATGACCTAAGGTAGGTCTTTTACCCCACCAAGCTTCATATGGTGTCATCTTGGTGCAAAGTCCAAGCTCACACATTTGGCTTGAAGTTCATACACATATGGAGTTCCATGAAAACCATTGCTAGGAAGAATTTTATCTTTACCATTTGTAAAAGTCATTTCCTTTTTTTTTTTACTTGAGAATATTTGTAATCACCTACCAAAAATTTGTGGACTTGTTAGTTAGAAAAGTAACTACGTCATTGAGGGAATATCTCCAAGAATGAAGGATCACTTTTTTGAGAGAGCCAAAAGTTGAATTCAAATTCAAATTTGAATGTAACACTTATATAAAGTGACTTGAAAAAGTCGCATGCAGTAGCTTCATTATCCGAGCTCTTCATTGCCATTGAGTAAGAGTGTGAGGCCTACATTGTAGCCTAAACTTATGTCTATCATCAGGCTATGATTATCAAGCCTATGAGCTTGTACAACATTGTTCATTAGTACATTATATCTACATTGTTCATCTATGATATCTCTGTTATAGTCATTCATAACTATCAACTTGTGCTGCTCATATCTCGGTCAATTCTTTACCAAATTCAATGATCTATAGCTTGTTAGAATCAGCTCCATGTTATCTACATGCCGACAAATGTTCAAGTAAATCCATTCATCCAATTCAGAGAAAATCACATCAAAGCACTCACTGGTCAAACTCTATAGATGTCCTAAAAAATCGGGGGTAATGATTTATTTGATGAATTGATTCCTCTATGTATAGTTCATCATTTGAAGTGATTCCACTTGGAATCATTGGCTTACTAAGTTAATTAGATACATTTAAAAGGAATGTTTCCACTTCCTACTGTACTGGTAGCACTAAGCATTACAAGCAGCGGGTGTGTGATAAAAAATAGAAGGTTTTCTTGGATCTTCCTATTTGGAAGTAGTCTGTTTTGATTAAATCTCTTCACACATCATTTCCAAAGTACATAGTCTTATAGTGTCATTGGAAAGATAACAGGGCCCACATATCATCTCTGAAGTTACATGGGGCTGGTACGAAACATGATTTGGTAGTACCTACTCATTTCTTGGAGTGTCCATCCATCTATCCCAAGAGTGGTATCAAAGAAAAGCTAAGGTAAAATGGGAGATGGTTTTCCTTCTTTCATTGATAAATTGGACAGAAACAACATCAAGCATGGTCCTTAAGGATGAAGGCATATTTACAAGGAAGGAGTCTCTATGGATGCATCTCAGGAGATGTGTATGTGTGTATATATGTTATGTACGTGTTAAAACCCTAAAACCCTAATCCAAATGACCTAGAACTAAAACATGTATATATATGTATGCATGTGTATATATATGTGTATTTGTATATATATGTGAATACAGATAGGTATATAAGTATGTGTGTTTGTGTATTGTATATATATTCACTCTATTGAAAATTATTAAATTTAAACCTATTTTTATATATTAATCATATATATTTCATTTATTTATTTAAAATACTAGTTCTTATCATATTTTATTATCTATATAATTATCCTACCTTTTATATATATATATATATATATATATATATATATATATATATATATATATATATATATATATATATATATATATATATATATATATATATATATATATATATATATATATATATATATATATACATATATATATATATATATTTATTTATTTATTTATTTATTTATTTATTTATATATTCAGATTTTATCTTTACTTAATTATATTTAATTTTATATATTTAATTAAATAATTTAAAACACTAGTTCTTTTTATATTTATTTATGTATATAATTATCTTATTTTATATATATATTTATTTATATATTCAGATTTTTTTTCTTACATAATCCTATTTTTATATATTTAATTTTATATGTTTAATTATAAATATTTAATTAAATTATTTAAAACACTAGTTCTTTTTATATTTATTTATGTATATAATTATCTTATTTTATATATATATTTATTTATATATTCAGATTTTTTTCCTTACATAATCCTATTTTTATATATTTAATTTTATATATTTAATTCTATATATTTAATTAAATTATTTAAAACACTAGTTATTTTTATATTTATTTATGTATATAATTATCTGATTTTATATATATATTTATTTATATATTCAGATTTTTTTTCTTTACGTAATCCTATTTTTATATATTTAATTTTGTATATTTAATTATAAGTATTTAATTAAATTATTTAAAACACTAGTTCTTTTTATATTTATTTATGTATATAATTATCTTATTTTATATATATGTTTATTTATATATTCAGATTTCTTTTCCTTACGTAATCCTATTTTTATATATTTAATTTTATATATTTAATTATATATATTTAATTAAAACCCTAATCTTAAAATTCTAGATCTGAAATACTAAACCCTAAAATCCTAATCTTAAATATGTAGACCTAAAATATGTATATTTTTGTATACATGTGTATATACATGTATATATGTATTACATGTGCATGTGTATGTGTGCATATATCTTATGTAGGTGTTATAACCCTAAAACCCTAATCTTAAAGATTTAAATCTAAAATACGTATATTTTTGTATGCATGTGTATCTACATGTATGTATGTATTATATGTATATGTGTGTTTGTGTATATATGTTATCTACGTATTAAAATCCTAAAACCCTAATCAGAAAGACTTAGAGTTAAATCTGAAATACTAAACCCTAAAACCCTAATCTTAAATATCTAGACCTAAAATATGTATATTTCTGTATACATGTATATATGTATTATATGTGCATGTGTATGTGTGCATATATGTTATGTAGGTGTTATAACCCTAAAACCCTAAATTTAAAGATTTAAATCTAAAATATGTATATTTTTGTATGCATGTGTATCTACATGTATGTATGTATTATATGTATATGTGTGCTTGTGTATATATGTTATCTACGTATTAAAATCCTAAAACCCTAATCAGAAAGACTTAGACTTAAATCTGAAATACTAAACCCTAAAACCCTAATCTTAAATATCTAGACCTAAAATATGTATATTTCTGTATACATGTGTATATACATGTATATATGTATTACATGTGTATCTGTATATGTGCATATATGTTATGTAGGTGTTATAACCCTAAAACCCTAATCTTAAAGATTTAAATCTAAAATATGTATATTTTTGTATGCATGTGTATCTATATGTATGTATGTATTATATGTATATGTGTGTTTGTGTATATATGTTATCTACGTATTAAAATCCTAAAACCCTAATCAGAAAGACTTAGACTTAAATCTGAAATACTAAACCCTAAAACCCTAATCTTAAATATCTAGACCTAAAATATGTATATTTCTGTATACATGTGTATATACATGTATATATGTATTACATGTGTACGTGTATGTGTGCATATATGTTATGTAGGTGTTATAACCCTAAAACCCTAATCTTAAAGATTTAAATCTAAAATATGTATATTTTTGTATGCATGTGTATCTACATGTATGATACCCCTGAGCAGAATGGGGTAGCAGAAAGGAGAAATAGGTTGATTGTTGAAACAGCTAGGTCAATGTTAAATGAGAAAAAATTACCTAATTACTTATGGGCAAAGAGTGTATCTACTACCACTTATCTTGTAAACAGGTTGTCGGCCAAATCTCTTGATGGATGACCCCATATGAAGCATGGCATGGTAGAAGACCTTCACTTGATCATTGCAGGATCTTTGGATGTGTAGCTTATGTGCATATCCCTTCACATATAAGAGGTAAGCTAGACCCCAAGGCAGAGAAGTGCATCTTCATTGGATATGATCTAAATCAGAAAGGATACAGGTTCTAGAATCCTTTAAACAAGGGATTCATGGTCAGTAGAGATGTTGTCTTTGATGAAAATGACTCTTGGTTTGATAGTGAATGCAGGAAAGTAAAACTACCTTATGACTTGGAAGAGGAGTTTCCAAGCCTCACTAAGGAGGAGCCTACTCAGAATGAAGACATCAATTCAGATGATGAGGACATCATCAATCTTGAAGAGTTCAAGGCATGGAAGTCCAAAGGCAAAGTCAAGATGAAGAAATTGGAGGATATACTTGAACCATGCAACCAAGCAATCATAAGATCACAAAGGGAGAGCAAGAAGCCAATTAGATATGGGTATGACACTTCTCTAGTTATTAAGTACTCTATTTATCTTGCAAAATATTTGTCAATTGAAGAACCAACATCATATGAAGAGGCAAAGACCAAGGTAGGATGAAGAAATTGAAGCACTCAAAGAGAGTGATACTTGGGAACTAGTGCCAAAGAAGGAATCTATGAAGCATTTATGTGCTTCAAATTGTTTCTAGTTTTAGCTGAAAACCTATTAGCATGTAAAATGGGCACCCTCCATTTTGATCAAGGAGGGAATATATGTTTTCTGATTTTAATGCATTTCTGGCTTAACATGGGATAAAGCATTAGTGTAAATGCCATATACACCTCAATAGAATGGAGTTGTATAAAGGAAGAACATGTTATTCATGGAGATGGTGAGGTGCATGGTCAACAGTCACGCCTTACTACTATTTCTGACTTGTGGCTATTATGTGTGCAACAATGTACTTAACAAGTGTCCCACTAAAGCATTGCAGGCTATCATTCCACATGATGCTTGGCATGGTTGCAAGCCATCTGTTGCTCAACTGCATATCTTTGGTTGTCTAGCATATGCATTAGTGCCTAAAAAACAACGCAGGAAATTGGATGATAAAGCAATGAAATCTATTTTTGTTGGGTACAATTATGAAAGCAAAGGCTATCGTCTGTATCATCCATAGAATAAACACATTTTTCTTAGCCATGATGTCTTTTCTTGTGGAAGATGCAATTTGACCATTGCTTTCATGTACTAAGGAGACATGAGTTAGCTCCAAAGATGTGTATGACACTTCACCGCCTCTTTTTACAGGTGGACAATCTAGAGCCGATCCAAACAAGGCAATTTTTGTGCCTTTGTAGGTTCCACATGATGATACAGATTATTCCATTTTTGATGGAGATTTACATGATGCACTTGTTGATGAGAGGTTTGATATAGAGGAGGCAAAAACTATGCCTAAATGACCAGTGCAGACTTTTTGAGATAGCAAATTATATGAACCTGTATCATATCATACTCGTTCAAGCTCTCATAGTGCTTCTTTTGCATCAGATTTCTATGCTATGATTGCCTCTGGTCTTTGTGATGAGAATGAGTGTGCGTTGTTTGATGAACACAAAATTTTGAAAATTGGATGGCTACTATGCAATTAGAATAAGATGCTATTTGAAAAATACTACCTGGTCTTTATGTGACTTGCCTTTTGGCAAGAAGGCCATTGGCACTAAGTGGATATACAAGATGAAGCATAAGCATGATGGAACAATTGAAAGGTATAAGGTTAGGCTTGTTGAAAAGGGTTATGTTCAAGAAAGAGGCATTGATTTGATGAGACCTTTGATACTACATGCCGAATGACTATCGTTTGTAGCATCAGTGCACTTGTAGTGCATTATTCTTGGAACGTATATCAATTGGATGTTGAAATTGCATTTGTGAATGGCGAATTGCATGAAGGTGTATACTTTTTAGCCTCATGGTTTTGTGTAGAAAAGGCATGAAAACAAAGTCTCCATGTTGAAAATGTTGAAAACAAGAGAAGAACTCCTAATCTACTATTAACTACACACTAATTAGATTAAGGAGGATGGAACAAAAGAAATGAAAACATAATGAACTTGATTAATATGAAAAGACTTACATGAGTTGCTCTAGGAGCATGGAGACTCCATGAGGAGAAGAAGCACACTCTTGGCAATGGGCTAGAGTGAATGAGCTTGTGTGGAGTGAAGGGAAGCCTTGCTTATATGGAGTTTGGGAGAACTCCCTTGCATGTGGGATAAGTGAGCTTGCAAGAGAATGAAAATAGCTTTGGACAAAAGGGTGGAGCATGGAACTCGCAACACCCCGCCTCCATGTGATGACCCTTTTGTTTTTAATATGGGAGACTATTGACATATGGGATCACTTAGTCCATTTGGTTTTTAGGATCAAAGGACATATGGGATCCTAGGGATGCCATATTCTAAGATTTCTGACTTGGGATCCTTGGACATAACTTGGACATATGAGATCCAAGTTTGGGACATATGGCATCCCTAGGATCTTGGGACTTATGGGATCCTAAGACATATACTTGGACATTTGGGATCCAAGTGGTTTTTAATGGGATCTAGGGACATATGGGATCCCTAGACATGTACAAGGATTTACATCATGGGGTAGGTAATGCTTATGGAACCATTTGCCCCCTTCTGAGCACTGTTCTTTGTGGTCTTCATGGGATTCATTGATGAGATCTTTGGTAGGGTCCTCTTCTTTCTTGTGGACTCCTTGTTCTTGATTTTGAGCATGTCCATAGGTTTTGAGTGTCATGTGTTCAAGCTATAGGGAAGATCGTACTCTTTTAAAGAGCAGTGTCTAGTCCCTTTACATGGGGCTTGAAAAGATACAAAATGTATGCTTCATATGATGGTTTGTGTCTATGCCTTGAGAACATTGTGCATATGGTATATCAAGATACAATATGAAACCATTTTATGTGAATAAGAACATGATTGTAAGTTGTAGTGTTCTGAATGCGCGCCCCTTCTAAATACCATCGTGTGAATAATTCAAAAAAAACACCACTTCAAAGCGACTCCCAAAGTGATCAATTCCCATCGGTTGGTAGTTTCTAGAAGTGAAAGCGAATAAATAATAGGTGACATCATTGCTTACGTAAAATCATATTTGGAAGGGATTTGGCTCCCACTTATCACGTAGTAATGCATTCAACGCATCTAGACGATGCTGGTACTCATGATTTCATTGCTCTTTCTTCAGGCTACGGAAACAGGTGTTGTGCACTGCCAGTTGTTGCAAGTGATAGGCCCAGATACATTGGATTGATGTCATCGCTTCTGTAAGATCGAGGCGCAGCAAAGAAGTAATGCGTCCATGTCCTCTGATCAACGGGTTAGTAGGTGTAGCAACTCAATCTTTCTTAGAGCACTAGACTCAACATCAAACTCCCACAGAGTATAGAACTCTAGAGCTTAAGCGTGTCTGCTCATATGCATCTTCTACTGTCCCGTAGCACTTCATTGAGCTTTAGCATGCATCTTTTTGTGCTCACGTTCAGTGGCACAGCTTACTTCGGTGACGAAATAGGCCTGAAGCCGTCTTCTTCTCAAACGTAGGCACATATTGGAGTTCCCCATTTTTCAGACTTTAGCAGATTGGTGTGATTTTGCTCGACTCCTTGACCTTCTCTTCTTTCTGTCCTAACGACTGCTGATAGGCTGGCTATGCATTGATTGGCCTTTGTCGCACCGTTCTGCACTTCCAAAATTGATGACTTCATCACCTCAAACTGAGTCTGCATGATATGTCCACTCTCCTCCATGATTCCTAACAGGTAGCTTTCGCCATGTTTTCTGCCTGAGAAGCAGCTTGAAGTGATCCATGCACTTTTGCTTATCACACTTCGTAGAAAGTTTACTTTCAAGGGCAAGCAAAGCTCGCGAAGCTTTGTCCAGCAGATCCTTGAACATCGAGGCTTCATCTCCTTTAGCCTTAGCATGCGCCTTTACTTCATCAAGGCACTTCAATGATGAAGAGAGCTTGCGATCGAGCTCCGCAATGTTGAGCACATGTTCATCCTGTTGAGATGCAAGTAGGCCATTAGCCCGCTCAAGATCGTTGACCCTAGCCTTTCCCTCTTTCAGTTCTGCTTGCAAACTTCTGATAAGGTTGTCCTTCTCACTGATCACCTTTGTCAGCCTCATCTCCGCTTTAGCCTTCCATGCTAATTCAGACGTTCGATCACATATAGTGTGTGGCAGTCCGACAGTTGCTTATTTGCAGATACCAAAGTGCGCTCACAATGTTTGCAAGCATAGTTGCAGTACAAATTATGCTCTATATTCTCATGTGCATTCATGAGCATCGAATGGCAGCAATGTAAAAAACACCGGAACAGAAAAGGGAGTAAAGAAAAACAAATATGATAACTTCTCGAATGACTGTTCAAATGCTCCTAAATTAATTTATTAAAGAAGAGAAATGATTATGATAAGAAAAAAAATAGAATAGTGCTTAGAAGCACTCTTAGAGATGAACTATGGGAGGGAGGGAGGGATTAACTAAGAAACACATGCTAATGATAAAAAAATCTCAAATTCGCTTGCACCTGGTAGATAATGTTTACTTTATAGTATTAGACTGTGAAAGTGTATAGGAGGTTTGGAAGAGGTTATGCAATACATATGAAAAAGAGACGACATCAAATAAAGTGTATCTGATGAGAAAATTATATGGCCTTTGCATGAAGGACATAGATAGTGTTGCTGCTCATTTAAATGAGTTTGATGCTATATTCTCCCAGTTATAGGCTCAGAAAATGGACATGGATAATGAGATGAAAGCAGTATTGTTGTTATGCACCTTTCCATCATCATGGGATACATTCTGCACACCTATTAGCAATAGTGCACCTGATGGTAAACTCGTCTATGATGACATATGTGGTATATGTGGAGCACTCTTGAGTGAGGAGATTCGTAGAAAATCTATGGTTGGCATTCAAAGTGGAGATGCATATAATGTTCGCGATTCTTACCAAGGAAAGAATCAACAACGTGGGAGGAGTAAGGACAAGGAAAAGAATGGTCAACGGAATAAGAGTAGAAGTAACTCAAGGAAGAGGAATATGGAATTCCATTATTGTCATAAGAAAAGACATATGAAGAAAGACTGTTATGCATTAAAGAATGCTAAAGGTAAAGGACAGAATGTTGATGGGCATGTTGAACAGTTACCTGCATCATCTACTTCGACTGTGAAGATTGAAGAAATTAATGCTATTTCTGATGATGTTGATGTGTTGACACTTGATAGTACTATGCCAACTGAGGCACTTATGGCTGACTCTCTTTCCCAGATTTGGCTGCTAGATTCTCGTGCTTCTTTCCATGTGACACCACATAGAGAATGGTTTTCTAATTATGCAGCAAAGTCTCTTGGTACCCTCAAACTTGGTGACTCTTACCAGTGTGACGCTGTGGGGATTGGAGATGTGGTTGTGCAGTTCATTGATGGTTCAAAGTTTACTTTGCATAATGTACGCCATGTACCTCCGCTATCACGCACTTTGATGTCAGTTGGTCAACTTGATGACATTGGTTATGAGGTAGTCTTCTATGCTCAGTCCTTTCATATATCAAAGGGCAATATGGTTATTGCAAGAGGAAGCAAAGTTGGCTCACTTTATCCTTTATTTGTATCACAGAAAGAACACTTGTTAGCTATTACTGAGCATGCTATGGCTTGTATTTGATATGGTCGTTTGGGCCATTTATCTCGTGGTGGAATGGAAAATCTTTCTTGTTCAGGCTACTTACCTGTGTTATCTTTCTCTGATTTTTCATTTTGTGAGCATTGTCAATATGGAAAGCAAACCAGAAATGTGCATTGAAAGCACATTGACTCTTCAATTCAGCCTTTAGATCTCATCCATATAGATATGTGTGGTCCTATGTCCACTAGGTCCTTAGGTGGTTCTCTTTACTTTATCACTTTCATAGATGATGCTACTAGAAAAGTCTGGGTATATCCTATCAAATCAAAGGACGAGGTATTCCCTACTTTCAAAAAATGGCTTGCTTCAATTGAGATTGAAAAAGGAACTAAGCTTAAGGCTTTACGTTCAAATAATGGGGGTGAGTATACCTCACATGAATTCAAACTTTTTTGTCAGTCTAGAGGGATTCGTAGAGAGTTTACAACTCCTTATACCCCAGTACAGAATGGTGTAGCTGAAAGGGAACTATTCAAGATAAAGTAGTTTCTATGTTGCATCATGCAAACCTCTCACAAGGCTTTTGGACAGAAGCAGTATTGACTGCAGTTCATGTGATTAACCTTTCATCTAGTATTGCCAAAGGTCTGAAAGCGGCACAAGAGTTATGGACAATGAAGCCACCATATTATCATCTTCGAGTTTTTGGGTGTGAAGCATATGTTCAAATACCCAAGAATCTTAGACAAAAGTTGGACCATAAGTCAAAGAAATGCATTTTTCTTGGATATGGTTGAGAAGGACAATTTGGATATCGCTTATGGGATCCTGAAACACGGTCAGTGATCAGAAGTAGTGATGTCATTTTCAATGAGTCTAAGATGCATAAAAAACCCATTAAGGAGGTTGAAGTGAGAAGAGTGGTGTTTGAGGATACTAGTCCTCCGGTTAACATGCATAAAGATGTTGCACATAGGGATGTTCAAGAGAATGTGCATTCACATCAGTCTACACATATCCATGTTAAGAAACCATTGAGACGTTTTGCACGTGTCTCACATCGAGCTGATAGATATGTTCCAGGTTTAGATTTTGTTATGCTAACAGATGCCCGTGAGCCTTCTTGCTACAAAGAGGCTATGTAGATAGAGGATCATGTCAAGTGGGAGCATGCCATGAAGAGTGACTTGGATTCTATTCACAAGAATGGTACTTGGGATTTAGTACCTTTGCCAAAGGGCAAGAAATCTTTACCATGTAAATGGGTATATAAGCTGAAATTCACATCAGATAGTGCTTCACCAAAGTATAAAGCATGACTTGTTGCAAAGGGTTTTAAGCAACAACATGGTGTTGATTTTGAGGAAATCTTCTCTCCAATGGTCAAGATGACTACCCTACACATGTTGCTTGGATTTGTTGCAATGGAGGACTTAGAGCTAGTCCAAATGGATGTGAAAACTACCTTCTTGCATGGAGATCTTACGGATGAGATCTATATGGAACAACTAGAGGGTTATGTAGTTCGTGGCAAGGAAAATCTAGTTTGTAAGCTCAAGAAGAGCTTGTATGGACTTATTCAGTCCCCTAGACAATGGTACCAAAAGTTTGATGCTTTTATGAAGTCTCAAGGCTATTCTCAAAGAAATGAGGATCATTGTCTCTAGACAAAGAGATGCTTAGATGGCAGCTTGATATGTTTGATACTTTATGTCGATGATATGTTGATTGTTGGGAAGTCCTCTTATGACTTGTCAATTCTCAAAAAGAAGTTGAGTCAGACATTTGATATGAAGGATTAGGGGGATGCCAAATATATTCTTGGCATGTGCATTATTCGTGATAGGAGTAAAAGATGCATATACTTGTCTCAAAGTGAGTACATATCCAAAGTACTTCACTGATTCAATATGCAGAGTGGAAAGGCATTGAATACACCTTTACCCACATATGTGAAATTGAGCAAGGATGATTTCCCCAAATCAGATGAGCAAAAGGAATTCATGACCAAAATTCCCTATCAGATGTCACACTCCTTGGAAAATATGATAGCATCCCTCTGTCACGAGGAAGGAGATAAGAAAGAGAGCTTACACACACACTCTCACTCTTAAGGAGAAGCACACACACATATTGAGGCAAGGAGGAATGACCTTCTTCTTCTTCTTCTTCTATTACATAGAAAAGAATGTACAAGAATGACCTAAAAACAAGAATACAATAAGTGCAATATATAAAGATCAGTTCATAAGGAAAAATCTAATGTCAGAGAATGAGTGAGCTGGCAAGTAACAAATGTGCCATCACTCTCGATAGATAAATCTAATAAAGATCAATGAAGTATCCCTAACATATACCGACGTGAGCACTATACATGTCAGAGAAACAAAAAACTGATGCGCGTCATCTTGGATCATCACATATTGAGCTTGATATCTCAACACTTCCCCTCAAGCTCAACATCATGTCCTCTAATCCAAGCATCTTCCGAAACTTCTTCAGCTTCTCTGCTCCAAGTGTTTTAGTGAAAATATCAGCAACCTGCTCATTTCTTCTCACATAAACAAGATCAATATCACCTGCTAATACCTTCTCTCTGATGAAGTGATAATGTACCTTGATATGCTTTGTTCTAGCATGGAAAAGCTGATAAGATTATCACAATAAATAGTGGTAGGCTTTTGCACTTCCACACCTGAATTTGCAAGTAGCATTTCTAGCCATGATGCCTCACATGCTACCATTGTAGCACCTCTATACTCAGCCTCTATACTTGACAAAACAACATTGGGTTGCTTCTTGCTGCTCCATGTAATAGTTGCACTCCCAAGTGAGAATAGAGAACCACTAGTAGATCTTCTATCTGGAATGCCACCAGCCCAATTTGCATCGGTGTATCCATAAACCTTCAAATCTACACCAGCCTCATAAAACAGTGCATAATCCAAAGTAGCACTCACATAACGTAGAGTGCACCTCAAAGCATCCAAATGTGGCTTCTTCGGAACTTGCATAAATTGAATTTCAAGTCCAACAGTGTAGCTAAGATCAGGCCTCATAATTGTGAGATATATCAAGCTCCCCACAATTTTCCTGCACATAGTAGCATTTTCCAATGCTTCAATTGACATAGTATCTAACTTCCAATTCTGATCTAATAGAAATAGGATTACAATCAGCCATACCATACTTTTGCAACATGTTCAAGGCATAGTGTGTTTGTGACATCCATATACTTGTTTCTATATACTTGTTTCTATATACTTGTTTCTAGTTGTGCATCCTGAAAGCTAATATGGTCTACTATACACTATGTACCATGAGAGCTATCTTGCTCTACCACACCAATGTTCGAGCAAGTCTATGACAAGCCTAAGTATTGGCTTGAGTCCCACAAAGTCATAGAAAAAGCCTTAAAATGAAGACTATGTAAAGTTCACTTGTGAACTACCTCTTGTAACTTTTGAAGAGTTTACTTAATGTAAAAGTGAAAGAATCTTAAGTGGTTGAGTCCACTTGATCAAGAATGGAAAGAGGAGCCACAAATTTGTGATTTGTGGTAGGTAGAGAATCAAATCAATCATTGATTGATTGGAGAGTGATTGAGGGAAGTTAGCCTCCCAAACTCAACTATAAATAGATGGCAGTTTTAGTCGTGGTTAGAGAGACCTATGTGAAGACCTCCAAGAGCTGAGCTTTATGCCATATCAAGGTGTGATTACAAGGCACACATATGTATCAGTAAGTCATTGTATTGTACAAGCAATATACTTTCATTTTCATGATTATTTGAGTTCATCTTTCCATGTTCTTGTGAAGTGTACTACTCACTGCCATTACTCTCAGTTTTTCTCAGTCAGCTTGCAGAGATGTTTTCTCTGAGCTTGGTGCATCATTTTCAGTGCTTTAACTTGGTAAAGTTAGCTCTATAAGTCTACTATATGCTCACAAATTCTCATGTCATTTGGATGTTGAAATATTCAGTTATGTTCATTTGAAGTCAACAGGGTCTGTTCATCTTCACTTCTCTGTTAGGTACCCGACTTTTTCACTCATCTTGTCAGAGCCATTTCTCAGTTGTTACTTATTCAAATTCAGTGATTTAATGCTTGTTAGATTCAGCTTACTGTCTAGTATAAGCATACAACTTTTCATAATCATTGGATTCCTACATTTGATTTATGTTGATTTTTCTGCTCACTAGTCTCAAACTATAGCAGCCCGTGAAAATCGGGATGATGTCATCAGTTGTTAAAACTCATTCTTAGTGTGTGGTTCATTATTTTTTATGAAATTACTCTTGAAAGTTAGCTCTTTAAGCTACCTAGACTTCCCCAAGAGGAATTAAGCTAATTGTTGTTGTGCTCAGAGAATTATGTAAAACACTGGACAGGTGTATGAACCAAGAATAACAAGTTTTCACCTCTGAGCTAACTCCAACTTATCTGTTTTGATCTATCTTTTTGAGAGTGATCTTCCAAGGTACATAGGGTGTCTAATACATCCATTGGCAAGCTAAAAGGGCCCACCATCTACTCCTGGAGTTCATTTGGCTGGTGTAGATCAAGGATTTTGCAACACCTCTTCATCTTCAAAGACATACTTATCCATCTCTTCACAGTGGTATCAGAGCAAGGTTGGACAACATGGCAGATGGATTTCCTTCATCAATTGACAAATTGGATAGAGGTAATTACTTAGCTTGGTCATTAAGAATGGAAGCGTATCTCCAAGGTAGAAGTTTATATGGTTATGTGGCTGGAGATGAAGTTATGCCAAGTTTCAGGAACAAAAGTCAACCAACACAAGAAGAGCAAGAAAGATTGAGCACATGGTGCTCCAAGGATGCACTTGCAAGGTCTTATCTCCTCAACTCTATCTCAGATTTTTTGTTGCCTCACATTAGAAGTTGTAAGACATCTCAGGAAGTGTGGGATGCACTTGAAGCTTTCTTTTCTTCAAGTACCAAAGCTAGGAAGCATCAACTATGGCTGGATTTCACAACTCTCAAGAAGGCTCCCAAACAAAATGTGACTGATTTTGTCACAAAGCTCAAGGACATAGCGGATCAGTTGGGAAGCATTGGAGAGGTAATAGATGAAGAGCAAATTGTAAGGCAGGTCATCAATGGCTTGAAGGCAGATGACAAGTGGGAAGCATTCACCACAGCTATGGATTTGTACATGGACATGCATGTACCTGATTTCAACACACTCATTGGACAACTACTTACTCAAGAGGCAAAGCTTATCAAAAATGGAGAAATCTCTAAAGGTAATCAATCTTCAGCTTTATACACGGATAAAAGCAAGTCTAAAGATAACAAAGGAAAGGCAAAGAAAGTGGATGATGAAGCAGGTACATATCAAGCTAACTATGCAGGTAGAGGAAGACATGGCAGAGGTAGAGGAAGAGGAAGTAGACAAGGCAGGGGGAGATCCCAAGACTCCAACTCATGTTCTATTTGTGGATTAACTAATCATACAACTAAAAATTGCTTTAGGAATTCCAGGAATCAAAGAGGCAGAGGATACAATAGAGGAAGTTATGGCTACTCAATAGGAGGGTTCAACAACTACCATGGCAACTACAACAACTACAGTCATTCAAACTATCAAGGAGGCTACAAAGGAAGGAGAGACTACAATAACTACACAGAAGACTCAAACAAAGAGGATTCATTATTGATCATGAACATGGCTATGCCACAAGGTAAATATGATGAGCATGTTTTCTACATAGATTCAGGTTGTTCAAATCATGTGGCAGGAAATGTGGCACTCCTATCAGATTTAGAAGATCCAAGGAATAAGCATGAGGTACAAACAGGAAATACTCTATGTCCCTACCATTACAAAGAATTTGATAAGTGTTGGGCAGATAGTAGAGAAAGGGTTGCAAGTAAGGTTCAAAAAAGCAGGAGCGTTTGTTGAAGATCCAAGTCAAGGATTCAGAAGAATTGCAAAAGGTGAAAAGACAGGTAGATTGTTCACATTTGAATTACAGGACACTAGAAACGTTGCTCTCTTTAATTATGGTAGTCAGACACTCACAGAATTGGAAGTATGGCACAAAAGGTTAGCACATATTGGTGAAAGGTCATTAAAGCAAATCTGCAGGGACCAAAGTGTACTTGGACTTCCTAATTTGTCAAAACAACATATGATTTATAAGTGTAGTGCATGTCAATTTGGAAAGTCTCACAGGTTACCATTCATGAAGAAAGGTTATATGCATGGAGATCTCTTGGAGTTGGTTCATATAGATGTATGGGGACCTAGCAAGGAAGCTTCAATATCTGGATCAAGGTATTATGTTTCGTTTATTGATGATTGCAGCAGATGGACTATCCTATTCTTTATGAAACACAAAGATGAAGTTTTTTCATGTTTCAAAAGATATTTGGCTCTTGTGGAGAATCAAATAGGTAAATCACTAAAAAGGCTAAGGTCAAATGGAGGGGGAGAATACTTCTCCCATGAGTTTGATTCTTTTCTTCAAGAAAGAGGAATCAAAAGAGAGGTAACTACAAGGTACACTCTTGAGCAAAATGGAGTGGCAGAAAGGAGGAATAGGACAATTGTTGAAGCTACAAGGTCTATGTTAAATGAAAAGAATTTACCTAATTACTTATGGTCTGAGGCTGTATCTACAGCCACTTACTTGATTAACAGGTTGCCTTCAAAATCCCTTGATGGGATGACTCCATATGAGGCTTGGAATGGAAGAAGACCAAGCTTAGATCATTGTAAAATTTTTGGATGTATAGCTTTTGCTCATGTTCCTTCACAGGTTAGAGGCAAGATGGATCCAAAGGTAGAAAGGTGTGTATTTATTGGATATGACAACAATCAAAAGGGCTACAGGTTATACAACCCTACCAACAAAGGATTCTTGGTAAGCAGAGATGTAGTTTTTGATGAGAACAATTCATGGTATGAAGATTCATGCAAGAAGGTCACTTTACCATATAATCTTGAAGAAGATTTTCCAAAGCTTGGTAGAGAACAACCAAAGATTGAAGAACAAGACACCTCGGAGGATAATGAAGAATCTCATATGGAAAAGATCAAAGCATGGAAGTCTAAAGGTAAAGCAAAATTGCAGGAACTTGGACATGAGGCAGAATCATCACATCATGGCCTAAGAAGATCTATGAGGGAAAAGAAAAAACCAGAAAGGTATGGGTTTGACACCTCATTAGTAACTAAACACTCTATCTACATAGCACAGGACATAAACCAAGAGGAGCCATCATCATTTGAAGAGGCCAAAGCAAAAACAGAATGGAAGCATGCAATGAAGGAAGAGATTGAAGCACTTGAGGAAAACAACACTTGGGATTTGGTGCCCAAGACTTCATCCATGAAGGTAATAGGCTCAAGATGGGTCTATAAACTCAAGAAGAATTCTGATGGTTCAATTAACAGGTATAAGGCAAGGCTTGTAGCAAAAGGCTTTGCACAAACTCAGGGAATTGATTATGAGGAGACTTTCTCTCCTGTGGCAAAGATGCCTACTATTAAGGTTCTGCTTAGTATTGCCTCTTCCAAGAATTGGAAGATACTTCAACTAGATGTAAAGAATGCATTCTTGAATGGTTGGATAACAGAAGAGGTATATATGGCACAACCACCTCGTTTTGAGAATCAAGTTTATCCTGATTATGTGTGTAAACTTAACAAAGCATTGTATGGTCTCAAGCAAGCTCCAAGAGCTTGGAATTTCAGGCTTGTTTCATTCTTGCAGGACAAAGGCTTTCAACCAAGCAAGGCAGATCCTTCACTCTTTATCAAAAAGAGTAACTCTGAGGTCATCTACTTATGTGTATATGTAGATGATATTATCTTGACAGGAAATGATGCAGATGGTATGAAGAAGATCAAAGATCAGATGAGAGAAGAGTTCAAGATAAGTGATTTGGGTTCACTTACCTACTTCCTAGGTTTGGAAGTTGTCTACAAAGATCATGGTTTGTTTCTCACTCAAAGGAAGTACATTAAGGACATGTTGGAAAAATTCAAGATGCAAGATTGTAAGATTGCAGGTACTCCAATGGAGGTCAATCACAAATTGAGCTCACATGAAGGTGAACTCATAGAGGACATCACATCATATCAAAGTCTAGTGGGTAGTCTCAACTATGCCACATCGACAAGAGTAGATATATGTTACAGTGTGAGTGTGCTAAGTCAATTTATGCACACACCAAGGAAACCACATATGGATGCTGCCAAAAGGATTCTCAAGTATCTCAAAGGAACCATAAATGAAGGACTTTATTATCCTTATGTATCTGATTTAGGTTTGAAGCTATTTTCTGATGGAGATTGGGCTGGCTCCAAGGAAGATAGAAGGAGCACTTCAGGTTATCTTACCTTTGCAGGTTCAAAACTTATTTCATGTTCATCCAAGAAGCAACCCACAGTTGCTCTCTCTTCTCCTGAAGCTGAATATAGAGGTCTTGCCATAGCTACACAAGAAGCTATGTGGATGAAGACATTATTCAAAGATCTTGGATTGGAGTTTGGAACTCCAACTATTTTTGGTGACAATATGAGTTCTATTCATTTGGCTGCTAATCCTATTTTTCATGCAAGGACTAAACATATTGAAGTTCATTATCACTATGTACGAGAAAAGGTTCTAAGCAAAGAGATTCAAATATCATATGTGTCCACTCATCAACAATGTGCAGATATTCTAACCAAAGCATTGGATGGTACAAAGCTTTGCAAATTCAAGGCTATGATAGGTTTGCAGGTAATCTTGGAAGATTGAAGACCTCAAGCATACTTGGCTTGAGGGCGAGCTGTTGGAGCAAGTCTATGACAAGCCTAAGTATTGGCTTGAGTCCCACAAAGTCATAGAAAAAGCCTTAAAATGAAGACTATGTAAAGTTCACTTGTGAAGTACCTCTTGTAACTTTTGAAGAGTTTACTTAATGTAAAAGTGAAAGAATCTTAAGTGGTTGAGTCCACTTGATCAAGAATGGAAAGAGGAGCCACGAATTCATGATTTGTGGTAGGTAGAGAATCAAATCAATCATTGATTGATTGGAGAGTGATTGAGGGAAGTTAGCCTCCCAAACTCAACTATAAATAGATGGCAGTTTTAGTCGTGGTTAGAGAGACCTATGTGAAGACCTCCAAGAGCTTAGCTTTATGCCATATCAAGGTGTGATTACAAGGAAAACATATGTATCAGTAAGTCATTGTATTGTACAAGCAATATACTTTCATTTTCATGATTATTTGAGTTCATCTTTCCATGTTCTTGTGAAGTGTACTACTCACTGCCATTACTCTCAGTTTTTCTCAGTCAGCTTGCAGAGATGTTTTCTCTGAGCTTGGTGCATCATTTTCAGTGATTTAACTTGGTAAAGTTAGCTCTATAAGTCTACTATATGCTCACAAATTTTCATGTCATTTGGATGTTGAAATCTTCAGTTATTTTCATTTTACGTCAACAGGGTCTGTTCATCTTCACTTCTCTGTTAGGTACCCGACTTTTTCACTCATCTTGTCAGAGCCATTTCTCAGTGTTTACTTATCCACATTCAGTGATTTAATGCTTCTTAGATTCAGATTATTGTCTAGTATAAGCATACAAATTTTCATAATCATTGAATTCCTACATTTTGAGTTATGTTGATTTTTCTGCTCACTAGTCTCAAACTGTAGCAGCCTGTGAAAATCGGGATGATGTCATCAGTTGTTAAAACTCATTCTCAATGTTTGGTTCATTATTTTTGATGAAATTACTCTTGAAAGTTAGCTCTTTAAGCTACCTAGACTTCCTTAAGAGGAATTAAGCTAATTGCTGCTGTGCTCAGAGAATTATGTAAAACACTGGACAGGTGTATGAACCAAGAATAGCAAGTTTTCACCTCTGAGCTAACTCCAACTTATCTGTTTTGATCTATCTTTTTTAGAGTGATCTTCCAAGGTACATAGGGTGTCTAATACATCCATTGGCAAGCTAAAAGGGCCCACCATCTACTCCTGGAGTTAATTTGGCTGGTGTAGATCAAGGATTTTGCAACACCTCTTCATCTTCAAACACATACTTATCCATCTCTTCACAACCAAGTGTACCATCATGCTCCACATGAGCTAACTGCACAACATCAAGACTAAGGTCAAAGTGATGATCACACTCTAACTGAGTATCATCACAATTCTCTACATGAGCATCTACATCATGGTCTGAATTATCCAACTGATCATTCAAAGTGTGCTCCACAAGAGCATCCATATGATCCATCATGAGCATCCAAAACATGCTCTATATATGCATCCATCTGAGCATCTGAATCCTTCCATACATGTGCATTATGGATGTCACTAGACCTATCTATAGGTAGACAAAATGAGACATGACAAGTCTCACATCGCACATAAGGTTGAACTCCCACTAAGACAAAAATGTCTCTCACATGAAGTTCTTGTAGTGGATACATGTGCCCAATCCTAGCACCTCTGACAAGCATAAACTCTCCTAACTGCAGCTGAAAATGATGCTCACCAAGGAATGCATAACATCTGCTCTTCTGTAAGTGGCTAACTTAAATCAAGCTCATGGGGAGTGAAGGCACATAGCGTACATGTCTGAGCATAAGTGATGCTCCACTAGGTAGCATAAGACATACATCTCCTACAGCCTCAATGTCATATGTCATACCATCAAGCATGTGCACACATCCACGACTCTTACTTGAGAATCGATAAAACCACTCGTGATATGGAGTAACATGAAAATTGGCTAATGCATCAAGCAACCAAGCCATATGTGTGCCATCTAATGAACAAGAGGAATCCTAAGATGAATCATAGGAGAAAGTGATATCACCATCACTAGCATAATCAACCGCCATAGACTCTCCTGAAATCACTACCTGACCTGCATCATGCACATATCTCTAACGTCATTGTTGCATCCACCTGAAGCAACATCAGCAAATATGGTCCTCACGACCACAATACCAACATTGAAGTCATCGATGTGATCTATGTCTCACATGAGTCAATGGACTCGCATACATATCATGTAGTCTCTGCCATAATGCACTGCATGTCTCCTCATACATCACAAACTCATATGTAGAATCCACAAGCTATAATCGGATAGCGGAACTGGCCAATGCATCCATATCCATCCATACATGGTCGGGCATGTCACGAGGCCTCTGTGCATCTCTATGTACATACATGTGTAACCCTGCACAAACCAATGTATGCCACATCTGAGCTTTCCATCTCAGAAAGTCAGTGCCATCAAATCGAGAAGACACCATGCTGGCAATCCAAGAGACTAGAAATATAAGAAGAGACTAGAAACAATACTCTATCATCAATAGGATCACAACTGCATATCCATGTGCATAAATCACATCACAACCGTCTCATTGGAGAAGAAACCATACCTATCACATAATCATGCATCTAGCATGCACATAAAACCATGAGCATAAGCCTGCTTACGAAGTCTCCAAACTGACCAAGTAGATATGAGAGAATCCTAAAAAAATTTTGACAGAGTATCCTCTATAAACTGATAAATCAAACAAGATAACCAGTAGGAAAAGAACAATGAATAACCTATCACCACCTGTCACCGATCCATCCAAAGATAATGGCAGCTACATATGTCAAAATCTAATAGCAATACATGCCAATACAATGATGATGTATCTCCCACTCAAGAATGAATCCTGCAAGATCATCCAACCTGTTACAAACAACCTCTGACCAAGTCCAAGTAAATGGAGATCAACAATGATCCAAAGCTATCATTGAAGCTTCAAGATCCACTAGAGTTCTCTTCTACCATAAAAGTTGTCCAAATTTTGGTAGCATCTCCTCTGTAAAATGGACTTTGGAACCAAATAAACCATGTGGGAATCACCATCCACACATGCCAAGAATCACACTGGCAAATAGATATCAATCAAGGTGACAAATGAGTATGCAACTAAGGCTCCAATATGGATGATGTACTTGCAAAGAAAACAAAGATAAAAGTACCAACCAAGATCTAGAATCAACTCTCATAAAACTATGTGCAACCAGCAAGTAAATCCATAACCAAGTGGCATAAGCAAGATATAAACGACAATGCCACTATACATCCATGATCAAACTTATGATGATATAAACCTCAAAAAGAGTGTACACAATCTCATCTCACATGCCAAACACGTGACAAGATCATGCTCTACTCTCATATGGAGGAGCTACCATAGTGATCATACATGTACAATGCCTTGAAGCTCTGAAAATAAGAGCTTGGACACCACAAAATCTCTCTCGAAGAACTTCCAAACCAACATGAAACTCCAAAAGTAACTAGGGTTCTTTTGGTGAAAATATGCTACTTTGTGTTTTTTTTACATGCATAATGGACTTGTTCTGCCTAGACTAATCTTCCTGCAACAGAATAGAGAATAACTCCTCAAACGTTAAGGCATTTGGATTTCCTTTCATCATCAATCAAAGAGCAGAAGAAAAACTTTGATATGAATCTAGAAGAGCATTCAAAATAGTCTACACAAGTGAACTATTTGCCAAGACTTCATCAACAAAAATCAATTGCTCCTTCAAATCTTTGATCTTTATCAAAAAACTATCCATGGAATATCCTTTACTCATGTGCTCACTTTCCAACTATTTTTGGAGGCAAGCAACACGAGCCTCATTCCTTTCCTGGTATAAAGTGGTAAGTGTATCCCAAGCATCCTTTGCTATTTTGTAGGAGCAAATGTGGGGAATAATGGCACTTTTGACACACAAGCTATCATGTGCTTGAGCATCTCTGCCATCCTAACAAAGTTGCTCTGCAATAGGTGCAGTAGGAAGTGTGGCACAACTGGGAACCTAAAGAACATCATCTTCAATGCCATCCACATCACCTTCAGTAACTATGTTTGCAATTGTAGTAGGATGTTTTTCCACACCCTACACAATATTCCACAGTGCTTTTGCAAGCAATACATGATAGATCATATATGCCCATAATGGGTAATTGGTATCATCCAACTTATCCTCAATAGCCAACATGTAGAATACATCGTCGCTTACCATGGCCACTAAGTAAAATACCCTGATGCATAAAAATGATTGTATCTCAAGATGTTGAACACAACTACCCTGTCGAGTTCTATTAAACTATAATAGACTTCGAGACGCTTATACTAGTGAACTAAAACATGTACATATGTTTGGCACAAAAAGATAAAATTTCCTACAGAGGCACTTTGATAGTGTTTTTGGAGGCCCAAAGGAGCTCATATTGCAATTTCAACACCACAAAGCAAAGTTTTTTTGAACTTCTAATTGAACTAATTATACTCACCAATTTTCATGCAATTCTAAGACTGTAACCGGAGGGGTGTCGATGACATCCTAGATGAAGCGACAACTTTCTTTGATACCGATTGTTGGAGTTTGAGTTCTACAAAAGCACATGAATAGCACGAGGAAGAAGAAGAAGATTGGAGCACAACACATAATATTGAATGTATTACCAATATAATGTACAAAGATAAGTAACATGCTAGGGTTATAGGTGTATATACAAGTTGGGTGAGAAACTTCTTAAAGAGGGCAAAATGTGCTCTGACGGTCCTAGTATGTTCACACCATCACTACCAAGATATATCAACAAAAATTTAACAATTTCTAATGTTCTTTATGTTCCAAACATGAAGAAGAATTTAATCTATATCTGTACTTTCTTGTGAGAGGGTTATAAAGTTGTTTTTAAGAAAGATTCATGTCAGATCCTCTCACCTAATGAGGTTCACTTCACAACACAAGTGGCATGTTTGTGTTATCCAAAATTATTCATGCTGATGTTGCTAGGTCTGTTACACCTAAGGAGAACATGAAGTTATCGCATGCTAGATTTGGTCATATTAGTAAAAAAAACTCTCAATCACATCAAAGATCAAGGTATGGTGGAGAGTTTGCCTACTTTTGCTTTGCCAGATGATGCAGAGTCATGTGAAGGATGTCTTGAAGGAAAGCATCACCAACTTTCTTTCAAGAAGCATGGGTACATCACAACCACAAGGAAGTTGTAGATCATACATTCATATATGAATGGTCCAATGAGAACGGGTTCTATTCAAGGTTTTAGGTACTTTGTTACTTTCATTGATGATTTCTCAAGATATTCATGGATCTATGGTCTTAAAGTGAAGCTGGTGGTTTTTCCTAATTTTAATAAATTCTTAGATATGGTTGAAAATGAACGTCGGTCAAAGATCCAAATTTTGAGAAGTGATAGAGAAGGAGAGTACATGTCTAAAGACTTTAAGTCTTTTCTTGAAGACAAAGGTATCTCTCATCAACTCACTATTGTTTACAATCCATAACACAATGGTGTTGTTGTTAAATATGCTCAATACTCCACCCTCATGTGACCACAAATGATCCATGGAGCTCTAAGGTGTAAGGCCCCCATTATGAGGAGAAGCCATTATGAGAGTCCAGACATTTGTGGAACCCTAACTTCCAAGTTAGATGACGTCTGTGTGTGACCATTGATGGTTATAGATGATCTTTGTGAGCCTAGCCATTAGGTTAGGTAGGATATAAACTTCCGGGCCATTGGGTTGCCATTTAAGGTGAAAATAAAGGCATCTGGCATCACACGGTTTCCCCATAGAACCTTAATGGGATGAGTGCAGAGGGGGGGCTTTCCCCCTTCTAGGGGGCCTGGCCACACCTGGTTTTCATGCCCTTTCTGCACAAATACATGGGGCTGAAGAACATACACTTCTTCATGCAAGTCACCATTCAAAAATGCAGTTTTAATGTCCAACTGATGTACATTCCAACCATGATGGGCTGCAAGTGGACAGATGCTCCGAACAGTAGTCATACGATATGTAGGTGCAAAGGTCTCATCAAAATCAATGCCTCTTTCCTATGCATAACCCTTTGCAACAAGCCTAGCCTTATACCTATCAATTGTTTTATCAGGCTTATGCTTCAGCTTGTAAACCCACTTAGTGCCAATGGCCTTCTTGCCAGGAGGCAAGTCACATAAAGACCAAGTACCATTCTTCATTATAGCATCATATTCAGATTGCATAGCAGCCATCCAATTTTCTGAATTTTGTGCTTGGTCAAAAGAAACAGGCTCATTCTCATCACAAAGATTAGATGCAGCCATAGCATAGAGCCTGATCGAGTACGATATGATAGAGGTGCATCTAATTTGCTATCACGCAAAGTAAGCACTAGCCATTTTGGCATAGTTTTTTCCTCCTCAATGTTAGCTCTCTCATCAACAAGTGCATCATGTAAATTTGCATCAGAAATGGGATGATCTGCATCATCACATGAAACCTGCACAGGCAAAGAAGTTGCCTCATTAGGACTAGCACTATACTGTCCACCTGTAAAAAGAGGCAGCAAAGTTCCACACATGTCTTTGGAGCTAACAGATGTCTCATTAGTACATGAAGGCAATGGTTGAATAGCATCTTCCACAAAAACAACATAATGGATAACCAAAATGTGTTTAGTCTATGGATGATACAGACGATAGCCTTTACTTTCAGAATTGTACCCAGCAAAAATACATTTTACTGCTTTATCATCCAATTTTTTGCGATGTTTTTCAGGCACTAATGCATATTCCAAACAAACAAAAACACGCAAATGAGCAACAGATGGCTTGCAATCATGCCAAGCCTCATACGAAGTGATAGACTGCCGCGCTTTAGTGGGACACCTGTTAGGTACATATGTTGCACACATGAAAGCCTCAAGCCAGAAACTATGTGGTAAGCTCTAACTCTTGACCATACACCTCGCCATCTCCATGAGTGATCTATTCTTTCATTTAGCAAATCCATTATGTTGAGGTGTATACGGCACTGTACACTGGTGTTTTATCCCACATCCAGCCAGAAATGCATTAAAATCAGAAGACATATATTCCTCCCCTCGATCAGAACAGAGGGTGCCCATTTTACATGCTAACAGATTTTCAGCCAGAACCAAAAACTATTTGAAGCACATGAACACGTCGGACTTTGCCTTCAATGGATATACCCATGCATGCTTGGAAAAATCATCGATGAAAGTCACAAAGTAAAGATAATTTCCAAAAGAAGGTGTCTGCATAGGACCATAGACATCACTATGTACAAGCTGCAATTTCTGAGTAGCTCGAAATGAACCATCTTTTGGAAAGGAGGAACGCTACATTTTGCCCAAAATACAGCCTTCACAAACATGTTTTCCAGGTGCCTCAAGTTTGGGCAAAGAGGACACCATTTCAAATTTTTGTAGGCATAGCAAACTAGCAAAAACAGATGACCAAAGCATGCATGCCAAAGCTTTGCATCTATCATAGCCTGAGAATCATGTATTGCACATGCCAAATCATTTACAGATCTTTCATAGTCTATGAGCTTATACAGCCTACGACATAGAATTCCAGAAGCAATAATCACGTTGCCATTTGACAGATCATGAACTGTACATCTGTCATCAACAAATTTCACAACCAAACCAATCTTGGCTAATGCAAAAACTGATAATGCATTTTTCTTGATCCTTGGCACAAACAAAGCATCTGACAAAGTGAAAGAACTACCATCAACAATAGTCAAAATGATCTTACCAACTCCCATAACAGGATAAGGGGAGTTGTTGGTGCATGTAACAATATTCCATGTAGGGGCAGGGTGGAGTGAAGAGAAGAAACTACGCTGCGAGGTAATATGTTTGGTCGCCCCACTGTCAAAGTACCAAACATCACAGTCTACTGTAGACATGCATTGATCATGAGAAGATGGTTGAAAACTGGAAACAGTAGTAAACGCCCATTCTTCATCCTGCACAAGATTACCAGACTCTATTTTCGGTGTAGAGGCCTTTGCAACAACCATTCTAGCCTCCTTTTTCTTTGCCTCTTTTGCAGCCAGTTTTGGACAGTTCTTTATGATATGATCATTCCCTTGACAGTACTTGCAAAACAATTTCTGCTTTTCTGATTTCTTCTCATCTTTATCTTGGTTCTTCGAATGTGCAGCATTTGTAGATTTCTGCTTACAAGTAGAAGAGCTCCATTTTCCTTTGCCCTTCTGACTAGCAACGAAAGCTTGATCTGCAACACGCATAATGGACATGTTCTGCCTGGACTGATCTTCTTGCAACAGAACAGAGACTAGCTCCTCAAATGACAAGTCATTTGGATTGCCTTTCATCATCAACCGAAGAGTAGAAGCAAAACTTTGATATGAATTAGGAAGACCATTCAGAATGGTCTGCACAAGTGAGCTATCTGGTATAACCTCATCAGCAGAAATCAACTGTTCCTTCAAGTCTTTGATCTTTGTTAGAAAACCGTCCACAGAATCACCTTCATTCATGTGCTCACTCTCCAACTGTTTTCAGAGGTAAGCAACATGAGCCTCATTTCTAGCTTGCTACAATGTGGTAAGTGTATCCCAAGCATCCTTAGCTATTCTGCAAGAGCGAATGTGAGGAATAATGGCACGTTTGATAGACAAAGCTATCAATGCATGTGCCTGGGAATCTCTGCCATCCCAACGAATTTGCTCTACAGTAGGTGCAGTAGAAACCGCAACACGAACAGGAATATGTAGAATATCATCATCTTCGACACCTTCTGCATCAACTTCAGTACCTACAATTGTGACAGTTGTAGGTGTGATAGGATGTTTTTCAACACCATGTACAATGTTCCACGGTCCTTTTGCAACCAATACATGTCACATCATATAAGCCCACAATGGGTAGTTGGTACCATCCAACTTATCCTCAACAGCCAACATACGAAATACATCACTGCTTTCAGCCATGGCCGGTGACTAAAATAGCTTGATCTAGAAAATTGATTGTATCTCAAAAAGTTGAACGAAACTACCTAGACGAGTTCTGTTAAACCTCTAGCAGACTTCGAGATGCTTATACTGGCGAACAAAAACTGGTATATACCTTTGGTGCAAAAAGATGAAATAGCCTGCACAAGCACTGTGATAGTGTGTTTGGAGGCCGAAACAAGTTCAGATCGCGATTTTGGTACCACATAGCAAAGTTGTTTTGATCTCGAAAACATGCTGAGTATGCTCAGAAAAATTCATGCGAATCTGAGACTGCAACCGGAGAGGTGTCGACAATGCCCTAGATGAAGCGGCGACCTGCTCTGATACCAATTGTTGGAGTTAGATGTCTGCGGAAGCACGCGAACAGCACAATGAAGAAGAAGAAGCTTGGAGCACAACACACAATATTGAATGTATTACTAGAGAAGGTACAAAAGATAAGTAGCCCATTAGGGCAATAGGAGTATATACAAGCCGGGGGAAAAAAACCTCCTAAAGAGGGAAAAAAGTGCCTTGACGGTCCTAGAGTGTTCACACACATCACTACCTAAATATATCAACAATATTTTACCGACTATTTTGTATCTCTCGACTACGTTTATCTATATTGAACCACCTTGTAAAAGCTATATAAGCACGACCCAAGTTGAGCTTTACATAGCATTGCGCACTAGTAAGCCCTTCACCTAGAGTCTGTCTAGATCACCATCTAAGCTCCAGATTGGGAGTGCACGGGTGGACAACACCATCATTGTAATTGCATTACGCTCAGAAATCTGAGAATTTGAGTTCTCTATCTCTTAGTTTGCATCTATCTTTGTTTGCCTTTTTCTCTCAGCTCTGTCTACAGGTATATTCCATTTGTATGATATCATCCAAAAAGATTTCTCCCTAGTTTTGGTTTGATGTAGTACATATAGCTAATCACATTCTGAATAGGTCGTCCACAAAAGCTTTGAAGGTCATTACACCTTATGAAGCCTATTATGGGAAGAATCCCAATGTGACTTACTTCAAAGTTTTTGGTTCTCTTGCTTATGTTCCCATTGAGAAGAAAGATCATGGTAAGCTTGATGTAAAATCCATTAAAGTTATCTTTATTTGTTATGCAATTGAAAGCAAAGGATATAGATTCTATGTTCAAGATACAAGTGATATCCTACTCTCAGACAATGCATATATTGCAGGAACTCAGACTTATGACAAGAAGGAGGAGATTCTAGAATTCAAAAGCAGATGAATATGCATTTTTTAGAAGGAATTTGGATTCTTATATTCAGTCATACAAGAGGGGTGATCAACCTTCTCAAGCCCTAAAAGATGCACTTGATAAACTTGAAGAGAGAGTTACATTACCTACATCAATATCTAGTCCATCATCAGTACCTCTTGAAAATCTGACTTATGAAGTTGCAAAATGTTCCAGAGTTCCAGATAAAAGAGATATTGAAGAACTAGAAAGGATGCTATCACTTTTCAAGGATATGCCAATGTGGTTATATCAACCTGAAAGGATAGTGGTATAAAGGAATACACTGGAAGAACCAGAATTCAAACAAGGAGACATCAAACACTCTAGGCTAATTATGTAGAACATTTTGAGATTCAAATTATTTTAGCACTTCCTTCAATTGAGAATGAACCAGCTTGTGTTCAAAATGGACTACATAGTCCTATCTGGAAGAAAGCTATGCAAGAAGAGATTGATTCTATTCATAAGAATCAAACATGGAAGCTGTGTGAGTTACCAAAAGGTAAGAAGGCTATTGGTGTTAAGTGGGTCTTCAAAATCAAAAGAAAAGCAGATGGTTCTATAGATAGGTATAAAGCAAGATTAGTTGTCAAAGGTTATGTACAAAAGAAACATATTGACTATGATGAGACTTTTTCTCCTACACCTAGAATGATAGTAGTCAGGACAGTACTTTCTTTGGCTCCATTCTTTGGTTGGAAAGTATACTAGCTAGATATCAAAAGTGCATTTCTTAATGGTAATCTACATGAAGATGTTTATGTTCATCAACTAGAATATTTTGAAGAAACAGGTAAAGATAATTTATTATGCAAGATTATCAAAGCTTTGTATGGACTAAAGAAGGCACCAAGAGCTTGGTATGAGAAGATACATGTCTATCTTCTATGTATTGGTATCCAAAACTCAAATGTAGCTTCTACTCTTTATGTTCAAGCCAGAAAAGATATTTTGATTACTATTATCGAATATGTTGATGATATGATCATGATAGGCCCCAAGGATTCAGACCTTCAATATTTTAAAGCACATCTTAAGCATACATTTGATGTAAATGACTTAGGTATTTTGCATTATTATCTTGGGATTGAATTCATATACATAGATGAGTGTATCTACATGACACATCAAAAATATATTGAGAAATTATTGGAAAGGTTTGAGATGATAGATTCCAATCCTATGCATTTATCTATGGATGTCAATGTGTCATTATAGTCGGTAGCTGATTCAAAACCATTTTATGCTACATTATATAGTCAACCAATTGGTTGCTTCATATATATATATATATATATATATATATATATATATATATATATATATATATATATATATATATATATATATATATATATATATATATATATATATATATATATATATATGCATGTATGTGTGTGTGTGTAATACATGTCCAGACGCTCAGTTTGTAGTTTCTCAAGTATCCATGTTCATATACAATCAGCCTAAGATTCATTGGAAATCAATGAAGAGATATATTTCTAGATATGAGAAGTTTCGCAAGTTATTGTACCATTATGACATTGAAGGGGGAACTGTTGGATATAATGTCCAATGGTTCAAACATATATCCATATCATGTGTTCTTTGTAGAAAAATTTCTATAAGAAAGTGCACTCAGTGATGTAGCTATATAAGAAGTCTCTCACAAAAACCACTTGTGTTCGAATCTAACGGATGGCGGTGCAGCAACTAAAGCATTTTTGCATAATAGTTTTTTTCCAAAAAGCTATTTCAGTAGGGTTTTTCAAATTTATCTAAATTTATTGATGATAAATAATCATGTGCATCACTGCTTTTCGATTGATACTAATCTATATAAGAGGGTCAAGCTCATTATTTGAGTATCACTTGATCTTCTCAAGGAGTTCATCAACTCAAGATCTAGCAACCTAAGGAGGAGATCAAGGAGGTTCTCTACGACGCGTTACTTGGAGGAGGTGTACTCTACATCTAGAATTTATTCGATGAGTTCATGTCAACAAACCAAGCTATCTTGTTGAGTTACTTTGAGTAACAAGTCTATTTCTATCCCCACTTGTATATTCACTAGTTTCTAATTTATGGTTAATCAGAATTCAAGTTTACTATAAAATAATTCTAAATTTTTCATATTCTCCATATTCTCACACACATACTCTTCATACCTCAGGCACGCAATCTCTTGTATCTAGTTCCTATTTCTTCTTAGATTGTGATATTGTCAATTTGTATCATGTTCACACAATGTAATTTGAAATTTGAATGCAACATAGTGTAGGTGAGCACTCTAGCTTACCATACACTTTGAAAATCTTTTTTATTCTCTCTCTATCTCTCACTCATCTTTTTTTGAGTATTAATGTGTGTCTGCCAAGGTTCATGTGTTGGAAGATCTTGTAAAACTATGATGTTATTGAGATCCACCCCAATCCCAATAGTGAGGTTCTTATCGCTAATTCCCTTTCACACATGAGGCTACTAGAGTCTACTGCTTCTTTTCGTGTGACATCAGATGGAGAGTGGTGTAATAAAGTAAGTCTATGATTGGTGGGTTCACACAGATCTGAAATCGGATACCGTTTTTTCATTTGTGTGTATGACCAAAGATCTCGAGTTTAGACTTACTAGGAGGTCTTGTGATCCTGTGAACAAGTAATCCACTTAGCTTAGTGGTTAAGACTCAAGGATGTGAAGGAGGAATTCTTGGGTTCAATCCCCCTAGGGGACATGCGGAGAGTATTTTGCCCAAAGAGATCTAGAGCCTTCTAGAAGCATCCACTTGAGTTAACTCGAGTTAACTGGGACACTTGGTGCACATGCAGTTACATGGCCGACACATGGATGGTTAGTATCCACCTGCCCAAGAAGGCAATCCCCTGGAGACAGCTATGTATTGAGGCATTTGGTTGGGAGGAGAGTCATCTCTCTAGCTTGTGGTGGTCATTATAGTCATTCTGTTGCATTGGTATCAGAGCCCAAGCTTCTATGGAGACCTTGATGGGTTCATCATCATCATCATTAGAGAATTATCATTTTCTCTAACGAGATTATCTCTCCTCGCAAACATCCCTATATCCCATCTCTTCGGATTTCAAGAGCGCACTTCCTCTAGATTGCATTAGCAAAATGATGGCAGTTCTAGCTTCGCGCATCTACGGGCGCTAGGACTTGAACACACGTTCTCAGATTTTAACGCAGATGAACTAGCTAGGATGTCTAGACGTCTGTTTGAGTTTAGTTTTTAATATGTATTATTTTTTTGTCTAAGATTGAAAAGCAAAATATTCTTTGCTTATTGTCGAGGTGCTCCGAGCTACTTATAGCAGCATCGAACTCGTCACAATCTAGACCAGTCCCATCCATGAGAGCAATCTGGTAGTTATTAAGTTTTTTGCACCACAGACAAAAGACCACCGTTAGCTGGTTAGAACTAGATAACTAATTTAAAACATCCTAGATAGATGTTATGTACAAGAACCTTTTCAATCTTCAAAAGATAATAAGTCTAAAAGTACTTATTTATTTGAGTTTGCTTCAAGTTATAGCATAAATGATTTCCTAGAGTCCAATATACTCTAGAATAGAGAAGTTTGGAATTGATTAACAATTCCCAAGAACTTTTAGTTAAAAACTAGTATTTGAGAAAAGTGTCCTAAATTGGACAAATTTCATAGCAACTTTTTATTGGGCAAGATATAGTATGGTTGACTCCAAGAACATGGTAACTTTCTCTTACAATTTACATAAGATTTTTAAACTCATTAGGACAAATTAGTCCTCTAGTCGAGTGAAAAAATCAAGTAACTGTTGGATAAGAGTAAACCATTGCACAAGCATCCAAGTTAGATGTTTGGGACAGACTTCAAGTTCTCCAAAACTAATTCAAGTGAATCAAGACTTCTCAAAGTCTTGTGAGGGATAAGAATCCCACCTTTGTTACTAAGTCCATGCGCCAGTCATGCCTAGAAATGGACTAGTAATTCGAATCCACCTAGTTCACATGTTTGTGCCTAGATCGCACATCGAGAAACTGTGAATTGGCCACGGATGTTTTTAGATCCACCCTTATTATTCTTTCACTAGTTTTACTTTGTCCAGTTCATCAAAGTGCAAAATGAGACAGTATTTTGAATTATTTGGGTAGGGACGCCACCACAGAGATGAGACATGTTCTTCTAGTTTCAGAACATGACCATGTCCTTCCAGTTTTAGAACATGAGGCTCGGGGGTTTCCTACACTACGTATATAGCTCTATTTTCGAGGACAAAAATATTTTCCAAGGGGGGAAGAATGTAATAAAGTAAGTCTATGATCCAAGGGTCTGGCCGGTTTAGACAGATCTCAAATCGGATACAGTTTGGTCATTTGTGTGTATGACCAAAGATCTCGAGTTTAGACTTACTAGGAGGTCTTGTGCTCCTGTGAACAAGTAATCCACTTAGCTTAGTGGTTAAGACTCAAGGGTGTGAAGGAGGAGGTCTTGGGTTCAATCCCCATGGGGGACATGGGGAGAGTATTTTGCCCAAAGAGATCTAGAGCCTTCTAGAAGCATCCACCTGAGTTGACTCGAGTTAATTGGGACACTTGGCACACATGCAGTTACATGGCTAACACATGGATAGTTAGTATCCACTTGCCCAAGAAGGCAATCCCTTGGAGAGATCTATATATTGAGGCATATGGTTGGGAGGAGATTCATCTCTCTAGCTTGTGGTGGTCCTTATAGTCATTCAATTGCAAGTGGTTCTCTAGTTATGCAATAGTCTATTGATACAACGAGGCTTTGTGGTTACCACTGTGATTGGGATTCGACATGTGCTTATGCAATTTGCTATACCATGCATAATGTACACCATGTGACTTAACTTTCATGTAGTTTGATACTAGTTTTTTAGCTTGATACCTTGGCTACAAAGTAACTTCCTCTACTCAATCCTTTCATATTTCAAAGCCCAATATGGCTATTGCTAAAGGAAGCAAAGTTGGCTCACTTTATCCATTGTTTGAGTCATAGAAAGAACACGTGTTAGCTGCCACTAGACAACCTAAAGCTTGTATATGGTATGGTCATGTGGGCTACATATCCCATAGTGTAATGGAAAGACTTTCTTGTTTTGGTTGCTTATTCGTGTTACCTTTCTCTACTTTTTCACTCTGTAAGAATCATCAATATGGAAAGCAAACTAAGGATGTGTACAAAATGCACATTCACTCTTCAATTCAGCCATTAGATCTTGTTCATACCAATGCATGATTCTATGCCCACTAGTTCATTAGGTGGCACTCTTTACTTTGTCACTTTCATAGATGATGCTACTAAAAGAGTTTAGATTTTTCCTATCAAGTCTAAGGATGAGTTATTTCCTAATTTCAAAAGATGGCTTGCTTGAGTAGAGGTTGTAAAGGGAACTGAGTTTAACTGTTTACATTTTATCTATGCTAGTGAGCATTCTTGTTATAAAGAAACTATGAAAATACATGATCCTATGAGGTGGGAGCATGCCATAAAGAGTGAACTAGATTTATTCATAAGAATGGTACTTTGGAATCGATAACTTTGCCAAAGGTAGGAAATATTTACCATGCAAATGGGCATATGAAATGAAATTCATATCAAATAATGCTTCTCCAAAGCATGAATTGCAACTGGTTGCAAACGGATTCAAGCAATAACGAGTTAAATTTGAGGAATTCTTCTCATTGGTGGTCAAAATCACTACATTGTGCATGTTTCTTGGATTAGTTGTAAAGTACAACATAGAGATGGTCCAAATGGATGCAAATACTAATTTCTTGTATGTTAATCTTATATATTAAATCTAAATATAACAACCAAAAGATTACACAATTCTTGGCAGAGAGAGCCTAGTATGTAACATCAAGAAGAGCTTGTATGGACTTAAACAATCACATAGATAGTGGTATCAAATGTTTGATGCATTTATGAAGTTGCAAGGCTATTCTAGAAGAAATTAGGATCTCTCTCTCTCTACACTAAGAGATGTTCAAATGGCAACTTTATATGCTTAATACTTTACATTGATGATATGTTGATTGTCGAGAAGTCCTCAAAAGATTTGTCTCTCTTGAAGAAAAATTTATTCAAAATTTCAACATGAAATTTTTAGGAGATGCTAAACATATCCTTGGCAAGTGCATTACTCATCCTAAGAGTGAGAGATGCATGTAATTTTCTCAAATTAATTACATAACCAAAGTACTTTATAGATTCAATGTTCATGGGAGAAAGGCATTGAGTAGTCCATTTCTTACATATGTGAAGTTGAGAAAGGATGATTGTCCCAAATTTGATGAGAAGAAGGAAATCATGAGCAAATTTCTTTATCAACCTATTGTTGGTCATCTCATGTACATTATGGTCGCTACCAGACTAGACTTTGCATTTGCAGTGGGAGTTGTGCACATATATATGACATATCTTGGCAAGAAGTATTGGGAAGCACTCAAAATAATATTCACATGTTTGAGAGGAACTAAGGAAATCTCTCTATGCTTGGGCAGAGATGATGCATCCATTAATTGATACATAGACTCTCACTATGTTGGTTGTGTAGACAATAGGAAGTCTAGTTCAAGGTACATTTTTCACTTCACAAGACGCATTATTTCTTGGAGTTCTAATATTCAAGTATGCACAATTATTTCCACTATAGAAGTAGAGTATGTTGCAATGAGTGGGGCATGAGAAGAATCATTGTGGCTTTATAGATTGGCGTGTGACATGGGCATACATCTCGTTTACTGAGTGATAGTCACAGGGCTATTGCATTGGTTAAGAATTTGGTACAAAGATCAAGCAATACCATTTTGTTCATGATTTTTTGGCCCCTAAGTACATTTTACTTGAGAAGGTTCATACTCAAGAAAATGCAAAAGATACTTTGTCAAATACTCTACCACAAGATATCTTTGGACATCATTGTCACTTGATGGGGGTCACTCGATCTTGTTTTGCACAATCCATTGTACACTATGTAACATGTCCATGAGGTGGGAGTTATATTTCATATACTGATACTTAGATATTCTTTGTCATTATTTATTTATTCTCCCTTAGCCATATTAGTCATATTGGCCTTTAGTAGGAGATTGTTGTAGCTTGTTATTGGTAATGTCTATGTGAAAGACCAAATGGCTACCAAACACTCCTATATATGTTTGTTCTAATAAAACAAACAGTGGTTTGGTCATCCACAAAAGGATTGAGAGCAGTTTCTGCTCCCTTTTCTCTATTTTTTTCTTTTCTTTTTTTGTAAGTCTACATAGATAGGTAGAAAGATCGATTGTGATGCCATCTAGAAAAAATTTATATGCTACGAGCAGCACGGAAGATCCCCTTGAAGCCCTTCTTAAGTATAAGCACCTTAATGCTCATATACCATGTAAAAGATCAATTATGCAAAAGAGATGAAGTCAATAAAAAACGAGACAAAATATAAATTAGAAACTTTAAGTTTTCTTATTAATAACAAGTATGATAGTGATGGCATTGTCCACCCATGTTCTCCCAATCTAGAGCTTTAATGGAGATTAAGAAAACTCTAGATTCAAGACAATAAGGTAGAGGTATATGGGCTCAAACTCTATGTCTCAACTAGTGTAGAATTCTTCTATAAATCATATAATGGAGAGGTTTTGCCCTCAATGCTCAACTAAAAGGGTTGTTGTATGTGGACAACCATCATTCATGTAGGGTTCCACCACTTATACGTGGGTGATACACAAGTTCTATTGATGCATAGTGTGCTTAACCAATGGATCAACTTTATGATTAACAATATGAAAAAAAGTAGCCCCATTACATTTTAAGGTTAGAATCGAGCTCCTCTAGGTTGAACTTGCAATATGTACCATTCTAACCAATATCTCACTTCAAAGTGAGCTAAGTCTATCTAAGCCATCTACAAGAAATAAATGGTTGAATATAAGCTTCATCCAACATGTAAGTTGGGATGTTTACCAATGGCATAATGGATGATTGCTTCTCCTCATAATGAGAGATTTACAAATGTGAAATATAATATAATCATAAGGGGCATGCATTGATCATGTACTAACAATATAATCCCTACACAAGGGAGTTCAAAGTCAATGGTGATGTTTTATTCGATGAACTCATACCCTTGGTATGAAACGAGCGTTGAGTTATATGTTAAATTCTTAAGGGAAGTAGACATAGTAAAACAGCAAATGATTGAGAAAGAGAGCATAAAGTTGAGCTCATCCCTTAAGATCATGTCATACTTCATTAAGATACACAAGTCCATGATCTAAAATCCAAGGAAATCCTCTACTATCTTTGAAAAAAGTCAAAAGAAACAATAAAAAGCAAAGGAAAGATGCATGAAGATCAAGAGATGTGGTTAGAAACGTTTGTTCAAGAATTAGAGATGGAAATTCAAATTTCAGGGATTGTTAAAAGAAATGTAACAAAAAGGAGGGAGACTAGAACCAAAAACATCTTCAAACAAATAAGTATGGGAGAATAAGATTTAGTAAAAGAATCAAAGACATTTGGAAAATAAACCTATCACTGACAAGTGATTTAGTAAAAAAATGAAAGACATTTGGAAAATAAAGCTATCACTGACAAGTGATTGAATAAAGTTAATATGTAAGTATGCATGCATGCATGTAGTATGTATGAAGGTATGAATGAATGTATGTATGTATCTAGCATGTATATATGTGTATGTATGTATGTATTGTAAGCATCTGTATATCTTTGTGTTTTATCAAATTTGTTGACATATGCATGCATGAAAAACCATGTATATTTGTGTGTATGTGTTAATGTCTGTATGTACCATGCATACATAAATGTATGAAGTGTGTATGTTTGCGTATGTATGTGAGCATGCACATATGTATATATACAATCCTGAATGCATATATGATATGCATGCATCCATGTACTCACGTGTACCTATATGCATTTATATACGTATGTACTTTTATATGTAGGTGTGTATATGTACGCATGTGTTCAAGGATCCTTGTGTATGAAGCTATGAGGTATGGTGTACGTATGCTGAAAGCAGTAAACGAGTTTAAGGCCGTTTAAACAATTTATGTCATCTGAAGGATATAAACTCGTATCAAAATCCATGAGTAAACCCGGTATGATTATCAGTTTAGATGTAAGTTGAGTTCGGTTTTGCGCTATTTCAATCTGTAGACCATTTACAGGTCAAGTCTGATCTCTGCAGATGTAACGCAAGGAGCTTATCTGTTTTGTATTAGAATGATTATTTCAAAAGATCTTATTTCTGAGTTGCTTCCATGACATGTACTGCTGAGGAGAACGTATATGAAGCAGAACTTTAATAGAGAAACCGTGTCGCTTGCATTTCAGAACTGAGAGCTCAAGTTTTGGCAGAGCTGTAATGTTTGGAGATTAATAATCCATTTGACGGAAGCTTTTTCTTTGACAAGCTATGATTTCATTAGTATGGATGTCATCACACTGGGTAACTTTAAGCGAGGCTCCTTACATTCACGTGCAATTCGTTTCCATATTTTAACAGACAGTATAAGTGAAATGCAATACTTTTCATAGCCAAGCGAAGACAGATACATAGTTTTCTGCAATATAGCAAGCTGTTTAGTTTAAACCAGAAGACTTAAATAGCGGCAACGACTTGGATTTCTGGACACTTTGAAATCATTAGGGATAATAGGTGAAAAATCCATATGCATATACTCGAAAGACAGAAGAGAAAGTTGATGCCCCGGTGAAGATTACATCAAGGAAAAGGAGGGCAAAAGGTAATAGGACTTGCAGAAGCTAAGTCAAGCTAAAGCGGGGGAGATAATATCAGACTTGGTGGTGCTATCAAATACATATACTCGCAAACCAGAAGGAAGATATGATCTGAAAGGCGTAGAGCTGAATGAAGTAAGTGTAGGATAAAGATCAGTCATACCTACAGGTGCTTATCTAACAATTTATAAGCAGAACTGTCAGGATTTTGATGTAATCATCCATGCATGATTTCCGTTTTCCTGATGGAACTCGTGAAATAAATGAGATCTTAGAAGAGAATGTCAAGTAGCCAAGATAGAAATCCAGACATGTTGGCAGAAAACTGCAAAAGAAAGCAACTCTGAAGTACTGGATCAGTTAGTTATGTGGACGATGCCCGCGACCCCCAGCTTTAGGTTGCGGTTCTGCGTAATCGACGTGAAATCGATTTCCGCTGGCTTCCTACAAAGGTCCTGACATGATTAATGATGATGTAAAAATCATTTGTGCTCGTCTGCCTGATAGAGATAGGCGTGATTACCTTTTCTGCGGAATGAGAGTTTGCAGGATGTTGCAATGCAGGAAAGCGGATTTCTTCAGGTTCAGAAGAATCGGAGGACGCGGTGACGGTAATCGGGGCCATATGGATCTGCAGAAGAAGTAGAAACACCACGGCAACCAGAGCGCGAGTGTTGAGACGGACCATGGTGAGGAGTATTCCGTCTGCACGTTTGCCTATGGTTGTTCGTGTATGAACACCTCTTTCTCACAGAGAGAGAGAGAGAGAGAGAGAGAGAGAGAGAGAGAACAGGTACAAGTATCCTCATATTTATAAGTTCTCTCTCAAAGAAGCTTCACTCTCAGCCTTCTCTTTTGGATCCCCTTACCCTCAAGGCGCTCTTCACAAGATATGCTGTGTGACTTTTGACCCCCGGAAGCTCCATTTCCGAAGTGTTTTCCTCTGACAAGATTGTCGCGACTCGCGACTCGCGTCTCTCTCCATGTTCTCGCTTGAGGACGAAGCTGGTGGAGTACAGCGTAGCTTCTGCAACTTTCCGGTCCTGCTCCGTAGTCTGTGACCCTCTTCCTTGAATTACTGTTTCACTGTTTGACCTAAGCAGTAGTAGGGATGACTGCAAGCTCCCAGAAATCTGTCCGCGTCCGCTATGGGGTTTTAGCACCAGCACCCTAACATGTCATGCTGGAGGGAAACATCAAATATTGCGTCAATTATGTAATAGACAAGAAGTATCGAAAACTAGCTTCTGTTCGGCTATGATTAGGAACGTGTAGCATGATTCAATCCTATCAGAGATATTAATTATTTCTCAGAGATAGAGATCATCTACGTATCTCTGTCTGATTTTGTTTATTATTGGAATATGAAATACTCTGCAAGCACTTTCTGCAGTAAACAATTCACAAAGTTGGAAATCGGGATATCTGAGTTTCTGAGGTCCACATATCCATGGCTACTTCCTGAGAGCGAGCATCTAAACTGTCAGATCGGAAACAGAAAAATAAAGCTACGTACAGACATGCCATCTTTCACCTAAACTGATGATCTAGAGCTTGTAACTTGTAAGTCACAACACCCACTAACTATCTCTGTTGTCGACAAACGAGAAAAATAAACCACGCAGTATAATATGTTTTACAGCATCACCATGGCGTCGGTGTGCTATTCCCAATAGTTCTTAATCTTGCGTCATGGTATGCTGGGATTTGTTCAGAGATACACTTTTTTTTTTTAATAAAAGGAAGTTCGGCCTTAGCCTATTCTCCTGGACTTTAATTAAAATAAAGAAAAGTTACAAGTGAAAGGGACTAGTGCCCATGGGACCCCCCAAATCCCACAATGCAGGGGAGGACTATGGAAAGCTAAAGAGCATTACAAATGAGCCGGATAAATTTATCATCACCCTCATGTGGGACCCATTTGGGTTTCAGCTTGTTGTTTTCGAGGAGATAAATACAGTGATGTCTAAACGGTGGAGATCTCTAGAGTTTGGCCAAAATTGATAGCACATCGCTCCCTCCAAATCTTCCAAAGAGTCTCAGCCCTGATGGCATTCCACAGCCTCGATGAGCAGCCGACCGCCTCACCCAACAGCACCTGTTGCCAATTGATCTAGTTCGTGAGTCTCAATATCTGTGTCACGTGACGCCAGATAACGTGGGACTTGGGGCAATCGAAGAACAGGTGAACTAAATCTTCGATGCATCAGTGGCAACGCTTGCACCATTTCGGCACACCACATATTTTGTTAGCCCTTGCATTGAACCAGATTCCCTTATGCAAGATCTGCCACATGAGAACTCACTTTTTGATCTCAATTAGGGGGTGCCAAATAGACATGAACTTTAGTTCCCATCGAAGTTTGGTCCAAGAAAGGCACCACCTCTTGTTAAGGGTGTGATGAACATCTAGGATCTCTTTGAAGTTGGGGATTCTGGATATTTTCTTACCATTGCTCCATTTGAGGCCCTCTAGGCAAGGAAGATCCTATCTGCAGAGAAGGCGAGTAGTTGAGCGGTCCCACACTAAACACCTGCCTTGAAGAAGAGTCCATTCCTCGAGGGTAACTCTAAGTCTCGGGTCTAAGTCTTCGAACCTAATCCACTGGTTGGTCCTTTGTTTCCAGAGCTGTTTCCATTGTTTGAACCCCTTGTTCCATAATCGCTTTGCAGTTTGGAGGTTCCAAGGCTCCACTCCTCTAATGCCACTGATCGGGAACCAGATAGAGTCATTTTGTCTTATCCCAGCTGCCCACTTCCACTCATCACTGATTCTGATGAATTGTTTGGCCTTGTTCTAGCTCTTCCATAAAGAACACACGAGGCTAGAGCCTTTAGGGGACACCGGGTGGGGGGAGAACAAAAGCGTGAGAATCCCTATGTCCTTCCAACTAGGATGGCCAACTAAGGTAAGGTCTTTCACGTTTCTGAATAACAATTTAGCCCAAGAGGACTCACTATTGCTCCAAGCCTTGATAAGCCACTTAACCGCTAGCTTGTCAGTCAAGGCAACGATATCCAAAATACCCAAGCCCCCTAGTCTTTCGAGCCAATGGAAGTTTCCCAATTAATTTTGGGAATCCCCCTCCTGTTGGGGTCCCAGTCCAAAGGAAGTTTCTGCAGATTCTTTCCACTTTGGCCAACTCTCTCTCCTTCGGTCTCCAACACGAGATAAAGTAATTCAGAGATACACTTGCTTGCACCATGCCGAACCTTGATCATTTCTCAACACTCGTTTGCACTTTCCTCTCCCCTTTGTAGGAGGTGAGGGGGACAGGTGATACTTTAACATTCTATATGGAATGGATGGATGTTGATGGGATGTTCACTTTGGGCAATGCTTTGGGGCACATCATGGTCACTTAACTGAGATACCCAAACTCCGAGGTAACACTACACAGACAAAAGGAGATGGAATATCTACTACAGAAAATGGTTTAGCATTTACCAGACTAGCAGTAAGTATTATAGCTCGTGGCATTCATTAAGAGGTGCTTATTTTATGTAAGTATTTGTATCTCGTGGGATTCATTAAAGAGGTGTTTATTTTATGTTAGTATATCAGTTGTTTAAACTTTCATATCTTTGTCTCTGTATGCGAACTTGCAGGGACTCAATTAATTTATATCTCTGATCATTTGGAGGGACTCAATTAATTACTTTGTATCCCTGGAAACACTTACGAGGTGAAGGAGAGGGGCTGAAAGATTTGTTTCAAACCAATCGTATGATCTTCACGATATGAAAATGATGTGTTGCTTCTGTGTGCCAATATTGCTGATCAAAAGGTGGATGTCCAATGTCGATCGATCCAAGTGTGGATCAAGCTCTCATACCCTCTATTTATGAAGTAATACTCCCCAACTGGTTATCATAACAATATTGTTGTTCCACAGTATATATTTGATGCTCTTCCGTACTTTCCTCGTGCTAAAAATAGTATTGATGTACATTTCACGTGTTTCGATGAATTTTCTCTTGCGGTCGATGAAACAATTTCTTTTAAGAGGAAGTTTGACCGAAGTGACAGTCAATTTTCTGCATCAAGGTATTTTAGTCACCGGCCATGGCTGAAAGCAGTGATGTATTCCGTATGTTCGTTGTTGAGGATAAGTTGGATGGTAACAACTACCCGTTATGGGCCTATATGATGCGACATGTGTTGGTTGCAAAAGGACTGTGGAACATTGTGCAAGGTGTCGAAAAATGTCCTATCACACCTGCAACTATTACAACTGCAGGTACTGAAGCTGATGCAGAAGGTGTCGAAGATGACAATATTCTGCATATTCTTGTTCATGTTGGGGTTTCTGTTGCACCTACTATAGAGCAGATTCGTTGGGATGGTAGAGATGCCCAAGCACATGCATTGGTAGCTTTGTCTGTCAAACGTGCCATTATTCCTCATATTCGCTCTTGCAGAACAGCTAAGGATGCTTGGGATATACTTAGCACATTGTACAAAGCTAGGAATGAGGCTCGTGTAGCTTACCTCCAAAAACAGTTGGAGAGTAAGCACATGAATGAAGGTGATTCTATGGACAGTTTCCTAACAAAGATCAAAGACTTTAAGGAACAGTTGATTTCTGTTGATGAGGTTATACTAGGTAGCTCACTTGTGCAAACCGTTCTGAATGGTCTTCCTGATTCATATCAGAGTTTTGCTTCTACTCTTCGGTTGATGATGAAAGGCAATCCAAATGCCTTGTCATTTGAGGAGTTAGTCTTTGTTCTGTTGCAGGAAGATCAGTCCAGGCAGAACAGGTCCATTATGCATGTTGCAAATCAAGCTTTCCTAGCTAGTCAGAAGGGAAAGGAAAATGGAGCTCTTCTATTGGTAAGCAGAAATCTGCAAATGTTGCACATTCGAAGAACCAAGACAAAGATGAGAAAAAATCAGAAAAGCAGAAATTGTTTTGTAAGTATTGCAAAGGAATGATCATATCATAAAGAACTGTCCAAAACTGGCTGCGAAAGAGGCAAAGAAGAAAGAGGCTTGAATGGTTGTTGCAGAGGCCTCTACACCAAAAACAGAGTCTACTAATCTTGTGCAGGAAGAAGAATGGGTGTTTACTACTGTCTACAGTTTTGACCCATCTTCTCATGAGCAGTGCATCTCTACAGTAGACTCAGATGTTTGGTATTTTGAAAGTGGGGCGACCAAACATATTACCTCATAGCGTAGTTTCTTCTCTTCACTCGAGCCTGCCCCTACAGGGAATACTGTTACATGTGCCAACAACTCCTCTTATCCTGTTATGGGAGTTGGTAAGATCATTTTGACTACTGCTGATGGTATTTCTTTCACTTTGTCAGATGCTTTATTTGTGCTAGGGATCAAGAAGAACATGTTATCAGTTTCTGCATTAGCCACGATTGGCTTGGTTGTCAAATTTATTGATGATAGGTGTCAGTTCATGATCTCTCAAATGGCGATCTGATTATTGCTTCTGGCATTTTATGTCGTGGGTTGTATAAGCTCATAGACTATGAAAGATCTGTAAATGATTTGGCATGTGCAATAAATGATTCTCACGCTATGTCAGATGCAAAGCTTTGGCATGCACCCTTTGGTCATCTAAATTTTACTAGTTTGCTACGCCTGCAGAAATCTGAAATGGTGTCCTCTTTGCCCAAACTTAAGGCACCTGGAAAACATGTTTGCGAATGCTATAATTTGGGCAAAATGCAGCGTTTGTCCTTTCCAAAAGATGGTTCAATTCGGGCTACTCAGAAATTGCACCTTGTACATAGTGATGTCTGTGGTCCTATGTAGACACCTTCTTTTGGGAATTATCTTTACTTTGTGACTTTCATCGGTGATTTTTCCAAGCATGCATGGGTATATCCATTGAAGGCAAAGTCCGAATTGTTCATGTGCTTCAAACAGTTTTTGGTTTTGGTTGAAAATCTGTCAGCATGTAAAATGGGCATCCTCCGTTCTGATCGAAGGGGGAGAATATATGTCTTCTGATTTTAATGCATTTCTGGTTGAACATGGGGTAAAACACCAGTGTACAGTGTTGTATACACCTCAACAAAATGGAGTTGTTGAACGAAAGAACAGGTCACTCATGGAGATGGCAAGGTGTATGGTCAAGAGTCAGGCTTTACCACATAGTTTCTGGCTTGAGGCTGTCATGTGTGAAGCGTATGTACTGAACAGGTGTCCCACCAAAGCACTACAGTCTATCACTCCATATGAGGCTTGGCATGATCGCAAGCCATTTGTTGCTCATCTGCGTGTTTTTTTGTTGTTTGGCATATGCATTAGTTCCAGAACAATATCGTAGAAAATTGGATGATAAAGCAGTAAAATGTATTTTGTTGGGTACAGTTCTGCAAGTAAAGGCTATCGTCTGTATCATCTACAGACTAAACGCATTTTGGTTAGCCGTGATATTGTTTTTGTGGAAGATGCTATTCAGCCATTGCTTTCATGTACTAAGGAGACATCTGTTAGCTCTAAAGACATGTATGATACTTTGCTTCCTCTTTTTACAAGTGGACAGTCTAGTGCTGGTCCCAATGAGGCAACTTCTCAGCCTTTGCAGGTTTCATGCGATGATGCAGATCATTCCATTTCTGATGCAGATTTACATGATGCACTAGTTGAAGAGAGAGCTAATATTGAGCAGGCAAAAACTATGCCAAAATGGCTGGTGTAGACTTTGCGTGACAACAAATTAGATGCACCTCTGTCATATCATACTCGTTCAAGCTCTCATAGTGCCTCTTTTGCATCAGATTGCTATGCTATGGTTGCATCTAGTCTCTATGATGAGAATGAGCCTGTTTCGTTTGATGAAGCACAAAACTCAGAAAATTAGATGGCTGCTATGCAATCTGAATATGATGCTATAATGAAGAATGGTACTTGGTCTTTATGTGACTTGCCTCCTGGCAAGAAGGCCATTGGGACTAAGTGGGTATACAAGCTGAAGCGTAAGCCTGATGGTACAGTTGACAGGTATAAGGCTAGGCTTGTTGCAAAGGGTTATGCACAGGAGAGAGGCATTGATTTTGATGAGACCTTTGCACCAACTTGCCGAATGACTACTGTTCGTAGCATTTGTGCACTTGAAGCTCATCATGGTTGGAATGTACATTAGTTGGACATTAAAACAACATTTTTGAATGGTGACTTGTATGAAGAAGTGTATGTTTTTTAGCCCCGTGGCTTTGTGCAGAAAGGGCATGAAAACCAGGTGTGCAAGTTAAAGAAGGCATTATATGGTTTAAAGCAAGCACCACATGCTTGGTATGAGAAGATACATGCCTATCTGATTGCACATGGTTTTTAAAACAGTCCAACTGAAAGCACCTTATATGTTAAGCATGCTAATGATGTGCTTCTCATCATTATTGTCTATGTTGATGACATCTGCTCACTAGTCCTATTGAGAAGCTTATTGCTGATTTTAAGGTTGATTTGCATGCCTCATTTGAGATGTCTGATTTGGAGCATTTGCATCACTATTTGGGCATTGATTTTATGCAAGTTGATGGTGGAATGGCTTTGTGTCAAACGCAATATATTGACACATTATTGCAGTGTTTTGGCCTTGAAGACTGTAAGCCTATTTCCACTCCTATGGAGATAGGTTTACGATTGAGTCTTCATGATGCTGGAGATGCATTTGATGTTGTTCTCTATCAGCAAGCTGTTGGATGCTTGATTTACTTATGCATTACTCGGCTAGATATTCAGTTTGCTATCTCACAGATGAGCAGGTTTATGCATTTCCCAGGAGTCAAGCATTGGCAGGCACTTAAGTGCATCTTTTGCTACTTGAATGGTACTCGGCTACTTGGTTGTTTTATCCCAAGGGGGGAGCACTACCGCCAGATTTTCATGTTTTTTCTAACTTTGATTGGGCTAGTTGCTATGATACTCATGTGTCCACTAGTGGCTTTTGCTTCATGCTTGGTAGCTCATGTATATCTTGGTTGAGCAAGAAGAAGCCTACTGTGGCCACTTCCAGTTGTGAGGCTAAGTATAGGGCAGCTTTCACAGCTACTGTTGAGTGTGTGTGGCTGAGAAGCTTTATGGTTGATTTGGGTGTTGGTCAGTCTTCTGCCACCACCATCTTCACTGACAGTCAGAGCGCATTTGTAGTTGTGAGGAACCCTGTGTTCCATTCTCGCACTAAGCAGATTGAGGTGCATTATCATTATGTTAGGGAGAGGTTCTCTACTAGGGAGATCAGCTTGGCATATGTGCCCATGCAGGAGAACATTGCAGGCCTTTTCACGAAGGCTCTGCCTAGGGAGAAGTTTGAAGCTTTCCGCAAAGCTTTGGGCTTACTTCCTTTTGTGGAGTGATTTCCACATAGCTTGGCACTTCCTTATACATGAGTGTCAGCTCCTTGTTCACCGCATCACTCCCAAGGGGGATTTGTTGATATATTTAGGTAGTGATGTGTGTGAACACACTAGGACCGTCAGGGCACTTTTTTCCCTCTTTAGGAGTTTTTTTTTCCCGGCTTGTATATAAGCCTATTGCCCTAATGGGCTACTTATCTATGTACATTCTCTAGTACTACATTCAGTATTGTGTGTTGTGCTCCAAGCTTCTTCTTCTTCCTTGTGTTGTTTGCGTGCTTTCGCAGACGTCTAACTCCAACACTCCTGTGTGGGCACATATGCCAAGCTGATCTCCCCAGCAGAGAACCTCTCCCTGACATAATGATAATGCACCTCAATGTGCTTAGTGCGAGCATGGAACACAGGGTTCCTTGCAACTGCCAATGCGCTCTGACTATCAGTGAAGATGGTGGTGGCAGAAGACTGACCAACACCCAAATCAGCCATAAGGCTTCTAAGCCAGCTTCCCTATACTTAGCCTCACAACTGGAAGTGGCCACAGTAGGTTGCTTCTTTCTCAACCAAGATATACATGAGCTACCAAGCATGAAGCAAAAGCCACTAGTGGACACACAAGTGTCATAGCAACCAGCCCAATCAGAGTCAGAAAAAGCATGCAAATCTGGCGGTAGTGATCCCCCTTTGGGATAAAACAACCCAAGTAGCTGAGTACCACTCAAGTAGTGAAGGATGCGCTTAACCGCCTGCCGATGCTTGACTCCTAGGCAATGCATAAACCTGCTCATATATGAGACAGCAAACTGAATATCTGGTCAACTAATACATAAGCCAATCAAGCATCCAACAACTAGAGAACAGCATCAAATGCATCTCCAACATCATGAAGACTCAATCATAAACCTGCCTCCATAGGAGTGGCAATAGGCTTACATTCTTCAAGGCCAAAATACCCCAATAATGTGTCAATATATTTTGTTTAACACAAAGCCATTCCACCATCAACATGCATAAATTGAATGCCCAAGTAGTGATGCAAATGCCCCAAATCGGACATCTCAAATGAGGCATGCAAATCAGCCTTAAAATCAGCAATATGCTTCTCAATAGGCCAAATGAGCAGCATGTTGTCAACATAGACAACAATGATCAGAAGCACATCATTAGCACACCTAACATATAAGGTGCTTTCAGTTGAACTATTCTCAAAACCATGTGCAATTAGATAGGCATGTATCTTCTCATACCAAGCACATGGTGCTTGCTTTAAACCATATAATGCCTTCTTTAACCTGCACACCTGGTTTTCATGCCTTTTCTGCACAAAGCCACGAGGCTGAAAAACATACACTTCTTCATGCAAGTCACCATTCAGAAATGCAGTTTCAAAGTCCAACTGATGTACATTCCAACCATGATGAGATGCAAGGCACAGATACTCCAAACAGTAGTCATACGGCATGTAGGTGCAAAGGTTTCATCAAAATCAATGCCTCTTTCCTGCGCATAACTCTTTGCAACAAGCCTAGCCTTATAACTGTCAATTGTACCATCAGTTTTATGCTTCAGCTTGTATACCCACTTAGTGCCAATGGCCTTCTTGCCAGGAGGCAAGTCACATAAAGACCGAGTACCATTCTTCATTATAGCATCATATTCAGATTGCATAGCAGCCATCCAATTTTCTGAATTTTATGCTTCATCAAATGAAATACACTCATTCCCATCACAGAGACTAGATGCAGCCATAGCATAGCAATCTGCTGCAAAAGAGGCACTATGAGAGCCTGAACGAGTACGATGCATCCAATTTGTTGTCACTCAAAGTTTGCACCAGCCATTTTGGCATAGTTTTTGCCTCCTCAATGTCAGCTCTCTCATCAACAAGTGCATAATGTAAATCTGCATCAGAAATGGGATGATGTGCATCATCACATGAAACCTGCAAAGGCTGAGAAGTTGCCTCATTAGGACCAGCACTAGACTGTCCACCTGTTAAAAGAGGCAGCAAAGTATCATACATGTCTTTGGAGCTAACAGATGTCTCCTTAGTACATGAAAGCAATGGTTGAATAGCATCTTCCATAAAAACATCACAACTAACCAGAATGCATTTAGCCTGTGGATGATACAGACAATAGCCTTTACTTTCAGAACTATACCCAACAAAAATACATTTTACTGCTTTATCATCCAATTTTTTACGATGTTGTTCAGGCACTAATGCATATGCCAAACAACCAAAAACACGCAAATGCGCAACAGATGGCTTGCAATCATGCCAAGCCTCATATGGAGTGATAGATTGCAGCGCTTTAGTGGGACACCCATTAAGTACATATGTTGCACACATGACAGCCTCAAGCCAGAAACTATGTGGTAAAGCCTGACTCTTGACCATACACCTTGCCATCTCCATGAGTGACCTGTTCTTTTGTTCAGCAACTCCATTCTATTGAGGTGTATACGGCACTGTAAACTGGTGTTTTATCCCACGTTCAACCATCAATGCATTAAAATCAGAAGACATATATTCCCCCCTCGATCAGAATGGAGGTGCCCATTTTACATGCTGATAGATTTTCAGCCAAAACCAAAAACTATTTGAAGCACATGAACACTTCAGACTTTGCCTTCAATGGATATACCCATGCATGCCTAGAAAAATCATCGATGAAAGTCACGAAGTACAGATAAATTCCAAAAGAAGATGTCTGCATAGGGCCACAGACATCACTATGTACAAGTTGCAATTTTTTAGTAGCCCGAACTGAACCATGTTTTGGAAAGGAGGAATGCTGCATTTTGCCCAAGATATAGCCTTCACAAACATGTTTTCCCGGTGCCTCAAGTTTGGGCAAAGAGGACACCATTTCAGATTTCTACAGGCGTAGCAAACTAGCAAAATTTAGATGACCAAAGCGTGCATGCTAAAGCTTTACATCTGACATAGCCTGAGAATCATGTACTGCACATGCCAAATCATTTACAGATCTTTCATAGTCTATGAGCTTATATAGCCCACGACATAGAATGCCAGAAGCAATAATCACGTCCTCATTTGAGAGATCATGAACTGTACATCTATCATCAACAAATTTCACAACCAAGCCAATCTTGGCTAATGCAAAAACTGATAACAGATTTTTCTTGATCCCTGGCACAAACAAAGCATGAGAATAAGTGAAAGAACTACCATCAGTAGTAGTCAAAATGATCTTACCAACTCCCATAACAGGATAAGAGGAGTTTTTGGCGCATGTAACAGTATCCCTGTAGGGGCAGGCTCAAGCAAAGAGAACAAACTGCGCTGCGAGGTAATATGTTTGGTTGCCCCACATTCAAAGTACCAAACATCTTAGTCTACTGCAGACATGCACTGCTCATGAGAAGATGGGTCAAAATTGCAAACAGTAGTAAATGCCCATTCTTCTTCCCGCACAAGATTAGCAGACTTCGGTTTTGGTGTAGAGGCTTCTGTAACAACCATTCCAACCTCTTTCTTCTTTGCCTCTTTCACAGCCAGTTTTGGATAGTTCTTTATGATAGGATTATTCCCTTTACAGTACTTGCAAAACAATTTCTGCTTTTCTGATTTTTTCTCATCTTTGTCTTGGTTCTTCCAATGTGCAGCATTTGCAGATTTCTGCTTACTAATAGAAGAGCTCCATTTTCCTTTGCCCTTCTGACTAGCAGGAAAGCTTGATCTGCAACATGCATAATGGACATGTTCTGCTTGGACTGGTCTTCCTGCAATAGAACAGAGACTAACTCTTGAAATGACAAGGCATTTGGATTGCCTTTCATCATCAATCGAAGAGTAGAAGCAAAACTCTGATATGAATCACGAAGACCATTCAGAACGGTCTGCACAAGTGAGCTATCTGGTATAACCTCATCAACAGAAATCAATTGTTCCTTCAAGTCTTTGATCTTGGTTAGGAAACTTTCCATAGAATCACCTTCATTCATATGCTCACTCTCCAACTCTTTTCGGAGGTAAGCTACATGACCTCATTCCTAGCTTGCTACAATATGGTAAGTGTATTCCAAGCATCCTTAGCTATTCTGCAAGAGCGAATATGAGGAATAATGGCATGTTTGACAGACAAAGCTATCAATGCATGTGTCTGGGCATCTCTACCATCCCAACAAATCTGCTCCGTAGTAGGTGCACCAAAAGCCATAGCACGAACAGGAATATGCAGAATATCATCATCTTTGACACCTTCTACATCAGTTTCAGTACCTGCAGTTGTAATAGTTGCAGGTGTGATAGGACGTTTTTCAACACCCTACACAATGTTCCACAATCCTTTTGCAACCAATACATGTCACATCATATAAGCCCACAGCGGGTAGTTGGTACCATCCAACTTATCCTCAACAACCAACATACAAAATACATCACTGCTTTCAGCCATGGCCGGTGACTAAAATACCTTGATGCAAAAAATTGATTGTATCTCAAAAAGTTGAATGGAACTGCCCAGACGAGTTCTGCTAAACATGTAGCAGACTTTGAGACGCTTATACTGGTGAACCGAAACAGGTATATACCTTTGGCACAAAAAGACAAAATAGCTTGCACAAGCACTACGGTAGTGCGTTCGGAGGCCGAAACAAGCTCAAATCACGATTTCGGCACCACAAAGCGAAGCAGTTTTGATCTCTGAAACACCTTGAGTATGCTCACCAAATTTGGTGTGAATCTGAGACTGCAACCCGAGAGGTATAGACGACGCCTTAGATGAAGCGACGACCTGCTCTGATACCAATTGTTGGAGTTAGACGTCTGCGAAAGCATGCGAACAGCACAAGGAAGAAGAAGAAGCTTGGAGCACAACAAACAATACTGCATGTATTACGAGAGAATGTACAAAGATAAGTAGCCCATTAGGGCAATAGGTGTATATACAAGCCGGGGGAAAAAAACCTCCTAAAGAGGGAAAAAAGTGCCCCGGCGGTCCTAGTGTGTTCACACACATCACTACCTAAATATATCAACAGAAGAGTGCAAATAGAATGGAAGGTTAATCGCAAAAGGAAAAAAAGTTGGTAGGATGTTCACCTTGAATATGAAAATTCCTAAAATGAATGTAACCATGTTTGCAAAAGATGTAGGTGTTATTGTTGATATAGAGATTTAGCACAAGTGAATTGGACAACCAATTTGTAGAGGCTAAAATTGATGCAGTCAAAGGAGGTTGTCAATGGACTACCACATTTCAAGGTTGCATAGATGTAGAAGGTATGTGAATCATGTCAATTTGATAAATAATCAAGGGCATCATTTTTGCATGAGAAGCATGTTAGTGAGAATGTGCTAGAAATAGTATACACAAATGTTTGGGGTCCTAAAAGGACCACATCTATGGGTGATTGCATGTTTTATGCCCCTTTCATTGATGACCATACATGGAAAGGATGGGTATACTTTATGAAAGAGAAGAGTGAGATGTTTACTCACTTTCAAAATTTTAAAACTATGGTGGAAAATTAGAGATGGAAGTATATTTACACATTAAGATTTGATGGAGGAGGTGAATATATGTCAAATGAGTTCAGTAGCTTTCTAAAAAGTCATGGAATTTGACGACAGTTTTCATGCTGGTACACACCACAATAGAATGGCATTACTGAATGCAAAAATATAATTATTTTAGAAATAGCAAGAGCCTTGATGGCTGAGAAGAATATGCCTCATTGTTATTGGGAAGCACATGATGCTTGTTTCAATCCATATAATGTATTTTCCATCATGCCCTTTATACACGAAACCACAAGACCAAATATATATACTTCATCATGCAATTCATCATTCAAAAAATGTACTTTTGATGTCCAACAAATGTACATTCCAATAACTATGAGCTACAAGTGCATTGCTGCTATGAACGATTGTCATGCAACATGTATGCGCAAAGATCTCATTGAAATTAATGCCCTTCCCTTGACCATAATATTTGGCTACAAGCGTAGCCTTTTAACTATCAAATGTTCAATCAAGCTTATGCTTTATCTTATACACCAATTTAGTGACAATAAACTTTTTTCCAAGAAGAAAATCACATAAAGACCAAGTACCATTCTTCATAATAACATCATATTCTCATTGCATAATAGCCATCAGATTTTCTAAATTATTTGCTTCATCTAAAAGACACAATCTCATTCTCATCACAAAGACTAAAAATAGCCATTGCATAACAATCTGATGCAAAAGCATTATGAGAACCTGAACGTGTATGATATGGCTATTGGGTGTATGTAGAAGTGCAAGAGTTACACAAGAATCACACAAACAAGGAGCACAAATGCAACAAGACACACAGAGAAAATGAATGGCTAGAATAGCTCTCTCTATTGATGATGAACAAAACTATCTTATTGCTCCATGTAACAGTTTCACTCCCAAGTGAGAATAGAAATCCACTGGTAGATCTTCCATCTGGAATACTACCAACCCAATCTACATTGGTGTATCCATGAACCTGCAATTCTACACCAGCTTCATAAAACGATGCATAATCCAAAGTAGCACTCACATACCGTAGAGTGTGTTTTAGAGCATCTAAATGTGGTTTTTTGGGAACTTTCATATATTCACTTTGAGGTCCTACGATGTAGCTTAGATCATGTCTTGTAATTGTGAGATATAACAAACTTCCCACAATTTTCCTGTACATAGTAGCATTTTCCAATGCTTCATCTAATGTAGTATCCAACATCAAATTATGATCTAATGGCATACGAATTGGCTTACAATCAGCCATAACTACTTTTGCAACATACTCAAGGCATATTGCCTTTGTGACATCCATATAATTTTTTCTGTATGTGTAAACTCAATGCCCAAAAAATAGCACAACACACCAAGATCTTTCATGTCAAATCCCTACATAAGGATTTTTTTTTACCTCTTTAATGCTTTCTTCATTATCACCACTTACAATAAAGTCATCAACATAAATAGCCACAATCGTGATGCCATCATCATCCTTCCTTGCATATAATGAGTGATCTACATCATGCATAGAAAATCCAATGGTGGTTAAATCATTTGCAATCCTTGCATGCCAAGCATCAGGGCTTGTTTAAGACCATACAAAATCTTTTGCAATGTGCAAACATATTCTAGGTCATTTGAATCCTCACCTTGTGGTTGATCCATGTATACTTCTTCCTACAAGTCACCATATGAGAAAGCATTCTTCACATCCATCTGATGCAAAATCCATCCTTTTGTTGTAGCTAATGCAATAAGTCATTAATAGTAGACATTTTAGCCCTCATAATCAATGCTATGTGTATTTACATATGCTTTTGCTATCAATCAAGCTTTACACCTGCTTATGCTACCATTAGCATTGTGCTTTACCTTGTAAAACCACTTGTAGCCTATGGGCTTCTTTCCTCGGGGCAATGGAACCAGCTTCAATGTTTCATTTCCATAAAGTGCAACCGTCTCCTCATCCATACCTTTCTTCCAATCAACTTTTCCAATTGCATCTTCAAACCAAGAAAGTTCAGCATCTTGTATTGCATTGGCCATGTAGGGACAATGACAAGCAATGTAAATATCATACATCAATTGCTTCACTGAATTTTGCATCCTAAACACTGAGTCACAAAAAAGGAGAACAAAGACATGTTCTCTATTCCTTTTTACCTAAAGACCATGATATCAAGCAATAAAGTGGGCATTTCACAATATCTAGAAAGCATCACTTGTTCTTGCTTGTAAAGATTGACTAGAAGATTGATCCCATATCCCAAGTAGTCAAGATAGATATGTTAAAATACTTGGTGCCTTGCAAACTAGTTGTTCAGCATGATCAAGAATCCCACATCATGATCTTTGACATAAGAGATTAGAGTTGAAGGTACAAGTAAGAATTGGGGAAACTCCTTCATTACATCTAGAACCTCAACAAGCACAGATTATAGTTGATTAAAAGCTACTCGAAAATCGCAGGACATGTGTTGCAAAAGTCGGAACATTTTAACAAGGCAATTAAGATCATCCCTTTTGTATAGTTAAGATCCTCATTGAATGTTGGGCCATATTCATAGCATATGAAATAAATATCACAAAAGCATTCCCAAGAGAAGATTATAATCAACAAAATTATACTAAGAAACATTCACACATTCATCAGAGAAATGCTCAAGATAAGTCTAGCTTAACACAAAGTGGAAGAAGAACTCGGCATTATATTTCTATTAAAAATGATGTTTTACATTTCATGTGTTTTACAAGAATAATATGAATCAACAATAGAAGCTGATCATAGCTTTCCTCAGGCTCAAGCATAATGGGATCCTCTGGAACATTAGAACACATCTCATGTCTCTCTTGCTCCAAGATTGGCTCTTCAAGGTCATCCATGTCCCCCGGTTCACCTGCAAGTGGGGGAACAGGCTCCCTTGAAGTCGGTTGGAATCTCTCCATGTCTACATTGTGCTTCCTTCCAACCTCTTGGTCTTCATCTGGGCATTCATTCAGCCCATTGTTTCTCATTCTAATGAAGCTCACTTGAGCATCATCCTTCTCCACATCTATGCAGTGCCTGAACATCTTTAAGAAGCAAGCCAGAGTCGTTCCTGAAACAGAAGAAAACCACTTAGAGGCCAATCAACATCATGGCTAATGAGAAATCTTACAATTGAAATTACATGTGCCCGAAAAAAGGTCTAGGACCCAGTCATCATCATTGGAGAATAGTTGAATCAATCTCATTATGAGCTTTTGTGGCTTCTGATAAGGGTTAAACAATGTCCTGTCCCTAGCTACATGACAAAGTTTCTTGGTAACGGCTGGGAACATGAGCACATTGGAGATCCCATTCTCATTGCAATGCTCCCTGACTCTCCTTTTGCTTACTTCATCATAATAGACAATTGTAATGCATTCAGTGGAGCTTACAAACCTATGCAAAGGAGTATGATTGACGTTTGTCTTCACCCTACCAACAAGAACTATGAGTGACAGAGAGCATCATTAGAGCCACAGAGATAGAAAGAAGATTACTTACCATGTGAGGCACTCCACAGCATGACATCTTGACTTCAGAGCAGTTGAAACAGAGAAAGACTGGTCTCTGCTATGGAAAATTACTATCCTCCAAAGAGGAGACATAGTCAACTCTGCAAAATTAGTGACCATCTTCCAAATCTAAGGATGTTTGAAGGGCTCGTGGTCATTAATTGATCCCAACATCCTAAATCCATAGGGTATGTCTGCTATAAGAAGGGAGAAATGCTTTCTAGGCACAACAATACAAATATTATTTACATCACTACAAAATACGTTGTAATATACAGGCCTAAGGGGGTCTAGGGGATTGGAGAAACATTTCAGATCAGGTCATCATCAAAATCAATCTCCTTGGCTTTCAGTCTGGATTTCTCATGCCTTGCTCTTTGAATGTGAGCCAGGAATGCAGGGGGGCAATCATTTACTACCTCTGCAGACTTACTTTTCTTTGGTTTCTCCAGAATAAAGTGGAAAGACAATTAAATGAGCTCTTTAATATACCAAAGGAAACATAAGGAATCGATGCATGGCATCGATTTCGTGTTTGGGTCGATGCCAGGCATCGACTTTCTACTGAAACTCGATGCCTGGCATCGATATCTCACATAACTCGATGCCTAGCATCGACTTATGCCACCAGGTCGATGTCGGGCATCGACTTATGCCCCGAGGTCGATGCCAAGCATCGACTTATGCCACGAGGTCGATGCCAGGCATCGACTTATGCCACGAGGTCGATGCCAGGCATCAACTTATGCCACCAGGTCAATGTTAGGCATCGACATTCAGTAGTAAGTCGATGCCAGGCATCGAGTTGCTACTAAAAGCCTGGCATCGAATTGGTTAGGTGAATCAAGGCATCTAGTCTAATAGCAAACCAGGCATGCTCTCTGAAAAAGAACCTACCCAATCACAAAACAGGTTAAAATATTTTGATAAAGCCTTGTATGATGATGTGGTTGGATAGTCTGCTTGGACCTCTGTCCAAGAAAAGCAACCCAGCCTCTTCATCATCACCTCCTGAATCTTCATGTATACTTTATGACTACAGTCACAGAAATGAAAAAGAGACTAGGTTAGACCAGAAACATGGGAGGAGGGAAAAAGGATCTGAGAATAACATACATACTTATTTAGCTCAGTCACCATCTCCTCCAGGCTTAACTCCTTGGAGATTACCCTTGACAAAGTTGATATAATCAATGTTTCATCTTTGATTCCTTGAAGGGCTCTCTATGGTGTCAACTTCATGTCCTCAGGAGCCTCTTCAATTGAAAGGTCAACTTTCCTTCCCTTTCCCTTCAGATCAACCTATGGGTCTGGCCTCGACTTCCGTTGCTTCTGGCCCTTGAACTCCTTGTTCTCCCACATTGTGAAAATCTTATCCTGCAAATCCCAGATCTCACCTGCTCTGAATGCAAGTTGAAACCATGGATCATATTTTCTCAAAGCATCAGACTTTCTATTTTCATCCAGTGCAATGCCAACCTCAATAAGGCATTGCTTTCATAGATTGGAATGTATTCTTCCAGCCTCCTTCACGAGACAATCTTCGTATTCATGGTGGAAGAACCGAATTCTCTCTATGGATGACATTTTTTGCATGTAGTCATTGTCATTGTTGTGATCCCAAGCAAGAAGCTTGGCTTCCTCAGTTGTAAGACCAACATATATTTTGCACTCTGCATACCTAAAGAAGAATGTGGTGGGGTGCTCCTTCACTAGCTGTCTTCGGGCCTCTGCAGAGTGTGAACCACTAATCACAGAATATGTATAATCCTCAAACAGACCCTCATTGAACTCCTCCACAGAGCTGCACTCATTCGGATCCGCCATGACCAGGAAAGGCACAACAAGGTAGAGCATAATGCTTATGGTAGCATAAGTAGGTATAAAGCACGATTGGTAGCGAAAGGATATGCACAGACATATGGCATTGGTTATGAGGAAACATTCAGCCCTGTAGCTAAAATGTCTACTGTTAGGAAACTTGTTGCACTAGCTACAGTAAAAGGATGGACTTTGCATCAGATGGATGTGAAGAATCCTTTCCTACATGGTGAGTTATAGGAAGAAGTATATATGGACCAGCCACAAGGATATGAAGATTCAAAGCATCCAGAATATGTTTGCAGGCTGCAAAAGGCTTTGTATGGGCTGAAGCAAGCTCCGCGTGCATGGCATGCAAGGATTGCTGATTACTTAACCAGCATTGGGTTTTCTATGTGTGATGCAGATCATTCACTATATGCAAGGAAGGCTGATGATGGCATCACGATTGTGGCCATTTATGTTGATGACTTGATTGTAGGTGGAAATAATGAAGAAAGCATCAAGGAGGTAAGGCAACTTCTTATGCAGGAATTTGACATGAAAGATCTTTGTGTGTTGCGCTATTTCTTGGGCATTGAGTTTATACATACGGAAATAGGTATATGGATGTCGCAAAGGCAATATGCCTTGAATATGCTATAGAAGTATGGTATGGCTGGTTGTAAGCCAATTTCTATGCCATTAGATCAGAATTTGAAGTTGGATACTACATCAGGTGAAGCATTGGAAAATGCCACTGTGTACAGAAAAATTGTGGGAAGTCTTATATATCTTACAATTACAAGGCTTGATTTAAGCTACACTATTGGAATTGAAAGTCAGTTTATGTAGGCTCCCAGGAAGCCACATTTGAATGCTCTAAGGTGCACTCTACATTATGTGAGTGCTACTTTGGATTATGCATTGTTTTATGAAGCTGGTGTAGATTTGCAGGTTCATGGATACACCGATGCAGATTGGGCTGGTAGTACTCCAGATAGAAGATCTACTAGTGGCTTTCTTTTCTCACTTGGAGGTGCAGCTATTACATGGAGCAGTAAGAAGCAACCCACTGTTGCTTTGTCGAGTACAGAGGCTGCGTATAGAGGTGCTGCAATGGTAGCATGTGAGGCATCATGGCTGGAGATGTTACTTGCGGATTTAGGTATGGAAGTGCAAAAGCCTATCACTATCTATTGTGATAATCTTAGCAGCATACAGTTAGCATGGAACCCTGTTTTCCATGCTAGAACAAAGCATATAGAGGTACATTATCACTTTATCAGAGAGAAGGTATTAGCAGGTGATATTGATCTTTTTTATTTGAGAACAGATGAGCAAGTTGCTGATATTTTCACCAAAGAACTTGGAGCTGAGAAGTTGAAGAAGTTTCGGGAGATGCTTGGATTATAAGATATGGCATTGAGCTTGAGGGGGAGTGTTGAGATATCAAGCTCAACATGTGAGGATCCAGGATGACACGTACCAGTTTTTTGTTTCTCTAACATGTATAGTGGTCATGCCAGTATATGTCAGGGATACTTCATTGAGCATTATTAGATTTATCTACCGAGAGTGATGGCACATTTGTTTCTTGCCAGCTCACTCATTCGCGGACATTAGGTTTTTCCTTATGTACTGGTCTTTATATATTGCACTTTTTGTATTCTTGTTTTTAGGTCATTCTTGTACATTCCTTTTATGTACTAGAAGAAGAAGAAGAAGATCATTCTTCCTTGCCTCAATTTGTGTGTGTGCTTCTCCTTGAGAGTGAGAGTGTGTGTGTGAGCTCTCTTCCTTATCTCCTTCCTCATGACATTGCATATCTCTGCAAGCCTCTCTGGAACACAGCACTCTGGGCACAAGAAATCCATCTTGCATATTACATTTCTTAACCCTTTAGATGTCTCTACCAGGACAAGGAGGTTGTTAGAATCCTCATCTTCATAGTCCAGTTTGAACACAAAGCCATACTCAAAACCGTGTGTTGTTGTGATCTTGCCTCTCCCGTACGCCCCTACGAACACAAGTAGGACTGCATTCTTTTCTTCCACAGATTGAAGGCACCACTCGAGGTTTGTCATGTCCCGGAGTGGACGATCTGTCCTTAAGACCTCTATGTTCCTCGACCTTTCCTTCCTAGTTTCATCATCCTCAGGTATTTTGATGCTACTCTGTCCACCAGAAGACATTCCAACTGGATTGCTAGCCTTCTCAGAGGATAAGGATGCAATGTTTTTCTTCGGTTTTGCTTGGTGATCAATGCCTCTGTCACGTTGCTGATCCACAGAGCTCAATGTCACTTTGAGCTTCTTGAAGGGCCTCTCACTTTTTGACTCAACATCCTTGAAATGGGCTCGGAAATATCATCTCATACATTAATGTGTTTTTCAAGTTGCAAAGTCGATGCAAGGCATCGACTTTGTGTGCAAGTCGATGACAGGCATCGACTTGATGGTGTAAGTCGATGCCTGGCATCGACTTGCACCCTCAAGCCGATGCCTAGCATCGCTTGGATCCTCAAGTCGATGTCTGGCATCGACTTGCATGCTCAAGTCGATGCTTGGCATCAACTTGCACCCTCATGTCGATGCTTGGCATCGACTTGCACCTAAAAGTCGATGCCTGGCATCGACTTTGCACCCTAAATTCGATGCCTGGCATCAACTTTCAGGCCACATTCGATGCCAAGCATTGACCTTCCAGGTCGATGCCAAGCATCGACTTGAGGGTGTAAGTCGATGCCAGGCATCGACTTGAGGATGCAATTCGATGCCAAGCATCGACTTTAAGGTGCAAGTCAATGCCAGGCATCGACTTGAGGGTGCAATCGATGCGAGGCATCGAGTTGGACCCCAAAGTCGATGCATGGCATCGACTTGCACCTAAAAGTCGATGCCTGGCATCGACTTACACCCTTAAGTCGATGCATGGCATTGACTTGTACCCTCATTGGATCTAGACCATGAGCTAAGAAAAATAAAAACCTAGAAAGCATACTATTTACCCAAACATACAAAAGGAATCTTTTAGGAATCTTTTTTTGTGGTATGATTTTGTCTACCTCTTGGTACTCTTGCCAACATTCTTCTTCTCCATGAGAGTTTCCTTGCTGGTTTGCTGAGCTCTGTGCTCCATTGCTTTTTGTGCTCTGTTGCTCTCTCTTGCTCGTGGATTTTGGAAATGAGAATGATCTCCTCCTCTGCTATTTATAGACAATTGGGTTACTTGAACCAGAGACTAACTGGATCTAACTGAATGAATCCAATTGCTAACTAGATCTGTCAACTTATCTAACCAGGAAATACCACTCACACAAATAGGTTGTTTCACCTCGAGTTTAGTGATGTGCGGATAGAACCTTGCAACTATTTAATTATACATTTTCATGAAATTTACACTTCAATGGCAAGAGTATGGTATGTACATGAAGAAGGCTAATCTCATGTATAAATTGTTTGTTAGAATCTACTACTTGGGGAAAAATCAAGTCTAAGTTGTGTTGAATATGGGAGATTAATGGCATCTTTATTGTCTTATCCTTTTGACTTCAGTTCATATTCACATTTATCTTGTAACACGTTGTTGAAAAGGAAAATCAATGTATGAATAAATGTTCAACAAAGACCTTTGGGGTTCAAACGTCTTGAACAACAAAATAGGTTGGAAATTTCAAGATCAAATATATAATTTGTTTTTGTAAAAACAAAAACCTAGTCACTCATTATCTTTGCATAAAAGAGAAAATCAAATGAAGTTATCTTATAGCATCCAACGTTCAGGTAAATCTTAGATTCAAATTCATTTGAAAATCTTTTGTAACAAGCGGTTTGACACGGATATAGCTTTTACACATAATTCTTTCATATACTTTCCATGTACACCATCTTGTGCTCCAAACCTCCTTGAGATCTAGCCAAGACCACAATAAAACCTAATCCTTGAAATCTTAACCAAAGGTAAAATTTCTTATTGTAAAGTCTTCAATGGCACTACTCCCAACAATTTTAATATCTAATCCAATTGGAACTCAACTTGGATATATTTTGATTCACTCATAATGCTAAAACTCAATGACTCATATCTAGTTTGAAATCAACTGTGTATCTCATCTTTCAAAAGTGAATCAAATCTTTGGTTCCCTTATTAGTGTATATCTGAGTAATTAAGTACTTTAATTTTAGGCTTTAAGTGCTTTAATGTAATTTTATGTTTAATGCACTTTAATGTACTTTAATGAACTTTTGATTTCATATCTACTTGATGTGAGATTTGATGTGACATCTTCACTTGATCTCAGACTTCTACTAATTTAAAAAGGTAATTCATCTTTAGTCTTCTTTGAACTAAGTGAAGATGATCTCAATCTTTTCAGTGGATGCTTGGGCATCAGCTTCCTCTGCTCATATTGATACAGTTTTGGATTCATTGTTCTCAGTTGACCCTTTCCTCATAAGTGATGATCCCTATGGTTTAGAACGTGGTGATGATTCTATGTTTTCTGTTGAGTCATTTAAGTTATCCAATTCACAGTGCAATGTTGTTCAACCAAATGCACCTCTTGATCTCCCATCTGATCCAACCATTGATCTCCACTCAAGTGCATGTGGAGCGACGAAAAGGCAAAGCAAGCTCAATCTACATTTTAAAAGAAGTCCTCATGAAGTAAGTCAAAAAAGATTTAAATTTCTTACTTCAGATAGACAGATTGCATTGGATATTGTGAATCATTGTTGTGGTTTGAAATGTTTGTACAATTTAGGAATGAAGAAACTAAAGCACCTAAGAGAAAAATTCCTCCATTTAGATAGTGAAAGGCAGGATATATACCTTGTTTCTCACATGAAAATGATTGAGGATAACATGTCAGTAACACGTGTTGCTTTTGAATATTTATTTAGTCAAGGGATGTGATGTTGTAGGGCTGCATTTAAAATTGCAATGGGTGTGGGAAATTTTAGAATACATAGGGTTCAACAAGGGCTTATGAATGGGGATCTCATTTTGGATAAGTTCCATGTTGGGACCAAAGGATCTGTTGGACGTCATGAAATGAATTGGATGATGAACTATTTTAGCTTGCATTGTGAGGTTATGCCTACAACTGGAAGGTTGCACTTGTCAGATAACTTTACTTGTCGAGAGGTATTTCAAATATATAGAGAAGACATAGAAAATAGAAATGAGAAGTATGTGTTGTATCGTCACTTTACTCGATTATGGAAGCAAGATTTTAACAATGTATCTATTCCTCGTAAAGTTAGAATGGGTGAATGTTCAGTTTGCGCCACTTTGAAAAACATGGCAAAGGGGGCTACAACACCACAAGAAAAGGATAATTTTAAAAACTTTCTTAACAACCATCGTGAGAGTGAAGCTTTAGAGAGAAAGAAAGCAATTCATCATCGAAGTAAAGCACTCAAAAATCCAAAGCGTTATATGTGTTTGTTGATCGATGGTATGGATCAAAAAAAAACTTGTTTGCCACATTTTTATCGCATCCTTAAGGACATTGGAGATGAAGTCCTTGTGCGAATGCATTTGGTTGGTGCTTTGGTATACAATGGAACTGTAATGTTTAAGGTTTTCTTTACATATCCGAATGTGCATAATGATCCAAACCTTACAGTTACTGTCATTCATCGGGTTTCGCAATCATGGAAGGGTCTTTTGCCACCAACTCTATATTTGCAACTTGATAATACTGTAAGAGAGAATAAAAATTCTACAATCTTTGGATATTTAAGCATGCTTGTTGATAAATAGGTATTTCAGAAGGTTAAGGTAAATTTCCTTCTGGTTGGGCACACTCATGATCACATTGATCAAATGTTCAGTACTTTCTCTAAGAAGTTGGCATGTAACAATGCTTTTACTCTTCCGATTTTATCTGAGCTTATTTCAGAATTATATACTCCAAAACCAGAAGTTCAACACCTCACACAGATTTATAACTTTAAGCACTTTTGCTCAATGGGCCTTGATAACAGTGCTAAGGTTTTGGTTCCATTACACAATATTAGTTTCAACCATGTATTCTTGATGAGGAGGGTTGATGAAATAACCCTTTTATTTGCAAAGTAGTATTCATCTTCTCCTGGGTGGGAGCCTAAAGAGGGATGCAGATTCTTATTGCAGGTGCCTAATTTGTCTGTGTATGGTGCAAAACAATCACCATATGAAGATAAAAACAATACAAAAAGATGTGGAAATGTGGTTGATCAAAGTAAAAGCTGGATGCATGCACTCATTGAAAAGAAGAGACATATTGAGCGTGCAAAAAAATATGTTGGAGATCAAGATGTATCTTGGTGGGAGGACTTTTTCAATCATCAAGAAGAGATTATACAGTATACAATTGTAGGTCATTGGCCAGTTGATGTTCCATTCACATGGGATTTTTGTACACAAAGATCCGTGAATGTGGCCCAAGCATGTAATGCAGATGCACTTCAAAGTTTTATACATCCACCAGAAGGAAATATTTATGTAGGCCCAAGGATGACAAAACAGGCAGAAGCAAGATGGCAAGGAAATTTAATAGAGATAAATGTTGGAACACTTATTGTAGTACTTGCTGATGGTGATGAGGCTACCATACCATTTTGGATTGCAAAGGTTTTAGAGATAACTAAAGATATTGATCAGAGAAGAATAGAGGCTTTGATGGTGCATTGGTATTACACTAAAAGTAGTAATGCATTCACAAGTAAATATAACTTAGAAATGGTGTGTGATACTAAACAAACAGGCTCAAAAAAGAAAAAGAATATTCGAAGCACATCCACTCTTAAAATGGATGATGTAGATATTCTTTTTTATGATTTTTCCTTGACAAAAACAGGTCACTTGAGGAAAGCAACCATCAATATGATAAAACAAAAGCTTCCAGATGTATGTGGTACAGCAAATCATAGGCAAACAAGAAGATGTGTGCATGATCTTGCAGAATTTGGTATGTACGTGGATGAAGATAGAGCTCTTGTGGATATAGAAGAAGAAGAAGAGAGCTCTCAACAGTACGAGACTGAATCAAGTGCATCAGATGATGAGGGTGTAGACATAGATCGACATAGTTGTGAGTTACATTGAAAAGTAGTTTGGTTAATGAAACCATGTTTCATAGCGATTTTGAATAACAATCAGATATCCACCAATTGAAAATATGTCTTAAATGTTATTTTTGTATAAGAATTATTCAGTTTTACATTCTTTATATAGATTTTAGACATGTCAATGTCTTATCATATAGATTTTGGACATGTCAATGTCTTATCTAGTGAAATTTTGACTACATTTTGAGCTCTTTTTTTATGAGAAAATGTCAAAAAATGTCAAAAATCACATGTTTTCACTTCATTTTTGAAATATGTGTATACTGGTATAAAGGAATCTCAACCATAAGTTGCCATTTGCTTGATTTTTGAAGAGGATGTTCTCTTTTTATGACATAGTACGCGTTGTTACGACTCGTTGTTCCTACCAGATCATCTTGGTCCTGGGTCACTTCTTGTTGTGTCATCTTCATATGCATTTCTTAATCCTGGAATCTTCATAGAGGGAAATCCAAGTTCCTCATCAAGGTTCTTTGTTGAACCGCTTGAATCTCCATCAATGTCTTCAAAACTTATAGATTTTATTACCAATAGAAACCTTTTCTTTACCTTTCTCGGATGTAGTCAATGAATTTGCTAGAATGAAATTTCCACACAATCTTGCACTCCATGGATTTGAGTTGGAACTATTGCTTGGTGACACATCAAGTCCACTCAAAACTTGATATTCTTCACTTGAATTTTTAGCATTTCCTTTTTCATTTTGGTCAAGATTAATTCCTTCTTTGACATGTGCATAGAAACCTGACATTTCATCAAATACGTCACCTATTGTCAGGGGAGCACTAGATTGTGCTCTTTGATTACACTAGACAAGATTTTGAAAATATAGTTATGATTACAAGAACACCCCGTAGGAAAAATGGTACAAGAATACGTGATCTATACAAAGACATCCTACAACCCAAGACCGATAGGTATGGAAAACTCAACTAGAGATGATATATGAGATCCCACAACCCGGGATCATGGGTATGGAACAAGATATCAGGATTACAAGAATTCCCTTCAAGGAGATGAACTAGAAATAATTCATCAAGATCTCATACTATGAGATTACAAGAGGACAAGACAAGATGTCCAAGAACTAGACTAGACAAAACTGGAACAAGGAACAAGAGAGGAACTAGAACTGGAACTCGGAGAGTACTTACTTGGTGGTCATGACTCCTTGAGCTCCCAAGACTGGTATTGGTGAGAGTGAGAATCAATGTGGCCAACCCCTCCTTATATAGGTTTTCCAAGGGCGGTTCAAGGGTCGGTAAGAGTTGATGATATCATTGATGATGTCATCAATTGAAAACAAGACCTCTGTGTGTTAGAATTCAGCTAATAGACAATCGATCTTGGGGTTTTGGCACGTTTCAGATGGTAGCATTAGTTTCTCCAAAATATTAACCAAACATGAGATATAGGAAGTTCATATGGAATCTAAGATGGTTTTCTTTGTGTCCATGAAATCACCTCCCCCTCAAGCGACAAGTTCCACGAGGAGCGGCCATGTTTTCTAGCTTGGGTTTCATTGGATTCTTCTTATGGAATTCATGAACCTTGATTTTTGCTCTTTAAAAATTTTCTATAATGTCCTAAGTACGATCATTGATGTCATACGTTTTCCAACAAATAAGGAATTCCAATCTTCCTCGAGAGATCCTTGAATCTAATACATGCACAACCTCGAATTCTTCATGATCCTCAATCCTGATAGGTGATGAAGGATTGGGTCTCTCTTGAGCTTTCTTGGGTTCTTCATGCGATAGATCCTTTGAGCTTCTAGTGGAATGTTGTTGTGTTTCCAAGATCTTTGATGGAGAGCATTGAGTAAGAACACCTCCTTGATTGAACATGAACTCCTCATTATCATTTACCTTCTTGATATCTTCATAACATGTATACTCCATATCATATGTAATGACTTTTAGGGATTCAAAGATTCTTGATTCAGATTTTTGAGGAATAATGCCTTTATTATTCAACACTTCTAGCTCTTTGACGTGGTTTTCTTTGAATAATTGATTCTCACATTGAACTGCTTGATTGATAACATCCTCCAAAGTATTTTCTTGAAGCAAGGATAGTAAGAGATATTTGACTTCAAGATTGAGACCACTTCGAAATTGATAAACCATGTAGCCTTCTTGATATGTAGTTCCATGAAACAACATCTTGATATTCAAGGCATAACTTGAAATTGATTGATCATCTTGTCGTAGCAATCTTTTCATCTCTTGGACATGTTCGATCAAGTCCTTTATGGTAGATTGGATATCCTTGCATAGGGAATCCATGGTGCCTGGTCTTGATGAAGGTAGTCTTGCCAAAAGGTCAGGGGAGCACTAGATTGTGCTCACTAACTACATTGATATCAGGATTATAAGAATTCCCTTCAGGGAGATGAACTAAAAATAACTCAACAAGATCTCCTACTATGAGATTACAAGAGGACAAGACAAGATGTCCAAGAACTAGACTAGACAAGACTGGAACTGGAACTTGGAGAGTAATTACTTGGCAGTCATGACTCCTTGAGTTCCCAAGACTGGTATTGGCAAGACTGAGAATGAATGTGGCCAACCCCTCCTTATATAGGTTTTCTAAGGGCGGTTCAAGGGCGGTTCAAGGGCGGTTCAAGGGCGGTTACGAGTTGATTATGTCATTGATGATGTCATCAATTGGAAACAAGACCTCCCAGTGTTAGAATTCAACAAATAGACAGTCGATCTTGGGGTTTCGTACGTTCCGAATGCAATGGTAGCATTAGTTTCTCCAAAATCTTAACCAAGCATGAGATATAGGAAATTCACATGGAATCCAAGGTTTAAGATGGTTTTCTTTGTGTCCAGGATACCAGTCATGTGACTAGGTTATAGCATTTATACTCCTTTTGCTCAAAGGTGTACCCAATGAAGATATATTTTTCTATTTTTGGATTAAGCTTCTCTTCAAGTGTAACTTGATGTATAGGAGTAGTCAGAGTTCTATTCATGATGTATACAGCAGTATGCACAACTTCTACCCAATGACAATGAGGCATATTTTCTCAACCATCAATGCTCTTGCTATTTCTCCAATATGTCTATTTTTGCATTCAACAACACCATTATGTTGTGGTGTCTACCTGCATGAAAACTTCCATCAAATTCCATGAATTTTTAAAAAGCTATTGAACTCATTTGATATGTATTCACCTCCTCCATCAGATCTCAATGTCTAAATATACTTGCGTGTTTGCTTTTCCACCATAGCCTTAAATTTTGGAAGTGAGTGAACACCTCACTCTTCTCTTTCATGAAGTATACCCATACTTTTTGTATATGGTCATCAGTGAAAGTGACATAAAACATGCATCCTCCCATAGATGTGGCCTTTGCAAGACCCCAAAGATTTGTATGTACCATTTCTAGCACATTCTCACTAACATGTTTGTCATGAAAAAATGATTCCCTTGACTATTTGCCAAATTGGCATGCATCACACAACTTTAGCATCTCGGCAACCTTGAAATTTGGTAGTCCATCCACAATCTCCTTTGACTGCATCAACTTCAACCTCTACAAATTTGCATGTTCAATTCACCTATGCCAAATCTCTATGTCAGCAACAACACTTGCACCTTTTGCAAACGTGGCTATATTCATTTTTAGGAATTTTCATATTTAAGGTGAAGAACCTATCCATTTTGTTTCCTTTGGCGATCAATCTTCCATTTTGTTTGTACTCTTCTACATATAACCCATCAGCATTGAACCTCTTGTAATCCTTGGTCAACCATTTATTCAACAAAAACCAAATTCTTCGTTATACTCGGAACATGCAATACATCGACAAGATGTTTTACCTTCCCATCCTCCATGGGTATTGCTATGTTTCTTGTATGCTCAATAGGATGTGATGTATCATCATCTGTTTCAACATATATAGGAACTAGCAATTTTTGCAAACTACTAAACCATTCTGCATGACTGATCATGTGATTTGACGCACGAGATTCAACATAACAGACATTACTATTCGATTTTAAAACATTAGTGGATATCGTTCCATCATGTGATGTTGGACCATGAATAGCTTCTCCAAATCATCTACACTTGTTGATGCATAATTGTTTTGTTGCCTTCTGTTATTTTGATTCTTCAACCTCCAATCATGTTCAAAGTGACCAAGTTTACCACAATTCCATCATCCTTTATTATCGTTACCTAAATCATTTCTTTGGAAATTTTGGTGGGCTCTTTAGCTCACCAAACCTTGAAACTATCCTCTATCTCTTGCGTGATTCTGTCGTTGAGCTTAGGCCTAGTTGTTGTTTCTTCTTCCACATCCGAAGCCTCTTTCTCGACCTCTTCCTCTACTAGAGTAGAATACCTGCTCAGAACCATCTTTTCCTTGGGAGTTTGAGTCTTCACCGAGGTTCTTTTCTTCAATTATCAGTATGGATACTAGATCAGTATAATTCGGAATATTTTTTCCTTGGTCTTAATAGAAGTTTTGAATTGCTTATATGCATTTCCTAAACCACGAAGACACACTTCCACCTTATCATCGTCATCTACATTGATGCCAATAGATGCAAGTGAATCACATATACTTTTGATGTTCAAGATCTAGTCACTTACCGACAAGCTCTTTTTCTCCACTATATGGAGCTCGTTCTTGAGTTGAAATTTTCATGCCTTTGTATTGATCTCATACAATGTGACCAAATTGTTCCACTCCTCTTTCAAAGTTTTGGCATCTTGTATGTGCCCAATCATGCTATCCTATATGCTAACAAGTAGCCAATACATTACCTTCTGTGCTCCTTGATTCCACTCTTCATATGCTCTTAACTGATCCATAATTTGATTCTCTCTAGTAACTACAGAGCATTTTCATTCTCTCCTTCAATGTACATCCAATAACCTTTTCCCATCTGGAAATTCGTCTTTTGAATCTCCAAGCATGAAAGTTGTTCTTGTCAAACTTATCGCTCATAAGTTTTACTCATTCCATCAACATTTTCCATTTCTATAAGAATTCACAACACTACAAAAACACTCAAAGCAATACCTCTGCTTCAACACTGTCACACTATAACTTGATAGTTTGATCTCAGAAAAACAAAGTTTTTGTGTATCAACGGCACCTAAATCACTTGAAATTCTGGATATGCAATATTTGAGTGTCTTGAAACAGAATGCAATTTACAATTTTGCAAATTTACATGTTTTTTTGTAAGTCCTACCTTACAGGCTCAAAACAGAGGTCAAGATGGCTCCGAAACTAAAATATGAGCAAAACAAGTGATCCTAAAGGAATAACACTCGAAAATAAATTGATGCCTTCTACCTTCATACCAAATTTTATAGCAATATGAGATCGTTTGTGAAGCATGCATTCTTCATGCCGTCTCCCGTACTTTTCATTATCGGCCTTGTCAAGGAGCTCTCTATAGCAACACTGGCTCTGATACCATGTCAAAAGAAAGGAGATAAGAATGCTCTTCTTCTTCTTCTTCTTCTATCATATAAAGAGAATATAGAAGAATGAGCTAGTACAACAATACAACTAGTACAATATATAAAGAAAAGTACATAAAGAGAAATTAAATGTCCATGAATGAGTAAGATGGTAAGAAACAAATGTTCCATCACTCTCGGTATATAAATCTAGTAAAGCTCAATAAAGTATCCCCGACATATATCAGTGTATGAATGAGTGAGATGGCAAGAAACAAATGTTCCATCACTCGGTATATAAATCTAGTAAAGCTCAATAAAGTATCCCCGACATATATCAGTGTAACCACTATACATGTCAGAGAAATGAAAAGTGATGTGTCATCCTTGATCGTCACTGTTGAGCTTGATATCTCAACAAAATGCATCATGTATATCAACATTAGAAAGAAAATAATTTGTATTCTCATTAGAAACCTTCATAGGCTGAGAAATTGCCTATAGAAGATACACTTGGCTTCCCACCAGTGAACAATGTTATACACATCTTTTGAACTAATTGATGTCTTCTTTGTACATCGAAGTAGGGGTTAAATTTGCTTCCTCCACAAATACGCTCGACTAACCAAAATCCTTTTAATTCATGAATGATATAAATAGTAATGTTTACTTTCAAAATTGTATCCCAAAAATAATACATTTTACAACTTCGATATTCAAATTTTTGTGTTGTGGCATAGACACTAATGCATATGCCAAAGAAGACACTAAGATGAGCAACGGATGGCTTCTAATCATGTCAAGCCTCACAAGGAGTGATAGACTGCAATGCTTTAGTTAGACACATGTTAAGTACATATGCTGCAAACATAACCGTCTCATGCCAAAAGCTATGTAGTAAAGCCTGACTTTTAATCATTCACCTCGTCATTTCCATGAGAGACTTGTTTTTCCTTTCAGAAACTCCATTTTGTTGGTGTATATTGAAGTGTATATGGCACTATACACTGATGTTTTATCCCACTCTCAGTCAAAAATGCATTAAACTCAAAAGACATGTACTTTTACCCTCAATCAAAACAAAGGGTGCCCATTTTACATGCAGATAAATTTCAATCATAACTAAGAACTCTTTGAATCACATAAATACTTCAGACTTTGCTTTCAATGGATACACCCATGCATCCCTTGAGAAAATATCTATGAAAGTCACAACATAAAGGTAATTCCCAAAGTAAGGTGTCTACATGAAACCACATACATCACTTCGAAAAATCTTAATTTTCATTCAACTCTTATTGTCCCATCTTTGAGAAATAACGAATGCTGCCATTTACCCAAAATACAGCCCTCATATGCATGCTTAGAAGGTTATTTCAATTTTTGTAAAGATGACACCATTTTAGATTTCTACAGACGAAGCAAACTAGCAAAATTCAAATGACCGACACATGCATGCCAAAGTTTCGCATCTCAAATAGCCTAAGAATCTTCATCAGCAAATGCAAAATCATCCACAGATTTGCCACAATTAGTGAGCTTATACAACCCATGACACAGCATTCCACAGCAATGATTTTGTCGCCATCATAGAGATCCTAATGTACATCTGTCATCAACAAGTTTCAATACTAAGCCAATTTTTGCTAATACTCTTGACACTCACAACAGATTCTTTTCAATCCCTTGCACATATAAAGCATCTGATAAAGTGAATGTGCTTCCATTTGCAGCAGTAAGAATAATCTTCTCAAGATAGCCAGGCTCATTCACACACACCCACCCCTACAGACTTTAACAGACAGCAAGCATTAGTGTTAGTATCATGCAACAAAATTCCTTCTTGGTTTCCAACAACACCAAGAGAGCATTCTATGCCAAAGAGAGTCTAGACAAAATGGTGCAGGTCAACACACGTTCCGAATGGCAGAAGAAATCCACCTTACACAAGCACGAGGCCTCAACCATGTGAGGATGCTAGACTTCAAGGATTCGAAGTAACTTGATCACACACATGGGAAGACAACAGACTCAAAGATGGAAATTAGAATACATGCAGGCGAATCCCAAGCTCATCTCACAAGACCCTTCACTCCAAACATCCTTGTACCAATAGGTTAGGTCTTCCTTTGCAGAGCATAATCATATTCCGAATGCATTCTTGATTTTCATCTTTGATTTTGCATTCCAAAATGCTTAAGATGTGCACATGCTCTTTGTATGCTTTTAATACATGCCATTATGTACCATTCTACAACAGCTCATTACTTTCCTTTGGGTCTTTCAAATTTATTTATGATAATAGTGTTTCCACACCCCCATAATGTTCACTCTGTCATGGGTCGATTTTCACATGTCACAGGTGGCACATTCAGTCTTGCAAATCTTTCACTGAACTTTTGATCTGTACAAGAAGGAAGAACGGAGTGAAAGGAGCAATAAATGTGTTTCTGGAATTTTAATAAAACTTTCTTTTTGTGGCACATTCATGAATTTCAGTCTTGCGAAT